>OY728158.1:1403934264-1405184264 GCA_963277665.1 Viscum album
TTTGGAAGATGATGCATCTTGTTTTGAAGTTGGCAATATCTTTGGTTTTGGAAGATTAGATTGATTAGATCCATTTACTTGCTAAGATAAAGAAGATGGAACTTTTAATCGATCTTCCAAAATAACTGGGCCAAAACTGAGTTGGCCATTGGCAGAAGAACATGCTTGTTCTTTTTGAGCTCGCTGAAGGGCTCTACCACAGGTTTCTGCTGCATATACAGTGCTAGCAGGGGTAGAATTAGAGTAGTGGCTTCGGAAAGATCCACGTCTTCCCCTATATCCTGAACCTCTAGAACTTCCTCGGATTCCCTTATTTGATACAGGGAATTCAGGCTTATCAAGACTGGAATATGGATCTGTTAATTGAATCATATTAACAGAACCAAAGATTAACTCTTCGTCTGATAAAGACTCTGCCTGGTTATCCTGTTTAGGCCGTGCCGTTTGATGGGGCGGTGCCCGTGGCTTTGAAGTAGATGGCATGAAATCTGCCAGAATCAAAGACAATTTAGGCTTTGACACATACTCATCTTCTCCTGATTCCTCTTCCTTCTTTGAATTGCACTGCCCTTTGGAGGATTTGTCTTTTGATGGAGGCTTTACTGCAGCTTTTGTAGGAGACACAATTGGCTTCTTCAATTGTGTTCGCAAAATGGAATGGGTCCGATTGATTGTCTTTCTGACCATCCAATCATCATATTTTTTCGCAGTTTTGCTTTTGACTTCCTGCCACTCGCCTCCTTCCTCTAGAAATGTAGCGGTAATACACGCTACATGATCTGAAGAACCCTTCAATTTGACTTGTCCCAAGTCGACCATCTTTTGCAGGAGGTCTTTAAAGACAAAACACTCCTGGATGGGATGCCCCAACATTTGATGAAAGGGACAATAATTGGGACAGTCTTCATCTCCTTCCTTGTTTGGCCTCCTAGGCACTGGTAATTGAACCAAATTATTTTCCAGAGCTGAAATGAAGTAACCAGGAACTTTCTCACTTCAGAAAGAGTATGTTTTACTCTTCATATCCTCAAATTGTTTTCGTCGTTGATCTTTTTGATCATTTGGACGAAACATCCTTTGTTGTTGGCGTTCAGGAGGTGGAGTCCTTCGAGAAGATGAAGGTTTTGAAGTAGAAATAGGTACAGGTGCCTGTTTAAGCATAACTGTAGCAGTTTCTACTTTACCCATTCTTCTTCCTGGAGCTAATGGAATTATACGAGATTTAACCTTAGCCTGTATAAGGGAATATTCAATCTGTTGAGTGATTGAAGTAAGGTCTCGAAACCCTCCTGTGTATTTCACAGGGATCAATGGCGTGTGTAATTCGTCACACAAATTTGCCACACAGATTGGCAACAATTCCTCCTGAGGGAGTGCTAAACTCAAGGAATACGTTAATCCCTTCCAACGAGCAATGAAATCAGAGACTCTTTCATTCTCCCTTTGCTTGCAGTTTGTAAGATCGAAAACTGTCGTTTTTGGCAAAGTTGAGCTAAACTGAAGAAGGAATTTTTGACGAAGATCCTCCCATCCGATGACTGACCGGGATTGAAAGCTTATATACCAGACAAAAGCTGGTCCTGGTAAAGTTCGCACGAAGAATCTGAGTTTCACTACTTCTTGCTGTTCTGGAGTTCCCATCATAGGATCACAACAAGACACGTAATGCGTCAAATGTTGTTCAGGGTCTCCTGATCCATTGAAAGTAGGGAAAATAGGGTTTCCAAAACTGGATGGAGGAGAAATTGAATCTACCCATTCAGGGTAAACTTTCTTTTCAGGTTGAACTTGTGCCTGTTTCCCTTCCATAGTTTCTAACCGAGCTGTTAATGACTCAATAGTAGTTATTAACTTTTGAGAAACGTCAGGTTGAACTTGGTTTTGGGTAGGTGCAATGAATGGAGCTTGGACAGAAGTGGTGGTTGGTGCTGCAACTAATGGTAGTGCTGCCAACCATTGTTGCATTTGACCCGTAGGATTAGACCTCTGAGGGTCTACTGATAAAGGAGGATATTCTTGATCCATCTCAGTAGTTACAACAAATTCCTTCGGCTTTCGGATTTCAGAAGTCTTAAGAAGAAGACTACTCTGAAGTAGTTCTGCATTCAACCTTCTTAATTCTTTCTTTTTTTCCTCATGTTGTGCAAACCTTTGCTCTAATGAGAGCGATTGATCTCCTTCAGAGGAAGGGTGAGAAGTAACCTGATTCTTTCCTTTCCCCTTATTGGATCCTTTTCGGAGAGGGGGAAGTGGGTTACTTGAAGGAATACCCAGATTTTGGGTAAGCCTTTGATTACGTGTGCGCACACCTTCTTCATTTAGGTCTGTGTGCGCAACTTCTTGAGCAGGAACCTCTTCGTCTGATCCCTCTGATTGGGCCTCATCTGGTGAATCAGCAGCAACGTCATTGATTACATTAATGGATGCATATTGCATGGAATCCCTTCTATCAGCATTTCTGTGATATTGTCTTCTTCCATGTCCATGATGAGACATGGCATTCCGTTGACTTGATCCCTCAGGAATTTCTTGGAGAACCGTCACTTGGAGAGAATCTCCTGATAGCTTGGCTCTTCGTTCCTCTTGAGGCTTATTCCCTAATCGAGAGAAAACTGACTTTCTCTAAGGGAGGGATTGAGGATTTGAAAAAGTCCCCAGTCCGGTGGACTGGGGATGTTCCTGCTGCTTCCGCTCAACTCCTCGAATCCCATTCATTGACTCTGAGGGTTGGGTTAGAGAAGTCCCCAGTCTGGCAAACTGGGGTGCCTCTTGACATGCTATGTCTGAGATCTTCTTGAAATCTCTCTTGATCTTGAGAATCTTAGTTCGGAAATTAGCTGGATGCATTAACCTGTATCCACTTTTATCACCTGGTTCAACAGACTGTTGGATGATTTTCGAAACTTCTGTCATTTGATGACGTGTTTGCTCCAGACGAGAGGCTTGTGCAATATTCTCGCCTGCTTGATGTAGGAGCAATTCAACAACCTGTTCTCTATATACTTGATTTTGAGAGGAACTAGTTGAAGCCTGTTCTTGAGCAGGTTTTTGATTATGAACAAAGCCCATTGACTGTGGCCGGCTATGGGCAATAACATTGCATGAGACCATTTTCGGCGGGCTTTGCTGACTGGAAAGCACTGTGAAATGTAGTTCTCCATGAACACCCCATCCTCTGATATGAACATCAGATGGATCATTGGTAATTAACTGACGCAACTTTCTTAGTGCGCCAAGGCATGAACGTTGAAGGGTTCTCTGTTGCTTTTCAGCCTTCGGATACCGAGAGACTGATAGAGATGCCAAATCAATCTGGCGTTGTAACCCTTCTATTATCTTAAGATGATTTTCATATTCATCATAAGATAATACCTTCTTCTTTAATTGACAAAGAGTTTTCCATATGTTGAGACGAATATCATGGATTCCATCATCCGTCAACATCTTTGGAATGTCGTACTGGGAGTCAGCCAAAGGCCAAAACATGACTGGTACTTCACCTTTTGCCAGTTTTTTCCTCATGTTCAGCATTTCCTCTTTATCATTAAATGAAGATTCTTCTACCTGTTTGGACCATAGTTGGTGTTTCCTTGTTGCTTCATCAGATTCAACAAGATTGGTAGAGAAATCACTATTCATGCTGGAAGATGAATGACCCAGGGATGGTTCAGAGAATAACCTGAACCCCAAGCTATCTTCTAATGGAGAAAGAGTTTCACCTGCCGATAGTAAAGCACCAGACATGACTGGTTTTACGTTTGCAAGTGCCTCGAGATAGGAGGGCTTTCTTGTCACTACATTTCCTTCTGAAGAATTTTCGAGACAACGTGAATCACTACTACAGAGAGGACTTTCACAGCGAAGTTCATCACCATGAGGAGGACCATCATGATGGGTTACAGCAAAAGATGAAATCTCTTGCTCCTTGGTCTTCTGACCACACAGAGGGTTCCTGTGGCTCTCATCTGAAGAAGAAACTTCAAGATTGACCGAATTTTCATGAAGCAAGTCTTCATGAGGAAGTGTCTGTTGAAGACCTTCAGGATTAATGTTCCCGTTATTGGGAACTGAGGGAGTAGAATCTTGAATTCCGACAGATAAATGTCTGAGGGCTTCAAGAACTCCAGCATCGAGCAAGGCTTGGTTACAGATTGGCCTTTGATCTCCTGACTGTGCTGGGCGGATCTTTTTCTTAGATGCCTTCTTACCCGCTTTAGAAACCACTTGATGACGAAAGTGATTGCTCTGAGCAGGTGTATGTGCCTGATCAGGAAAGATGGTCAGGTTAGGCTGACGATCTCTACTCAAATCAGGTGTATGTGCCTGACTTGGTTGTCCGTATGATATGGGGGAGTAGGCCCCACAACCCTCTTGGACTGGAACAGATGTGTGTGTCTGTTCCGTAGTGAATCTTTGATGTGTCACTCCATTGCTAGGGATAGATTTATGTGGCTGTCCCTGAGATGATGCTGAAGCTGTTATGATATCCTGGAAAGCATCCAGAATATGAGCAGGAATTTTCTTCTGCTCTTTCACCATTGGCAAAATATGTTTGGTGACTTCAGCCGCCGGAACGGGGATATACGTCCATTCCGGGCTTGGAGTAGGTGTATGTGCCTGCTCCTGTCCTCCTTTTCCTGTCAGTGAATCCTGACAGTACTCAAGTGTGGAAGCAGAGAGTTGAGTTTGCCTCCTGTTTGTCGTCGGGACTTTCCGACTGACTTCTCCGGGCGCTACCAAGCGAGACTGTTGGTAGGCCTGATTAGTATTAGCAGGTGTATGTGCCTGCTGATTACACTTCGCCAAATGCGGTTGACGAGATCCATCATATGTAGTCAGACGAGCCTGCTGACTAACTGGTGATGTATAAGTAGGTGTATGTTCCTGCCTATGGTACTCCGCCGGAATTTCCTGGCGGGATAGGCTTGATGCTGTCAGACGAGTCTGCTGGACAGCGGAATTAAAACGGACAGGTGTGTATGCCTGCTCGTTGTTTTCCACAAAGTTAGGTTGGTGGACTTCTCCGGAGATGGCAGGGATGACAACCTGCCTATTGTTAACCGGATTCCGTCTCTGGCGGTTCATCTTGCTTGCTCGGATTCAAGGAACCTGAGCTGAATGCCTGGAGTCGGTACCCTCATCATGTTGAGGGCGCACTACCGCACGAGTCTGGCGGCGATTGTTGATGGGAGTCCTTGAGAAGGACTCCTGTGTTTTTGAATTAAGGTCCTGCGGGACCTGCTCATTCACTTCCTCAGAGTAAGGGAGTGAATGGAAATTGCGTTTCGGGGATAACGACCCGAAACGGTTGGAGACGGTAGTCAGCACCGCCTGCTTGTTGATCGCTGGCCGCCGTTGTCCGGACGACCAGGTAGAGTTGTTAACTTGGAGGGCTTGACAAGCGGCCTCCAGAGTTGGGATAGTACCGTTGCGACGGTACTCCTTAACCAGTGCATTAGAAACCCAGTGTTGAAAATGCTGAGTTGGTGATGTCGTCCTTAGAGCGGATGACGTTCCAGCAGGAGTAGTAGCATTGGTTTTCACAGCAGCAGACCTCACAGTAGAGGTGTTCACAGCAGCAGTATTCACAGGGGTGAATTTAAGGAAAGCCATTTTGCAGAAGATCTTTGAGAAAAGAGTGCCTGTTCCATGTAACAGACATTATCAAGATGAATCTGGCCACTGCATCTTTTGGATGATCATATGTCAATGATTGCTTTGTTGGCCCAAGGGGCCTAACAAATAAGAAGAACATCACTTTAACTTGTTTTAGGATTCACGTCGGGTTCACCATTTTTGTTTCGCACGGAATCTGGGGATGACCTCCTGGACGGGAGATTCAAACGTTCCGATCGGTTTCTAACGGGTTTGTTTGTAGAACCGGAAACATCCAATGATTCCACATCCGTTTGGACCTACTTTCCAAAGGCAGGCGCTCATTAGCTTGTGGACTAATGAGGCTTAGGAATTTTCATTGGTCGAGAGGATGGGAGGTCGGACTCATCACACCTTTTTGAGGGGAATTATTGTCTACTCCGGGACTCTCTTTATAGATTTAAGTTATGTTCGTGAATCCTTATTACATTACCAAGTATAAAATGTGCTCTTCTTTAGTTTTAACAATCAATGATTAAATATGCAAGAAATTTAGAGAATCTTTTATATGTATTCGAGGTTCTTCATCAATAGAGAATCATCCATATCTGTTTAGAGATTCTTGGTCAATGGTATCCTTCAAAACATTTATATAAAAGTCTCTTGGTCATTATGATGACCAGGATGGTTTTAAAGCCACTCAGTGGGGCACTTGAAGTTTATCGTCATTCAGAAGGACATTGATTATTTCAAAGTTGGGATCAAACCCATAAATGGGCTACCTACATATCCTTTGTTTTGGAAAAGGAATCAGAACCCACGTAGTTCGAATTATGGAGTATGATGTTTATGATTGATGGCTCAAAGATGAATGTCATAATTACTTTTACACTCTAAGCTCACGTGAGTCATGCTCGGTGTGAGAAACAAGAGGTATTGGTAAAATTTAGACAATTGTGCCATGAAAGATGCAATCATAAGAATTTGTTTGGGGCTTATGTATGGATGACTGCCCAGATAGATGAAGGTTTAGGATTTACTTTTAGGGAGAAAATCCATGAACAGGGTCCATAAAGTTATATGTGCTTCATGGATATTTGAATACTCTAATCTTGGGGCTTACTCCTAAGGAGGATGCCCAAGTTAGGAGGGGACTTATGATTGAGTTTTGCTCCTGAAAAGGATACCCAAATCAAAGGTAAATTATGACTGGTTAAGAGAAGTTTAAGGGGACTTGGGGCTTACTCCTGAAAAGGAAGCCCAAGGTTATGACTGAGTCTTATTCCTGAAAAGGAGACCCAGGTTTAAGGATTAAGGTTTGGGGCTTACTCCTGAGGAGGATGCCCATATTTGAGGTTGGGGCTTACTCCTAAGAAGGATGCCCAAGATTATAGGACTTGATTGGGGCTTACTCCTGAGGAGGATGCCCATATTAAAGGTTTTATAACTGGGGATTATTCCTGAAAAGGAGACCCAGGTTAAGGATTCTCTCATCTTAAAGGATGAGGTTGAATGAATGAACTCTCAATCTTTGGTGACATAAAGATGTTTAAATCACTAGGTTTTGAGAGATATTTCACAGAATTCCTTTCAGACAAGGATGTCAAATCAAGAAATCATGCCATAAATGGATTTGAAGAGTATCTTGAAGACTGAATCTTGAATAGGAAAGGTGAAATGGCTTAAGAGGGCTAAAATGGTCAAGATGGGCACCCAAAAAGATATGGGCGCGCAAGTCTTGAAAGGCGCGCAAGTCCTGCGGCGGCGCGCAAGTATTGGTCGTGCAAGTATACTTGCGCGACATGAGTGGTACTTGCGCGATTTTCAACCAGCATTGAAATGCTTGAGCGACTCTTTAGAAAACCCTTTACAATCCTCTTGAGGTTCTTCCAGAGAAGGGACACGCAAGTTATATTGAAGGAATTAAGTCGGCGCGCAAGTGTTTGATAAGTTTCAACACTTTGACCTTCCTCATTATCTTTAGATCTTCCATTCTAAGTAAGAGATTACCTTAGAAGTGTTCTGGAAGCTTTGAGAAGAGACTTGGGAGTCGGGAGCTTCAATCCGAGTTTCTGAAAAAAGATCCTCTCGAATGGGGGGCCCACAGGGTCTATTTATAGGCAAAAGAAGACCCTGGGCGGTTACCGGGCGGTTACCACTTAGGTCGCGCAAGTCACTTGCGCGACCAAGATCACCGCGCAAGTACACTTGCGCGACAGTGAAATAACCTGCGCGGTGCAGTTGCTTTGGATCTTGTCTTCATGCCTTTGTCGATTTTTGATGTTTTCTTTAAAGGATAAATCACTTTGAGCTTGAATATTCCCTTTTCTGATCTTTAGATTCTGTGACGAAAGGAGCGTCAACAGTGTCATTACAGAAAACCCAAAATAAAGACACTGAAAACTCCTAAGTGAGTCCCAATATAATTTTTGGTTCCCTCATCCATGCTCTACCCCAAGCCATCTATTGAACATAGGGCTCTTCCTATTATCCTGTCATGAATACATGAAGTCTATTCTGGCACCGATTAAGTATCTTAAGTAGGGTGTGAGTATAACTTTTTAGGCCATCACTAACAAAATATAAACTAATATCCAGTCTATAACAATGTATGTAATTGTATAAATAATAACAATATAGTAAATAAATAACTAGGTTCATAATTCATTAGTCTTTAATTAACCAAATAATTACCAAGGTTCACGATGGATCCCAAACAATCAATTACTGTTTCAACCCAAGAAAGAGTCTAAACCATCCTAAAAAGGGGAATCACATATCACGATATCATAGGTTATCATCTATCATTTAATTTCATGTTCACAATAAAACAATGAGTTCCTAGAGAGTAATTCTGGAACCCTGTGGGTATTTAGAGTAGAAATACTTATCCCACAACCCATTGATCACACACACACACACACACATAAAAAAACTACATATATCAAAGATAATATTTGGTGGTTTCTATGATATACTAGCCTCTATCATTTCCAGATGAATGGAAACACATTTTCCAGAGATAACATGTCAAAGGAAATATACTTATTGTATAAAAAATAACAAATTGATAATTTTTAATAAAAATGATGATCCTGTAAGATTATAGACACTGTCACCATGTTTTTGTCATGCCCAAACCTTTTCCTTGAATAAAAAAAATATTCCCTCAATAAACAACCGCACAAAAGAATCAAGATAACTTTAAAATATATGATTCAAAAATTCCATAAAGACTGATGGTGCATTCGTATGACCGAAAGGAATAACCACATAATCTTAATGTCTATATATACTCTAGAAATATGTATTTGGAATATCCTCCTTCTGAACTAGAAATTAATGATATCCGGATCAAAAATTAATTTTAGAGAACCACTGAGTTCCCATCAATTTATCAAATAAATTATCAATTGAAGGAAGTGGATACCGATTCTTTATCATAACTTGGTTAATTTTATAATAATCCACACAAAATTGAAGAGTTATATTTTCTTTTTTAATAAACAAGACCAGTGCTTCCCACAAAGAGGTCCTAGGCTAAATGAACTCTTTAATTTCATGATCTTCCAACCAAACATTCAATTCACTTAATTTTTTTGGTTCTATCTGTTATGATGGAAGGGAAATATGACTGGTTCCTAGTCAAAGATCAATCATAAACTCAACTTACCTTGTGGGTGGAAACCCTCAAAAAATTTCTAGAAAGAAATCTTGAAATAGATCAACAACTACTGGAAACCCACTATTCTTGATCTCTTTCATTGATTCCAAAGTCAATGATGCCATCTGGTATGAGATATTTCCAACTATTGGTTCCAAAAAATCCTATCACACCAAACTTTACATTATGGTATCCTTTAAATAGATACTCTATTACATCATCATTCATAAAACTAAACATTCAAATATAATAATATATGTGAGCCTTAAACATTTTCAACCAATCCATACCATGGATTATGTCATAGACATCCATCTCAATCACAATAAAATCCCATATGATCTCATCTTCATTGAGAGTTACAGAAAATTCTTGAAAAATAAAGGTTTGAGATTTTCTTTTACCAAGAGGAGTTTGACGTTTCAAAATAGAAGGCATCATCACAACATTTAAACCCATAAGATAAACAACCCAAGAAGTAATAAACTAATGGGGTTTACCTACATCAAACAAAGCTTCTATAATGGTATAATTCAAAAGAATCATGCCACTCACTACTGAAGGGCCAGATTGGTCATCCAAGATCACTTGCCCATATACATATAACTTCTTACTCACTTCACTTTGTTCTTTATTTACTTATTAATATTTATCTTCCTGAAGAGTTATTTTATTCTTAGAATAAACATGTATATACCATATCTACATACAAGATCTATTCTAATTCCTTTATCCTCTCAAATCATATGATGTCTACAACACATGAGATGTGTCCCAAACACCCAACCTTTGAGAATTATGACAACAGAACTGAAGATGGCCCATATGGTTGAAATTGTAGAATGATCTAAGTTGTTCCATATAATTTCTCTTTTGGTGATCGAGTGAACCACATTGAAAACATCTAACTTTACTCTTGGGTTTTGGAGGAAGATTCACTGATACATGTATCTGATTTTGAGTCATCCCAATACATGGGAAATATGTGTCCGTCTTTGACTTATTTCTAGCATTATAGTTCACACCATACCCCATAATTATCAACATGATCCCTCCACCAATATTTCATGTGATGTTTGTTTCTTACACTATCTCTCTATTAACCATTTCTATATAATCCTTTATATAAAGCACAAAAATCATTGAACAAACCACCTACCTCATTATCGATTAAAAAAATGAATGCCTCCAAGGATGATATAGTATAGACTTTGTGTGAAAATAGTTTAAATTCATAAATATAGCCACATAATATTTCAAAAAGAGGTTATTTGGCCTCAAGATGAAAAATTACATCATTCTAGAAATCCTGAGCCTATGAGGATATAATTGTTTGTTGAAAAATTCTACAGAATCCTCCCATGAAATGCCTTCCTCAAATTTTTCCATAACTAAAAAATCGCACTACTAGAATGAGATAACTTCTAGAATATATTTATCCAAATTTAATTTAAAATCAATATGTTTTCCTAGTAAATCTAAGAATTTATTTGTACTATTCAGTCACACCTATACTTTTTTTTCTTACACATCACCCTAACAGATGTGTGGATTATACTTCTAGAAATAAAGGGAATGATCCACATGACTTGGTTCATCCCATATATTAACTCTATCCATAACTTGAAAATGTTGTAAAATATTCTAAACCATATGTTGGTTCACCTGTGGCTTAGGTGAAACCACATTTTCAGAAGATTCCTCTGATTGGGTTCTTCTATTCCAACCAAGTTCCATTTTCTATAACCATAAAAAATCCATAAGATTGATTATCTATAAACTAGATTATTAACAATTTAAAATCATATCATATCACAACTATCACAATAAGGCTTTCGTGAAATTCCACACTTTACATTTTCAACCCATTTTTGAAATGTCCATCATGCTTTTGAAAATCTCACTAATTTCAAAATACCGCTGTCATTCCATTTATAAAATCTTATATTTGAAAGAAAATTAAATACTTTTAAAAATCAACACATTTTCACCAAATCATAAATCATTAATCAAATTAAATTATGCACTCATAACAGGAAGTCATTTTATAAGTGCATTTCATACTCTTCGCATTGGATAAACCCATGAAAACGAGATTATAACTCCTATAAATGTCTCCAAAAAATATATGTATCCAACTCCCTGATAACACGAGTTTCAACATAAAGAGTTTAGCTATTATTTTTTATGATCTACATTTTATGTCATGAAAATCATACTCTTTTATACTATACCAACTCAATGAATAAACTAAAATAAATTTCAACTCTAATATCGACAACCAATACCATTTTCCCCAAAATGAATGATGGACTGACCAAGACTGATACCCATTTCAAATCAAGGACCAAACAAGATGATACCATTTGTAACATCCTTCCCCTCATCATTTTATTAATTCACGGTATAATTTATACTAGGCCTTAGGAAACATCCCATGATGCCAAAGGCAGGAAATAAATTCTATGGGATTCTGTACAGTTAGGCGGTAATTTTCCCTTGTAAAATTAAACAAACAAAACCATGTATACCATAACAAAAAAACAATATTAAGCATGATAACAACGTAATACTACTCATTGTACAAAAAACAAACCAAAATAAATCAGAGTAATAAGAAGAAGCCAAGACCGATATCAAAATAAAAAGAGGAACACAAAACCAACAAATCTCAAAGACCCCAAATACACCAACATAGTAACTCCCAACATGCTCCAACATACAACTCCACAATCCATTCCAATTATCATGATTCATCACTAAATAAACGTGATACTCTGCCTTTACTAGTGTCCAGAAACAAATATCTTCAAATGCACCGAAGTACCCAAGTAGGGGGTGATTAATGAATCTTAATAGGTTTTCACCAAATGAATTCCCTACTGACACCAATTGGATAAAAATGATTTCACATTTATATAAATAAATTTATATAAAAAATTATACTAGTTTATATCAAACCCAAAGTATTTTCCAAACCAATTCATTTTTCTAAGGGAAGCAACCAATCAATTATTTTAAAAAATACAAAATTTCTATTTTGGCATATCACATTTCATTCCACATATCCACATATACACACATGAATTCCCAGGTGACCATTCTATAATCATGAGTGATATCTCTTCGATCTACCATGTTGTAACAAGGTAACCATATACCAGTGCCCCAATGACACATTTCCATTCAACAAGGTCATGTCAATGAAGATGAACACACACTAAAAACTTATGCCAAAAACCATGAAAAACAATTGTGCCAAACCATTTCAATAAAAAAACATTTTTATTAAAATCTTTTACACAAAATCTTTTTCCATAAAACAAACCAAATATTAAATTTTAAAATCATCATTTTAGATTCATTCTACAATTAACATTGAATAACAATTCCAAAATTTTAAAAATCCTCAACCATCAATAAAGAGGTTTTCAACCATGATTCAAAAAAAAAATTAAAAAAATTTAAATCAAATAAAATAACATGAAACTAATACTTCAAGTTCTAATAAGATTATTCATGAATTAAGACGCCTACATCAGAAACTATGATGGAACCAAAGAAAAACATGTAACCTCAACAAAACAGGGTTGAATCTCTAAAAATTACCTTCGATATTGTTCCATAACATCAACACAACCATATGTCATCATTATTAGCATCAACTATCATTGATCTATCCCAAATAGACTGTATCTATGAATATAATAGAGAGAAGAATAATAGTTCTAAGGAAAACCACTAATAATGAAGTCTTTCCACGAAATATAGCCTTAAACGCACCAATACTTTCCAATAGATCACTCCCAAATTGAAGTGGAGAGTATCCATAGCCTTTTAGAGGATAGAAAACTGACTTTGGGTCATAATAGTGGAAAAAGGAGTTGTTTATTAGAAAATCCAAGTAAGATACACATTTTTAGGATCTAAAATTAAACCATTCATGGTTAGGTAGAACAGTCAATAAAATCGTACGTGAACCATGTGCCAGCCACTACCTCCAAACCCTATTCACATGGTTGGCTCTCAAGATTAGTCAAACCATGCACCAATCATATTTTCCCCTATGTTCCAATTTTCATGGTTACTCCTAGGTGGCCACAAAGTTTGTAAAAACTGTGCTCCTAACCATGTTCCAACCTTGAGCCCATTGCCTTAATTTACACGACTCTTTGTAAATGTATCGTGGTTTCTACTAACCATTATCAAACCTCGCACCTCCATAAAATCCCCTAAAAGATTCCAAAATTCCTCTAAACCATCCAAAACATCACCAAATCAATTTACATATATCAGATAAATAAATAAAGGGTCACTTACCTGAAACCGAGGGTGATACACGGAGTATGAATCACATGAGATTATATTTCATAGAAGTTCTCTCTGGTTAACACTATTATGGTGAAGATATTCATAATTAGTTAATTTACTTTTGACAACATCATATTAAATTATACAACATAAGGTCCACCATACATGACTCATCAAATAACTTGAGTTTCCTTGATAATGGGGATTTATTAATTACATAAATTCTTTATCATTGTTTGAGCTTCTTCTTATATTGATTTACATTAAATTAAAATTATTACAATTTAGGAACACTTTATTGAAATATTTATTTTATTGTAGGATAATAAGTGATTCCTAGATAACCTACCCTAAGACTAACCATGAATTCTATAAAATAAGATACCCCTCTCTAATATATGAGCATGATTTATTGGGTAAACTACTAAAATAATACAAGTTTAATTATTAATTTTCTAAAATATATGTTTTGATTTCTAGATTGTTTTATTCATAATAGTAACTAACCATTCATTCCATTGAATTCCCTATCATAGTGTACATCCTTTTATTTCATTTTTGGTGTTTCTACATTACACTCAAAGCTAGGATGAAATTATTTCATTGAGAACCATATATAAAATGATTCCTTTTAATTTAGGATACATAGTAATGTTTGGATAATATTTTATTATAATAGTAGTGAATATCAATAAAACACCCCACATTTTCTATGTGTTTTTACCCCATATTTTATGTCAGGATTCCCCTCAAAGGTTTAGCATTTGGACTATTCTCTGAGTCCTTATGGTAAAAAGTAAAACTACACAACCCATTAATATTTATCACTTTCCACTAAAATTCATGATATATGTCCCATTCTATAAGATATTAAATTTATTATTGAAGACTACCTTGTATGAAATAATTTTCTATACAATAATTTTATTTAAGTAAGAAAAGCATTATCACATGGATCCCTATATGATAAGTCCAGGTGTTGAATGATTTTGTCATACTTTCTAGAAAACATTTCTCCATGAATCATGCTTCTATTATCTACTATATTAGGTTTCCATAACCATTCAAAAAAAATAGTAAAGAGTGTATCAAACTATAATGGATACATAAGTTTGGATATACAAACATTCCCCAATCTAGATATGCATATTCTCTTTTATATAATGTTCCAAACTATGGAATATTTTATCCTATGGAAATGGTCAACTTATTTATATGTACCCTTACAACATCTTGGTAGAAGTAAACATTTAAAAATTATAAATTGTCATCCTATAAATAACTATAAAATTTTATCATTTTTTATCCAAAACCTCATGTGATGTTTTTTAAAATCATTATTACCTATTTCAAACATGTTGATTCATTCATAGTATTTTTTTCTCAATTGAAACTGAAATTCTATCCTTTGTATATTGAGATAAGAATAAAGAAATTAAATTGTATTCACCAATTACTTTGACATGATATATGGTATAATTGATCTCCATTCACATCCAATGTTTCTCTATAAATTCAGCATAAACTATCTCAAATTCAGGTCAATGTTATGAAATATTAAAATTTAAAAATTCTTATAAAAATTTCAAGAACTTAAACTCAAAATGTTTAGTCAAAGATGTAGGGTTGTAATCTCAACACCAATTTTTCAATATTGTACAACCATAAACTATGTATCCTTTTATCAATGTTGTATGACCATAAAATCATCACCATTTATTCAAAGTTATATGTCCTTAAACTCGTCACCCTTTGGACAAATATATATAATCTTAAACATAGCACACATTAGTCAAATTTTTGTGATCTTAAACTAAAAAACATTTAGTAAAATATATGGGACATTAAAAGTAATAACATTTAGTTAAATCAGTTTAAAAAAAGTACCAGTGAAAGTGGCATAAAAATTGTTTGTTTGAAAACTCTTAAATTCCAGACTACGAAAAAGTCATGTATATAGTATCTAGGAATTATACACTCACGGATTAGGTAACATTTTATGATCATAAATTTAAAAGGTTCAAATCATATAGGACCCACTATATGACCCTATAAAAAGAGGACTTATAATAATTGGACCTTTTAGTCCGGTCAAAAATTAGAGAAATGACATGTTATAATCCATTTCCCTGATATTGCATTCAATATTTGGTGGCGTAACCTATAGGTTTCTTAGTCACTTCCTGAATATCCACTCCCTATAGTGTTGAATCATATTCCAAATACTTCAATCCCAACAAACCTCCCAGGGATATTCGAAACAAGTGTTTTTGACTCTAAAAAAAATCTATTTGTTTATGCATATATCCCCATATTATGACTCTACATATGATTCCTAGTGTAGCCTTCAAACCAGAGTCATTATAATATTTTGGAAAATATTCTCTAATAATTCTATTCACTAACACTATTTCTATAGAACCCGTCTTTAAAATATTATTAGAAATCATCAATTGTGTTTTCTATCTCATCATCATTGAAAAAAAATTCGGGTCATGATTTGTAAAATTCATATTCAAATTTTTCAAGTGGATACAATATCCTTAATCATACAAACTACAGATTTGGAAAAATTATTGTATCCTCTCATAAGGCATGAATTGTTTTCAACTTGGATAAAATTGAGAAAATAAAATAAAAAAGGTATAAAACATGTCAATTTAAAAACCCATTAGTGGAGGCCATGGAAATAGTCAAGATCATTCCCACTGGTCTCCCTCCATACAATGTCTAGAAAAAAATATAAGGCTGATAATAAAATAAAATAAAAAATAAATTTTATATCTACTATATGATCATAAAAAAATCAAGGCCATATATTATCATCAGTTTATCCTAGAAAAATTTTAGATCATTCCTTTATCCATGAATCATAATTCTTGAGGATAAACATGAAAGGTAAAAAGACACAAACTCAATATATCTTTTCCCCATTTAAAATTAGAATCCTCATTAAAATTACCACCTTTGTGATCATCATCATGTTGCTTCAAATCATCCACATCCAAATGTTACAATTCTAGTGTATAGTGAAAGAATATATTCCTATACCATTCACTCAGAAACACCTATGAGGAAATTTTCTATCTCTAAATGAAGAAACTCTAGTGTGCAGTGATCGATCACAAGCATCTACCCATTTTCCAGCCATGCTCAAGGGTGAACCTTACTAAATCAGGTATTGAATACCATGATTGACCAATTTTATCCCAAGGAATTGTTTAATATGATTAAATATATATGAATGTTTCCAATTGAATGATTTTCATGTAAACATTAATAAAAAAATTGTGAAATAATACTATTATAATTTTAACAAAGGATTTTAAATGAAATATATTTCCTTTCACACTAAGGTGGAATTTTAACAATTTTCAGCTTCCATAACGAAGAGATAAAATAGGGTTAGATGAATTTTATTGTCTAAATTCCATGAAATCAAATATATTATCAACTGATTTTTTAAATTTGTTTAATTTGATCTATGGTTAGGATACAAGGTTGTTTTAGTCTATTCATGAGAATATAGTATCTCCATATTAAAAATAGTATTCTCAATTACATTCTGTATCATTGGATATATGTTGCTCCCCATTATCCTTCTCCATGAGTAAAATATATTTTTTAATGGTATGAAAGATATTGTAAAATTGTGTTAGCTAATGCTTGATCTTTATTGATGTGATGTTTTCATATTAACTCCATTACCATATGTTGAGAAGCTTCATAGAGTGTATAATATCTATGGATTGCAGATTGTATCAAAAAAACTCTTTTGTAGTGATATTTAGTGCATATTCACATTCACAATCCCATGTTTTGATGATGCCTTCTACTATATCACAGATTGACCATTTATCAAATTGTTTGTGTCTTAGTGTCATGAATATAAGATTATGTTTTGGTAGATTTGTTGGTAGTTCATATATAGGATTCCTAGAAATGAATATCTGAGTGCTCTGCCACATAGGAATGCATGTTCTTTGACCAGAATCAATAAACTCCTGGTTAGTCTTAGAGTTGATTTCTAATGGCTGGATATAATTAGTCACTAAATAAACCAAATAAGGAAGATCTTTGACACTCCCTATATGGTCATTTATATATTTATATTTTATTCCCACCAATTTTATTCATAGCGATGTTTGTATAGTTTTAATATTAATCTATTCAACCTAAAATAGAGCTATATATGAATAATTTTTGAAACATGTTAGTTATAGGATATAATAATTCATCAATATTGATAGATATGAATCCTAAACTTTTAATTATTTGATCTTATCCCTATTAAATATTTTCACATTATTATAAAAAATAGTGGGAATATTGATTGGAAGATATTTCTTCTTTAATGGGGACACATTTTTATAAGAGTCCTTTTATTTTTGAATAGGTATATGAGTTACATCTAAAACAATACATAAGGGAAACCTCCATTTACTACAACATAAAAAAGTAACACCAATTAAAAAAACCTAACCTATTATAGGGATACTAAAGATCATTTATTTATGATTCTCAATTATTACTCATGTCCTTGACCTCCATAAAGAGATCTATATGACATATACTAATAAGAGAAATATTCAATACAATTGATCAGAATTTGGAACTATATTAAATTGAATATAAATAGTTTGAACAACCAATGATTCCTTTTGGATATTGATAGTTTTTATATGTGTTGAAGTTTTTTGTTTTTACTAAATAAATAGATATTGTGGTTTTATAAACAAGAATGAAATATGTTGTATAAATAATTGATATTATAACTAGGACCTTTTAAATTATGTTGGGACCCATGATCAAAAATATTGAGGGGAACATATTACTGTATAGATAACATCTCGGAACCATAAAGTTTGGTACACCACTAAGAATGAAGTATTTACTAATTGTCCCATGGAAAATGTGGGGACTAATAATTTTCAAAAATATTAATTATTTAATCCTTGGATAGGTTATTTTTCTTGAGAAACTAATAGGTGGTAGTGGAGGAGGGAACATTCTCTTATGGTAGGAATTCAATTCTCAAATATGATCTACCATTTTGGGAGATCATTCTTATTCCACTGTATTACCATAAGGGGAATCCACTCTATGTTACATTTCCCATAATGTGTATTATTATTAGTCAATAAGATATTTATGAACTCTAGTCTTTGAAAAAATATAAAAATATTTGTAAAGAAAATTAATAGTGAAAGGAAGATCAAAATATAAATATTTTTCACCTCTCCCAGAAAAGTGACATGAGTCCCATTGATTTCACTTTTTTTATCGATGTTATCATTTCTATACCATGTTATATATAGTTAATCTTACCCGTGATGGAGTGGAATATGTTTTCAGTATAGCTAATATAATCTCAAACCACTTAAGTTTTCCCTTTTAATTAAATATGTGTAGGTGCAGTTACCTATTTGGAATGTGGCTGGTCTATCTCCTATGACTCGATTATATTATATGATTATTTCATAGCTAGAAATTTCATATATATACCCCACTTCATACAAGAATATCATAGCACTGATGTGCTAAGAATAGGTAATAACGATGGAAAATCACTTGTTTAGGGGATGAGTCCTTGATTCCTAATTTGATTCCATTCCGTCTATGATATCATAGGTATCCTAAGGAGAATTCATTCTTGGGGCCTCATTGTGTATTTAGATGCCCCTAGATCCTCTCAACCTTTAGTTGCAGAAGGGATTTTCACCAATGTTAACAGTTTTTACAATTTTTCAGTATTAAACAAGAGAATCTAAGTATCAATATAATCCAATATAAAATTAATTTTAGGGTCCAATAAAGGAAAGGAGACCTATATTATCATCTCTTAACTCATCATCATCAAACAATATAGATACACTATCATTAGGTGGTTTTAAATTCATAAAATTAGAGGTGAAAAATGATACTCATTTTGAACACATATGAAGAACCTCCCAAATCTACAAGTCATATATCCCTCAATGATGATCTCTTAATCTATAATGTCCACTAAAATTCTCTCTGTAACACCCCAAGATTTCATAGTGTGTTATTTCTTCAAAATAATTCAATAACTTGCACTACACGCAACACTGAGTTCAATTGCACCATGACTTACCAAAAAAAAGGCATTAAAAGAGGTCATGAATAGTATTAACTAAATTTTAAACTTTATATAATCCTTATAATTTTAGAATCCATATTATGAGTTTCTTAGTCATAATGCAAGAACAAATTCATTTTCAGTATTGCACTTTTATCAACTTTTGATAGTGAAACCTTTTTAAATACAATATTTTAAACTTTTTTACTAAATGGAGACATCAAAAAATTTAAAATGAAACATCCCAAGCTTCCACGGTACGCTTTCCTTTGAATAAAACAGTAGCGTGTGTTGTACGCAACTTCGAGTTCTAACACACCGTAACCAATCAAACTAGCTGTTATGAATAGTAATACCTACTTTTTGAAGTTATATATATTTTATATTTTAAAATGGACTTCATTTTTGGATTCGGAATATCAAATTTAGCCTAAGGTGAAATTTTGGTACTTTTCGGATAACTTTCATATTTTGATGAATAGTGAAAATTACTAAATTTTAATTAAAAACAACTTTTTTAATCAAAATAATTAATAGTGATAAATTATGAATTTGAGTGGTTTTAAAGTATATTTAGAATATATTTTTACTATTTAATATAATGTTGGTCATTGGACATAATTTTACAATTAAACCGAACATAAACAAGTGTCAATCTTTTGATAGTTATTATCTCTTAAAAACACGCTTTTTGTTTTGACAGCGGGAATTAATTTTAAATTAATTTCTGCCACTTATGTGTTTTGAATTTAGGAAAATGGATTCCATATTTGGAATCAGGATGTTCAAATTGTGTAAATAGGTAACTTTTATTTTTAGACATTTTGAATAATTACTGCGGTAAATATTTTATTTACCATGGTTAAGGGTAAATCCGGTAAATAAGGGTTAAAAAATAATATTATAATAATCCTAAATTACCCTAAAACGTGTATTAACCCTATTGGTTGATACATGGTCGACCATGGGCATCTTTGTGTCAATTTTGGGACCCCATGGATCCACTTGTAAGTGATAATGACACTTTATTTTAATTAAGTCAAAATGAATACAAAAATGACACAAGCATATATCTTTTATCAAAACAATTGTTACATAGGGCTATATAAGTTGGATTTTATATTATAAATATTGATTAGAAAGATAAAAATATTTACTACATAATGATATTTTATTTATAATTTTTAGACATTAAATAATTTATTTTATTTATGACACAATGATGATGCAGTAATTACTATAATAGTGAAAAAATTAAAATAATTGATATTATAAATACCCAAAAAAATATAATATGAAACTTTTAATGAATTAAACTAATTTTCTAGGATAATATGAAATATTAGGATTGATTTAATTGACTTTGTTCGAAGTAATCAATCTGTTATAAGTTTCAAAAAAATCAACTATTGAATAGTGTCAAAATTGACATAAAAGAGTTCTTAAAACAAATATTATATTATTAATTGATATTAAATTCCTAAAAATCTAAGGTTCGGCCAAGAGACTTATATCATGATAGGTTCATCATTAATGGACCACTTGGGGGTCGCTTGGATGTATATAGTAAGTTTATTAACCATATTATATAAAAATACAAAGAGACATTGTAAAAGTGAAACTAATTAACTTAGAGTTAATACTTAAAGATATAAGTACCCAAACCTGTCTAAATTCTATTGGTTGAGTGGTTTTCGACCTATCCCCACCTTAGCCTTTGAATAGTCAACTTTGGAACCATTGGAAACCGAATATGAATTTATTATAAATTAATATTTCTAGCTTTTCCAAAGGTGCCCCTCACCCCTCTTATAAAAGGGCACTCCTCCTTCTCATTTCTTCACACCTCTAAAGCCTTTTGGCTCGGCCAAACTCTGCCCAAATACTCTCCCAACATCCCTCAATACAACCTAGAGGCCTTAGTTTGATCAGAAAGCCAACCTAATGAGCCCTTTTGATCAAATCAAAAGGAAGAACCCGAAGAAGAGGTAATGATTTCACCACCCTTTTCTAAGTTCCTTTCTTCTTCCACTTCTTCTTACTTTGTTCTTACCATCCTAAAATAATAACTCCAGTATCTCACATATACTGTGATGTTATTATAAATATGGTACAACCATATTCAGTATTCTATCCACCCTTTGAATAACATGTCACCATACGTGCGTACGTACGGCTTACCGTCTCCACGTCGTGGTGTAATTGTTATTCAATATAATATTATTTGGATGGGTATAATAATGATGTGTAACTCATGTAAATAATAAATATAACATGTTAATGATTCTGTATATATGATATACCATCCATTTATATATTATTTTAATATCAAAAGAAGGATATTGTCGCTCGTGCGTACGTACGGACTACCGTCTCCACGAACGCGATGAGATTCATTCTCCATCGTATCCATTCAAGTATAATTATCATTTGATGATTTAAAAATGATGTTTAAGGACTGGATATCATTCTGGATATGAATAAGATACAACAACCATGGCTTATGTAACAAAACATATAAAAGAAAATGAGTAAGTTAACACCCGAAACGACGATAATTCTAAGATATTATTAACAAATCAATGTTAAAAGATCATATATGATATCATATTAATATATATGATTCTTGAATAATTTAATAACAATTATTTCACCATTATACAGGAGGTTAACCTACCCCAACAAAGGAAAAGTACAAGGTAAGGGTTATTTCACAATCTCTTCATTATCCGAGGTTGTTTATACGTAATAATCTACTGGGATTTCTTTATCATCCACATCCATGTTTCTTCGAAATGTATTTCAAAACATATTTATTATTTACAAGAATATGGGTTAAATTCATTTATACCCTTGTTTGACTTTTTGTAAGAGGTTTATAAAGGAATCTTTCCGTCGTTTTCAAAACAAGGTCCTTTTTGACCTTTTCGACAGAATTAAGATAAGAATGTTTTTTTTATACGGCGGGTGCGGTTATTTTCCGCCGTTATAAAATCGTCAAAGCTTTCCTTACAAGCTTACAAGAATATTTTCAAGAAAATGTTTTATTTTATATGGCTCTTAAATGATTTCAAAAATAGAAAGAGATATTTCTCTAAAAAGTGTTTTGATTTCATCTATGTCAACATCCTTTAATGGATTTTACGCTTATTTGAAGTTGATTTATTATAATACAAAACTTCTATATTGTATTGAAGGTTTTGTGATATGTTTGACTGTGGATGTGCTATTTTATACCATTCATAGTTTATGGTGAAACTATTGACATTTCGTATGCTAGTTTTAATCCGAATGTTTATGTTATATTTCAAACTTTTCTTCAGATGAATGTGCTAAAAAAGTATGTTCCGGGTTGGGGACCGGTAAAAGTAAGCCCTCCAGGTTGGGGACTGGTAAAAGTAAGCCCTCCAGGTTGGGGACTGGTTAATGTAAGCCCTCCAGGTTGGGGACTGGTTAAAGTAAGCCCTCCAGGTTAGGGACTGGTAAAAGTATGCCCTCCGGGTTGGTGTCCGGTTATTAGAGGCACTCCGGGTTGGTGTCCGGTTATTAGAGGCACTCCGGGTTGGTGTCCGGTTATTAGAGGCACTCCGGGTTTGGTTCCGGTTAGAAGTAACCCCTAGGTCTTGGGATGAGGCCTAGACAATGAAATTAACGTTTAGATTTATGCATTCCAACATTATGAAAGTGGTTATTGATTTTTGCATGTGATTATTCGATTAGTAGAATATCCATGTGAATAAGTAAATGGCATTATTTCATTTTATTTATGCCATACCATGTTGAAAGTTCATATTTAAAAGGCTTTTGTTTTAGTTATACATTGCCTTAAATGTTTATTCTTATTTATGAAAGTTTCCGCTATATTGTTATCCTTACTGGGCATTTGAGCTCACCCCTTTTCTATGTTTTATTTTTCCCAGGATGTGAAGAAGTAAGTTATGAATGACCTGCAGGGATTTTATGAGGGGTTAATAGTGTGGATTGTGGAAACATTATGTTGTTGTAGTATTTTTTCATTTTATGATGTAATGTAAAACTTATGAATATATCTAGTGTTTCCAAGGCTACTAAACCAATCGGTCTTTCGAGATTTGATCTTTCTTGTGATCATGCCAATGTTATGTAATAATGCACCGACTCTGGGCAACTGGGGTCGGGGCGTTACACTCTCTCAATGTGAATATTATTGAATGTGTTCTTCGATAATTCTAGAAAATTATAAAATATGGTACCAACAAGGAATTTGTATGGGGGCATATACAAACTGATTATGTTGGTATAACATGTAATTTTTTTTTCCAATTATATAAATATTTTAGATTAATGCTTCTGATTCTCTCAAGATATAACCTATATCAAGCACATGAAATCACTTAATCATCGATGAACTCATATCCATCCATATGAGTTTCTATCCACATCCTTAATACTTATAAAGGTCTATACATTATAAATGTGTCCTTTACTATATTTAAATGACCAAGTTGGAGGTATAGTATCTCAAGCACTCAATGCTGATTTACATTCCATTTTACAATTACCCATCTATTATAAACACACTATCTATTAGTAAAATTTTTGACTCCTGACTTCATATAATGTACAAAATTAATAATATTTATACAAATATGCCATATATACTATAATATCACTTTTAAAAGTGTTTTTACACCCCTTTATAATGAACTGAACTTATTTCATAAAGTTATAATAGGTTCCCTTTACCCTATAATAGTTGAAAGTTTGAATAATTGTAAAACTCTATACCTATGGATCATCATGAATCATCATAATCAATCTCTCTTCGAATGTTTCAAAACAAAAATTATACCTTGGTTGGAAAATTCCCCCAACATATGTGTTTTTAGATTAAATAGATCTATGTAAATTAGAGGGGTCATCCTAGAATCAATGCATACAAAAGATAAGGGAATAAAGTCTCCATACACATGTATTAGTATTGGATATCCTCTTAACATCTTCACATCCTAGATGCTCATTTCAACCTCTATGTTCACTGGATGTAAGGTTTTTGAATATAAGATCCACCGATTGGTAATGTATATGGAAAGATAAATGTTATGATGGGTGAGTGTTTTGATTCCCAGATATCCTCATATAATTTAATGATATTCAGATACTTCTCAATTATTTATAGCTCTACTTTAGCTAGAAGTTCTATCCAAAATACAAGAAAAACTATTCTCTATAACATCAGTCCTAGATTAATGAGAATTAAATTTTTTGACTTGGTGATGATTTAATCACAAAAGAAAAATATATATGAGTGTCAGGATCAGGAATATTTTTTCTTTATAAAGATTGAAATGTGTAAATCCAAAGATATAACATTCCAAGAATTCATCCCCCCTAATAAAATAACCCGATGATGATATATTTTTATAAAGGATATCACGATGTAAGATAATTCAACATAGTGGCTGATTTATTACTCCAAATGTTAGAATCAGAGAACTAATTAGAACATCAACCCCATAGAGAGGGATCCAATCAGATAATGGGTTGTATTTATGGCCCATTCCCAAAAGTATAGAGAGAAATTTATATGATAGATTAAAATAATGGTGTTCTACAACATTTATGTTGTTAAAAATTAAAAATAATTTTACCATTATTTATCAAACTTCTTATTATGAAGTCACCTAATCGAAAAAATCATTTTAGTTAATGAGAAATTGAAGAAATTGGATAAGTATAGACAACTTCAAGATAATTACATGATCAATTTAAAAACACATGACTATCCGATAATCACATAATCCCCTCATATGAAATTAAATATATCGATGATTACATTCATTAATAATCATGAATAAAAGTAATGTAATATCACTATTTTAGAATTTATATATCTTATGGTGAAATAACATAATGAAATCATGTGGTGTAATCATGTAATTAAAGAATCTGTTGTGATCATGTTGTAAACCACATTGAAAATTTATTCAATAGTAATTCTTCAACTGTAGTTTTTTTCACATGTGTAAATGTGGGTCCCACTATTAATATATTTATAGGGGTGGGCAATTGAAGGTCAATTATGACTTAATATAGGATTAATGTTCATCATAAATTTTTCATTTTCATACCAATTATACCAAATTTATTAGGTGGGGGGGGGGTTACACCCTCTTATTCACCAAATAAAAAATAACTAAACACTATGTGGGGGTTATCTTGTAATCCTCACATGTCCAAGTAAGACCCAAATGAGTTAGTCTCATCCTTTGTGGATTGGAGGTGTAACTCTTACATGGATTGCATAAAACTCTTCATTCATGTATTAGAAGTAGATCTCTCATACATTCATTGGATAGCCTTTTTTTCTCAATTATAGAGCCACCTCATACATGGATATATAATATACTCTTTATTCATGGTTTAGTGAGAAAAAACTCATGTTTCTATGTAGAACACTCCCAAATCATATAAAACTTATATATAAAACATTACTTATAATAGTTTTTCATTTCACATCACATGTTTGGAATATCAATATCCTTGTTTCCATTTTGTGAAAGTAAACCCAGATATAGAGAGACCCATCAAATGGTATAAGTGAGAATAAAGAAAGAGAGCTCAAATTTCTCTACTCATTGTGAAATTATATGAACATCATAGGTAAATCTAGAGCTAAAGAACCATGAAGAATAAAAAATTCCATTACATGGGTCTATGTGATTCAATCCCTGAGTTTATCATGTGGTTGTGAAACATAATTAGATGAGTATGTTACCTGAGCTCTCCATTATAAGGTCATTATTAAAATACTCATATATGAATATTTCATATGGTATTGAATGTCCATCATAGGAATATATTACATGGGATCTAATATATAGGCATATCATAATAACCCTCCTCAGTGAGTAATTCACATGGCCAGTATGATCCACTATCACATGAATGTATTATGTGGTATTTTTTTTTAAAATCACTCATGAAGACCAACCTTCATAGATACCTTATGTAAAATGATCTAATGGTCATTTTATATGAATGATACATCATGATAAAGAATGGTATTTTAGGTTTTCCTGTCTCTTCCTATTATAATTCTTCTATACATGGAATCTGATTGATTAATTGAGACTTGAGACCTTGGGAACCTTTTTTTATTACCTTCTCCCAAGTCACCTACTCAGTTCATATCAATCCAAAATAAATCTATAGATTATATATACCCAAGTAAAATCCTATAAAAATAAAAATCTCAACTTCTTCCATAACCCTTAGATGCCCATGATTTCGGTACGCACATAAGCATTAATAAAATTGATCATGAATTCTGTGGATAAAAAAAATTATGGAATTATCTAGAAATATTTTTAGAACCATTAAGGGGATTATAATCATGGATTCCCTTGATAAAAAATTGTTCATGCCAAGAGGATTCTGGAGTGTTTTATCCTAGATCAAAATGTTCATGTGCACATGGAATTCACTTTTTGGTATAAGAACCATGACAGTTCCTATAAACTATTTCATCATATAGAGAAATAAATATGCTAGGAAAAAATATAAAAACTTTCTATTATTAATTTGTATGACCCACTCATATGGTCTTAGCTGTTATGAATAATTTTATTCCTCTGATCAGATGTAAGCCTCATCACTCTATTCCTTCATTGATATCACCAATTAGGTCAGACATATGGGAAATTCTAATTAATAAGGCACACCGAATCCTTTATTATATCAACATTCATGAAAAAACATGATTCTGAACTGCACCATAAAATCCTCTAATATGGATATAAAACAATACAACTCAAACTACATGATGTTAACTAGGATACTTAGGATGCCACTCTAAGGTTCTCACTCGACATCATCAATCTTTCATATTAACACTCATGATTCTTCATTACTTCTGAATCTATATAAATCATTCTTATTTGATTAATATTCCACAATGAAATATCTTATCCATGCCATATTCCAAATAGGTAAATGCCTTACTTAGTGGACCATATCCATAAGAGGCCAATTAATATTATAATTGTCCCATAATCCTGATGAAATCATTACCCCTTAAAGGTAAATATTATCTCTTTGTAATCATGGAATATATATTTATAGGGCCATATTCCCTTTCAAGACTATAATGGGATACTCAGGCATATATCTCACATCAGTCTTTTCTACGTATCTATCATGTAGAAGTCCAATTTGCATGAAATTATACTTTTTAGAATTTATAATCATTGAAAAAACATAAAAGGTAAGAAATTTCCCAATATAATGTATCAAACTACATTCTATCTGAATCCATTCACATGGATACATAGGAATTTCCTTTCATTGGCTTGATCTTGACACCATAAGGACTTATTACCTCCCTATATACTGATAAATTTTCAATGGACTAACTGTGGATGTAAACCATATCTATGTAATTTTATAATAGAAAGATAATTAATCTTCAATACATATAGATGCTCACATATACATATGTTTTTGATAGGATTGTAGGAATGAGTATACCAATATTGTACTGGTATTTGGAAAATATTCATGAACATGACTAAATCTATGTAATCATCCTAGAGTAGGAAATAAATTACGCTTAAAAGGTTTAGATATGCCCAATTACCCATAACTTCAACTAATATTTCATCCCATGTGTCAATGTATATATCCAAAAAACCACTATAATTTTTAAATTAGATCTGCACTAGATTTAAACATTACATTCAAGAAATGAGTCAGTTATTTCAACCTTACCTTAGAAATAGTCAAAGATAGGGGAAACCCTTATGAAGATGATATTTACTTCTTTTTGAATGGTATGTATGGTTTTATTTATTATATTCAAGGACAATGAATTCAATACGAATTAACATAATTTTTTTAATTATTTTAAAGGGTTGACCATAATCATTCCTAATTGGGGGATAATATATCAACGTGGTTTTTATGGTGATTTTAATTCATTTTCACATTATTTTTGTTCCCAGTTAACATAATTTTCCCTTTTCAAAAAAATTAAAGGGATCATTTTTTATTATATATATTTTAATAGGAATTTCCCATTTTTATAGACATCATTATTTAATATGTTTCCTCTATTATATTTCACTATTATTACAAATAATATCCAATTTATGATTCAACTAATAATTTTTTAAGAGTTTTCATATAAAAAATTTATTTATCCTTTTTTAAGTAAATCATTAAAGCCCTTATGCATATATGTAAAATAGAACATTTTATGATATTTTATTACAAAAAATAAATATTCTAATTTTTTATGTATTTAATGGTACTTTATCATTGTTTTTGATGACATGGGAGACCGATATAGTTCTCTATTGCATTGTTTATTGATCATGTTTTATAGAGAATTATATTGGAATTAACTGAGTGGGTTATGCCATTTATAAGGGTTATTTTAGTGTTTTTGTAAAGGTTCTATGAAGATGATATCCCAATGAACCTATATGAATGTCATACGATTTTAATTTATTTTTGATGGAAATATTTTTATTTCATACAATATGAAAATGATATTTTGATGAATGGAATGATTATTCCCATTAAGGTTGAGAGGTATGTTTTTATAAAAAAATGTTTCCATGTGAAACACTTATGATTATTTTTTTTTCATATAAAATGTTTTATTAAATTGTTTTTCCATAAATATGATTTTATGTGTAAGTAATTGATAATTTGGGATTAATTTTTATTATGTTTATGGAAAAATATCTTATATGATCTCATGGTTTTGAAATAGACTAACATGTTTATTTTATTATTTTTATATATACTGTACTGATATTTGTCTACTCATACCTACTATTCATGTCATATTCATAGGGTTTAAGGATGAGTATGATCAATGGTGAATACATGATATAGGAAATTGAAAAATTGGGTATGTTGGAAAAAATTATCATATAAAGACATGGGTATTGTTATGTATGAGTTTATGCTAATTACCATAAATTATAAACCTAAAACATCCTTCATTATGTAAATGATCCATCATTTCTATTTGATGTTGTATGTTTTGGATGGCTAAAATTTTGTCACGTTTATTGGTATCAATGATATAAATGTAATTAGTATTTTTTAGCATTGTATCTAGGACTGCATATTCAGTGCATTTATAGTTGTTTTTAGGGAAGGTATTAGATATATTTAGATATTAGAATGTTTTAATGTGTTTTTAAATTAATCATTATTAATAACAAAATGGGTTAAGAAGTCTAAGGTTGATCATAATTTTAAAGGATTATACACCCCTTTGAGGTTTTATGTGATTGGAGTTTCATATGATTAAGATTATTTTGGGATACATTTATGGTAATAAAACTATAGGGTTTAGTATGTGTTTTAGTAAAAAGTTCATTTGAGGAATAATTAATATATATTTGTTGGATATAATTTTAAATTTATTGATAACCTTTTCGATTAAAATGATCTTTCATGCAGACATAATTATTGTTAATTGGGACAAAGGGTTACTACATTCCATTAATATATTATTTATCATATAGATAACCATTTTATTGAAAAGTAATTTATTGACTATGTGAATTATTTTATTTTTTAATAAGTTCACTATTTTGGGAATAATAAATGATTATGGTAAATGGAAATAAATTTGTACAAGATGAGTGTTTATTTATGTAATAATGTTGGAATTATCATTTTTAAGCACTTATGATTCAAGTTCGGAATTATGATGATTTAGGTTACTAATAAAAAATATTAGTATATTTTTTTGGATTATATGATTAGTTAATGAATATTTTTTGGAGTAATAATTTAAAAGTGATTGATGTTATTTAGAAATAAATTTTATGTTTATTTGAAAGTATATTTGATCAAATTGTTGAGGCAATAAGGTTTTCCTTATGACTTTTCCATTCCTTCATACTTGGGGGATATTGTTGAGTAAATAATGCTTCATTATGACTTAACCATTCTTTCTTGTTTTGAAAATCAAAAACACCTTATCTCAAGGAAAATCTATTTCTACCCTATGTTTTACTTCTAGAAGGAAAAATTTCCTTCCCCAAGGAAATTTATCCTTACCATGTTTTCATTGTTTATATCATAATTTTTCTAAGTGTAAAATTCAGGTTGTAACAAAAAACATGGAATCCTATAATTACCTAAATATGAAGCATTCTATTTGAGGATCCGAATTCTCAAAATTATGGTTATGAACTCTTCTATGTTCTGACTCTGAATTCTGAATACGAATTCTGATTATGAACTCTTATGAATACTGACTCTAAATTCTTAACACGAATTCTTCTGAGTTCTGACACTGAATTCAAGTTACAAATTCCTATGAGTTATGACTCCAAATTCTAATGAATTCAGACTCAGAACATTATATGTTAAGACTTCAAATTCTAATAAATTCAGACTCTGAACTTTGTATGTCCAGACTCTGAATTCTTATGAATTATGACTCCAAACATTGAAGTTCAGACTCCGAATTCTCATGAATTATGACTCCGAACTTTGTAAGTCCAGGTTTTGAATTCTTGTGAATCCAAATTCTGAATTTCCTTGAAATTCAGACTCTGGAATTCTATTGAGTTCATGTTTTGAATTCCTTAGAAAATAGAATCTTAATATCCTTGTATTATAGACTCCAAATTAATTTTTGGTTAGACTCCGAACTTTTATTTGATTACATTTTGAATATTGGTTTTTAGTTATGTAACCATACTTTTACTAACTCCTATTTTTGTTATAAAATTATTTCATGCTTTCAGTTACTAACTAACCATTTTTTGAGTGACACATGTATAGGTCCCTCCGAAATTCAAGGAAGAATATGACTGTTGGAGGAGGGAGCCGACCGTTGAAGTTGTGCCTATAAATAGGAGCTCATTTGAAAGAGCTCACAACTTTGATGAACTTTTCTATGACTCTAGAGATTACATGTTGTTAATGTTATTTTTAGAGAGAGACTCTCATGCTTAGTGCATACTGAACTTCTTATTCATATTTTCTTTGTGCGACTCCGAATGTTGCTGATTACATTCGAGGGCTTCCAGGGATAGAAAGACAGAGGTGCAGAATACCTTGAAGTTGAGGGCTTGTGGGGATTGCAGGAAAGACTCTGATCTTCATATCAAGGGCTTACCCTAGTGTGGTTAAGATAGACTTTATTGAAAGTATAAATCAAGGTACCTTTATCCAAGTATGTTGGATACCCTTCTCTTTGGGTTAAAAGACTTACTACTCGTTATTTGTTTGTTTCAAGTTTTCCGCTGTATTTTATTTGTTAAGGAAAGTATAACTATCTTATCCTTCCTTATTCTTGTACTTTGGTTTAGTGAGATTCTATACGCTTCAAGTTAGAATCATTATCATTGTAAACAGTCATTAAGTTTCATTTTCTGGAACCATCTTTCCAAATTCACATTCTCAGAATCATATTTCCGGAATCAAGAAAGTGTGTAGAACTAGAGGTTTTGTGAATTACCTTGTTTAACCTTGTTAAATATAACCATTTTTAAAAGTACCAAAGGAATTTTTAAAAGTATAAAATTGACCCCCTCTTGTATATTGAGCAATATTAGATACTTTTTTCAGTATCTCTATTATTTCAGTCCTACATTTGGTATTACAGAGTATATCATACTGACATACCATCTCAACATTTGGTATCCGAGCATTAGTTCAATCTGAATTAATCTCACGATTAGATTCAGAAGAGAATTCATCTCATTATTTTCCAGAATTAGTTTTTCGGACTCATAAAGTTCGGATTCATTTTTTCCTAGATATACTCTTGTTCTATCTTTTTCCTTGTTGAGGAATATTTTCCTTGTTCACAAAATTTTTCTTTTAACAAGTTTTTATGGAAAGACATTTCTTTAAGATGGATGGAATCAATGTTGGTAACATAGACAATCTCAATCCAACAAGACCACCTATTTTTTATGGGAATGATTATGAATATTGGACAGATCCCATGAAGACTTTCATTATTAATACTTGAGTTTATAATTTTGTTATGCTTATTGGAGGATATAAAATCGTTGACAAAGAAGTTAGTACCTTTACCAACCAAGAAAAGCATGAATATCAACTGATTTATAAGTTACACAATACATTTATTTGTTCCATGACTAGAAATATATATATATATATATATATATATATATATATATATATCCAAATTTCATCTTGTGAAGAAAAAAATTGTATATGGAATAAACTTGAAGTTACACACATTCGAACTTATAAAGTTATTGAAACTAGAAGAGCCATGCTCAGAGCTGAATATCATTGTTTCCGCTTTCCTTATAGAGAATCCATATGTAAAGTGCAACAAAGATTCATGACTATTGTGAATAGTTTACAATCCATGGGCGAGAAAGGATTAGATGATGAATCTCTTGTTGATAAGATCATAGACATCATTAAAAATGAGTGGGAATCCAAGAGGACTGCTATTGATGAGAACAGAAATGTTACTCATATTTCTCTTGATGAACTTATTGGAACACTTCTTCAACATAAGACCAGAATGAAGAGAGTTGTTGATAATGTAAAGAAGAAGAATGGGAATGTAAGTCTTTATTTTACTACAACTTCAAATCATACGAAATATAAGACTCCTGGGAAAATTAATAGATCCAAATCTATGAAATTTTTTATACAATACGAATCTAGTGGAAGTGAGTCTTCAGAAAATGAGTTAGAAAATCTTTCATGAAGGATGAACAAGATTTTTATACAGAAGAACTTTCAATCCAAATACAAGAAGAAAGAAAGGAAAGATAAGAAAGATTCAAAAGTTACTTGTTATGAATGCAAGAGAGCTGTACATATAAGACGTGATTGTCCTATGCTTAAGAGAAAAGAAAGAAAGGAAAAGAATTCTGAGAGAAACAAAAAGAAGTAATACAAGCTAAAGCTAAGAAAATCTTGAAAGGTAATGACACCTGGAGTGCCATTGGTGGTGACTCTTTAGATGAATCATCAGATTACGAAACATCTGAACAAAAGAATATTGGTCTAATAGTGAGACTACCTATTCAAAATCATTGCTTAATGGCTAAGGTGCACAATTATGAATCAATGAACAATGTTTCTTTAAATAAAAATTATAGTGATAGTAAATATTATTACTCTTCTGATGAAGAATATTCTTCTGATGAAGATAATACTTTACCGACCTATGAAAACGTTTCTAGGTTTTCTATTCTCCTTGAGGTTGAAAATTAAAAACTCATGAAAAAGATTGATAAAGAAAATTCTAGAAATACTATTCTTAATAAGGAAATATCATATCTTTCTAAAGATCATGATAAGAAAAATGCTTATTTTGAAAGTATTTCAAAAAATCTTAAGGAAGTAAATTCTGAGAAGAATAAACTTTCTAAGGATCTAGAAAATGTAATTTCCAAGAAAAATATTTTTGAGCCTAACTCTAGTTCAAAATCAAATGTTTTGGAATACAAGAATTTAGTTATCAAACTATAATATGAAATTTTTCCCTTGAGGAAGTGTTGGTCAAACTTTACCTTAGGTAATCAAAATTTATATAAAATTTATTCTCAAATCCAACCTCTAAAAAATAGTTCTGGTTTTGGTTATACTAGTTCTAAACCGGTTTTTAGTAACAATTATTTTGTTCCTCAAAGTGCTCCATTCTGTAATAAGTTTCAGTGTGGTGGGCATTGGGAAAAAAATTTTTCCTTAAAAAAAACTCAGTCTTTGGGATTTCATAAATCCTATTTTTCTAAGAAAATTTGGGTGCCCAAGATTTTGATTTCTAAGATTTCCGGATCTAAGAAAGTTTGGGTTACGAAAGTCAAACTCTTTTATTTTCAGGAAAATAGAGAAAGTACCAACAACAATATTTGGTACATTGATAGTGCTTGTTTCCGGCATATGACTGGTAACAAAAACTGCTTTGAAAAGATTATCAAAATGAAAGGAGGAAAAGTAACTTTTAAAGATAATGCTCAGGGAGAAATTATTGGTATAGGTAACATCGTTCTTCTTGAAAAAACATTGATTTAAAATGTTTTATTTTTTAAATGTCTTAAGAACAACCTCATTAATATAAGCTAATTATTTGATGAAGGTCACTTTGTGAATTTTAGGAATGAGAAGTGCTTAATACAAAATTACAAGGAAGAGTTTATTCTTTTTACCCATATCTAAGAGAATTTATACAAAATTAACTTAAAAGACCTTAGGAGCCAAGATCTACCTTGCCTTAGTTCAATGGAAGATCATTCTTGGTTATTCCATAGAAGGTTAGGACACTGTAACCTTACGAACCTATGAAAACTCTCAAATAAAAGACTAGTTAAGGATATAACCGAGCTTAGATTTGATTCTTCAAAAGTTTGTGATCCTTGTCAATATGGAAAGCAACTTAAATAAAGTTCTAAATCAGTCGGTGAAGTCTCAACTGCTGATTCATTACAGTTAGTGAATATGGATCTCTTTGGTCCTATACAAACTGGAAGTATTGGAGGTAAGTATTATTTATTTGTGTTAGTTGATTATTACCCTAGATTTACATGGGTCTATTTTTCAGCAAAGAATACTGAAGCTTTTTCTTATTTTAAAAGTTTTGGATCCCAAGTTAAAAATGAAAAAAACCTTCCATTGAAAATTATTCATAGTGATCATGGGGGAGAATTTCAAAATTCTGATTTTGAAACCATTTGTGGTAGAAAAGGCATTACTCAAAACTTCTCAGAACCTAGAATACCTCAACAGAATGGTGTTGTTGACAGAAGAAATAGAATACTTCAAGAGATAACAAGAACAACATTGAGTAAATATTTTATAGCCAATCATTTTTGGGCTGAAGCTTTAAGTACTGATTGTTAAATTATAAATCGAGTTTTAATTATACATTTCCTTAATAAAACACTTTATGATTTATAGAATGGTAGAAAACCTAGACATTCCTACTTCAAGGTTTTTGGTTGCAAAGTATTCATCCTGAATACTAAAGATAATCTTCATAAATTCTCACCAAAATCCGATGAAAGAATTTTCATAGGCTACTCCACAACTTCCAAGGATTATAGAGTTTTCAATAAAAACACATGTACTGTTGAAGAGACAGTACATGTGAAATTTCATGAAACTGATCCTTTTATTTTTAAACAACCCCAACCTATATATTCAGATGTGTTTTCAATAACTGATTATCAACCCTTGATATAAGATCCTTCTGATAAGGAAAATTTCCACGAAAAGTTTTCTGAATCATTTACCCCAGAAGATTTCCTACCCTATGTTGATAAACAAGTTTTACAAAACCCAAATCAGTTGTTTCTAAAGAATCATCCCAGTGATAATATCATTAGTGATGTGAATTAACCTGTAAAAACTAGAAGTTCCTTAAGAAATGAGGTATAACATCAAGAATTTCTTTCCCAATTATAACCAAAAAGCACTGATGAAGCTTTAGGTGATGATGATTGGATAAAAGTTATGTAAGATGAGATAAATTAATTCAAAAGGAATAAAGTCTGGACCTTGGTTGGAAGACCAAAGGAAACTTCTGTTATTAGAGTAAAATGGGTCTTCAGAAATAAGTGTGATGAAAATGGAATCATAGTTAGAAATAAAGCTAGATTTTTTTTCTTAAGGCTATAATCAATAAGAGGGAATAGACTATGAAGAAACCTATATTCTAGTAGATAGACTTGAATCTATTAGTATCTTACTTGCCTTTGCAACATTCCTTAATTTCAAAATTTTTCAAATGGATGTGAAATGTGCATTCCTTAATGGTTATGTTCAAGAGGATGTTTTTGTTGAAAAATATCTGGGTTTTGAAGATACAAGACATCCTGATCACATTTCTTGACTTACCAAAGCTTTTATGGACTTAAACAAGCCCATCGAGCCTGGTATGATAGACTTACATGATTTTGGGTTCAAAATAATTATGTTAAGGGAAATGCAGATCCAACCCTTTTTATAAATAAAGATAAGAAAAATATTTTGATTGTTCAAATTTATGTTGATGACATTATATTAGGTTCAAATCAGCAATCTTTAACTGATTCCTTTGCGGATCTAATGAAATCTGAGTTCTAAATGAGTATGATGGTTGAGTTAACATTTTTCCTTGGTTTTCAAATTTCTCAAAACCCATAAGGAAACTGTATATCCCAACATAAGTATATTAAATATCTTCTTAAAATGTATGGATATGACAACACTAAGAGTATAATTACTCCCATTGGTACCTCAAACATAGTTGATCTTGATGAAGCTGAGAAACTAGTAGATAAATCATATTTTAGAGGTATGATAGGAAGTTTACTTTACTTGACAACTAGTCATCCAGACTTAATGTTTTAAGTGTGATTATGTGCAAGATATCAATCAAATCTTAAGGAATCTTATTTAAAGTCAGTGAAAATAATATTTCGCTACTTAAATGGAACCAAGGATTTAGGACTCTTTTATTCTTCTGGAAATTATTTTGTTTTGAAAAGTTTTTCAGATGATGACTTTGGTGGATGTAGAATGGATAGAAAGAGTACATCTGGAACATGTCATTTCATAGGAGATTCATCAGTTTCTTGTCCTTTCAAAAAGAAATACTCAGTATCACTTTCCACTACTGAAGCTGAATATTTAGCAGTTGGAAGTTGCTGTGCTCAAGTGTTGTAGATGTAACACACACTCATAGACTATGATATGAGTTTTACCAAAACATAACTTTTGTGTGATAATACAAGTTCCATTGCCCTTAGTAAAAACCCTACACATCACTCTCATGCAAAACAAATAGATATTAGGCATCACTTTATTAGGGATTACACACAAAAAAGAGATACCATTCTTCAATTTATCGGAACACAAGATCAACAAGCTGATATTTTCACAAAATCATTACCCTCTGATAGATTTGAATACATTAAACAGATGTTAGTAATGATATTTATAATGTAATATCCTCGTGAAATTTCTATTGAAACCAATATCCTTACAGTAATAAACTTCTTTTCATAGGAGGAGTACATTTGATTGTTAGTTTTTCAAAAATGTTCTTAATGAAATTTTCAAAAAATTTCGTAATAATGTTTTCAAAAATTTTCGTAATGAAGTTTTCGAAATTTTTCATAATGAAGTTTTCAAAAAAAAAATCATAATGAAGTTTTCAAAATTTTTCGTACTTGAAATTTTCATAATGAAGATTTTTGTACTTGGGATTTTCGTAATGAAAATTTTTGTAATGAAGATTTTCATAATGAAGATTTTTGTAATGAAGATTTTAGTACTCCATTTTTTCGTAATAGAATTTTTTCCATAGTCAAGTAATTTTTTTCGGAATCTAACATTCTATAAGAAGAATTTTCTTTAATACGAATAATATTCATGGAAATACGAAAGGTATGATTTCTTTCTTATGTTTTCATAGTCATCATTTACTTACTGGTATTTTCTTTTATGTTTTAATTTTTTTTGGATTCTAGTTTCCTTAAATCCGATTGTTTTCCTTTAAAAACCTCAAAATATTAGATCCTAACAAATTTTCCTTGTGGCTACCATTTCAGCCGTCAGATCTGATCAGAAGGTTTTTTAAACCATTGTATTTTATTTGGAAGATCAACCATCATTTCAAACACCTATATAAAGGACCCCTGAAGGGTTGTCCCACATTGGATTTCAAGACTTTGCGTGCCGAATCTCTGCCCCCTTTTAAAATCCCATTCCAAAGCTATCAAGTCTTGCTCAAATCTGAATGTCTGGTGAAGTTCCTTATCAAGAGATGTCAACTATCAAATCAATTTCAGAGTGGCATATTTACAGAGAGAGGTTGGTGAATCTGAATTTTTTTCAACAAGTATGATTCTATAATCTCTAAGAATATCAAACTCAATTGATGGGAGAGTGTTTGTATATCAAATCCAAGGGATCAAGATTTTGTGTATCCGGATCTCATTATTGAGTTCTATGAATTAGTTAGTTTCTTTGTGGAAGAAGGAAAATATATGTTTTTATTTAAAAGCTATGGAAAGACTTATTCTCTTTTATACACCAAGGCTGCAAGCTTGGATGGAATTTCATATGAAGGGGTAGACAATTTTTGTTCCCATAAATTGTCGGATGTACAAGGAAGTTTTGTCAAACTGAAAGCTATGGAGTGTCTTGAAATTTTAGATATCAAGACTACAATGATTGCTCATTTGACCACCAATAATCAGATCATTGAATTGTGGGTTCAGGGTTTTATCTTTCCGAGAAAAGGTGATAAGGACACCTTAAAGAAGAGTGACATGTTTGTCTTAGATTTTCTAGTGAATCTGAGGAAGATAAACTTGATGAAGCATATTCTCATTATGATAGAGAATATTAAGAATGGGAACTTTAAATCTCATATTATTATAAACTAGACCATTCTTTGCAAGTTTATTGTTCGGTGCTTGGAGTCTTTCAAAATCCCTTATAGTTCAAAGATAAGGAATTGCAATGTCATGCTGATTAGTGATGATACTCTCAAGAGGACAAAAGATGGTTTTTCTAAATAGTCAGGAGAATTTTATGATCTACCAGAGGAGGAAGCTGAAGCTATTTCGAAAGAAAAAGAAGCGGCTGAACCATCGAAAAATGCTGGAAAGAAGAGGAAATTATAAGTGGTAGATGAAGTAGAGAAAACCCCTAAAGCTAATGAAACCCAATCCTCATCTCCAAATCCCAAGAAGCATAAAGATTATACGGATGAGGTTATAACCAAATTGGGGGAAGATAAAAATAATCAGAAGGACGAAGAGACACAGTTTGGATTGGATCTTGTAAGGGCCAAAGCTTTGAAAGAGAAGGCAGATGATGAGCTTGAGAAGCAAGACAAAGAAAAGAAGTAGAAGAAGACAATGATTGAGGCTGAAATTGTGCAATCCCTTCTGAGAGATACTGAAATAGAATCTGAGAACATCCCAGTATCAAAATCATTCTTGGTTGAGTCTTTACCTGAGACTCTAGGGAATAAATTTTTCACTCCAGAAAAATCCCTAGAAAATATTGTTGAAGAAAAGGTAGTTGAAGAAAAAGGAGAAGAATAGGTTGAAAGTAGGGGTGGAACTGAATACATTATAAATAAATTTGAAGATTATCATGAAAAGGAAACCCCATCGAAGAAACTATCAATATGAACTTCTGAAGTAGAGTCTTCAATGCTCCCAAATCCTAGGAAGTATGAGGAAGGGGAAGATGATAATGGTGAAGAAGAAGTTAATAAATTGTCTAAGGAATAAAGTTCAAACCATGATTTCATACACCATGAGGATACTGAGGCTAGAGATGAGAAAGAAAAGTTAGATAAAGATAAGATTGTTCAACTGTCTGACAGTGAACATAAATCTCCAGATGAGGATGCCATTCAGAGAACCAATAAAGGGAAACATGTGGTTGAGGACACACCTACTAAAGCTGTTTCAAAGAAGAAGGGAGCTGGTGTATATTCGAAGAGGAAGCTTGTTGAGATAGATAAAGATCCCTCACCAAGAAAAGTCTCATATTCAAAATCATCTTCTCTGGGACATGATTTCTTAGTCCAATCCTAGAAGAAGCTTGTTGGGACCATTCGGATTTTCCCAAGCATTGATTCCAGATGCTAGATGCTTCAACATACTTGGAACCAAAAATCGGATTCAGTGTCTATGGTGATGGACAAGTGTGTCAAGTTGAAATCAGACTTCAAATTTTTCTTTATCAACTACGATGCCCACAAAAGTTCTTTTATGAAAATAGTTAGCTTGTTAAAGAATATAGTTGAAGATTTGAGAGAGCTTGATGAGTTTCAAGATGATGTTAAGGAAGCCTTTGGTACTATAGATGGTAAAAATAAAAGATCTCATGGCTAGATTTGAGGAAAAGCTAACCCTTGAGAAGTGTACTCGGATTCAAGAGGAAAAGGATTTGATTGGAAATTTTTATTCTGTTTCCCAAAGTTGGAAGAGGGAAATGGATCTTTGGATCGAGATTGAAAAGAAGTTAGTAAAGAAAGATGAGTTGTTGAATGCTTAGGAAGAGGTTCTGAAGGATTAGGAAGAAAATACCAAGCCTTAGAGACAAAAATAGAGGAAGTCCACAAGGAGATAAAGAAGATGAAAACCATAGTGAAGAAATTGATATCCAAAGAGAAGGAAGGAAAATAGATCTAATCCAATATTTTGTTGTATTTTATTCCTTGTAAAAATTCTTCTTATCTTAATGAAATTTTGGTTGCTCGTTTCTGTTTTCATGATTTGTACTAATATTTCAGGTTCTATAATTTCTTTTCCATTCCCTCAAATTCATTTTGAAAATAAAAAAGGGGGATAAAGGAAAAATAATGCTAGGAAAATAAGAAATATCCCTAAGAAAGGGGGAGTTTATCTAAGTGGGAGTTTTCATTACAGAGATTTCCGTACTCAATATAATGAAAAATCTTATTCTAGAAATCTACAATACGATCCTTAGTGTTCTAATGACTAATGGGGAGTTAGTCGTATTCATCTTTGACAATGTGAAAAGGGAGATAAGTTTTATTTCAAATTATAGAAAAATATTTCTACGCCCTTATATTCTTTTTCGTAAGGATTTTTGTGCTTTCCAGAAAGGGGGGGATTGTTGAGGAAATAAGGTTTTCCTTATGACTTTTCCATTCCTTCATAATTGGGGGAGATTGTTGAGTCTATAATGTTTCCTTATTACTTGACCATTCATTCTTGTTTTGAAAATCAAAAACACCTTATCTCAAGGAAAATATCTTTTTTCCCTATGTTTTACTTTTATAAAGAAAATTTCCTTCTCTAAGGAAATTTACCCTTACCACGTTTTCATTGTTCATATCATAATTTTCAGAAGGCTAAAATTTGGTTTGTAACCAAAAACTTGGAATCCTATAACTACATAGATTTGAAGCATTCTGTTTAAGGATCCGAATTCTCAGAATTCTAGTTACGAACTCTTCTGAGTTCTGACTTTGAATTCTGAATATGAATTCTAATTACAAACTCTTATAAATAATGACTCTGAATTCTTGTTACGAATTATTCTATGTTCTAACATCGAATTCAGGTTACAAATTCTTATGAGTTATAACTCCAAAATCTAATGAATTCATACTTCAAATTTTGTAAGTTCAGACTCCGAATTCTAATAAATTCAGACTCTGAACTTTGTAAGTTTAGACTTCGAATTCTCATGAATTTTGACTCTGATATTTGTATGTTCAGACTCTGAATTCTCATGAATTCTGACTCCGAACATTCTAAGTTTAGCTTATGAATTCTTGTGAATCCAGATTCCAAATTTTCTTGAAATTCAGACTCTATAATTCTATAAAGTTCAGGATCTGAATTCCTTAGAAAACAGAATCCGAATATCCTTGTATTATAGACTCAGAATTCATTTTTGGTTACACTATGAACATTTATTTGCATACATTCCGAATATTGGTTTTTGGTTATGTAACTATACTATTTATTTCACCTATTTTTGTTATAAAATGATGTCGTGCATTCAGTTACTAACTAACCGTTGTTCGAGTGACACATGTACAGGTCCCTCAAAAATTCAATGAAAAATATGACCATTGGAGAAGGGAGGCGACCGTTGAAGTTGTGCCTATAAATATGTGCTCATTTGAAAGAGATAACAACATTGATGATCTGTTCTATGAATCTAGAGATGACATGTTGTTGAAGTGATTTATAGAGAAATACTCTCCTGCTTAGTGCACACTGAACTTCTTGTCCAAATTTTCTTTGTGTGACTCTGAATATTGCTGATTACATTCCAAGGATTTTGGGGATAGGAAGACAGAGGTGTCAACTACCTTGAAGTTAAGGGTTTGTAGGGATAACAAGACAGACTTCGATCTTTGTATCGAGTGCTTACCCTGGTGTGGGTAATACATACTTTCTTGAAAGTATAAATCAGGCGACCTTTATCCACATTTGTTGGATACCCTTCTCTTTGGGTTAAAAGACTTACTACTTATTACTTATTTGTTTCAAGTTTTACACTGCCTTTTAATTGTGGAGGAAAGTATAACTATCTTATACTTCTTTATTCTTGTACTTTGATTTAGTGAGATTCCATATGCTTCAAGGTAGAATCCATATCATTGTAAACTTCCATTAAGTTTCATTTTCCAGAACCATCATTCCTGATTCACAATATCAGAATCATATTTCTGGAATCATGAAAATGTGGAGAACTAGAGGTTTTCTGAATTTCCTTGTTTAACCTTGTTAAACATAACCATATTTAAAAGTTACAATGGAATTTTTAAAAGTATACAATTCACCCCTCTTGTATATTTAATATTATTTGATACTTTATTCAGTATCTCTATTATTTCGATCATACATTTGGTATTATAGAGTATATCATAATCACATACCCTCTCAACACAAATTATTCTTTTTTTTGGGTTTTGTACTTCATTAGGGATATTTTGGATAATTTGAAGTTATTTATTTAAAAATTATTTATTTGGAAATGTTAGTGTTATTGTTTAGGATTTTGATATTAATATTTTATTTATTAAAATGATGTTTTATTCATATTATATATTATATTTCCATGTTACGACCATTTTGATTTTGGTTAAGGTATACACAAAAGAGAAAAAACATGTTATCCAATCCTAGATCTTACGACCTGTTAGATATTTATTTTAGTGCTTTAGGAATGAAAAATTCACTTTTAATATTCATTTATTATAGTAATAAATTAGATATATGTGATAATTGATCGAAGAACCACCAAAGTATGGAATTATGATTCTAAATTCAAAGGAAATCAAGTATGTGTATTTTGTCATGTTCTCTATCCTAATGGTAAACGAATCTATAAACTCTAGGAAACCAATCATGAAATAAAAATTTTATCCTTTTACCTTAATTCCTGATGACTTTATGTTCTTCTTTATCCCCTACTAGTTATTTGGGTTTTTGGTAACTAACTTTCTCCTGATCACATTCTTTATCACCCCCATCATTATTTATGAAATTATTAGTCTCCTCCATGTTCATATTTTTACTTCCATAAAGGTTCTCAAATTTTGAAACATAGTTATATGTTATTATAAATGACATTCATATTTATATTTTCCAATTTTAAAAATTTTGTATTATTATCCCTTTGTATGATGGGAGTTTTCAAATAAGGAATTGTAAATTATTAAAAAGGGTTTTCTTTTAATGATTATATATTTTATTTTCCACTCCATAGATTTTTTGAAACCCACATTATTAGGAATAAGATAAAATTTCGAGGAAATAATTTCATTTAGTAAGGTATAATTTAGTATACTAATATTTTAAAATAATAATATGTCTAATAGATTACATGACCCAAAAAACTAACTTTAATTACAAAAAATATTAAAATTTAAATAAAACTATTATAATAGAGGCATTTAATTAGGGGGTATGAATAATAGTAACTATATTGTGATATATATATATATATATTAATTTATAACTCCATATTAATTAATTTATTAATTATTATGAAATATTCCCTCAATTGTTTAGTAAAGTAATTTTATGCCACATATACTATTAAATGATTTAAAATTCAAATAAATTTTCCATCTAAACAAGATAATATTTTATATTCTATCATATAAATAATTCTAAATTTAGGGTTCACATTCCATCATATTTTATCTTTATTGACCTATAATTTGTAATAATATTGGTATCATGGTAATCATTAAATAGTGTTAACAGAGGTTTAAAACTAAGAGATAATGGTTAAATAAAATCTTAATGTAATATAAATTTTATTATATGAGATGATTTAGAATCATCAAAATACTATATTTTAACTATATATATTTATAAAAATTTAACATGAATATTAATTTATATTAATTGAATTCTTTTAGTAATTATAAGGGTACCCCACTCCTAGAAAGACACCACTACTTCTATCTTCCTCATACATGATGAGCCATCTATCTTGACCCATAAAAACAAAAACAATATTATAAAAATAATGTTCAACATTATAGAGGGAAGGGTATTTTTAAAATATCATCCCTATGTTACTTATGGAGAGATCCAAAGGAGGTTCTTCAAAGAAAATATAATTGCTTCAACCGAACATTTTCATTTTACTTATTCTTTTATAGCCTTCAATTATTACCTGACTATAAAAATATAAAACAATTAGTGTCATAAATATTTTTAGATTTTATTATGTTAATAAAATAACCATATTAATATCCTTTTCCATAAAATGGTAAATTAAACCATCATCTGTGCGTACGTGTGGACAACTGCCTCATAGAATGGTATAATTCATTTTCCATCACTACCCATTATAGATGGTTATTATTATTGATTTAATGTTTATATATGATTGTAATTACATTATTATTATTTTTTAAATGTAATATATGATCCATCTTAATACTATTCTAATTGTTAATAAAAAATCATCTTACGTGTGCACGTATGGACTATCGTCTCTACAAAGAGATGCTCCTCATTTATAAAAATAAACTTATCATGGATGGTCATGGGGGTGGATTTAATGACAATATTATTTTTTTAACATTAAAATTATTTTTTATTGATAAAACAATACATACCTTATTTCACTCACGATTCACCTAAAAATGGAATTGTGGCAACTATGTACATACATGCTAGCATCTCAATGTGTGAAAATAATTAATTTTTCATAATAACCTTATATATTTAGTTTTAAAATTATAATTAAAGTATTAAAATTAAAATTATATCTTGATTATTATTTTGGATATAATATAACAATATACACTTTTAGTAAAATCAACATACCAATGTTGTTTTTAAATTATGAACCAAACATCCTCTAAAAATCTGATATTTATTTAATGAATAAAAATTTAAATGTGTGATTTTTATAAATAATATAAATGGTTTAATAATAAGGGATTAAAATAGTAAAAGGTTCCTAAAAAATAAATAAATTAATATATTTTAATTATGTAATATTTAAAGAATGTACGTGTGAAGTTCAACATTTGGTAAAGTGTTTTTCTTTGGAACCATATTTTAAAAGTGTTAGAGTTTTTATTCTCTTTTCATATATATCCATTTTATTTAAAATATATCATGTTTTTTATTAATATACTCAAATGTATGATAAAATACATTTTAATCATATTTTACTTTCCCTACAAAACTTTTAAAATAAATAATTTAATTTTTTTTTCCAAAAATGATATTTTTGATATCTTTACAAAAGTGTGAAAGGAATATTTTATTTTAAATTATACAACATGAGAGGAATTTTACACCACCATGAACCTTATTTTTAAATAATAATATTCATATATTATTCATATATTATAAAACTAATATTCAATTTCCCATTCCTATGGTTGTATTTGTTATAATTTTTTTCAAAAAAAAGATTTTTATCCTAATTTTGACGTAAATCACAAAATTGGATATGTGTATATATATAATGAGATTTTATGATTTAATTAATTATTTCATGTGTTCCAAATATATTATGGTTCCTTTACATTGTTTATGAAGATGTTTGACCTTAATATACCCCTATAAAGCATTAGATCATGATTATCTTCTCTAGATAATTATGTTGGAATTAAATGATTAAGTTATTTAATTTTCAACAGTTACATAAGAGTTATTGTATGGTTTTTATGAATATGATGTCCCAATGAACCCACCTAAATTTTATAACATTAAAAAAAACTTTAAATAGAAATATTTTGATTTTACAAGGTAAAATAATGATCTTTGTTTTTACCTTTAATGGAGAAAGGTATCCTTGTTAGATTAGGTTTTTCATTGGAAAGCATCATGATTACTATTTTTCAATTATGTTTTCTTATAAAATGATTTATGAAAACAAATATGTTGAAGACATGATTTCATGTGTAGGTAAATGATTATTTGAGCTTAATGTTTATAATTGTAAAGTAAAAATTTCTATTGTGATATCATGCTTTTGAAATTTAATAAAAATATTATTTTCTTAACATTATATATCCCTTAGTCATAATTTTTTTCTCATGAAACATGTTCAAAATGTTTTGACTAGTTATTAGAATGATTGAGAACAATTATTAAAACTTAATATAAAAATATTATCGTGGAAAACATGCTCACTTAAGGACTTGGGTATTATCCTATATGTGTTAACCCTAATTCTCTATACCTCTAAACCTAAAATTTCCATGAGTTTCAAAGTGATCCATTATTTTTTTTGATTTTTTAAGTTTTGGTTATATAATATTGGGTAATTTTTATCAATATCATAACATTAAATGTAAAGATTATACCTTTATCACTGAATCTAGGTGTATGTGTTCTAGGCTCTTATATCTAAGTTGAAGGAAGATTATTATGGCAGGTTGTTTTCTGAACATGGTTTTTTTTGTGATCTTACATTGGCATACCCATTTTATTCATATTAAAGTATAAAAATATCTATTATTTTTGATGATATAATTCTAAAAATAATTCATATTCTCGTTGGAGCCCAGTTTTGAGTTATAGAGTTTTGTGACCTATCCAAAGAAAAAATGATAAATTTACCATATTATATAAGATTTCATTTTTATACCCTATTTTAATTTGGGGTGTTTTTTACCATTGAGTTGATATAATATTGAATTTTAGGCATGGTGGTGCCTCAGTAACAATATATAACTTATAAATTATTATTTACACCCTGTATAAATGAATTATCATGAGTTTTTATACCTCTAAAACCCATATGAATATCACATCATGCAATTTACTATTCAAAAATAGAATCAATATATATTTAGTCTTGAAAATCATATTATTATAATTTTTTAACTTTGTTTAATGTATTTTTTTCCTTGAGTGATTTTTGGTGTTATTAATGAAAATTAAATAAATATAATTATAGAGTATTGACATTAAACATGTAAATTCAGTTATATGAGTTTTAATTCAAGATTATTCTCATAGGATGTTTCAGTAATGTAACAGAGTTTTGTTGACATAATCAAAAGATAATTATCTATAATAAGTTCCATGGATGATGATGAAGAGTATCCTAGTTCAATAACAACTGAATCTAATGACTGCAAAATTTTAATGAAGGAGTATTTTCAATTAGTATCTATAAAATGATCACATCATCAAAGATAATATATAAATTTTATAAATTGACATTATAACATCCCGAAACTTGATTTATGGTACTTAATAACATTTTTATCATAGTTTCATTGGATATATTAGGGGTCAATTTGGTTGACTTTCATATATATTAAGAATTTTATTGGCCTTTGTATGGTTGGTGAACTATGATAGTAAATTATATCAATCATCCTAGGAAACCTTGCACAATATGATTGAGTACGGGAGGAGGTCACATGATTAGTGTAAGTTGTGTGAAATAACCCTTAAATCTTGTGGGATTTTATAGTGGGTCAGGATTTGTTGGTGCAATTTTTTAATCCATCTAGAAAGACCTTGCAACTTTTCAAGAGGACTGGTAGGGAGTGAATGGTTAGCACACCATTTTACTAACTATGAATCCAAACCATGAAATTCTTCAACTGTCATAGAATGGGGAACACAATTTGCACACAATTTTCCAAAAATTATATCCAAACTATGTGATCCATATTAATTAAATAATATTTTTTTACCTAATACTTACCCATTTAGACCCATTCTTCTCACGTTGGATTAGTCTATTGTCCAAATAGACTTCTCTTAGAGATTTCATAGATTCCATGACTCCCTGATATACACTTCATTCATTATTTGATAGTTAGTTATATATTTTCAATGATATTTAATAATTTCTCATCATCCTTCCATGTTATTCAAGATCCTCCCTTATCCTCATGGAAAACCCATAAATCATGTAATGTAATGTTTCTGATATGATGTATTTTTATTTCATATAGATCAATTTTTTAATTGTATTTGTTTATCAGATCATTTTTTTCATTGTGATATCTTCGAGAATTATTATGTTATACATTTTCTCTATCTATTTTTATTCTATAGATAATTAATTAGAGATTATAGTTTTATTTTTTTTTTCAGTTTTAGGATTATCCATCTATTATTATATCCCATCCTCTAATTGTGGATCACTTGTTGGGTGTTCATGATATTGTGAATTGATATAGGTGGTATCATAAGGAACTTCATATCGATTAAAATACTTATTTTTATTGATCATGAAATGGTTTTATAATTATATTTTATTTCATTATTTGATATTAATGGTAAATTATGTCTAAATAAAATGGTGTATGTGCGTTCATTGAACCTATGTGATTATGGATTTTCAAATGATGTGATGATCCCATGGAGAAAGTATTTGAAGATAAATAATTTTTTGATGAAGTATATTGATTTTGATTCTTGACAAATTATGGAATGAAATTTATTATATTTTTAAAATTAGATAAATTTATTTGAAAGAAATTTGTTTGTTGAAAACCATTAGATATTGGTTTTTGAAATGAAATGGAAAGTTTTGAAAATATAATTTTTGGAGGATTTGAAATTATTTATATAATTGTTTTTTATTGATTTGATTAAAGGGTACCCCCTTATATGATTGATTTATTTGAATCACATGTATTTAAGATGAAATCATTAGAAAATTAATTTATTAGTGGGGAATTTATTATTCAGTCCTTTCTCTTATTCCCCATAGGCTTATTGATCTATGGAATCATGTTCACAGTAGGGGACATATTTTACAAAGATTATGTGGATCATCTTGAAATGATCTAGCTAAAAACTAGGGATTATAACCATGGGGATATGATTGGAAATTATAATTATAAATTATTTTGAAATGTTTATGCATACATGTTTTATTAAATTATTTCACAGAAAAATACTTTTTAGAAATTAAATTCTATGCATTTTTTGTTATAGTTGTTGACATGATTTAGAAGCATGATTTTTATTGAAATGTTAAATGATTAACATTCCATGTTTGATTTACAATTGAGAAAATTTAGTTTATTTTATATATATTTCTTATGAAATTATTTGTTAGATCCTACTGGGTTGTTTTTTCTCACAACTTACTTTTTAATTCGTGTGTTTATATATCTTCTAATTCATAGACCAAGAAAAAGGAAAATCAATTCATAGAGGTGGTGGGTGTTCATGGTTAGTGGGAACATTGGTAGTTGGTGGTTACTGGTGGATTATGTGATAAACATATCACATGAAGATCATGTGGTGAAATATGGATGTCGTTTTCTACTACCTTTGTTGAAATCCATATTTGTGGTACATTTATAAATATATATATGTGGTGCTTTTCTCTTGTTCAATGTTTTCCATAATGACAATTCTTTTTGTTTTTATCTTATGTTCTATATTTATGAGTTTTTTTATGGTGAAATAATTTCCTCTTTATTGTTTTGATGCATTGATACTTGTCTCTATCCTATGGGTATCAATAATTGCCTTCAGGTTATATCAAGATTGATTTTTGTACCATTTAGGTGGGTAATAAAAATTGGTATAAAAGGTAGTAAAGTAATTTCATGGAAGTTGGTAGGCAATTTTGGATTTATTGGTAGTTAAGAGATATAATTTTTGGTATAAGGTGTTGGTTATGAGTGAGTTCCTAACTAATGCTCATCATAAGGATTCTCAAGTTACCAAGGGATATTTAGAAAACCTGTTATTGGGGAGTTGTTTGATCGTATTCTTGATATTTTTTTCTATATTTGATATGATATTTTTATTTCATAGTTGAATTCATATCGGTAGAGTAATTTTGTTCAGTCTCTTGAATAATTATTCTCTTGGTATAAATTTTTGTTTTCTAATACCATATCTCTAAGAATATTTATGAAAAAACATCAAGATAGAGATTAAGATGAACCAAATCAAGAGAACCGTCCAGCGGAGAATAACATTATTAAGGTTTTGGTGCATGTCGTCCAAGCTCCAATCCTCGTGACAACACCTATACCTACTATGGATATAGAGTTTTTACCTCATAGGCATGATATCAGAGATCATTATTTGGAGTTTTCTTGTTAGAAAACACTTTCTTTCGTGGGAATCAATGATCCTAACATTGTATAGTGTTTGTTTAAAAATATCATCAAACTATTTGATTTTTTTGAGACACTAGATTTTATTAAGTTGAAATGTGTTATTTTTAAACAAGAAGGGAATAATAGGAGGTGGAAAGATGCTATATTTATGGAGAAAGAAGTTTATGGTTTGGATTATAAAGACTTCAAAGACCTTTTCATGGAGAATTAATATCTATATACAATGGTTTTATTTATATCAATGGAGTTTCATGACTTTTATCAAAGTGATTAGAAAATGACCAAGTATGAATGTTATTTACTAAAATTTCTTAGCCCTCACCCGATTTAGTATCGAATGAGAAGATTAATACTCATAGGTTTCATATGGTTCTTTAATCCGATATGTGATCTCTATTCATTATAATAAAGATTAATATTTGTGATGATGTTCTAGATATGAATTTTATGGATGATATTGAAATGGATAGTAATCTAGGGACAATGTTAGGTTCTTTTACTTAAAGTTGTAGTTCCAATATTTATTTTTGAGGGAAGATGATGTGGAATGAATCTCATGGTTGAAATATTGGTGTTTTCTCTAAATAAAATACTTCATACAAATTATTGGTAGTATATGGTAATGGACTACAAACTAGTTAACAACATGGAAAGGATATGCATTCCAAGTGTGTTTTTATAAAGGAACTAATGATCTATATCTCTTATGGACACTCAAGTCACATGAAGATGTTTTTTCATGTTTTACCAATCTATATAGTGGTAAGAGATCATCATTATCAATAATATCGTTGAGATAGTTAAATGATTAAATATAAATTTTGTTCTATTCAAATGAATTAGGAACATATATTCTTCACACAATGGATAATTCTCTAATTCAAACTGATACGAGTCTTGTGATAGTGATATGCATCATTACTATTCCCATATCTTTTCTAATTTCATTATTTGATATTTGTGCCTCTCAATATTTCATATCTTCTCATATTTTAAACTCGTTGAATCTTCATATGTAAATAACCCAATATGTGATGGAAATTATATGCCACTTGTGATGAAGAGAAATAAGGATCATTGATACCACTATTTTAAAACCAATTTATCCAAAATTGAGTTAATTTAGGATTTTTTATATGAAATCTTTTGAATGTCATCCTTAGCATGGACTAGTTGATTTCTCATAAAAGTCATATTTACTTTTATCTTTTTTGGGTCTCTTTTATAGACCTTGATGGTGAATCACATTTTTTATAGGGAAAATGGAACTTGAGGTCTTGTTGTAATGGAATTCCTCCTCTATATATGGATACAATATTATCCTTGAGTTCTTTTTTATATAGAGTAGGAATCCTTTTGTATTTTTTTACTCCATTGGTTATCATGTTCCAAAAACTATTCCCTTCATGATTTTTTAATCTTATTTCGAAGTGAGAGGTGAAATTCCATATTGAATTGGTTTTGGGTATAGATACTAGATATATTCTATCATACATTATGGAACTATATAATCATAATGAGTTTAAATATCATTTGGATCACTTGATGTCTAAAGGATTCATTAGACATAGCATGTTTCCTTGGTAATCACCCATGAAATTTTTCATGAAAGACAATGTAAACCTTCACTTATGAGTTAACTATAGAATGTTAAACCAGGTTATGATAAAAAATATGTATCTATTAAAGTAGATTCATTATTTATTTAATTAATTGAAGATAGTGAATTGGTTCTCAGAGTCTGATTGTAATGACCCGAATTGTTATAAATAAAATTCCCCTTTTTATTTAATTAAATTTATTATTAAGTATGGTTATTGAAAAAAATGAACTTATTCTATTTTATTATATCCAATTGGATTTAAATTATTATTAAGTATATTTACTGTTGACAATATATTCACTGAATAGGGATCACATGATTAGTATAAATATATGACTTTAGCAATTCCAATTGACACAGGAAAAGGAAGTGATGAAATCAACCAATAGGATCATACCAAAAAAATACTATGTATCAGGGATTCCAAGGGAGATATAATTTATGGACATTTCCCTTGACCAATCCCATGATTATATCCAACAACTTAGGTATGATAAAAACTATTTATGGGAGAAGTTCAAGCTCATCGCGATCATGGCCCAAACCATGTTAATCGAACAACCCCATGAATTACCACCATCAAGAACCTTACTCTTAGGGTGTTTCTAGTGTATTAAACGGATATTTATGAATACCCTAGCAATATAAATATGTAATTTTTTATTTTTATATAATAATGAATATATTTTCATCCTATTATTGTTACTTTATAAATGATTTATATTTTTATACATAGTGATTTTTTTTTTTATTTTTGGTGACTATTCAAATTCAATCAATAAAATTATAAATTAATTTATATTTGAAATACCTAATATTGTAATATTATTACATAATTTTTATCATATATAAAGTATCATATAATTTTTATGAAGTCAAATGTAATTTTTATAATTGTTCAAAAACTGTTATTATCAAAAGAACCCTAGCATTTATTAATAAATTTTAATTTTATTTTAGAAGAAAATATCCACATATTTAGAATATTATTTACATAAAATGAATATTATTTTTTTAATTATAATGTAAAAATTATCTAATGGTGAATGTTTCATAATTTTTAGAGACAATCAAATTTCCAGGTAAAAATCAAATATCATATAAATATAATTTGTGTTTCATAAAATCATAATGACCAAAAAGTGAGTTAATAATTACTATAAATTGGATAACATACCAAAATATATGTTTTCCAAATAAAATAATGTGATTTTATGTTTATTTTATTTATTTTTAAAGCCCTTATGAATTCGCCAAAGCATATAATATATTTTAAGGTTTTAAAATCCTTTCTTTAAGAGTGTGACTTGACTCCACATAAGAAAGTGAATTATTATAACAATTTAGGACATTGGAATTATAAAATAATGAGAAAAAATTCCATTTGGTATAAATCAGGGAAAAAACTTTGGAGTGGTTTGTGGTTTTGGTTATTTTATTATGTAGAGTTCAAAACCTAAATAATAAGAAAAAGCTCTGAATATTTCTTATATAAACCCACCCAAGCTCCCATTTCTCTTCACTAAAACTTCTTTTAGAGTGACCATAATCTTCCCAACACTCTCTACAGTCCTCACATGGTTCCCCAAGCTCTCAAAATCCCCTCCCAAGATTTTAATGTTACACACTCAAGTAAGGGATCCTCACCTTCCTCTTATCCTTTAAATTCAAGCACCTTCTTTAGAATTTTTCTCCATAATTATAATTTTTTATAATGTAATTTATTTATTAACATTAAATTAATTTCAAATTTATGTTATTTTAATGATAAATTATTTATCCTCTCTCATTTTTAACTTTATATAAGATGTTACTATGCCAAAAGTTTGTAAGGGATCTTCCACTGTCCTTTTTATTCAAGTACTTCATTTATTTTATGATTCTTAATTTCCAATTGTTTCTGTTGGGATATGTTATTCCATATCACACATATTTCAATTTTTATTTATAGATTATGAGGGACCCCTTTCACTCTCATTAATCTTCCCTTGACAATTTATGTACACCTGTTACCAATCCAAAATTTCATAATGTATTTCTCTTGTCTCATTTCTATTCAAGAACATCTTTTATGTTATGTCTATTAAATTTCATTTGATTATATTGGAATATATTAGTACATATTACCCTTACTTTACATTTAATTTATAAATTATGGTATCCCCTTTCCCCATCATTTATCCTCTCATGATCCTTTTTGTACACCCATTACCATACTGAAATATACTTTGGATTATTTTCCCTATTCAAGTTTATTCTTTACTTTACATTATATTTAAAATTTTAAAATGTAGGGATATGATTTTTCATGTCCCTATTACATACAATTATATGTCTATGTGACCAGATACCCCTTTATCTCTCATCAACCCATTTTTATGAATCATTAAGTGACATCGTTATGTTTCTTAAATTTCACTGAAATATTACATACAAAAATCATTATGTGGAGAATACCATAAACTTTTCCAATCAAGGGTGGTCACATTTAGGAACATGTAATTTTTATTGGGGACTTACACATATTTATTCCACACTATTTGATATTTTAATAAATTATGATGATGAATGAATCAATTTTTTATGATCTATTTGGCATGCTTAATCTTGAGAATGAAATGAATATGATGGGTGTGCCCAGATAGAACTTCAATGTATTGGGTAATTTTTTGTAACATGATACATCATTTTGGGATAGGTATTCAACTTTATTCCTTTATGGTACTTTTTATACCGTGATTTCTTAGTAGGTTTATCCTTAACTTATGTTTATGATTCAATGTTTTAAGTTGTTGCCACATTTCCCATGTTATGATTATCATGTTATTTCATGCCTTATTATTCATGTTATTTTTATTCCTCATTGATATGACTATTTTCTAACATGTATCTATTATGAAATTTTTATTCCATTAATGAGATTTATATCACACTCATTTCTTATATATTTCCCAATGTTATCCCATTAAATTTTTTGTTAGAAGGAGTATTTTGAGAATGTCAATAATTACTTTAATAAAGATGTTGTATTCCCTATTTTATGTTGTTGTGAAATGTACCTAATTCCAAAATACACTATACTTTCTGATCATCTTGGTTGTATTAGGTGTATTATTATGTGTGAAATCAAGTATTAATGTGAAATAAATAACAGGGTTGTTATAGTTGATATCATAGGATAATTCTAGTTATTTTTGGGATTATGATTAGAAAAATATAGAGAAATCCATAGAGATAAGTGTAAGTATAATAAAAAATAAATTACTTTTTAGTATATAATAAGTGTTTTATCAATAAAATTCATCCCTATATGGATTATATAAGTGGATGTGGTTCTGGTACAAATGTAATTAGGAATAATAACTCTGAAAAGGTGTTTCAGGCCTGGCTTGGGGAAATCTGGTACACATCAAGGGGCCTTACTGCACACCAAGTTTGGCACTCCTAGTGGATATGATTTGGTAAATTCATAATATCATTACAAACAATTATTAAGTGGAAAAATACCATAAGAATATATGTTAAGAAATAGATCATGGATAATATATATTGATGCCTATAAATTCATAAGTTAGGTAAGTAAATGTAATTTATAATTTACCTATTTAATGTCATTGGATATTCATTTATGTTTTTAACAGTTTAAAATAATCATCCCTAATTTTCCTTTTATTATATATAATGTCTGTAAATAGGAGGAATTGGGTAAATAATCAATGTTATGGATATCCCAATGAGATGTGAAACCCAATGAGAGAAAAAATCTTGAACTTTATGATGATACTCACTCAGTTAACTCTAGTTATGAATAAAAACCTATATCCAGAGGATCATCCAAACCACCCTAAGAGATAACAATCTAAAATTGATATATTTATATGAAAAATACCTCTCACATTCCATTGATCATTCAATCCCTTAATCTCAAAATAGTGGATCAACTCCATTGAGAAGATCTTCTACATCCTTCAATGTTCTGAACAAGAGAAGGTTCTTAAGGATATTTATAATATAGAGAGAGAAGATGATCAGGGGTGGATGTTGATCAAAAATATAAATCACGAAGAAGATATAGAAGCAATGGATTAAAAGTAATTCTATAAAATGTTTTTTGATAAATATTTTCCCAAAACTGTATGAATGAAAATTGAAAGATATTTCCCCACCCTTAAGAAAAAAGATGATGAATGTATCAGGACATATGAGGAAAACATTAAATTATTCCATGATATGACTACAACTTTATCTTTACCCTAGATTAATGTTTAACCACTTCTTTGGTGGGATAAAACCTAGTCTATGAAAATCCATATCCATCTAGGACTTGTATAGCAATGAGGAAATTTTCCGATGTGCCCTCAAAGTGAAAATGAAGATTTTAGAATCCTAATGGTATCATGGGGATAAGAAGAAGAAATTAGAGATTAATTTTTTCAGTCCTCCGAATAAATATAATAGTACAAAGAAATTTCAGCAACCCACATATCAATTTTGTAGAAAGAAGCACCGTAGAAATTGCTTAAGGGGGATGAATAATTGATTTAGTTGTGGTAAGGAATGGAACCTAGATAACGTTTGATGATAGTATAAACCCAATAATGAGTCAGAGGAAAGGAATACTCCATTCAACCCTCAACAAATTTTCCATTTCACCAAATATAAGGAACCATGGAACATTTCAAATCAGTTCCCTAAGCCAATGGTTTTCAGAGACAACCAATAACCTCCAAGGAAGCAAGGGAAATTTGTTTCCATCACTATTGCATAAGTGGATCCCAAAAACTAAGTGTAGACATGTAATCTAGTTATTCATTCAAAAATAGTGAACATAATTTTTCATTTTGGTTCTACACATTCATTCATATCTCAAAAGTTTCATAGAACTATCCAAACACTACCAAAAATCATGGAAGTAAACTTATCAGGGAAAATTGAAAATGGGAAAATTATTGCATCCCATGTTATAACTCATCGCCTTTCATAATTTTTGTGCTGAACTTTCTAGATATCCTATTCATACTCTCTTCGGGAGAATTTTATTTAATTATAGTCATGGATTGGATATCCATATATAGATCCAACATAAATTTTCATGAGAAGAAAATCACTCTCGGTATTGCTAATCGACCCATAATTATGTAAAAGTAAAAGGAAGAGGATGAATATTCTTTAGAACCATCATCACAATTATGAATATCATTTCCCTATGATTATGTGTATATGGATCAAATGATTGAGTCTAAGAAAAGAACCACCACTGAAGTCATTCCTATAGTGAGGGAATGCACTGATGTGTTTCTTGGGGAATTACATGGTTTTCTCCCTAGCCGAGAGGTTAAATTTTCATCCATTATTATAATTAGGATATTTCCATTTACCAAAACACTATATAGAATGGATATTCTATAAATTTAGGAGTATAAGAAAAAAATACAGGCGAATCTAGATAAAGGTTTCATATTCCCATGTGCTTCACTATGGGGTGCACTAGTCCTCTTCATAGAGAATTAGGATGGTTCAATGAACCTTTTCATCTATTACCATGATATCTATAAGATCATGATAAATAAAAAGTATCATGTACCTCAGATTGACTAATTATTTGATCAGCTACATCTAGCACAATACTTCTCATAGGAGGATCTTTGGTCAGGATATTTTCAATTAAGGGTGAAGAAGGAAGATACCCCCCAAAACCACTTTTTGTATAAGGAACGAGCATTATGAGTTTATAGTGATTCCATTTGGACTCACTAAAGCTCCATCAATCATCATAGACTTGATGAATAGAGTATTTAGAGAGCACATTGACAATGTTTTGGTATTCTTTATAGAATATATTATAATATAATCAAAAATCAAGGAGGAGCATGAGGAGGATTTGGGAATTGTACTAAAGACCCTGCAGAAGGAGAAGTTTATGCCAAGTACAGAAAATGAGAGTTCTGGATGAATGAAGTCACTTTATTGGGGCATATCATCATAATTAATAAGATATTAGTAGACCCTTAAAAGGAAAAATCTATAGATGAATAGCCAAGTCCAACACCTATGATAGATATCCATAGTTTCCTTGGGACAGATGAGTATTATCACCAATTTCTGAGAAACATCTCTTGATATTAAAAAACTCTTACCAAGATAACATGGAAGGGATTAAGGTTTTTATGGAATTATGAATATGAAGAGAGCTTCATGGAGTTAAAAAATAGGCTCATCACTGTGCCTATGCTCCTACTACCCATAAGTGCAGAACATTTTTTTGGTATTTAGTGATACTTGGAAAAAATTATTGGGCTGTGTGTTAATGAAAAATGAAAAATTCATAGCCTATGATTCAAGATATTTTGAATTTGATGAACATAAATACTGAATTCATGATCTGTAGTTAGCTTCAGTGATATTCAATTTGAAAATATGGTGGTATTATTTCTTTTCGGAGAAGTATGAAATATATATGGAGCATAAAAGCCTCAAGTATATATTAACATAGAAATAGTTGAATATGCACCAACGATGATGGTTAGAGTTGATAAAGGAACATGACTACTCAATCCACTAGTATCTTATAAAATATAATAAAGTGTAGGAATATCTAAGTAGAAAGGATACACCAATTCAATCATCAATCAGAATTAAGTGGGATCCTATATTATTAAATTTGAAAACGATTGACATAGAAATCATAAAGGAAGGAACATCATCAATCCTTTAACAAATTATTATTCAACCATATCTTTTAAAGAGGTTAAAAGATGCTAAATGAAATACTGTGGGAATTTATAAGAAAGTGAAAACTATAAGTAAAGGGAAATCCATGGAGTTCAATGTTAACGAATAAAGAATTATGAGATCTGTGTCAAGAACATCTATTCTATCAAATCTCAAGTTAAGGAAAGAATTGTTGGATGATGCACATGGTTCTAATTTCATCATTCACCTAAGAAGCACAAAGATGTATCAAGATATCCATGAGCACTATTTTCAGGACAATATGAAGAAGGATATCGTTGAATATACATGAAGGTTCCAGGTATTTCATCATGTGAAGGCTGAAAGGAAGAAGTATAATGGGATTATTCAACCACTACCCATACAAACATGGAAATGGGAGAACATAACCATGGACTTTTTCATGGAACATACAAGGAAATATAGAGGAAATAATTCTTTTTGGGTTGTTGTGGATATTCTTACAATGAAAAGTCACTTTATTGCAATTTGATAGGAATTATCACTGGAATAACTTGTATATATATACATCAGAGATGTATTAATTCTATATAGTGTGAAACTATCGGTTGTATCTGATCGAGATCCAAGATTCACCTCTATGTTCTACAAAAGTATCCAAAAAGATATAAACACTGAGATGAACTTCAGTACTACCTATCATCCTCAAACTGATGGACAATATGATCATATAATTTATACACTGTAAGACATGTTGTGATCATATTCTTTAGAATTAAAAATAATGACACAAATATCTTCCTTTGGCCGAGTTCTCTTACAACAACAATTTCCACTCGATCATCCAAATGACTCCTTATGAAGCCATTTATGGGAAGAGGTGTAGAACACTGACATGTTGGGATGAATTTGTTGAAAGAAAACTGCTAGGTCGTGAAATGGTGGAAAAGGTTAAGACCATTCAATAGAACATCAAGGCTGATCAGAATTGACAAAGGAGCAATACTAACAATCATCGAAGAGAACTAGAGTTTGATGTTGGAGACATGATATTCCTCTATAAATCTCCATGAAATAAGGTGATGTGATTTGGGAAGTAGGGAAATCATAGTACAAGGTGCATCATTCCTTTTGATGTTCTTTATTGCATTAGAGCGGTGACCTATCGACTAGTACTCCCACCGAACTTATCTCAAGTACAAGATTTATTCCATGTATACCTCTTGATAAATTGCATACCATACCCCCATATATACTCAATCGAGAGGAGGTGCCATTAGAAAATAATATTTTCTATTAAGATCATCCATTTAAGATATTAGATCATATAGAAAAATTTCTATGAAATAAGACAATACACCATGTAAAAGTATTGTGGAGAAATAAAAAGTTTCAAGAATAAATGTGGGAACTAGAGGAATTGATGAAGTAGAGTTAGCATTATCTGTTTTAGTGTGGGAAATGAAAATTTCAAGGGAGAAATTTCTAATGGGGGGAAGATTGCAATGACCCTAATAGTTATAAATAAAATTCTTCTTTAGATTTAATCAAATATATTATTTTATATGGTTATAGAAAACAAATTCACTTATTTTATTTGATTATATCCAATTTTATTTAAAAGACCATTAGGTATATATACCATTCTTAATATATCCATTGAATAGTGATATCAAGATTTGTATAAATATGGGTTTTGAACAAATTCAAATGACAAAGACAACGGAAGTGGTGGCCTCAATAAGTAGGATCATACCCTATAAATCCCATTTATCAGAGCTTTTATGGGAGATAAATTTTATAGACTTTTCCCTTAACCAATCTCAAGATGATATCCAAAAAAATTAGTATGAGTGAAACCATATATGAGAGAAGTTCAATCTCATCTAGATCATGACCCAAAACATTTTTGTTGAAACACCCCATCAAATTCCCACCACCACACAACTTAATCATAGGGATTTTTCCTGTGTATTGAAGGTAAATTTATCAAAACCCTAGAAATATTTATATGTACTTTTTTTACATAACAATGAGTATATTTTCATCCTATTAATGTAACTTTACAAATGATTTTTATTTTGACACAATAAACCACAAATTGTATTTCTGGTTAATATTAAAATTCAATTAATGAATTTAAGAATTAATTTATTTTGGAAATAAATAATATTTTAATATTATTAAATAAATTTTCTCTCATATAAATGACCATATAAGTTTTAGGAATTCAATTGTAATTTTTATAAGGGTTTGAAAAATATTAATGTCAAAAAACCCAACATTTCTAAATAAATGTATATTTTATTTTAAGGGTGAAAATTCACATATTTAGAAAATTATTAAGATAAAATGAATATTATTATTTTTAATTAAAATGTTGAAATTATCAAAGGGTTAATTTTTCATAGTTTTCTAAGACAATCGACTTTCAAGTAAAAAATTAAATTCCATTTAAATATACATTGTGTTTTATCATATCATAATGTCCCAAAAGTGATGTATTAATTACTATAAATGGGATCCATGACCAAATATATGTTTGAAATTAAAAATAATGCAATTTTAAGGTAATTTTATTTATTCTGTATAGCCATTATAAATCCTTCAAAACATATATTATATTTGAATGTTTTAAAATCCTTTATTTAAGAGTGTGACTCACCAACACATAACAAACGATAATATTTTAATAATTTATGACCTTATTCTTTTAAAATAATGAGAACCAATCCATTTTGGTAGAAAACATGGGCAAAAACCATTGGATGATTTTTGGTTTTGTTGATTTTATTATGTAGAATCCGAAACCTAAATAATAAAGAAATCCTCTACTTTTCCCATATAAAACCACCCAATATCTCATTTATCTTCACAAAAACTACTTTTATAATAACCATACTCTAACCTAAATTTTTTAAGGGATCTTCAACTCTTCTTTTTTATTCAAGCGCTAATTTTATGTTATACTTCTTAATTTACATTGGATCATGTTGGGACATGTTATTTCATATCCAAAATCCTATAATTTGTATTTTTAAATTATGATATATCCCATTCACTCTCATTAAGCCTTCTATGATTCTTTATTTACACCTGTTACCATGCCAAAATTTTATAAGGGATTTCTCTCTTATCGTTTCCATTCAAGAAACTATTTTACGTTATGTATATTAAATTTCATTTTCGTATGTTAGAATATGTTCTCCCATATATCCCTTAATTTCCATTCAATTTATAAATTATTAGATCCCATTTCCATCTCATTTATTCACCCATGATCCTTTATGTACAACCATTAATATGTCGAAATATAGTTAGGATTATTTTCTGTATTCAAGTTTATTTATTACCTTATGACATATATTACCAAATTTATAATGTTGGGATATGATTTTCCATGTCCCTATTACTTCCTATTTTATGTATATGTGATGATAGAACTCTTTCTCTCTCATTAATCCATTTTTTATGAATCTTTATGTGATGCATTTATGCTGCCAAAATTTCATCATGATATTCCATGAGAAAACAATTCTGTGGTGAATACCATAAAAATTTTATATCAAGGGTGTTCACATTTATGAACATATAATTTATAAATGGGTACTTACACATATGTATTCCATACTCTTTGATAGTGGAATAAATTATGATGCGGAATGGATCCATGTTGTATGAGCTATGTGGCACACTTAAGCATGAGAATGAAAAGAGAATGATGGGGTCCTCCAGATAGTGCTCCAATGGATTAGATTTTGTTTAGAATCATGATACGTCATATTGGAATAGAGAGTAAATTTTATTCCTTTGTGGGAAATTTTACACTATGTTTTCTTGGTGGGTTAATCCTTGACATATGTTTATGATTCAGTGTTTTAAATTTTTTCCACATTTCCAATGTTATGATTATCTTGTTATATCATGTATTATTATTCATGTTCCTTTTATTACTCATTGATATTCCTATTGTATTACATATATCACTTATTCCATGATTATTCCCTTACTAGACTTTGTATCTCACCAATTTCTTATGTGTTTCTACAAGTTATCCCATGCAGTTTAACGTTTTATGGAGTATTTTGAGCATGTTAAAGAATTTTTAAATAAAGATGTTGTATTATTTATTTAATATTGTTATGTAATTATCCTAATTTCCAATGACACTATACCTCTTGATCATTAGGGTTGTATTAAGGGTACTCTGATGTAATAAATCAGTTATTTATATGAAATAAAGAGTATGGTTGTTATATAAATATTCAATCTTCCAATCACCAGTTTTGGATCAAGTTTTATGATATCTCTATGACCAATTTTAGTCACCTTTATGACCAATATGAGTATCTTTTAATATCATTTGGTTTAACCAATGTTCCTAGTTTTTTTGGTATTGATGAATATTATTTTTCAACAACACCTCAAATATTTCATTATGGTATTAATGGATGACATATTAGGTTGATATAAAACTAAGAAGGATGATTTTTCATTATTTGAGAGTAGTTTTGGACATCCATATAAATCATATAATTTTTACAAATCATTCTTAATGAAATTTATGGATTCAGTAGGTAATTTCCTTGGGGAACATGGTTTTGGAGTAGGTAATCTCAGTTGCTTCGAAAAAGGTGAAGGTTGTAATAACATGGGAGGAACCACAAAACAACATTGAGATTCAGATCTCTTTTAAATTAGTAGGGTTTTATCCTCAGTCTATGAAGGATTTATCAAAATTGGATTCTCCATTTACTATTCTCACTCATAAGAGAGTAATATATATTTATAATTTGAAATTTCCATCTTCCATTGACAATATAAAGCTTCATTTTACTTTCATTAAAGTGTTGACTCTTTTAGAGGTTGAGTAGGGCTATGTGGTGTTTATTTATTTATCATGTTCAGGTTTGGGATGAGTTCTCATATTGGGTTATCATATGGCGGATTATGGTTATTGTCATCCTTGTCCTAATGATAAGAACTATCCCAAAAATTATATTAAAATTGAAGCAATTTTGAATGCTCTTAAGAGACTATGGATATTGTATATTCTAAAATATATTTTAATCTTTGATAGAGTAAATTGTTGCAGTAACTACAATCATTTTACATTAAAACTACAAACACCACTAGAATTTGGAATGTTATTGATTGTAATTTTATCTAGAAACTTCTATCTGAATCCATGGAAAAATCATTAGAGGAGAGAAATATGTACGCTCTATTTTCTTGTATGCATTTGAGAGTTAGTGAGGATAAGAAAAAGATTTATTTAGTGAGTTTTTAGTTGATATAAACACTTCTTGAGATAATTCTACTAGAATATTATATTAATGATGAGTTCTAATACATTAGTAATTCTTTATATGGTGGGGACACCATCAACAAATGGTTTTTATCTTTAGAGTATATCCTATAATTCAGGAACCATTTAATTTTTATAATATGTATGAGGAATTCTATGATAGAGGATTCTGATCATTCATAGTGGGTGGAGAACCTAGGAATAATGAAGATATTTTATGAAATGTGGTGAGAATTATTATGGTCAGATATGAAATAAGAAATTTATGATTTCCCCCCATTTTTGTAGCTATCAGTAGATAAGTATTGGGAATCAGATGTCTTCTGGAATTATTCAACCTCATCCTTCTACAACATGTATGTGGGGATAGATATAAATGAACTTTGTAGTTTGGTAGTTATGTAATGCTCAGGGAAAGAATATGGTTTCATTATGATTAAATAATTAACCAAATTAGCTTAATTCATACTGATTCATGATAAAACCAATGTTGTGGATATGGTAAATCTTCTTGAGTAGAATATTTTTAGATTTCATGGTGTTCTATCATCCATTATTTCTAATAGGTATCCCCAGTTCACATCTTGGTTTTGGAGAGTCCTCTAGGAGGTGATGAGATCCTAGTTAAAGATGAAAGTAGAACACCATCCTCAGAAAAATAGTTAGATATAAATAATCTATATATATTATAGATGACATGAATATTTCTTTTGTCATTTACCTTGGAGGATCATGTGAATTAAATTTGAGATTATTTTTTTCCTATTAATTTTTTTATTAGTCATACATTTATATTTCACCATTTGTTTCCTTTTATAGTTCAACTTTTATATCTCCAAATTTATGGTCATAGATTGGAGAATATTCCATTGTGACACCTAGTCTTGTATGAGAAAAAAAAGAGAAAATTTAGATGATTCCACAGATATTGGTGATGGAATAAAACCAATTTAATTCTTATATGGATCATTGATGATGTCTACTGGAATTCTTGGTTGAAGGCTGTGTATTTTTGAGTCTCGCATTAGTTGCTTCACTGATATCTTGGAAAAAAGGGAAGTTATCACTAATATTCATGGGACCATTTATGATATTGATAGGATTAGTAAGGTGGCCTACCATTTTTCTTTACTTCCTCATATAACATCAATCTATAAAAGGTTTCACATGACAAAAACAAATATATATCATTCATACAAATATATTGTCTTGATTTAGGAGGACATTTTTGGGAAACATGATATGTCTACAATCAACTAGATAGTTCAGATTGTTTATTTTTATATGAAGGTTCTTTAGGTAAATCCTATACCTATTTCTGAGGTTCGGTAGTAGCATGTCTATGATTCTTATGAGGTGTGGGGAATAAATCATTTATGATGGAGAAGTGGCCCCAACTATTTTATCTGGAGTATTCTTAATAATATATCTAGTGTTAAAACGTATTTCTGATTGGGATAATTGTAACATCCCAATACCCATATTAAGGTCTATAATTTCTATTATTTGTATAATTTTTTTCATCATTTTGTGGGTTTTTTGGGTGATTGAGGGAAAATTTTATATATTTATTAGTATATTATTTCTTGGAACTTAGTGAGTGTAAACCAAGAGGATCATCTCAGGTTAATGTTTCTTATATGCTAGAGTTCTAGAAGAGGTAGAATAGTTATGAATTTTGTTAGTGTAAACTGTATGACCTAATGCTCAAACAATTTGTAATTTAGTAGAATGTCCTACATGGTTAGTGCATCATTTTATAAAATATGCATACAAACTATGAATATCTTCCAGTATCATAGTATCAAGAAAATAATTTTTTGGAAATTTTTAGCTCTTCTAGTGGCCCAAAAGTGTGTTTATGGTTAGCCCATAGGTTTTAAAATCGTGCGAAAAAAACTTGTGACAAAGAGGAATTAATCCAATTTTTTTGTTTTAAGACCTAATACATTCATTTATGGCCTCATTATTCTCATGTTAGACTTGTCACTCGAGAAAGGAGACCAATCATGGTGATTTTGGGGACCTCTTCCTCCCAATGGTCTATTTTAATGGATATTTTATTATTAGATTTATATTTTTGATGTTAAGTACCTATAACTCATTATTATTTATTGTTCTTCTATATAATACCTTCTACACTTGAAGGAAACTATAAATCATGGATTCTAATACTATAATTAAGGTCTCTAACATGATATATCTTTATTTCTTATATACCCTTCACAGAATTCTAATTTTCTTCCATGATCATCATTAGTCATAGTAAGATCTTCAGGAATCATTGAGGTATGTGTCTTATTTCCCTCTTAATGTTCTAGAGATAAATAATTGGGTATTATAATTTGATTATTGTTCTAGGATTATCCAATGACAATTCTATCCCATCATCAAATCGTGGATCCCTCGTTGGGTGTTGATAGGACTATGAAGTGAGGTTAGTTGTTTTTGTAAGAAAATTCCTATCAATTTAATAATTTATTGCTTACTAATTTTAATATTTATTTAAAATAGCTTTCCAATGATAGATTTGATATTCTTGATATGGTGTGAGTGTGTTAAACCTCAATGATTATGGTTATTTAAAATAAAGTGATAATTTCATGGAAGATGGATTTGAAATAAATGCATGAGATAATAAAATACTTTGTTGTCGATTCTTGTTAAATGATTCTATGAAATGTTTTATATTTTCCAAATGAGATGAATTATTTTCAAAGGAATAATTTTTGATGAAAATAATTTGATGATGAGTTTTGAAAAGAAATTTAATGTTTTTAAATTCGAATTTATTACCAATTTGAAATGATTAATTGAATGAATTGAGATTGATTTAAATGAGTTATATCCCCTTTTTTGATTTATTTCCATAAAATACTTGAGATGCAAGTTAGTTTGGAGGAGGATATGCATACTAGGTTAAACTGATTTCTATGAAATAGAATGATGATGAAAATCTTACTAAAATAGTTTGAGGGAGGGGGGTTTATTATTTTGGGTGTAATCTTATTCCAAAAAGGATTGTGGATGTAGGGATGTTTGAGCATACCAAGGGATATATTTTAACAACATTGTGTGGAACCACATGGGTCGATCTTACTAATCTCTGAGGCTTAAAAAATGGCTATATGATAAACAATTATTATTACAATCAAAAGGTTTACAAATTTTTTTTCCATTCATATTTTATCAAATATTATTATGTATAACCATTAGCTATAAATAAACCTTTATACATTTTTTAATGTTTATTTGACATGATTTAAATATATTTTTCATTGAATTAAGAAACAATCACCTTCTATTTTTTATTTTGAATTGAGAATATTTAGCTTATTTGACATAGATTTCTTAAAAAATTCCTGGTGAGATCCTACTAGGATATTATTCCTTTTACCATTATTTTTTCCTTTAGGATTTTATAGATTTTATTATGCGAGGATTAGGGAAAGGGAAATTAATTTGTGGTGGTGGTGGGAGAACGTTATTAGAGGGACTTTGGAAGTTAGAAGTGATTGATGGAGTATATGATCCTATTGTAACATGGAGATAATGTAATGATATGTTGATGGTTTTATGTGACTTCTTTGGTCAATGTATAAATTTTATGGACTTATATCTATCTACATATAATAATTTTTTCTTGTGGATTGTTTGGTATATTGTTTTTTTGTTTTTATGCATTTAAATTTCATGATGAGTATTTATTATGGAAATATCATTTCCTCCTAATTTTTTACATGCTCTATCAGTAGTAGCTAACCCAATGGGATTAGTAATTCTCTTCCGGTACTATCAGGATTGGTTTTATTACTATTTAGTTGGGTTGTCCATGTCATTTCAGGACAAAAGTACACATTCCTAAGCTTTTAATCACTTGATGTCTACAAAAAAATATCCAAATAATTTATTCAATTATATTTGATTTTTGAGTGTTTTTTCAAGATATCATCATGTGATAAATTCATTCAAAACCTATTTAATATTCATTTTGTATTTTTTATGACTCTTCATTGCTGAGGTATTCCATCTAAAGAAGATATAGTTTATACTAATTTAATTGATAAATGGCATCACGGATTGGATAACATGGTGTTCTAGGTTATGAAAACGATACCTTTTTCTAGGTTCTATTGTTTTTGGATTTTAGGGTTATGATGAAATATTATTGATAAATATGTTTTTAGTTGTGGGTAATATAGTATTTTGGATTGGGATACCTTAAATTTGGATTATATATCATATATACACATTTTATTAAATTAAGGATTTAGTAATAATATTATTTTTGAGTTTTAAGATTTTTATTGTTACATCCAACATTGTTATTAAACATTAATGTATTTCTTTTAATTTCCAATATAATATAGTATGTTTTGGATGTCTTTACAATTATAATAGTTTTAATTTTATATAATTATATACATTTTATATTGAAAACATGTTGGATGATTAAAATGTCATATCATTCATTATTTTTAATCTTCATAAGGATAAAAACATATAGTTAGTTTTTAACTATAATTCACCTCATAAGTATTATAGTTTAACTACCATTGTTTATAGAGAAAAAAATTGATATTAGGGAATGAATATAATAAGTTTTGAGAGTTTGTTCACTTTTATTGATATTAAAATTTTTCATTCATCTGGGTCTCTATGATTTAGATAGAATCCATACTTATATTTTTATCTTTTCATTAGTTTATTGATATTATACCTATTTTATTACACTAACAATATAGTAAAGAAAAGTTTTATTTCTTGAATTAAGGAATATATTTTTAATTTACGTATAATAATCGAAATAAAACATTGATAATTAATTTTGATGATAATGAATATGAGAATGGTTGAAGGAAATAATTTATGATCAAAAGTCATAAAATTCATCATTTTGATTTTATTGATAGAGATATATTTTTTCAAATACATTAATGGATGGTGATACTTTTTAATAGTTTAAAATCTCTTAGTGAACATGAGTTTTCTAATGAAGAATTGCATGATAAATGAATAGATATACTTATAAAGGAATGAAAATAAAAAAAGAATAGAAATAGATGATGTAGAGTACATCAATAAATTTATTTGATATGATCATACTAGATATTTCATTTAGTAATGGAGAAGAATAAAAGTGGATTGATAAAAATAAAAGAAACCAAATGGTGTTACCTTTTATTAACTTTTAAAGCCTAAAATTATAGATTCTTTAGTTCTATTACAAGTACATATAGTGGAGATAGTTTTTTAGAGTTATGTGAAGGTGATATTTCTCAGTTATCTAAATGGATCAATAGATATATTGTTCAAAATAATTTACAGAGCTATAATTAGATGGTAGAAGGGATACATATGAAAATAAATATTCATTTGGAATAAAAATTTATGTGTAAAGACCCGAACCATAGTATTGAGGAGTCAGTGGTTACTTTATTACATTGACATATTATATATGAAATTGTATCCTGGAGGAAAATATGTTTTAGAAGTTTTTTAAAACTATATACATACTTGAAAAAAACATTATAGTTGTAACTACAAAACACTACATAATGATTCCCTTAAGAACACCATTATTCTCCAAGATAATGCCTTCATGTCAATCATAATATACATATTGGAATCCTGGGAAAATAAATGATTAAAAATTGGTGTGCTCAAATGCTTAGTAAGGGTAATAATATAATAGAAGATATTATGAATAAATAATCCAAATCATTAAGGCAAGGTGAATAACTGTAATATAAGATATTTAGACATAATTGTGAGCATAATAAATAAATAATAAATGATAATAAAATCATTCCATATAAATAATTACATAGATATTCTAATAATTGAATAATCACATGGAATATCAATAAATGATCTCATAATGAGATAATTCATAATATCAAACATCATAAACATATCATCAAGGATTCAGCCAAGACTCCATACATAAACAGGTAAGTCCATGGACAATACCAAAACTAGTTTGTATCATGAGACATAAAAATTCATCAGGGGGATATAGTGGGTGTCAGACATCACTTACAAAGTCCAATGCATTCCTCATATGAAATTGGCGAAACATAAACTATATAAACATTCATATTGAAAAACTAGCATATGAAATATTAATAAGTTAACGATAAACCATGAATGATATATATAGAACATCCACAGTCAAGATAATCATAAATCATTCAATAAAATATGGTAGATGGTATCATAAGAGATCAACCTCAATTACGCATAATGTACAACAATGGATGTTGAAACCATTAAAAAATCTTGAGAGAAATACATTTTTTACATTGAAATAATTTATTTCAAAATCTTGTCAATTATAAAAGAAGAAAAATTTCTTTTCAAATAACCTTTTAAAATTGTAATGGAAGATTCAAAACATTAAGGAATCATGACTGCAGGAAAAGCCTCTCATGAAACATAAGATAAAAAAACATTCCTTCAGTATTTTTGTTGAAAAAGTCATAAAGTACATCATTTGGAAAATGATAAAAGGATTACTTTCAAACCATTTTGAAAAAAGTAAAAAATAGTTAAAAATATTGTAATCATTCATAGAATAATAATAAAACCATTTTGAAAACTTTTATGAAAACACAGACATGGAAGAGAAACATTCCCAAGTGGAGACTTGAACATAAACTATATCGATTAATGTTGACAACAACAACTCAATTATTTATTTCTTCAAAGGGAAAAAATATTACAAAAATTATGATAAGGAATAATATTATGGAGGCTTGAAATAGTGAAGCCCAAGGTAATCCCATATTATAAGATTCACCCCTCAGGACTCTAGAAAATTGTTCTTTGGAAGAAAGTAGTACCTACTTCTTGGACAACCAGAGAAACAAGATGGTCCACAACCTTGTTTCCCTCATGCCAGGTGTGGAGCACAAAAATATTTTTGTTAATAATGTTTTTTTACTTTATTATAATGTGGTATATTTACCAAGGGATGGTAGATATATCATGAAATGTATTGTGAAGAATAATTTATTCCAATTCTACTGTAGTTAAAACAATATTTATTTGGTGGAATAAGGTTAAAATTGCTTACAGTGCACTGGCCTAAGCCTGTAGAGACTGAATTTACCAAAGTGAGCTAAAAAGTCTAGGATAATAGAACCCTTGTAGTCTTTCACTACCCCTCCCATCATAATTCCTTGTCTATATGATCCATCCATATTTTTCTTAAGTCCTATCAGAGGAGGACACCATCAGATACAATTTCTTTGGGGATGCATATCCTGAGTGGGAGGGATGATCATCGAGAGTGGTCTGAGCATAGGGGAGTCACACTAGTTTTTACCCAATCTAACCATTTAAATTAACAAGATATTAGTTCTGATTATAAGGGATTTTCAGGTAGCCCAAACTTCCTAATGGTGGGATTTATTTCTCGCTTTCTAGATACAGTAGAAAACAATATTAAGAATAATCACTCGAGCCATCTGTTCATGGCCTGCATCACCTGCACCATGGAACCACCGATCCATGAGGGGAAAACAAGTGGCTCCTGAGATGTGAAGGCCATAAAATCTCCAAATTAGCTTTATGGTTCTCACATCTAATCACCTTCGAAAAATTGGTGGTTCAGACTCTCTTCGTGGTTCTGCTTATAACACAAGCACCTAGAGACAGTTGGGATACCCAATATTTTAAGATTATCATCTATAGGGACTTCTTGGTTTATTATTCCCTAGGTAAGTAAATTGTGTTTTTTGGGTATCATTATTCACCATAACATCTTGTTCAATCGGTTAGGGAGTTCCTGATAGAATGTTTCCCCTCAAAAGTATTGCCTTTAGAAGGTATAAGGATGAGTTTATAAAATTAAATTTTTTGGGTTTGGAGTTCATATAAATGAGGTCAAAAGTCCCTTGTTGATCTTTGTACAAGGTTGTGCTTGTAAACTGTGGGTACTTACTGGCCTCTTTGAATGAAATCATTCGAACCATCCCTCCTTGGAAAATAAGTAGAGAACCTTCCCAATTATGGCACCAAAAGAGGATATCACCTTTCCCCACTATCGAATAGGAAAGAGGCTCCATGATAGGTATGTGAGTAGAGACCATAGACCAAAAAGGGGACCATTTCCATTCATCATTTCCATATTCCCTCTGCATTTGGTAGAAATGGACTTTTCCCATAGGGTGTCTTCTTCAATAGACTCCCACACCAACATTGCAAGCATATAGTGAAAAGTATCAAATATATTCCTCATGTTTATGCCCCCCTCCGAAATGGGTCTACCCATCATAGCCTAAGAAACCTTGTTCTTTTTACCTTTTGAATAACATCACATATAAACCCTACCATGACCCTATCAATGGTGAAAATAACTCCCTTGGGACATTGAAATCTATAAGAGCATGAATGGGAATAGTTAGGAGAATGTTTTTTATCAATGAAATCGTTCCTTCAAAATAAAAAAATGTTTTTCCTTGTTAAGTACTCGGCCCATGATCCTACCCATAATGTAATTTAAGTGGAAGATGCACATCCTACCTAAAGAAATGGGGTGACTAGGTACTCTATTGGAAATGAACCCCTTTGCATGTCAAGACTATTTCACAAGGAGTTAATCCTCCTACCTGAGCATCTATTTGAGATATAAAGGTTCATATTCACCCAATTAATGAGATGAACACTATAGTGATAATAATTTTCATGAATAGTATTGATGCCTCGAATCGATCTCTTGATGGACTTCATCAAGATAATTGTATCGTCTATGAACCTAAGGCGGGAGATGGTGTGGGGGCCTAATATGATTTGATAAGGAATAATATATCCCATGTCCATGATTTTATGAGTAATTAGATTGAGAATATATTGAGGTAAAATAAATAGGGTTGGGGAAAGAGGGCCTCCTTGCCTCATCCCACAATTTGCATTGAAGAAACTATGGATATTCACCATAAAAGAGACAATTATCTACAAAGAAGTAAAGCACCTAAAAATAATATTAGAGGACCAAGAAGAGAAAAACATACATAATAACACATTGATAATGAAATTCCATTCTATTTTGTCATAAAATTTGTTCATATCATGTTTGATTTCCATATTGGAGTCATGGGACTTGATGTTGATGTCTCTTACCATATCTTGAGCTAGAGCTATGGAACCTTGGATTGATATACCACTGACGAACCGATGATACTTTCTATAAACCCAATGTGGAAGGTGACCAGATATCCTCCAATTGATGACACTATCTAGATTTTTTATGGGAAATTATAGATGCTCAGTGGTCCCAAATTTTGGTTGGAAGGAGGATCTGTGTTTTTGGGAATGAGTACTAAGGTAGTTGCACAAACGACTCACAGTAGGTTCCCTCATAAAAATAATTCATGAATGGATCTCAAAATATCCTCCTAAACCACATTCCATGAATCACTATTAAAGGAACCCAAAAATCAATCTTTATGTTTTAACCATTATTTAAAACCCTTTAACTATTACCGTGACAACATAAGATTTCACTCGTTCAAGGTCAATGTAGTTATAATAAATATCAAAAGAAAAATAAATGAATCATGGGTGAAATTTAAAACTTTATCCAAAATTTTTTGATGAATTATATATTTTTTATGAATTTTATATCATTTAATAAATTGTAATTTATTTTAAAATATAATTAATGTCAATTTTTACATTATTTATTACTTGACTTTTTAAAAATATCATTACAACAAGATATATTGGAACCAACTATTTTGAATCATCACTAAGGTTTAAAATTAATCTATGAAATCCTTCTAAGAAATTAATTACATCAAATAATATTTATTTTTATATTTTTAATAACATTTATTTGATATGTCCATTAATTAAACAATTACTGCATTATCATTGTGAAAGCTTTTAATGTAATTTTTTATTCCCTAAAAATGAATAATAAACTATAATGATGGATATAAACATTTTATATTAGAAATTACTATTTATATTGAAATTTATATTCTGAATAATAACACATTAAAAATGTAATACTTAATAAAAATTTGATTATGACATACTTGAATTTCCATAAAATAAAATACTATAAAAGTTATAAAGTCATATAAGTGGATCCAATAAGTAATAAAATCATACCAAGGATTATTTTGGTCTAACATTACACATCCAATAAAATTAGGGCATGTTTTAGGGTAATTTTTTAATATTTATAATATTGTTTTACTATTAATTACCCAATTTACCCTTAACCATGATAATAAAAATTAATAAAGTTACTATTCATATTGTTAAAAATTAAAATGATCTTTTTTACTGAATTATGAACTTATGATTCCAAATATGGAATCCATTTTTCAAAATTCAAAACACATAATAAAATAAAATTAATTTAAAATAAATCCCACTGAAGGGGTGAGAAAATTGATTATTAAAGTGAAAATGTTCAAAAGATTAAAATGTTTTTCTCTCCCAATTCTATGTGAAATTGATTATAATGTCATAAATTTAATTAAATGACATAAAATTAATCTAATTATACTTTAAAACAAATTAAAATACAATTTAACACTATAAGTTATTTAGATGATTTTTTTCAATTTAAATTTAATATTTTTTACTATACATCAAAACATGAAGCTTATTAGAAAAATACCGAAAGTTAACACAAAGTAAATTTTTATAACATTATTGGAAATAATAATTTTATTTTATCAAATATAATTTATAAATCTTTCAAAAACTATATTTAAAAAAAGTTCTCTATTAAAAGGTGGTAAAACAACCTTTTGAAAAATATAGCCTTTTTAATTCATAAAATTATATTCATTTTTATCTTATTACTATAAAATCATTTCGATGAATGAATTTTTTTTGATTAAGTATATAATATATAAATTTCATAATGTGGTTAATATTATTCATTCACCCCCCCCCCCCAATTTAACCTTTAAATTATCATAATATTCCATTATTCATTTTTGTTGGGTGCTGCGTGCAACATAAGCAGTAAGAAATATTAAAATTAAATAGATACATACCATAAAATATTGGGGTGTTATATTATGAATATTGGATGAAATGAAAATAATTGACCAGAATTTCCTAAGTGGAAAAAGAGTGATATAAATTTATCAAGTAAATATACTATGAAGATGGAAAATAATTATCTAAAAAAACTAAACCCTAATTCTGTTTTTGGTTTTGATAATTCTAATTTTTATAGTTCATTGGTTGATAATTACAATAACAAAAAAATCATGGGTTTTCATTCCAAATTTCAATGGGATGAGAAATGTTACATGTATAAGATGAATTCTGGGTCACATAATAATCTCTCACTTGAAACAAATTATCATTATTCATCAAAATTTGAAATTTATAATAGGTTAGATGCATAAACTCTTGAATAGATGGAATTATATTTGACATTCATTCCAATAAGAGGGAAAATAATGAATTATCGTTGTTATAAGGGTGATGTTTATTTCTCTACAATCTCAAAAAATTATAAGGAATATTAAGTTGAATCATTCAAATAGAAGGAAGATTTTTACTAATATATAAATGAGTCCGATAATGTAATGAATAGAAATGAATAGTGGATCCCTAATTTCAATAAGTAAAAATTTAAAATTTCACTATTTATGTAGATACAAAAGAAAAAGAATTATTAAAACATAGATATATCATCATAAATAAGATGATTAGAATAGAAGAAATTTTTATAAGAAGGAAATATTTGTTGAAGAAGAGGATCATATTATAATGTTAATGCTAAGAAATCATTATTGTTGATTTTATATACTAACATTTATAACATATTGAATTAATTTTAAAAAATGTGTGGTCAACAAAGTTCCAAAATAACTACCTCTATACGTGTGACTAAATAAACCATAAGTTAAAATTATTAACAAAATTACATTATTCCAAGAATACTTTCTTCCCACTAAATGTGTTATAGAGGAGGAAATGAGTGTAAAATAACAGTCTTAGTTGAGTAAAATCATTTTTATGGGATTATAATTTCAGATTAATATAATTGACATCATATAAGCTAAAAATATCCCTATAATTATGGATTTTTAAAGTTCAATTTGTATAAGCTTATGGTCTACAAAAGGCCTATCATTTGAGGAAATACATTTTAATGGAATAGATTCACTATAGACCAGATATATAATTGTTAATAACTTTTACATGGTATCTTTTTATTTAATATAATAAAATCATAAATTACTTATTATTTTTATGAGTAATTTTTGATTTTTTTTAATATTATTATTACTATATAGAAGTAACACAATTTTCAAGGGATTTTTTTTGTTTTCATATAAAAAAATTCACGAAAATATTTTTGAATTTTTGAAGTGTATATTTTCATAAATATTTTTTCATGAGAAATATTCTACATTTAAGAATATCATATAGATATACTCAAAAATAAAACCCATAAAATAGTATGTTTCCATTTTTCAAACCTATTGATTTTTGAATGTTTTTTATTTTAAACTCAATATCATATCTTAATATTCTATATGATATTATTTAGAATGAATACAAAAAATTATGTATTTCAAATTTTGTTTTATTTGATTGAGAGATTAATAAATTAAAATTTTAAATCTTTTCAAGAGTTTTACATCACCATATGTTATGTTGGGAATTGATCTTGTACATCAAATTAAAGATGATTAATGACAGTAGTTAGACACCTATGACAGATACACTAATTTATAAACCATAGAGCAGTTATATATATTCAGTAATGAATATATGAAAATATAATTATTATTATTCATACCACATTTAAATTTCCTTTTGTATAATTTCATATTTTAAAGAAAATTATTATAGAAAAATCATTCAAGAAAGGTTGAATGATTGGGATTTATTTTCAAGGGATATATTTTTTATGAATGAAGTTATTAATTTCGAAGTATAGGTGTCTATAATTTTTATGAATGAATATTATGAGTTTTATTATCCTCCAACAATTTAAGATATCTATAGAACAACATGGTTTATCAAGGCTATATATAATAATATTCTCTATTTTATTCATTTTTCTATCTATTATGTCTGATGAGTGATAAATATATTGGGCCTTTGGAAAATCCACTAAAAGGATATTTCTCCCTTTTATCCAATAAATTACTAGAAGATAGTGGTTCATTTTCAATGGATAGATAAAATGTATTTTTGTTTCTTTTTAAAATAATTATTCAGAAAATTAATCACATAAACTTGTTATAGTGAATGTATTTATACTTGTTCAATCATTTTTGTATCCAAATATGGATGATAGGGACAACATGAAGATTCATGATAATTTTCTTTTGGATTTCATAGTTAATATTTATAACACTAACCATGTTATGTTCGAATGAATATATATTTATGATATTTTCCTTGGGATGGTTAATTTGATGATTCTTTTATTTTCCATGATATTGAATAGGGATATTGTGAAGGTGATACAAGTTAAGAATGTATAGAATGAATCTCATCTATAATGAATTATTTGAAATTATACTAACATGGTTTTATCCTCTCAGTAGAGATTAATGTATAAAATTAATGAGAATAATAATGTTATAATTTATTTGGATTTTGTTTTATAATTTTCTCAAAAATATATTAAGTTAAATTATACTCATGTATAATTTATAATGTCTCCACCTCAAAAAATAACGGATAGAGAATGTGTAATGAAAAAGAATAAAATATTTCAACAGAGGTATTTTTCTTACGATCATTAGTTTTTGATGTGGGTAGAAATAAATCATGAATATTGTAAATAGAAGTTTGAAGAGATAAAGAAGAATAAATATGAATAAGATTATAAAAATAACTATTTTTTAATTAGGCTGGAAAAAAGTTACGACTTTATGAGAAGAAACTCATATGAAGTTTACCAAAGATAAAAATAAGAAAATTACCAATAAAATTTGAAACATCCCATGTTTTTATTTCTATTCAATATTTCATGACTCTCAGATATTTTTTAGGATAATGAAATAAAGAAAAGAATTTATTTCATAGTAAAGTGTATAGGTATGGTGATGAAGGAATTCAAAAACAATCGCTACTAAATACTTCTAATAATAATGTTAGTGATGTATCATAGATGGAAAAGTAAATCATTCCACAAGATGAAATTTAATCACATAAAAATAAAATCAATGTTATATTAGTGGTATATCTTCAAGTAGACATTCCCTCATCAATGGAAGATATTTAATTAATGTAAGATGAGATGGTAATAGAGAAGTATGTTGAGGAAGTAGTAGATAAAGAGGTTAAAAATTATTTTCAAAGTGATTATTTTCTAAAAGAATATACATTAAGATCAATTGAAGAATTTACATCAACTAACTCATTAAAATATAATGAAATTTGTTGTTTAAAAAAGTTAAGAGTTCTATATTGATTACTTAATCATCAATAAGTATTGAAGATAAAATACATAGTTCATTCGAATCAACTAATACTAATGGAATTAAAATTGAAAACACAATATATCATATCAATAATGTTAATATGTATCCTTTTTAAAGGAAAAATCTAGAATTCAAACCATATAAAAATGTTTAAAATACTAAATTGAAATATTATACCTTCTGAGATTCTAGATCTACAACTATATCAAAATTAATTGAGTTAGTAATACATTATAAAAATAAAATTTTAATTGTTTTAGAGAGTTTATCTAACATTATTCTGAGACATAATATAATGGTTAATTTGATAATGAATAACAAAAGTTAAAAAATAGTTATAACACTGAAAGACCACATAAAATAATATAATTAGAATATAATAAATGTTGATAATAATTTACGGTTTATTAAAGATAAAAATTAAATTCTCAAGTCAATTTCTTAAAAACATTATATCTGGAGTTGTTGAATTAAATTTATTCCAGATGAAATTATTTAATGAAATGTACAATAAACTAATAACTAGGAAAATTGCATCAATACATTGGATTAAATAAAAAATAAGATTAAATTAATAATATAAGTACATTATTCCTAGTTAATTTCATTTCCTCTCAATGTGTTACATGGGAGGACAATTGAAAAAGTACATCCTTATGAATAGATTAAAATAATTTTGAAGGACCTCTTATTTTATTTCAACAAGACTATGTTCTTATGAGCATAAAATGGCTATAAAAATGGGTTCTAAATGATAAATTTGTAAAAACTTTGGGATAAAGAGGTTATACAATTTGATGAAATAAATATTAAATACATAGATTTGTGGTATACCTGATAATGAATTTTTATAATGGGTCCCTGGTAAATTTTCTTTTAATATTATAAAAAATGAAATTACATAGGAATTGAATGATTAATAGTTAGATTTTTCCGATTATTTGTTATTTTATTTAATACATAACATTAACATATATTATTTATGGGACCTTGTTTAACTAATTTTTATTAAGATATATTTTTAATTTTTCAATGTGTATATTTTCTTAAATATTTTTTCTCAGGAAATATTTTCTATTGAATAAGATCATGACAGTATATTAGATCTTAATATCCAAATAAAATCATTTTTTTTGTTTTTTAAAACTTGACATTTTGAAAGATTTGTTTTTAGATGGAAGATATCTTCATATCTTAATATTTTGTTGTTATATGATTTCTATGGAAGATAATAAAATTTTGAATTGAATTATTGTTTTAAGAGATTTATATATTAATAACATTAAAATTAAAATATTCTAAATAAATTAATTTATCATACATTTTTATTGAAATTTATCTTTACGGTCTGATTAAAGATGATCGATTTTTATAGATAGGTACCCTAAAATTATATACAAAGGTGTTTTCCCTAAAATAGTTTGATGTATTAAGTGATCAATTTTTTAAAATTAATTAAAAAAAATTAGATCACTTTGAAATTATAATTTGTGTAATTTAATATTTTGGTTATATTTCTAGGAGAGATATCATTCATGAAAGTTTAAATGATTTATATTTATTTTCAAGGAATAAATTTTTGTTGAAATAAATTATTAGGTTCAATATGTGTGAGTTTATCATTTTGATGAATGAATATTATGTGTTTTCTTATCCTAAAATAATTTTATGTATCTATTTAATGATTCGGTATATCAAGTATAGAGGTGAAAAAATGGTTTCAGTAATAATTTTCATTCAATATTTTATGCCTACCCTTAGATGAATTTTCTGAGCCACTCAAATATACACTAAAAGGTTAATCCTCCCATGTATTTAAGTAACTACTTGAAGATGGTCTTTAATTTTCAAAGGAAATATTTTAGGAAAGATTATATATATTTATAAAAATTATTTCAAAAATGAATCACATAGTTGAAGTTATTAGGAGGTTTTTTAATTTTTTAATCTTTTTTGATATAAGGAATGATGATAATGATACTGTAAATATTCTAGATATTTTTTTTTATTTCCTTATAAATATGAGGAATATTAATAATCATATGTTCAATTGGTCATATATTAATGAAAATTTCATTAGGTATGTTGATTTAATGATTCTGTTATTTTTGAATATGTAGAATATGGTTCTTGTGAAGGTGATACGAGTTAATAAAAAAGAGAATAAAGATTATCCATAAAAAATTAAAGAGTACCCAATTAACATGGATACAACCTATTAGTGGAGAATAATGCTTGAAATCAATGAGAATAAGTTTGTTAAAATGTCACTGAACACTGGTCGAGTAGGTTCTCAAAAATCTACTAAGAGAAATGATCCTCATGTACACTCTATAATGTCACCACATAAAAAGAAAAATAAGGACGCCGAAGGTGAGGTGAAGAGTAATAAAATACTATAGTAAATTATTTTTTTCTTCGGATGATAAGTTTTTATATGGTTTTAAATTAATATTGAATACTGGAAAATCAATGTTGAAGAGATAAATAATAATGACGAATAATAATATTTTAGATAAAGTAATTTTTATATTGTATGAGAAAAATGATTTGTACTTATGAAAAAAGACTCATAAAAAATTTTCAAAAGAGAAAAATAATAAAATATATTAATTTAATGTGAAATATCTTTGGTTGTGAGTTCTATTCTATATGCATTGACTATCAGAGAATATTTTCAAAGTACAATACAATTTATATAAAATTTCATTTCATTGGAAAGAGCATGGAGTCAACAACTGATGAATCCAAAAAATATTAACCACACTCTACTCATAATGATGATGTTATTTAAGTATCTTAGAAGGCCTATGAAATCATTACACCCAATATAATTTAATCCTAAGATAATGCAATAGAAATTCCATTTGCATTAGTTCTACCAGATGATGATCCCTTATCTTGAAAGGATATTAAATTAAATAAATCTGAGAAAGAAATGAATAATGATATTAAGGATTTAGTATTGAAAGAGGTTAAAAATTATTTTGAAACATATTGTTCCCCATAAGTATCCATATTTTGATATTTTAATGAGTTTACTTCAAAAATCTAAGTATAATAAAATGAAATAATTTTTCAAAAGAATATAAGTGTTCTAGTTATAGATCTTAATCGCCAATCAGTGTTGAACAAAAACAAAATTCACTAAAATCAATTGATTGTAATATAATTGATATTAAAATATATAGATAGATTATTATTTATGTATACCTTTATACTAATGAAATGAAAACCCTATAAGGTAAACCATATGTAAATTTTAAAAATCTGTAACATAAATTTAATAGCATATCATAATCCTGATCTAAGACTATATTAAAATGAATCAGGTGGATAATAAATTATAAAAATAATTTATTGATGATCTTAAGTGATGTTTTGGAAATTATTCCTAAACATAATATTAGGATTAATATGATTAAAATTTACATCATTAATTATAATATTTTTTAATAGAAAATAATTCTCATTGATTCAATAGTTGAATTTAATGAAATCTTGAAGAATTTTAAATAATTGTGTCACATCCATTCATGTATTATGTGGGAATTCAATTTTTTTTATGAAATACTTGGAATAGGATATTATGATCATGAATGAAAAAAGTGATTCACTAAAAGAAATAATTAAATAACTGTGGGAAAAATAGAATATACATAATGATGTTGTTAATGAACATGGTGATAATATTAGTGAAAAATTTAAATTAGTATAATATATGAAGTATATAAAAATATTTTAGAATAACTAGTTAAAATAACATGGTCTAGTTTGATTCTTATGAAGAATGGTTGGTTGAGCATGAGTGGTAGGTCGTTTCTCAATCAGGGAAGTTGGATATGTTGAATAAGATGATAAATAATCTGAAATATAAGATTGAGTTTTTATGGACTAAAATATTCAATTTCAATTACTCTCTCAATTTAATATTATTTTATTCCAAAAATAACACTGATTTTTTGGTTGACATATATAAATTTTCAAAAATAATTCTTTAATCATTATTTCATGAATACTCTAATTTCTATTACATCAATTAATTTATATTACGTATTAGGAATGTCTTATTTTTAGTTATATGAATTATTTTATCAACATCTTGGTTTATGATGAATATTTTAAAATCTTATTATCATTATTATCCATATAGATATTTTTCTATTTAAAGTGGAGAATTTTGAGGGATATTCCTATAATTTTAATCATTTTAATCGTGGAGATTTTATTATATTAAACATTTATATTTATAATAAGTGGATATATTAATTTTAAGTAACATGTTTTTATGAAACACTTTGATGAAAAGGTATAAAATAATATCATCTAATCCTAATATTGGCAGCACTTTTTTTCATGAATTCCATCATTTGTAAGTTTGTATTCATGTTTTGTATTTTTAAAAAATAAGATAATTTTGGGTTATAAACTGACATTATCTTTGTATTGAATAAAAGATGACACTAATGTTATAATTTTATTTAAACTGATGTTTTTTGTTCTGGAGATGTTTTTAATGTGTTGAATGAAATTTTGGTTAATGTAATTCGAGAGGTTTGATCTTATTTCTATAAATCATGATGTATAGATTTTTATTCTTGATTACATTAAGAATATACTACATCATTATAATATTGAATGATTTACTAAATTTGAGATTAATTGATATGTTGTGTTCATCATATATAGATGAAAAAGATTCTATGGTTTTTGTAACTTAATACAATTTATCTATAATAGAAGTGTTTTAGTTTATACAAAATCATCTATAAAATACACAAACCATCAATAACTATAATTAATTTTGATAGATGAAAGTGTTTCTTTATGAGAGTGAAATTTCATAAAGTCAAAAATATCTTGTGTTCCCGAGTGGAATTTTGATTTTATTCTCTTTTGGAGTGTTTTCTAAGAGTTCTACTAATGGGGATTTAACTATACTTATATTATAATATTTAGATGTAGTCATTTTGTTTTTGATCCCTTATGAAAATGGGAATATAGAAAAAAAAGATAGAGTAACAAATGATTATTTATATGGAGGATTTATAGTTTTTCATGATTTAGTGTTTTTTGTTAAGATGTTAATACCTTTAAATATGATTAAATTGGAGATATTAGGGGTATATGTAGATGGGGATATTGATTAACATATATAATATTTAGTATTTAAAAAAATTCAATGTGGATAACTGGGATTATATTTAGAGGTCCTTTATTACATTATTATTAAATGTGAGTATTTGTATATAATGCCATTTTTGGTTTCATATCCTTATTCTTCACACTATATTTAGTCATTGTTATATTTTTTTATAATTTATTCTATGATTTTACTTATATTTGATGTAGGTAAAATATGAAAAATTCCATTACAGATATAAGTTTTACTCTAATAATTCAAACTACGATTCACCTACCTCTTATAGATTACCGTCCAATGATTATATGGGTCAGAATATATAATGAGGATATCAACCATAAGAATATTTTATTTTTTGATAAACAAAGAATCCCTTGTTTCTCGGGGGTTTAATTATTTCATGGTTTTGAGTGTGGATGATTGTGAGTTCTCTATAATCCTAATAATTCTAATTATAGATCATTTCATGGTTCTTTAATTTCTTATAGTTGGTTAGTCAATCATATTTGTGATTTTAGATTATTTAATTATTTTTATTTCCTTTGTGGTTCCACAGAATCCTGTATAGTTGTTTACACACTGTTACCTTAGATTCATGCCCGCACATGTATTGTGACTATGAAGAAAACACAGAGTAAGGAGATGGTTTGGGTTGATATAGAGAATGTGTGTCTTATTTGAATATGATATTGATGTTTTACTGTGATTCATGGTGGAGAAAAATGAATAATAATTACTTATGGATATAGAGCATGTGTGTCTTATTTGGAACTCTTGACAATACTGCATCCATGGATAGGCACTAGCGGGTCAGGTTATGTCAGATGTCATGTGTAGTTATTTCAATAGTGGAATTTATAGTTATTATAGTTTTTATGAATAATAATTAATTTAGGATGGATTATAATATAAAATAAATGGGTACTCACACTGATGTAATATTATAATGATTTTAGTTATAATTATACCATTTTAATATTGGAATAATATATTAAAATTTAAAAGAATAAAGAAATGGAAATATCAGTAGAAATTGAAAATTGAGTGAAAATGGACGCTTAAATATATTGTGTTTCTTATCCTTGATCTGAGCATTAAAAAACAGAAAATAATTTTGATTAATTTGATATATTTAGGAGGGAATCTATAAGGGGTATATGAAGAGAAAATATCTAATTTGGGATTGAAGAAATGAGTAGATGGTGAGGGTATTTAAATGTGTGGTAAGTTTAATATCTTGGAATAATGTTTTAAATAGTTTACCATTTAATTATCATAAGGGATCTAGTACTCCACATAGTTTGAAATTACCTCCCATGATTATACATTATAATGTGTAGTGATTTTTTTAGAAGAATAGTACCTTACACATTTTTACAAATTATTTGAAATATAAGATTTTATTTTTAACATAACTTACCATTTTAAAAAAATTTATTATTTTTTACTATTTATATAATAATATACCAAATTGAAAGATTTATTAGCTAAGATAATTTAAAAATAGTGATTTAAAATATAAATCCATTTTGTCAAATTTAGAATATAATCGACTAAATTTTATCTTTTATATAGTGATGGTACATTAGAAAATATTGTGGTATTAGAGTAAAAACATTTCATTTCTATATGAATGTATATTTGTGAAGTTATCATTTATCCATAACTTGTTGAATTAATAAGAATCTTGAAGTGTAATCTATAATCTTATACACCATATAATTCATCAAGAAAAACTATCAAATATCCCAAAAAATATTTGATCTTTCAGGATGTATAAAAAAGTATGATATATGACTATCATCCAATAGATTTTTCATCAATTACAGTATTTATGAAAAAAAAACCTATTAGTAAACCATATGAATCCATCACCAGAAATTTTAACCATTGGTAATTTCCCATTACAATCATATTACATCTTTGTTTATAGGCCCTTTTATTCTTATTGAGATTTCCAAATTCTATTCAATTATAATGGATGAGAAATTATAAGAAACAGACTAAATTTTCTCCTTCCATTATAATATCCTAATCCATTATTATTAAATACCCAATAATTTTTTCATTTCATACCTAATTATTCATAAGATAAAATTTTATTTTTTTTAAATAATGAATTTTATAACTTCTTTTGATTCTATGAATTATAATGTACAACACAATAATAATAAATGAGTAGTTCCAACCATCTACATTGAGTCATTTTAACATATTTTTGAGAAGAGATATATTTCAGAAAATTTTGGTTATTGTATATATCTCTTATTCATATATAGAGAGTATATATCTATATATTTAGTTCAAATATCACTAATTAAAACTCTAAATTATGAGTTCTATAGTTAATCACATGGGGTTTCAATTTATGAAATTAATAGTACACTATTCCACCTTTTATTATCAAAACACACCCAAGACCTCTTAGTGGTGTAACACTATAAATATAACATACTTCTTAATGATATGGAGGATTCCATACTAGTGAATCTAAAAATATCCTCCACAATTACTCGAATTTATCTTCACATTACAATATTTGTGTGATTTTTTCTCCCATATATGTTATATTTTTTAATGTATTAAATAAAAAAGAAATTGTTTCAACAAATAGCTCTTAATATCCCACATAACTAGGAAAACAATAAAATTATTTTATGTTATTGTCTTTGGGACATTCCTTGAAAACCATTATTTTTATGGGTTACTACACACACACACCATCCTTGAAAACAATATATACATGAAAAGGAACATGTTAAAGAAGTCATTAAAATATAATAATTTTCTAATAATGCTCATTTTTTATAATACTAAACATAATATTCAAATTAAATTCATGATACTTAGTACTTTTAGAGTACAAAAGAATATCATTAAAAATGCAACAAAAAACATTTGAATATGAAACATTAATATTCTATTTATACCTTACATAAAATTAGAGGGCATGTTTTTACTACAAAAATACATTATTGAGAACTTATAATGACCACAACTCATATAAAAGGTAATATTTAGGATATCATTATTTATAATTTTTAACTAATGGTAACCTGAATGGAGATCAAGCGTCAAAATTTTTTTGACCCATGAAACTGATCATAGAGGTTATCAATACATAGATATGGATATATAATATTTATTTTAATTCCATTTATTTTCTAATAATCAATTCATAACCTCAATTTACCATCCTCAATCATTAAAACTAAAATAGGTTCCTTCCATGGTGAAAAACATGGATTAATGAATACATTCTCACATAAGTCTAGTAATTTTTTTATTCACTAAACTAACTAAATATATCCATTTTATTTGGTGTCTTGTATATGGGCTTTTCATTAGGTATAAGAACATTATAGAATTTATCATCTCAATTTTCGGTAAATATATGTAATTTATTAGTGAATACATCAATATATTATTTTATAATGGGTTCTTCAAGTATTATCAAAACCTCAATAACCATTATATTTTAAATTAGATCCATTTGTTTACCAAGGATTACATAAATAAGAGTTATTAGGTGTTTTTTGGAAAAACAATTCATGTATAGAAAGATCACCTAAAAACATTAATGACACACTTATCCCACTAAATATATTTTATTTCATTTTATAAAAAATTTAAAATTAGTAATTTTAGTGACATTTTATCCACAGGATTATATTATTATCAACCAAAGTTTTGATGGTAAGATTTGAAACAAGACTCCAGCCATGTATTCTAATTTTTACACATTATATGTCTTTATTGTAATCAAATTACCACTCGGGGTTTAAAATCTAAATTATTCCGTAATTACTATAGAGTTTATTTAATATTATATTAAATATGTAAACATATATATGTGTTAATATATCATAAATAAAATAATTAAATAGATAACATGGATTGTTTAATCAATGTATCTACACTCATATCACTTATAACTTCAATACCATAGATTGTTATTAAAAAAATTATATATTGATTCATAGGACTCCATTAGGATAGATTCCTATATCAAATGATGAATTTATTGGTGTATTTTGATGTCATGATTTTTTAAAATATTTCCCAATGATCGGTACCCTATATACTTTAGCCTTAGTAGCATGATGAACATTCTCTAAAAATTAAACATAGACACAAAATCCCCTTAATCAACACCATATTTATATATTAACACATTTATTGAATTTAGGAAACTACAATCTTCCATATTTTTCTATTATAGTAGTTTAGTCCATGAAGAAAGAAGCCATCCTCCTCTTCTGAAGGCTTCCTTTTAAAATTAATGAATTGGAGAAATATTTTTATGTCTTCATAGCACCCATCAACACCAATTTATATGTTGACAAATATTGAGAGACTAATAATATTCCAATAATTTTCATTACACCATTAATGAAATGATAAATCTCACATTCTAGGATATATAGATAATCTATAATATACTCTAACAACATTGTAATAGTAGAGTTATAGTTATTCAATGTAACTTATTTACTATAATGTAAATTTAATTATTTTATTTCCATCTCAACACATTGCTCCCAAGGTAAAAATATTTATATAAGAATATCCTTAAATTAGTTTCACTCAACGATTTTGATTACCACTTCCATCAAAGTATATTTAATCCTAGATAACCATTGAAAAATATCCACCCTTAAAGAATATATAACAATGAGGCCAAAAATTGTTTTCTATAGGCTTTACTGATTTCTATACAACAGTGGGATTTATAGACATAATAAGTGATAGAGGTTGTTGTCTAATTAAATTAACTATTGAGGTTAAACATCATTGAGGAAAATTATGTTTCATCTTATATGCTATGATATTTCTTTAAACCCATGTCAAATACCCTAATGTAGTAAAATAAATTTCAATGGAAACAATAAAAACATTTTCAATTTTATATAGGTTGTCCCCATGTTGACTATAAATATAGTGTTGGATTTCAATTATTCTATTCCGTGATATTATCAAATAAATTAAATGATTTAATGGTTAATATTTGAAGATGTTACTTTATTAAACTTTAATTATATATAAATTTTGTCTAAAATGAAATCCCACTCATATGATAACTATCAAACACATTTTAGAAATATTTATATAATTTTCATCAATTAACAAATCAATGTTATAAACATATGTTCTTATAAATATACTTCATATGGTTTTTGCAACTATTTTCTCTGTACCAACTATGATTCCCCCCAACCATTCCCTCCTATAGTTGGTGGGTAACTTATTAGATGGTAATCATAATTCAATCCCTTGAACATGGGTTTGTAGTTATTAATTGAATATATACATACACATTTCATTAAAATACGAAATATTATATCATTTGTCCCAAAGTTATTAATAATTAATGTTATCAATAGTGTTGATCATCAATATTGTAACACTTAATTCCATCCGTAAATGTGAATGATAAGTAAAGGCTGATATTAGATCCCCACTAATGGATAATATACATTGTATTCTACCATCATATAATAATGGAATAATAATTATATTCCAAATTTATTACTAAATGATTTTATATAATCGAATTCATAGCTATAAAAAAATATATTAATGAAAATGGAAATATATAATATTCTAGAAATAATTAAATGATCTATTAAAATTAGATATAATGATAATACACAATACAGGAATTTGTAAATATATATTTGTGGACTCAAGTCAAGGAATCATATAAGGGATAATTGTATTATAGTATTAGACTAATCTACTGATACTTGTTAGTAAATAATAGGTCTTTGTAATTTTGGGCCCAACACATCATTTAAAACTCTAATTAACTCCACCTTATGCAAAAGTAGAATTGTAAATGCATGGGATAATGTTCATTATTGAAATACGCAGAACAATATCTCAATAAATATCAACAAATAATATTTTTCCTTATTAAACCAAGGATTGTAAATTAATTTCATATATTTTCCAAGAAAATTAATTATTAAGGTTTTTATTTAAATTCCCTTGTACCATGATAGTTATAATTATGGATTGAATATTCTAAAATAAGCACCCACAGAATTTAAGGGACCTATAATATTTTTTATCATGTACTTAATAAAATTAACAATTTTAATGTTTCTTAAAGTTCAATATATATAAATATATATTTAATGGTAAAATGACAAATAAAATTGGATAAATACCCTATGAAAAATAAAAGTTTAAGTCATACATATTTGATACAGATTATTGAAACAAAATTTTCATATTGAATAAATGCATGGTTAGCATGCCTTGTTGGAAAGGTGATCTTGTTAAAATTTTGAGCTTAATCAACATTGGATATAATAGATCCCACCAAGAAATATATTCATGATATATAATTAGAAGAATCAAACATATTAGAAATAATTCAACATAATATCAAAAATACATCAAATATATACAAACATGGAAAAGGGATTTTATGGTAAAGAAAATGTTTACGAATAATAAAGGGTTTTTAACCTAGTGTAGTATATTTGAAAAGGGACTTTAATTGGATTCTATGTATAATTTATATTAATTAAATTATTTTCATGATAATAGTATAATAATAAAAATTAAATTAGACATGAATATAATAGTTGAAATTTATAGATTAATTGAAAATATTAGTAAAAATGTCCCTTTCCCACTGTTGAGATTATTAGCCTGGAGATAAATAATTGAACCAACCAAAATAATAAAAATTAAATAACGATAAAGGGTAGAGACTCCATGTGAACTCTATTATATATGAAAATTGAATTTTATGATGAATAAATGAGATGATGTTCTGAGTATTTCAGACTCTATTGAGTGTAATTTCTTGTAATAAAGTATTAAATATTTTTTCTTCTCATTATCATAAGTACGCCCCTAGTCCTCAAATTTCTCCATTACCTCCCTTAATATAGAATTATATTGGTTAGTTCCATAGTTAGTAATATAGAACTACTTTGGATGAGTATTATCAGAATTAAACATTATTTGTTTTTCCATATTTTCCTTATTTATCCATATTTGACCATTTTTTACCATACATAACTATTTTTTAAAATAATTGTTACCCCTGTTTAATTTAGACATCCAAATTTTAAATATAAAATCCATTTGGTTATACTCGACCTCTAATTATGTAAATTATTAATTTTATATAAATATTTTATATTTGATAAAGATGAATCATTAGAGTAAGAACTATTTCATTTCTAATGTAATTTACACATTTTTAATTCCTAACCCCTAGTTACATAACCAATTTTCACAATATGATAATACCTAATGACATAATTTGAAATGGTGGTACATTTATGGGATGGATCAAATAATATTAATATGGTTTTTATTTACACTATAATTTACCTTTTTTAAAAATACTTTACCTAGATCCTCAATAATTTAATTTTTTAACCATGAACCCAAGAGATTTTATGCCATTCCCAATTTCTAATTAATGAATCACATATGGGATGTTAATACATTGTCTCTTGTCATTATAATTAATATAGAATAATTTTAATGGTTACAATATAATGGATATTATAGAAATTATCATAATTACCAATGATCATAATTAAAAACATTCATCTTACAGAAATACTTACACATACTTATTATAAATAAATTCAAACAAATGCACTAAATAATACTTCTCAATTTCTGATCTATCCATATGCCTATTCTGTGGATTTTATTATTTCGCATTGGAAAATTTCATGTTACAATTGTGATATTTATTAAAGAATATATGATAGAATAATTATAATTAAATAAGAACTATTTTTTATTTTATATTCAAAGTTATATTAGTCTTAAAAATAAAAATTATTTAATTTTTCTATGTTCCTTGTAAAATAATATTCTTATTTATTAATATAATTCATATGATACTATAATTTCACCCCATATATTCAAAACCAATAGTCTATGACACTATATGTTGTATACATTAAGGGTTATACGACACACCAAACGTATTTTGGTAATCGTATTCCTATTATATATTTCTATTTAAAATACTACACTTTCAATCTATGAATTTTAACCATAAATTATAATATTGTATAATTACATCAGATTGGGAGAACTAAATTTTTTTCTTTGGTAGGTAAATTAACAGTTCACTGTTAGAAATATTTTCACATAATCTAAATAAATTATATTGTGGAAATTTATTATTTATTACATGATTCATGTTTTATTAATAATGTTTCAAATGATACAAAAAAATTATACATTGGTACATGTTAGTAACAACCCATGATATATAATTTGTTAATGAATAAGGTAAAGTTTAATATCTTCTCATAGAGTAGTTGATATTTTTATAATTGGTATCTAAATCTATATTTTGAGGGTAATATCATCTTATAAAGGTGTTTTTTTATTAGTGGTCATATGTGCATAAGGAGCTTCAGGTACTCAGGTGTGTATTGGAGCTACAGTTGGGTATCCTTATTTTTATTTTTGGCCGCAAGATTTTGGAAAATCTATGTCTAGTAGGGGAAATAGGTTGGAATATTTTCAATGTTATAATTAAATAATTTACCTAAGATTTTTGATTTATAAGCATTAGGGCCATGACATGATGATTTATCTTTAGGAGTCATAAATATTCAAGGGTGGATTGTGTTATGTTATGAGAAGTGATTTCATGTCCCAATTGGTTATGGGGATAGAATCTACAGGTTTGTGAAATTTTTAATGTTTTTCATTCATAGGGTATGATATGGTATATCATACACCATGGTTAGAGTTTAGGGAATTATAGATTTTATGGAAATCCACTAAGTGTTGGTGTTTAATGGTTAAAGATAGTATGGGCGATCATGTGAACTAAAACTTACTAAGTTGGAATATCTTGTACACATAATTATTAATATGCCTAATAGTTATTATATTTTGGGTAATGATAACCTATTCAAGGGATGTATATTCTATTCAGGGTATATAGAATCATTCTTTCTTAGGATTTCACTTCTTCTTAAATTGTGACGATCCATGTTATTTTTTATATAGTTTTAATAATACATGATGGGAATGGAATGTGAGGCCAATAGGTTACATAGGGCTGCAAATGTGACATTGGTGGTGATGACCAATATATTTTGTGTTAATCTAGGTTTGTTGAATGAGATTTGGAAATACTTGTTATTGATTTCCACTAATTAAGGGTATGTGGACATTGGTATTGTATTTGAAAACTAAAGGGCCTATAAAATAGTATTGATCAATGGATGTTAGGATATAACATTTTTTTATGATTTATCTAGGTTGATGGTATTAGAAAAGAATCAATGGAGGGATATGGAAAACGTGTCCACAAGATCATTGGGTGTATGATATAACCAAATGATAGTCAAATGATCATACTATATAATTCTATTTGGTGTCATTGACATAAGATCTAGATATAGGACTATAGTTTGGAGGATAGTGATATCATATTCTTGTTGTGGAAATGGGGTTCAAATTGGTATGGTCTATGAAATGGAATGATCAGTGATGCATCATTCTCCCCCATTGTGTGTTCTTACCATGGATGCATCATCCCCTAACACAAGTCAAAAAAATTTAAGATAATCACTCATGGTTGAGAGACCATGAGTTAAATAGGAAATATAGATTCCATTTTTCACCATACATTTCATGTTTTACATACTCTTATATATAAGTGTATTACCTTGGAATGTCATTGGTGTTATCCTATAATGTTAATTATCACACCATACATATGCACTACATGGAAAGTAAAGAAGTTATATTTTATAACCCCTGAAAGGGTAATAGTCCTATGAATAATGTGTCATATGTTTTAGTTTATATTGTTATATAGGATGGTTGAAAATAATCTTTGAGTAAATATGGGTGGATACTCATCATAAGGATTGGTTGTCTTTCTATTTCTTCTGAAGAAGTCTATATAATATAATCTTGTACACAATATAATTCATATCTTTAATAATTATATGAAATGTTATACGTTTCACTAATATTCCATGCAATATGTTTTCATAATATATTAAAAAAATATTTAATTATCTACTAAATTTAATATTGTGTCTATATATATGGTATTTAATCCATATTATCACATCATGGAACATTATTTCCATTCGATATCCTCTAGCATATGGGGAGGCATAATTGAGATCATTAGCACTCTATTTGTGGTCTGACATGAGTGACTCTGTTTAGAGATCCTAAAATTTTTTATCATTTCTAGTGAGAATGTTTAATGTAATATTTCATTGAGATGATTTTTTTCTATTATTAGGATTGTGGTATTATGTTTAATAATGAAATTTCAAGAATTATTACAGATTTCATGCTTTATGATTGGCCAATCCATGTGTGGGATGAAGGCCATGATTCTAGTAGAAATTTTATTTTTTATACTTTCCAAAGTTCTGGTTGAGTTATATAATCTACTTTCAAATTAAATTTTATATTCTTTATTCATGGTTTTTTATCAAGAGTCTGAGTGGAATGATATTTTATGCATGAATCAAGATAATTATACAATACTCACATAAAATTTATGTTCCTTATGATTATTTTTATTCCACTTCATGAATGTGGTTTTGGATATTTAAAGTTTCATTAATTTCCAATATAGTATTCTATAAGATATAATGTTTTTAAAATATGGTAGAGTAAGGGGAATAAATTAGAGACCTTGAAGCTTGCGAGTAGTATGATTCTATAAAAAATATCATTTGAAAAAAAGAAAATCTAATGCAACCAAATCTTGTTAGACACAAGTCATAATTTTAGTTATGTGCATTAATATTATCTATGAGGAACCATCCACCCACCCCTGAGATACCTGATCAGAAGAATATCATTGCACACATGTTTAAATAGCTTTCCATCCTCTCTTTTTATGACATCAACTTTATGTTCACTGGGAGGGTCATCAAGAAGGGGAACAGTTCCCACGTTTAATCTAACCTATATGACATAGTGGAATGAGTTAATCTTTGAAAATACTCTAAAATTGTGAGAATCATATATTTGAAAGGAGACAGGCTTTGTAAATTTAAGTACCTTATAGGAATAATTTTAGATAGTTGGGGATTCGATGAATGGAAGATAACAATCATGATAAGGGAATATTACCATGACACCTTCCCCTATGATGTAATAAAAAGGAGGGTGTAGAGATTTTGGTCTATTTCACTAAAACCTAGTTTCTTAAGAATAAAAAATGGGACTATAATTTTGATCCAGCTAATTTCAAGAACACTCACAATAGGTTTGTATTTAAATTTTCAAGCTCAATTGGATATATTGGAATCCAGAAATCCTCTAGGAAATTGGATCCTTAGTAGGAAATCCCAAAAATATTGATAGATAGATTGTCAACCCATTATTTGGAAATTATGACAAGGTCTTTGTGGTGGTTCACATGGATACCACCCTGGTTAAGGATGTTTTTCAAATAACTATATATGATATGGTTAACCTTGATATCCAATATGAGAGAAAACCAAAATATTTAATGAATTATAATCTCTTTGGTCATCTTTCCTATGAATATAATATGTAAAATGTATTGAATTATGAAAATGTAATAGGAAATGATTAATCCACCAACATAAGTGTAAAAATGAAGGGGGATATCAAAAAATCATACCCCCAACAAAAGAGGGACATTATCCCTCCTATTATAGAGACATGAACAAGGAACCTAAAAATATGTTTGGTGAAAATGAAGATAAAATAATTACTTAGGGACCTTGTGGACCCATTCATAATACCCATAACACCAAGGAAATTATTTAGGTTCATAAAAACACTAATATAGTGGTGAGGGCCTCAAACAGTGACACCACTGTACTGATTGAGATTATTGAATAGGTGGAGGCTATAAAATATTTCCATCACCAAAAAAATATATTTCCCAGAGGACCTCTTACTAGTGGATAACATATATGAGGGAACATTTCATGGGGTACACAATATAGAGAATCTATATGTTACTAGAACATACATGGACATGGTTTATGACTCACACTAAAAGGCTGGAAATTTTAGTAACCCTCTGGAACATGAATTTTCCCTTGTTAATAATAAAAAATGATACAAAAATGATGATTAAATTATTTTTTATTAGATTCATTCACAAAAGATTTTTTTTGTAAAATTCTAGACACCTATGGTGAACCAGAGAATTCATTCTTACTAGTGCCCCTTCTAATGAATCCAGATGAAGATTAATTGAGGGAACCCCAAATAAAATTTTTTAATCAAGAAAAAATCTAACCCCTCATAAGTACCAATTTTGGGATGGTGATGATGAGGATTTAAAACACCTTGAATGCATCTAGGATGAGCCCAAAAAACATGTATATAGTGATAAAATAGTAGAGAATTCACCCCACTAGGGGAAGAGGAATAAATTAAAGGGTAAAGGGTAGAAATACCATATAAGGATTTTACATCCTAGAGGTCCTATAATAGGTAACATATCTATTAAACAATTAATATCCTCTACTATAATTACCAAGGTCTTGATATTTATGGTCACATCCCTTAAAAATTCTCTTGTGACCCACAAACCACTTTTAATTGGCCATCCAGAACCCAAAATTCTTTTTGATAACTGGATGGTCATAAAATGGGATCACCTTGGATACACTTTTTCTCCTAGAATTTACATTCCATATATATGGGTCATCAATGGATCCTCAAGAGTGACATCATTCATCTGTTTAATTATAGAAAAATCCATAAATATTTAGATATGTCCATCTAAATTCACTTCCAAACCCTCTTAATCTCCTTTATTTTTTACTCTACCTCTTACACTAAGATAAGAAATATATTAATGGAGTGTTAAATGTCATTAGATGACATGATCCATAAATGGATCATTATTGGAGACTTCAATACTTTCTTATGATATGCTAAAAAAATAGGAACTAATTTCAATAGTATTTCATCTCAATAGATTTACTCTTGTGTTTATTGTTGAAAAATTTCTAATGTATCAATTTCTAGGTTTGAGTTCACATAGATTAGATATTCTATGAATTTTGTGTAGGCCAATAAGTTGGAGATATACTTTTCTCATGTTAATGGTATAAGTTTATCCATAAGGTTCTCCGGTTTCACCCTCCCCAAATACTACATAAACCACAGTCCTATAATTATTATTCTCTCTATACATCTTGTATAGATAACCCCACTTCTATTAAAATTCAATAATGGATGAATTTATACACCTGTTTGTATAGAATTTGTTTTAGAATATTTGAATATGGACTCCCAAGCTAGCCCACTTTATAAAGTTTCTATAAAACTAAGGAATACCAAAAGTATCATAAGAGAGTATGTGAAATAATATTTCTACATGGTTCAGTATGATATTAGTTCTATAGAATAAAAAGTTTATTAATTCCAATAAAGATATCAAAACTATGAAACTCCTTCAAGATAGTAAATTTAGGGCCTCTCCAAGATTGATGATCTCTTAACACTCAAAGAGTATAAATAGAAACCAATTCAATATCAAATTATTGAATGATGATGAAAACAAATCAAAACATTCCCATAAGTTGAATAAAAAAACAAGGAGTTGGCTTAATTACATCAGTATTAATGGATTCATCATCACCTTAGAAAGTGACATCTCTAATGATGTGGTTAATCAATTTCAAAGGATTTACTCTTATGAAGGAATTTACAACACCCACATGATTAGGGGTTACATTACTACATGCATTAAAGATAATCAAAATATAAGTCTCAATATTTATACCTCTGATGATGAAGTGGAAACATCACTTTCGTCTCTCATCATTGATAGTGAAGCAGGTCTCAATGCGTTCAATAATAAAATATTAATGTTCTTTTATGACATATTATATGATGAGGTGACCAATTCCATCATGAATTTATTTAACCATACCTCTATTACCTATGAATTAAACTCCAAATTCATTTACCTTATATCTAATAAATAGAATCTCATTGAAAATATAGACTTCAGGATAGGTATAATTGGAAATATTGTTCCCAATATCATTATCAATTTCATTATAACCAGTATATGAGGTAAAATTTTGGAGAACATCAATCCCAATTAGTTTGGGATTGTAACTAGAATGAACATAAAAAACATCATGTTTACTACTTTGGAAAGTGTCAATATAATGAATAAAAAAGTGAAGGATGGGAATTTTTTCATGAAAATTGACATTTCAAATGATTTTCAAACAATAAAATGGAGATTGATTATTTATATCCTCAGGAAGTATATTTTCTACACTAGATTTATCAGATTGATCAAAACCATAATTAGAACTATAAGGATCTCCATTCTCATTAATGGATCCCCCATAAGATTGTTCCAATTCTCAAGGAGAGTCAAGAAATGGGACCCCCTATAGTGTTTTTTATCTTCCATTGTTGAAGACTCCATTAAAAGATGAATTAATGAGATTGTAAAAAAAATAATTATAAATTGATGAAGACGTGAAGAGACCTTTTCACTCCATCTCACCTCCTTTATACTGATGTAATCCCCCTTCTTGGGTAGGCCTCCAATTTTTTATCCACCATCAAGTCCATTTTTTTGTAATTATAAATACCTCGAAGGAAAATCAATCATCTAGAATAAAATGTTGATTTAATTTGTTGAAGGAACACCTATCACCAATAAAAATATTTTTTGCATTACTCTTAGAGTGAATATGGGAATCACTATCATTCAACTACTTGGTGTTCCCCTATCTTAGGGAAACATAAAAAGATACTACCTTTCATGTATAAGTTCGAGTATAACCAAATATATGGATATGTGGTATAAGGACCGAGACTTAAAAAATTACATAATCTTAAGATAGGTAAATAATTTGACTTTTATTCACATCAAAGAATATTTTAAGGTTTAGAGTTTTAAATAATTAGGCCATTATTAATACATATCATCCCATAATCATACAAGAGGAAACTATCAAAAAAATTTCTATTTTTTCCACCAAAGAAAACCCTTTAAAAACATCATTTCATTTCTTGATGAAAATATTCTTGACTTCTTCCTTAATCTTAATCATACCTATATCCTATAAAAACATTTGAAAAAAAACTTGGGATGATCATAAAAACATAGTAAGGGATGAAATAAAGAAAGAAAACATTAGTCCAGGAATATTTATAAACTCGTGAATTCATAAGAATTATGAAAACTTCATAGTAATCATAAATCATAAAGGTATATTGTGGCATCCATATCATACTAACTTTGTATCATTAATATCCACAAAGTGAGTAACCATAATCATTATGTTTGGAATACCCATCATAGTATATTCTCTAAATCTCTTAGGAGAATCCTTAATATTTACCTCTGTCACATTACCTAATGAATTAGAGAGTTATCACGAGATCACCCGCCCTTGGTTTATCACAGAACCAACCTTATACATAAGAAATAGCCATGAATAAGAGCATAATAATAACACATAAATATAGTTTAATGTAAAAAATAACATTTCCACATTTTCATTCATAAGATCTCATTTCAAGATATTGACATAATCAATCCAATTTTAAGAAACAGTAAAACATTTAAACAAAAGATTTTTGAGTCAAAGTGTCTCACACCACATTTAAAATTTTAAATTAATTAAAATTTTAAAATATTAATATCCATATAAATGAATCCTTAAAACCATTTTTAAAACATGGTCATTAATGAGAAATATTTAGAAGAATAAATCTTTAAAACGATGTTTTAGTTAAAGAGTCCCATAAAACTTGAGGAAATAAATGAATAAAAATAATTTAAGAATAAAATTAAAAAATATTATAATATAATTACAATAAGTATATTCAAGATATAATATGTTAAAGGGTAGCATATACACCATATAATAGTGAAGTGGCATATAATAGTGAATTGGGGCATAACAACAAATAATTCTCAGCGGAATATAAATTGAGACGAAATCCCTTACAAAGATTGTTTCCTTATATTAAGATAAATCAATGAAATAATTCTGGGTGACAGATATAAATACACCTAAAATAAGTTTATATTTATTATAAAATAATCAGAGGTCATTCACTCATATTATTTTGAAAAAAACCAATGACATGGATATTTAACTCAATCAATGAAAATTGAGTTAAGATTTCCCTTACCTTGAGTTTAACTTGTCCCGTTCGTTCATTAATTTACTAAATAATAAACATAGGTTAATTTTTTCTTGATTTATAACCTTTTTAAATTTTATTATTCATTTTATATCCCTTATTTCCATATTATAGCAATTAGTAAATTATTTTCATTCATAGGAAATGTTTTGTCAATGTTCGGTACTTGAGTCAAAAATAAACTTGTTTTGATGAAAATTATCCATGCTGTCATAAGTCCATTATCTAAAGAATATTATTCATGATTTAAATCTCATATATATACATTATATATTAATTTATAATATTCCATAAAATTTTTATATAATAAATGAATTGCACCATTCATGGAGACCGTAGGCCATATGTACGCATGAACGCTACTTTCATTTCTTTGTCATATTAAAGGAATAATAACTAAATTAAACATATTTATATTGTAATTATACTATAATATCAATTTTATATATGTTAGATAAGTTAATTAACTACCAAACTTTTAAATTCCATATATGGAATGAATGAGTCATATCACTTTCAGGGGGTGGTAGTCCAAAATTCCTCAAATGAAATTATCGTATTTACAAATTATGAAAAGCATGAAGGTATGTTGTAAATAAAAATTAAAAAATAATAGATATAAATATAATACATTTAATATATAAATATATTTCCATCATAATGTCCATAATGAGAGGTGGTAGGAGAAAAGTGAACAATCATTGTTTCGTGAGACAATAGTTCGTCGTACACAGAAATCGAATGTTCTATATCCATTAGAAGGAGGTGTTTGTAAGTGTAGGTAGAAAACTTATAAAAACAACATCCTCATATATTTATTATAATTTTTTTATAAAATAATCTAAAAAATATTTGTTAGGGGGTTTGATAAAGAAAATAAATTAAATGAGGTTGAGAGAAGACATTACCTCTAAATCAGGTAACTCCTTTTGATTTGAGCCAAAAGGATTTCTTGAATTTACTTATGCACAATTAAAAGATTCTATTATTAATTAAGGGACTTTTGGAGCTTATGTGAGAATAATTTTTAGGATCAAATGTTCTTTATAGGTGTGAGTAAGTGGGTAGATGTGGTGGTCCATTATAAGAGGGAGGAGGGGTACTTTAGGAAAGTCTTGAAATATTTCTTTTATACATTTATTTACTAATTATAATAGTTAAAAAGAGATATAGTTTGAGGATAAGATGCACATGGGTGTAAATAATATCAATAAATAGGTTTTAGAAATTTTTATCTTACAAAATTAACCTTATCTTTTAACTTAAACCCTTAGTTAAAAACATTAACTTTTTCCATGTCTACTTGTATTTGAATAATATATGGTTGCTATAGTTACTGTAAATTGAAAAGAGAACAAAAATTAGATCATTAATGAAATTTATTACATTAAAATAGTCATTTGGAAGAATATTTTATTATTATTTTTATATCATTTAATAAAATAGTATTTGATTTAAAAACTCGTTTATGTCAATTTGTACACTATTTAAAAATTGATTTTAAATAAATTCATTAAAAAATTTATTCATTCTAAAAAACTAAATTAACTCAAATATATAATGTAATAATCATCCATAAAATTCTTTTATGGCATAAAAAAGTTTCAAATTACATTTATTTTATTATTTATAATATCATTTATTTGAATATTTCATTAATAAGATAATCATGACATCGTCATTATGTCATGAATGAATTTATTTATTTAATGTCCAAAAATTATAAATAAAATAAAATGATTTAGGGAAACTTTTTATATTTCTAATAAATATTTAAAGTCATATATATCAGTTATATAACCCTATATAAGAATTGTTTTAGTAAAATGATACATGTTTATGTTATATTTCTCTTTACTATAAATTAATTATTATAACTTGTCATTATCACACCCAAGTGGATCCATGGGGTCCTAAAAATGACCCAAGTATTCCCATGGTATTAAATATCTCATAAAATAAGATTAGGAAACGTATTAGGATATTTTTATATTTTCATAATATTATTTTTTACCCTTATTTACTTGATTTATGCTTTAACCATGGTAAATAAAAATAATTTCTGAAGTTACTATTCATAATATCAGAAAATAAAAGGTGTCTATTTACATAATCTGGAAATTATAATTAAAAATATGTAATAAAATTTTAAAAATTCAAAACACAGAAGTTGAATTGATTAATTGAAAATTTATTCGCATTATCAAAACCAAAAAGCGGGTTTTTAAGAAGTAAAAACTATCAAAAGATTGACATGTGTTTATGTACAATTTAAAAATGAAATTACTTCCATTGAAAAACATTGTATGAAATGATACAAACTTAATACAATTACACTTTAAGCCCAATTAATATCAAAATATAACTATATAAATAAATTAGATGAAAGGGTAGTTTTGAATTAAAATGCAGTATTTTTCACTATTCATTAAAATATAAATTTCATCAAAAAAATAAAAACAATTCAACCAAGGTAATTTTTGATGTCCCTATTCCCAATAATAAGAATAATTTGTCAAATATAACTTATAAATTTTTCAAAAACCATATTAAAAAATGGTTCTCCATTAAAATGCGGTAAAAATGTATTTGTTTTGAAAAAAAATATTTTATTAAAAAAATTGAATTTGTTCTTATATCATATATAGAAAACATATAGTATGAATTTAAAAAATTATATTTAATTTATAAAATATATTAATTCATTAAATAAAAATCTATAAAGAGTGATATGATTTTATAAACACAATTAATCTCTTTTAAATAGGTTTTCATAAAAACACATCTTTTATATTCAATTTGTTTGTATTTCCATTTTTAATAAATTTGGTAACCAATGAATCATTATTTAAACTTATGTAAACCAAATTTTTATAATTCAGTTGGTACTATTCATTACCTTCATTCCAATAGATATATTATAATGGTAACATTTAAATAAAAATATTTAGTTGTTCGTTTAAGATCGATGTAGTGTATCATGTATGCTATTGAGCATAGTGATTATTTATTAAAAATCAGGATGTTACAGGTGGAATTAAAAATCTATATCCCAAGTTTAAGGGCATGTTCGGTTAACTTGGTTACCTCATCTAATTTTTTTATGGATTTTCTATATACAAATTTCCTAGAAGTCTTTCAAAAATTAGAAAAATATGATCAGGTACTTCATCTGGGTTGACTCTTTCTGTGAAAGGAAGTCTTTAAATGCAACTTGGAAATAATTAATAAAGGCCATTGATATGGATGGATTTGGTATCAATGATCTAATTTCCTTTAATAATTACCTTCCAATAAAAATCACTTAGAATATCAAAATATCTAATTACATTTCACCTGAATTTCTATCAAACAATTTCATTACAAAGATATAGGATGGGCGCTCCCATTAAATTACTTCATCTATCTAGATAGCCATTAGATACTCATTTAATGAAATTATGTGCAAATCCAAATGGTTGGTATGAATGAAATATAACATTAATTATTGGATCCCTCTTATCTTGGCAGACCCCTTGAATACATTATAGTCATCCCTTAAAATCTACAATATTTGTCTAGTGTTGAGATCATTCATAACATTAACAACTTGAATGAATTATTCCCCTCTCATGTATCTATTGAATTGCAATGTTATTTATTTTTAGATAGATACGTCTGCATATATATGTTGAATGGTAAAGGCATCTTCAATTCCAATCAACAATACTTGTTGAACTGTGATGGCATAACAATCATCCCCTATAACTACTGAAATTCAAAGCCCCTTTCATTCATACCTCAAGATGGATACTCTAGAATATCTATAGATATCACCTAACTACACTTTAAATCCTTCAAATAATTTGTCCCATACATTCCTCATCCTATCACCTATTTCTAAGAGCTATAGAGAACACATGACAAATTTTCATTAGATGCTAATTTGGATCTAGATTCTAGGAGAATATACATGAAAAACTTGTGATCAAAATTGATCTAATTATCCAAATAGAGGGTAGAATGGTATCCATCACTAATACTACCCATAGTGAGTAGGTCCAAAACCTATTATTTTAGTTGGTACCTTTATTGTTAAATATATTTCTAATGTCTGAAACACACTTGTCATTGAATACAAGAACCCCTACATTATGACCTTGAACATGAATGTATTTTCCTCCTACAATATACAATAATTAGTGATGGTAAATAATTTTTCTGATTGGAATATATTACTATTATGTGGTGTGCATGGATAGTACAAAAATCCATTGTTCCGAAATCCATATGTCGGACCCCAATTCATTCATGAATCAAGGTGAATGTTAATGGTGGAGCATTTGGCATTCTAGGACCCTTTGGATATGGAGGGGTATTACATAACCATAAAGGCTTATTTAGAAGACTATTTTAACATCACAATGGAATTAGAATAGCCTATGCGGCTGATTATAGTCCATCATTAATGTTATCAAATGTTCTATCCAATATGATTGGAAATAACTCTAAACTAAGTTAGACTCAAAGCTTGTTGTTAAATCCCTAAAACCCATTACCAAGATTTTTCCATGGAATGTTATTCCTAAAGGGATTTAATGTTCTCATGATAATAATCACGTCAACATAGAGGCCTCATATGACTACAAGGAATCCAATAAAGATATATATTCCATGTCATAGATACAAATTATGGAGATGATCTCGATGTGGTCCTTTTGGATCTGGTATTATTGTAGATCCCTAGTGGATACAAATATGTATGGTGAGATCAAATACTATATTTTAAAACCCATTGTAATGGAATATGTTTTTGTTTATTTTATATATAACAAAATTTAGGATTTTCCTCATCTGGATCCAGAACCATTTTTTCTTTTTATAACATAAATACTTGGTTGACTTCTACTATGGTAAACATGGTTTGAGATTTATATTTCCATCTTATATGTTAATATACTATGCGTGTGTGTGGTGTTCTTGGTACCTAACACTTAAAATTCTAGAAATTACTGTTATATTAGAATATAAAGTACATGAGTACATGTTGATAGGTTTATGGGATAGAGAGATTGTCCTCATGTTTCATATTTTCTTATTTTAAATATTTATAATGTTATATTTTCATTGAAAAATGTAATTGGTCTTCAGTTTTTTCACACAATGGTTGCCTCTATTGGAGTTTTATGAGTTTTATGAAATGGTAACACATAGATATGTGTTCGTTATGGACCATGAGAGAGAATATGATCATTATCTGAATGAATAGGTTCTGAGGTAGACATGTTAGAAACAATGGTTAAATAATCGAGGGTAGTGTTATGATCATTGGCCAATGGTGAGTCTCATATGTGTTATATAGTAAATTGATCAAGGATATTAGATATCTTATATATACATGGTGTTATGACTGGAGAGATCGAGTATCAACATCATCCCTTTTTTAAGGTAGATGGTTGACTACAGGGTGTCAAATATTAGTTGAAGGAATGTTAATCCATTTTTTATCAGGTCAAGACACCACTAAAAAAGATGGTAATATTGGATATGTATGCTCTTTTTTATAATAATGAAAAATGGTGGGATTTTTAGTTACATGGAGGTAGTAATACGTAGTTGAGATGTAAAATATTTAATGATAGATTCCTCAAAAACTTCATTCAATAGATGTTCAGGGTGGATCAAACCCATGTTTTATTCACATGATATTGTCTAACACATTAAAGATTTCATTTTTTTTACATTCATGAATTTTATGAGTTTAAAACTAATTCTGGTATGGTATAAGTTCTAAATGTATTTCACTTTGAAGGAAAAAATTATCATACAATTAAGTTACAATATATTTATGTTGAAATATTTTTAAAGGAAGTTAGAGAGACATTGATGGTGGAAAAGAACAAGATAAATGGTAGTATAAATTATTAAATATATATGGTAAAGAATTTCTATTTCTACAATGGATTTGTTGGTTAACAACACATTACCAATTTTATTATAATAAATATAACCTATGACCATGGGTTTATAGATATGATCATTTATTTCATGGGAATATGACATATTGTGCATATATTCTATGGATAAATATAGTATTATTTTATAGAAATTTTTAGAATTATATCTTACTATATTTTTGTAATGTTGGAAGCACCTTTTTAGTATGATAACAGTGTGAGAACATAAATGGTCTTACATAGACTAACCTATCACCACTAGAAGCATAGAAAATGATAAATGTATCCACACATAACCTAAATAAATCTTTCCCCTGGAAACATGTTAGTTCATTAACAATATTTTCATCCCAAGATTGATGTAGGCTTTACATGGAATTATCCTAGAAATAATACCATCTGTTCCTAAGGCTAGAACGAAATGTGAACAAACCTATAAACAAAGTCATTGATTCCTATAGTAATAGACCCTATCTGGACTATCCTATTACCATGATCACTCGTAATTGTGGCTACAATTCTAAGCACAAATACATAGCCATCTGTTCAAGTGACTATGATTCCATAGGGCTACACTATATGCCATAGTAATCCATTATCGTTGATATAGTTATAGGGAAATGTGGATTCAACTATGTCCATGATAATATATACATATGGATATTAATTAACATGGAATCCCCTATAGCCATGGGAATCTATTCTCAAGTAAATAGAAGCCATATAAACTATTGTGAAACCATAAGAACATATTGTCGTGGATTAAAGACCTATTTGGACCAGTTTTGGATAAAAAAATTAATATAATTAATATCATAATGAAAATAATATATTCATAACAATATAAGTATTTATCAGTGTTATCATAGGGGGAGTGTTAGAGACTGTTTTAATTTAATTAACTATTTGTATGTTAGAAACCTGATGAATTAAAATTTTATTTTTTCAACATCTTTGGTCACAAATAAATGTTTTGTGATTGTTATCCATTAATACAAACCCATGGGTATGCCCCTTAGAAATATAACCCTACTACCTCATGTATACCCGAATGAGATAAATATATAGCCCCTATATTCTATTTCCATACTAGTAATGGCTAGGTCAATTACCATGGAATATGACCCTAGGTCTATTTCCACTGAAGTAGTTCCCAAAAGAACCATTCCCATAGTTATCGGGAATTTTTCTAATATTATGTGATAGTTATGTTATGTTATGGTAAAATGTGATCAATTAATTAATAAGTGATATAAATTTGACTATATAAGATATATATATGATTTATACTATCCACTTTCATAGTCAGAGGAAGCTCATGGGTCTGGTTGGAATATTTTGAATGAAGTGGGACAATCAATAGTTCTAGAAGGCCATTTCTAGAGTTCATCTTCACATAAATTACATGGTAGGGGATAATGTGATATGTAGTGGGGGAAGTATTTGGTGAATAATGTGACTAAATTTATAGTTCATACATCAAGTTGTTTTGGTCTCAATAACAATTTGTTTGAGATAACATATTGATAAATGTTCATACTCAGCAAGTGCATCTAAGAGACCTGATTAAAAAATTGGGAGGAGACATATTTCTAAAGGTAATGTAGCAGTACTATTGAATGTACTATAATAGGCATTGTAGTAGGAACTATTCGGTACTGTAGCATCCAGAACTATTCATTCGTTTGGGCTTTCCGGCCACTAGTTTGGGCCTCGAGTCCCTTAAGGACATCAGGACACCCAAGGCCTTCAGGCCAGTAAGTCCTTTGGGCCACCTCAACACCTTTGGACCACCTCAAAGCCTCCAGGAAACCAGAAATTGTGATTAAATAATCATACATACTATACAAGGAAAGAATCTAGATGGGGATTCAGAGTAGGAGCATTCACCAGAGTAAAAACTAAGTAGATTTTTTAAAAAGGGAGGGTATGATATTTCCACCAGGACTAACCTGTGCTTGCATGAGAAGCCTAGCCGAACAGCCATGTGATGGTGGAGAGCTGATATCACGATGAAGAAGATGAGAGGAGGAGTTCCAAGTATAGTTTTTATATTTCCTAAGACCTACGGGTCATGTAATCTCTAAGCCTATGGTCCTTGTAAGGGTTCCCCCTCATCCCTTGAAAGAGGGGTTATCAAAAATCAATAAAAAAGAAGGCCTTCGGGATATTCGAGCAAAGATAATGTCTTAAACATGTTTGTTTTATTTTTTTATGTGTACATGTGCATAGCGTGTGTTATATGTATGGGATAAAGAATGTTCTCATTGAGGTATGTTAATTAATTATTATGATTATCAATTTGTATGATAGTTGGAATATGTTGAATTCATGATGATGATAATTTATATTGAATACATCATGTATGGAGATTAGTTATAATGTTACCATGTAAGTGATTCATTTGGTGGGGAGAACCCATTGATTGAATCATTGTGTTTGATTTTCATAGTCTGTTTAATCAGAAGTAGACTTATGTGCTTGGAATTGTCTTATTATTTTGTGTTTTGGATGTGGTGAACACTTAGGATTCATTAAGATGCCACTAGTGTCTTACACAAGATACATTGTGAATGGGATATCATATTTTATAGAGTATGTGATGGACTAGGGGTTTGGGTGAGGTATTTTGTTTCAAATATTGGGCCCATTGTGTAGCCACTACAGTTCTAGTGGGGATATGAAGGGGTGACTAAAATTTTATATTAACTCTATTTTTGTGTGTAGTGTAACCCCATAGTTGAAATTTTAGTTCAGTTTGTGTCACACTTTTTTTTCTAATTCAATTTACAACAAATTAATAAATTAATTCATGTTTAAAAATGAAATTATGGGGCCTTTTAATTTATAATGAAAAAAACCCCTAACAATCTTGTAATCATATCCTAAAAGATGGTATTTAATAAAATAATTTTGTTTTCATCATGTGGTATGTCACAAGGGACAAAAGATATTAATTATTATATGTTATTATGGTAAATATCCCATTTTTCAACATTTTGTTATGGGTAAACTAAAAAATATGTTACTGAATTTTTCCTATTGTTTTTTTGATTTATTCAGAATTGTAACTCATGATTCAGTATTTAATGTGGGATATTATTCTTATAATAGGTAGTTTACTAATAGATATTTCCATTATTATATGTGTTTTTACATTTGATATGTTTTATTGGAGAGGGTACAATCATGTATTACACTTTGAATAGAATCACATATAGTTATCATTTTTCATTTAAAATTCATATAGTTAGTATCATGTTGTTTACAACATTATTTGATTATATGCATTTTTTGTTAAATATTTGATGGCCTTAGGGTTTCATGGAATGCCTCTACACATGGAAAAGTGATGATTCTTGTTATATTTTTCATTTTATGGTTCTATAGGTACATTATTGGAATAGATTTCATAGTTGTGAGGAAACATGGTCTCCTTATTATGATATGGGACATAATAACCATGAATGCGGATATTTATTGAGGTTATTTTTATGAGTTCTGGCTATAGGTTAATTGATATTTACACTCATCGTCAAGTCAAGGATGTTGGGGCCATGTTCACATTGGCTAATTCAAGTGAGTTAGTGTTGACTAAATTATGTGTTTTATTATAAATAGTAAAATAAATAATTAGGTGGTTTTTTTATAATTAAATCAGTAGAGGGATACATAATATGTTTCCATGGGAGTAGTGGAAGATCAGGATCATTGTATCAGAATAGAATTCTCAAAATATATGGAAGTATTGGGGTCTGTTGTGTTGATGATGAATGATTATACTTTTTAACGGTTATAATCAATGTATCAATCATTCAATGTCTATGGGTATGAAAATTAAAAGTTTCTTGGTACATGAAAATCGGTTATTCAATATTCCCCCCATTATATTTTCATTACATGGGTTCATAATCCAACTCTAAAACTATAAAAAGTATGTGAATTACTAATTCATGGTTCAATAAGTATGATTCAATGTGTATTTTATTGGCTATTTTTATTTACATATTTTTTATATTGAAAAAACTTATAGATATGTTGATATTATCTAGGGACATTGTTGGTGGTGTCTTAGTGAGTTCTAGGTAAAACCCAAGATGACCACAAGGCATATATAGACCATACAAATAAAGATAATAGAATAGGAAAGGGACATAAAACATGTTTATAGTAGGCTATATGTGAATATAATCCATAGGAATATTAATTGTTGTTATTGTGTAGGATCAATTGGATCCTCAGATCTTGGCCAGCTAATAATTTTTCTCTTGGACACATCTAGCTATGATCATCCTATAAGTGATCCAGTTCACTTCCATATGGCCAGAATGGAATTTTAGATAATTATTCTTCATTCCATTTTGTATTTTTACATGTTATATTGATAGATTATTCATTTTAATAAAATAATCTGTTGTTACTATATATGAGGGTATAATATCTCCATTATAACTTCCTAGCCATGCATTTCTATTTGGATTTCCCAATATTATGAGTGGACACATGAGATATCAATGGAACTATGGATCCTAAGCTGTTAAATGGATTTGTGTGCGTGTAAGTACAACAATAATGTATATTAAAGGGATCATAAATAATACAATCAATGTAACGATTTTTTTGTTTGTTCATAGGTTGTGGTATTTTTATAATTTATACTATAACATATAACAGAGGAATACCATGTACTATGAATAATTAATAAGAATCAGATAATGTATTACATGTATAAAAATATAATTCATAATATTTAAAAAGGTTTCATTATATATTAATACATATAAAACCACAAAGAATTTTTTTGATGGGTATCTAGCATGATTCAAATAATGATCCCCTTATCTGGGTTATAAGATTTAATTTTCACATTCATGGTCGGAAAAATAATTATGTTGACAATATTTTATTCATTAATCAATTTAATACTAATAATGAATCTTTCAAGTGTAAGATGTGAATAAAAATATAATTATAATAGTTTTTAATTATTTTAAATAATTATAGTAGATCATATGATATTATGGATGACATAACTGATCTAAAATAATATGTTGAGATTTATACTTGGTATTCAAAAAAATATATATCTTTAAGTGGATGGAAAATAATTGATTTAATGATCTGATCATCCATGTATATTATTGTTACACCAAATATCATTTTTGAAATGGGGAAAGATCAATAATATGTCAAGGTAATATTATAGGCTATAAATTGTGGTTAAAGAGTATATAATAACAAATTGTTTAATGAAAGGGGTTTATATGTTTATATTATTGACTTCTAAATGATGTGAGAAATTAAGAATTAGATGTTATTCAATAGATTCAAGGGAACCTATATAATGTTTATTGAAAATGATGAGTCCAATCATGTGAATGGGGAATACATGGGGAGATAGTTTTTATCAACATATATGGGGAATACCTTATCTCAAATAGTATTTTCATCAATATGAATGTGATTAGTTTTGATATATATATATATATATGTATATATATATATATATTTAAAATATCTTTTCTTGATAGTGGAATTTATCTTCTAATCTCATATTTTTTGAGTCTAGAATTGGATTGGCCTCCTTGAAACCTTAAATGATATGTGAATTCTTATAATAATGGAATAAAGATTCAATGTGCTTCCAAAAAACATTAAAATATAACATATTTTGTAAAATTTAAATAACCCCATATATTCATAAATTTTAATTTAGAGTCTTTGAGTTTGTGGGGATGTGTATATATGAGCATCAATTCATAGTGCAATTATAATATAAATTTAAGATGTAATAGTGGACTTGATAAGAAGTGGTTCAACATAAAAATGAATATTGATCTTAATATATAAAACATATTTTTAATGTGTTCAAATACATATTGACTTCCCTATTAGCGAGACTCGCATAACTACTATATCAAATAATTTTTTTAAAAATATGTATTTTTTATAATATTCAATTTTTGTGTTAATTTATCTGTTGGATAAACTGATTGATATTTATATTACTTTTCTAAAATTTTATCTATAATAAAAATAATTAGTTCAATATTATAAAGTCATGGATTCCTAGAACCCTCTATTTCTATTTCCATTAGGATTAGAGGTTGATAGAGGGATTTCAAATGTATTTTAAAGGCTATAGATGAGTTTATATTATTGAAATTTAATTTATTTAAAAACATCCTTACAAATATGTAATATTACACAACTTTATATAGGTTATCTCATCTACCATTAAATAATTCCTTACTCTCTATGTGTAAATCCCTTTTAGTCCACCTTGTGTAGGTAGATCCTAGATCACCTAAATGGACCATAGAACTATTTAAATGTATGTTTATTTTATGATTATTTACACATAGTTAGTTACTTGTTCATGTTTGAGTATATTTTTGTGAAGGTATATTATGTGTTTCATAAAGGCACCCCTTTCATGCAAGTGTGATCCTGATAATTGTGTGAAAATAACCAACTCACATAGGGTTATTCTGATCACAATGTAATGTTAAATTCCTCATATACGTGTTATCATGTTAGGGTATCTCAAATAATGGTGACTATTTTTAGGGTGGTTGGGTTTAAGGATTGATTATTTTAAGCATGGGATTTAGGTGTTGGGTTACACCATGATGATTAAAACAACCATGGAGGATGTTTTAATGGGTGTTTGGAATGGGAAAGTTCATCTATGAAAAATCAGGACCCTGAAATACCTTGGGATAGTCTTGGTTCCTGATGTTTTTAGAGGAGGCACTTACCTATACCAAACATAGAGAATAGTAAATTCTCATATATCCCATTTCTTTGGAAATAGTGTATGGTGAAGTCAACCTATTTGAATCAAGGATGAGGAAACATCCAAGGCATTGGTTGTGTCATTTTTAGGGGGTGTGATGAGGCTAAACATATAAGTGAGGGATAAAATCAAAATATGGGTCTCACTATTCAATATTAATTTTTATGGTAGGTTAAAAGAATAATGGTGATTCCACGAGGTCATATTCTAGGCCATTGTGGCAATCGAGGTAAATTAATACCATTTTTGAACCACTCAATCCATGGGGACTCAAATGTATTGCAGATATGATCTTCTTTGACCGAGGGACACTATGTTGTGGATGGAGATATCCACATAATAGTTGGGAATTTTTGATAAACCATTATAATTGTATGACTAACCAATCCTTTATTCTGTTTTTAATCAATTGTATCAAGCCCTAGCCAGCCCCAGTTACTATACACACTCTCTTGTCGTCTTAGTCACGTACCGACCTTGATACCATGGTAACCTAATAAACAAGACAATCTTGACATAGTACAAATGGAATTACACATCCCCATGGGTTGGAGAAAATCACCTAGCATCATACAATATAAAAGCAGGAACAAATTTTCCACAAAAAAATTAAGATAAAAAATTCATTATACATACAAGGAAAACTCTAGAGGGAGTTGTGTACTGGAAGGAAAATAGGAACAACAACCCATATTACTATAACTAAGTACAAAAAAACAGGATAAAAACCCAAGTCCCAAAAGATTCAAATCACTAAGAATAATGATCAATAGCTACTAAAACCTCCAAGTGGTGCCTTACCCTTGCTCAAAATTGGAAGAAGATAATCTACAAACACTCAAAGGCACATGCAGGATTTGAACTAAAATCTCAGTAGGGACTCACTAAGGATTCCATAATAAGAACCAAATGTTTAATTAACCAAATAAAGATTTCAATTTCTAATAAATAGGTATAGAATATCAAAAGCATGTTTAATCAAATCATGCTTAAAATTTCAAATTAGGGAAATAATTGAAACAAATGGATCAATAAATTTTTTATATAAATCGGTTACATAAATACATAAGGTATGTGGAACATTTTTTAACAATAATGAAATATATTTCAAATACAGTCAAATGAGAAACATGGTCATGTGAAAAAAGTTAAGATAGTTCCAATACATAGGATCCTCACACAATCAAAGTTGAATCGTGAAAATATGTGTATACACACGCCCCTTTGATACTGACCATAGATAGACCATCACCATCCCATTAGGGATGTGACCTACTGTAGTAGGTTTTGTTTTAGATATAATGGTCAAAAGAGTTTTATCCCAATATTCCACTAACTACCTAGGATAGCATGTTCTCTAATAAAAATCAATGATGGAATATATATTTTAGGACTTCTGAAAATAAAATTCATCCGATTCTCCATTTCAAATATTATAATTTCCCATTTAAAAATGAAAATGAGTTTTTAATCAAAAGATTACTTTTTCCATGATAAAACTTATGGGTTTCTATCAAACCCATTTGAATCCATTTTTCACAAATACCAATTTGAAATAACTTTCATCAAATCAATTTCACAATTTAAATTTAATAATTTAAATTTCACAAAATTCCATTAATTTCACAGTTACACCCAAATTCAATGGAATTGTGGGGTTATTCCCAATGTCCTGCCAAATCAAATTTGAAAACCCCAATTCAATGGAATTGAGTATTTAGTCAATAAATTGAAATAAACATAATTTATATCATGTAATTGATAATTAAATAAAACAATTGAATTTATATCAAGCAATTTAGGTTTAATAAAAACTAGCTATCATAACGCAACCACCTACCTTGGGATAACAAAATCTTAAAATTCAAAGCCCATGTCAGGAAACTCATTTGAAGAATGTTAGAATAGCGATACGAGAATTAAAAATTGATTCAAGATATTAAAAGGTGGGGTTTATAGGCTCAAAAACATGGAGATCAACAAAACCCTAGGGAAGAAAGCTGAGAGAGTGGGGGAAAGAGAACAGGAAGAGGAAACCTACCAGGAGAGGATCAAACATCGTTCACCCAGTTCCAATTTGATTCTAAAAGGGTGTGGATGGGCCAAAATCTACTATTAGGAGCTCCATTAGAAAAATAAATTCTATGGGTCAAATTAGGTCCATCAGTAACCTGAAATGGATATTTTGTGATGTTTAAAATTAATTACTGGATTAAAAAACCCCATACACATGGTCAGATGGGCAGAGTCGCACAATTTAGAAAAACAGTGTCCCCCTTTTAATGGGAATGCATATTTTCTCCTAGGTGGGTGCATGGTTTGTCAAACCGTGCACCATCCATACAAAACACAAATGTCTAGGTTTGAACAGATTCCCCTGAGAGGTTTCACAGTTTAGGAAAACCATTTACCAATCGTGTAGAGCCCAGAAACTTTCATAATTTACAACATTTTCACCTAAATAATCTATAAATGAAACCCAACAAAGGAATGATCAAAATAGGGGTTTAGGAATTGCTGAAAATAGTAACAAGATGTTACATCCTTCCCACCATAGAAATATTCTATCCCCAAAAAACCTACTAAGAATCTCTAATGTCAAAAAGATCTGGCCACTTTTCTCTCATTAGTGGCTCCCTCTCCCAAATATCTTGAGAATTAGAACCATGCTGCAATAGCCCTCAACAAAAAGGTATCATCCTACCACAAAGTACCTTTTTTTAAGAATAAAATATCTTGACTAGAAGTGCAGTCATAGATAAATTTGGTTTAACCTCAAGATCACCCCATATAAGAATATGAGATGGATGAGATAGATGCTTTCAGAGCTGAAATACATGGAACATTTTACGTTTCATTGTTATCTATAGTGGAAGTGATAAATGATAAGAAAATTTCCCACCTTCTCAATAACCTAAAAAGGTCCCAAAAATCAAGGTGTGTGTTTCAATTACCTCCCAAGACATCAATGAACCAACCAGGGTGAAACATTCAATAACACCTGCACACAAACTGAAAATTACAACAGTCTATGATGATGATTAGAATAAGACATATACTGGATCTTTTCCATCAACACTATCAGATGATTTAGTTGAATATTTTTTTTCATTTCTTGAATGAGGCTCGGTCCAACCAAGGAACTTTCACCAATCTCCACCCAACACATTAGACATATTCAATTCTGACCATACACTACCTCAAAATGAGCTATTCTTATTGAAGGGTAGTAACTATTATTATATGGAATCTCATCTATCCCTAGATGATCATCCCTTCCCCACTATAGTTGAGAACACTAGCATAGAGCGTATTCTCAAGAATCTTTAAATATCTTTCTGTCTGTCTATTCAACTATGGATGGTATTGTCACAACCCGACTTCACCAAGATGGTGGAAGGAACAACAAACTTCCAGGCCCTTCATTCTTCAAGTTGAAGAAGGGATAATGACCCCTGATTCCCACCATCAATAGGCCTTAGAGTGGCGAATAACACCAAGGGTATATAATCTCATGGATATAGGGGTTGGGTAACTTGATGGGGCCTCGGAGCGGCAGTGATCTCCTCCTCTCGCGCCGTTAGGGTTCTCCGCCAGATCTCATCCCTTCCCCCTCCGGCGTGGTCCGGCCTTGGCGTTGGTGTTCTGTCCTGGAATTGCATCGACGGTTGAAAGCGTTGTTGGGCCTGTCTCTGAGCTTCGAGACCTGATCATTGGCTTTGGATTGACCGACGTTGAATCCGTTTTGAGCAGCGACGACCTCATCTATCCTAGCTTCGGGATCCCTCTTCGGCGTTAGTTTGCGTCGGATCTGTGTGGTCTGGTTCTGGGATACCTCGTCGGGGTCGGTTTCCCCTCCAGATCCGGATTCTTTTCGTGGCTTTGGGAGCTTGGTCTCATGCTTGGTGTTCTTGATGACGGCATCGGCATTTCCCAGTCCATTGGATCTCGTTGCGGCTGTGGTGCACTCACCGTAATCTTTTGGGTGTTTGCTGCTGGCTTCGATGAAGCCTCATGCTCATCGACGGCTTGTCATTCACCTCTAAGTTTTCGGCCTGGCTTCATCTTGGCTCGATGCCAGATTTGGCGTGCTCCGGTCTGCTTGGGTTCGGTTCCAGTTGCAAGGAGGGGGGAGGCTCTGTGTTTTGATTTTCTTGGCTACTGCTAGTTTTGGGGGCTGCACTTCAATGCTGCTTCTGTTTCGCTGATGTGGGTGAGTTGTGTTGATTGTGTTGGTGCTTGCTTGTTGTTGATTGCTAGGAGGTGCTGCTGTTGGCGGTTGTTCGTGGTGATGGGTGAAGGAGGAACGACCGAGTTGTATGCGGAGCAGGGTGAAACATCAGGGAGACCCGATCTGTTATGATTAAATGGTGATGTGGTGATGGTGAAGTGATGGTGAAATGGTGATGTGGTGAACTCCCTGGATGGTGAAGTCTATGTTGGTGAATCTGTTGGAATGTTGGCAATGGTGGATCTCTGCAGTTGTGAGATTTCTGAAGTGTTCGATGTTGTTGTTTTGACTTGATATGTAATTCTCAGTTTGTTTGGAAGTGTTATTGGATTTGGGCAAAATGTCCGCCCTCATCCATACCTTGCTTGCTGTAACTTTTAATTTTTTTTAATAAATAGTCAGAGGTTCTTGCCTCTGACTGAACTTTCCTGGTATATAATCTCATGTATTATGGAAGACATTTCCCTTTTTGAAGAACAAGATCGAGAGATAATATGGTAAAACCCAACAAACACCAAGAACTAAAAGTAAAAGTAAAGAAATAAATCCAATCCCATATGAATGTTCAAAATAAAGTGATACATAGTACATAAACTCTGAAGGAATGCACCAAAAGGAAGAACAACAATGAAAACTCCCAACATCCCAGCTAGTAAGGTCCAGAAGTTTCCTCAAAGTCCTCCTGGAAACCTAAAAGATGTTTTATATATGTTGGGTGATTATATAGTTATAATCAGAAGGGAAACAAAAATATTTCATGCACAAGTGGGGAGACATTATAAAACCCCGTGAGAAGAGTGGTAACCAAAACACCCAGCATGGAAACTATCCACCCAACCTCACCAAGGAACACTCCCCAAATAACACAAGTCAGAAAAAGTAATAGTACTAACACATCGATATTTGGGTACCCCATAACACTTACTCACTAGTTAATTAGAACATCATATGCATCAAACCTCCCCCAATAATTTCATTTCATTCCCACATTCTCCCCAACCACAACCCCATGGGCCATCCCAATCACACGTTTATCCCTCCTCCGAAAACCTAGGCAACCAGAACCCTAAATAACCAATCCCACAGACACCTAGGCCTCAACAAACACCACCACACCCAAAGACACCTGGGATAGAGCAACCAATTCCACATACTAAGACACCTAGAACTCATCCCGTAGACACTTGGGAAAACAACCTGGCCGCACACACCCGAACCAACCACCACTACACCACCCTACCCAAAGAGTCTTATGCTATAATGATCCTTAGTCTGTCACATCCTACCCAAAGAGTCTTGGGCTACCTAGGGGAGGGATCAAAAAGAAGATAATAACTAGACACTTATAAAAATGTTGGGGAAAACACCCTCCACCATGAAATGGGGGTTTTTGGTACAAAGTGCTCAACATGGCTGGGGTGTATATAAGAAACACAAGAACAAAATATTATAAATACAGGTAAGCGAGTACTCATCCCAACCTAAAGGTTTGAAAATAGACATCCAGTCCATACACTACCACTCTTGCTGTTATCCCTTCATGCACAAATATACAACAACCACAACTAGAGCACAACCCTTTTCTAAAAAGAAACATTTTCCCATCGTACCATTCCCCTTATCATGTTCAATTGATTCCATTTAAAACATTCCTCCACTACCAGGCTACTAATCGGTATAACCACAAGCTAAATAAAAACTGAAGGAAAAATAGCCAAACATTATTTTAAGTGTTCACAACAGGTTCTCTTATTAAATAACGACATTAAAATGGATCATTGAGATCTCTTGATATACTGGAACCAAACCAAGACTCAACATATGAGATCCACATGGACTTAGATTCATAAACCAACAACCCCCCATCCTGAGGTTCAATTACCATCCACAACACCACACATCCATCAAACAGATCAACCATGAATATAACCATAACAGAGCAAGAAGTTTTCAAGTTTAGCCAATACCATTCATTATGTTCTTTCGGTTTGGTTAACCATGTGATCACACAATGATTCTCATTCATTGTGAATCTATTTAATCAACCAAGTTTATGTGATTAACCAGTTTTCCATGATACATTTATTCAATCACTATATTCTCCATAAAATAGAGTTTCATTAGTGTGCATGAAAGGACCACCAACATCCATGATTTTCAATGGACATAAGCCTGTACAATTCACAACATAAAACAGAGGCATAACACAAAAACGTCGTCATCATTTCTACCCCCTTTATTCTTGAAAACTCAATTTATTATTGTTGTTAAAGTCAATTTCATATAAATCCTAAGGGATCATCATCTCACCCACCCCATATGATTAACAGTAAAGAAAGATGAATGAAATACCCCTACATGTATGATCAAGGATCGATGTTTCCTCCTCGAGCCAAGAACTGTGGTTGTGTGAGTAGTAGGAAAGAAATCCACAAAGGCTGAGAGGGAAGGGATCCAGCATGGTTGCGTGACTTGTATCTTGGGGAAGGACTTCTAGTGCACCAAGAGGCAATGAAAGAGACTGAGGAAGAATATCTGGGCGTGATAAAAGGCCTGATCCCGGAGTTACATGATGTGAAATCTTGAAGCACATAAAAAGTGGATCACGGTTTAACAACATGGCTGGGTAGTTACTCATAATGGAATTAATTTAGATTTAATAATTATCCTTGGATACTGTGAAGATAGATCAGTAGATGACTGTTAGTTGATATATATCTTTTAAATGGAGAAAACACGTAATAAGGGCACATGGTTTGGGTAAGTCGAGGGTCTCCCCACTCTTTGGGATTTAAATATCATTTGAAAAAATTCCTTGAATCTCATGAAAAATATTATTAATAATTAAAAAGGGAGGTTTTTAGGATACTAGGAAAAGAAACCCCAACAACCCTCTGTGACACCGATCAGTGGCCCCGATAGGTGACGCCATGGTGACACTCACCCACTGACATCGATACCCTCCTGACTCACCCATGGCACCCAGGTTACCCCATGAACCTAAATTCGACAAAGTAATGGAACAGGAGGGTCTCAGACATTACATAAGATACCTATCAAACTATTCTCAACCCCAAGAATAAATACTAAACACAATGAAAGGAGAGGTGTCCGAACAACCACCTCATAAGATATCTTTCGTGGACAAACCACCGTAGAGTTGTTCAAAATCCAGAACAAACCTCATTACCTAAGAACACCTCTCCCTCATCTATCTACTAAAAAAATATGGATACACTACCGCCCTTCCCCCCATGTAACCGCACAAACATATATATGTCACACCATCCAGACATATAGGTTACGAAGTCCCTTCCTCCATGTCATGATACTATCTACTTTGGGTGACACTAACTCACCTGCACGGGTTCAATCTCATCCACCTTAATGTGTCTTGATTATGGATCTGGTCCTCCCTTCTCTATAGTGTGAACATTCACATATATTCAAATAAAAATATCCCATATCATAGTTAACAAGGTCAAGCATCTCATCACACCCATGTACAAAGAAAACAAAAAACAAAACTCAAAATAGATCTGGGTACCGGGAACACATATATTCCTCCCACTCCCAGGTAATCACCCCAAGGCCACCATGACTCTACAACACATGAACCAGGGGAATGGTTTATCCATGAAGCAATTTTTCAAGACGATCCTCAATTTTAAACTATTGATCCATGAAAATCACATTGTCCTTGATGTCCAACAATCCCTAGTCAAGGAAATGTGAGTCATCGTGCAGATACCAATGGAGATGAGACACGTGGAAGACATCTTGGAGCCTTTATAACAGTGGTGGTAGCACCAGCTAATATGACACTTCATCGACTCATCGCAACACCTCGATGAGTCTGATGAACCTAGGAGAGATTTTATTCCCACTTCCAAACCACTTCTTCACATGCCGAGGGTAGATCTTTAGGAAGACATAGTCCCCAAACTCAATCTTCAAGGGTCAACTCCTATGATATGCATATGACTTCTACTAGTTCTGAGCTGCCTTTATCCTCCCATGCTCAATCTGGAACCTTTTTTGTTGTGCTCTACACCACCTATGGGCCTAGAACACCTCCCTCCCTAACCTCTGTCCAGAAAATGGGTGAACAAAATGGTCGTATATACAAGGATTAAAATGGTTCCATGATAATGGTGGAGTGATAACTATTGTTGTAGGAAAACTCTACTAATGTTATGTGTCATACTCATGATCCTCTGAAGTCCATAATGCATGCTCAGAACATATCCTTCATCGTCTAGATGATCCTCTCTATCTTTCCATCTTTCGGTGGATGGAAAGCAGTGCTAAGGAATAACTGGGTGGAAAAAGAATGTTGTAATCCCCTCTAGACTTGTGAGGTAAACAGTGCATCCGGATCTGAGACTATGGACCATAGAACTCCATCGAATAGAACCACCCCATCCATGTATCTCTGTGCGAAGGCTTCGACTGCACTCGACTCCTTGATCTCTAGGAAGTGAGCTAATTTGGCCAGTATGTCTACTACTACCCAAATAGCATCGCAGCCCCCTTGATCCATGGGTACTCTTGTGACAAAATCCATCGAGATGTCATCACACTTCCACTCAGGGACCTATAAATGTTGCAAGAAACATCTTGGGATGAAGTGTTCAGCCTTCACCTATTGACACACTAGGCACCTTGCCAAAAACTCCACCACTATCTATTTCACCCTGGGACACCAAAACATTTCCCTCAGGCCTCGATTCATCTTAGAAACTCCTAGGTGTACCAATAGGGGTGAGTTATGAAACTCACAGAGAACTCGCTTGCGCATCATCTCGAGGAAAAACAAATTCCCATGGAAAATCATCTGATTCTGACCATCCTCCAACCACACATCTGATGCACTACCTTGGTCAACCTGATTGTGCATCACTTCACTCTTTGAGTCTCTCCACTAAGACTCATCCACCTGCCACAACAGAGAGGACTGCACTATCATCTGGTATAGAAATCCTCTACCACCATCCAACCTTGCATCTAGGTGTAAGGTAGCCAACTCCTCCACCATCTTCCAAGCATCCACAAAATCCTAAAGAAATTCCCTCTGTGACTTCCTACTTAAGGAATCGACCATAAAGTTCCCCTTTCCTTTAGTGTAAGAGATCTTGAAGTCATAGTCCTAAAGAAACTCCACCCACCTTCACTATCACAAGTTTAGGTCCCGCTAGGTAAAGATATGCCTCAAACTCTTGTGATCTATGAAGACCAGAAAGTTCTCCCCAATGAGATAATGTGACCACAACTTCCACACAAACACTAATTTTTCAAGTTCTAGGTCATAGGTGGAAAAGTTACACTCATGGGAATGTAACTGCAAGACCCATAAGAGATCACTCCCTACTGCGGCATCAACACACACCCAAAACCAGGAGAATAAGAATCCCAAAACACCTCAAAAAATGCCCCTTCCTCTGGAAACCTAAGCACTAGAGCACTGGATGAACTTTCCTTCAGATAGCTGAATACTTCTCAACACTGGTCACTCCACAAGAATGCATGGTCCTTTCTAGTCAATGATTTAAAAGGATCTACAACTCGAGATAAGTCGTGTATGAACCTATAATAAGAGCCTGGAAGACCTAAGAAACTATGAACCTATGCCACGTTCTTGGGTTCCACCCAAGAAAAACCCACTTCAATCTTAGAAGGGTCCACTTCTACCCCTTGCTGGGATACCACGGGTCTAAGGAAGTGCACCTCTCATGTCCAGAACTTGCACTTGGGCAACTTCCCATAGAGTTGGTGGTGTCGGGGGACCTCGAAGACCATCATGAGTTACTCAGTATGATACTACTCTGATCTTGAGGTTATGAGGATTTCATCGATGAACACAATGATGAACCAGTCAGGAAACTCATAGAAAACGAAGTTCATGATCCTGATTAACACAACAGGTGCATTGGTAACCCCGGAAGACATAACTATGAACTCGAAGTGACCATACCTGGGCTTGAAAGTAATCTTTGGGATGTCACGAACTTTCATCCTTAACTATTGATACCCAGACTATAAGTTGATCATAGAGAACCAACTTTCTCCCCTCAGCTGGTCAAAGAGATCTTATATCCTCAAGAGAGGGTAAAAGTTCTTGATCCTTACTTGATTCAGTCTCAAGTAGTTTATGCATATACTGATACCTCTTTTCACCTTCTTCGTGAACAAGACTAGATCACCCCACGATGACATTCCGAGTTAGATAAAACCATTCTTTATTAGGTCATCAACTTGAATCTGCAACTCTCACAACTCAGAAGGTGCTATCAGATCGGGATCTATCGAAATTAGACATGCACCATGTTGTAAGTATATCCCAAACTCAACATCACATTGAGGGGGTAGAGTCATAACCTCTTCAAGGAAGAATTCTAGGAATTCACCGACAATCCCAAGAACTCCCACCATCCTTGAGTCTATTAACCCCACTAATAGCTCAGATAACAAAGAAAGGAGGAGATCCACTAGCTGGCTACCCTCCTAGAAACCCAACTCACCGATGAATGCTACACATTGGACACACATATCATAGAAGACGACCCTTATCTGGAAGCAGTTGATAAAAATGTGAATAGAGAATAACCCGTCAATATATAGGATGATATCATATGTCTTAATTTATAGCAGATAGAGATCCCCACTGGACGGATGCGGCCCCAACATCAGTCTGTATCCTCAAAAAACATCAGACAGGCCAGTATGACTTCCAATTGGCATGCTCAGAAAGAGGAAAATAGAGTGGCTATATACATATAAACCAAAGGAATGGGCTAGACTGGTTTTAAAAAAAGGATTGAAAATATCCTGAATCAAACAAGGTAAAGACAAGAGTACAAAACAAACTGATCGTACCCCGAACAACCTTCAGCCCTGCTAGAACTGCTACCTCTGCGACGTGTAACTACCCACACCTAGCACCTCTACCTCTCAGATATCAACCACATCCCCGACCATACCCTGGTCAAGGTAATTGAGGGGCACCCTATGGTCTGCCTCCTACTACAACATCTAATATCAGAGGATTGGGAGATTGATGTCCCTACTACTACTGCTGAAAAGATTGGGATAGAAATTGATGTAGTTGAGGTGGGCATTGACCCTGCCCACCTCCACTATACTGCACTTTTTATGGGAACTGATTATGAATATGCCAATAGCATCCACAGATAAAGAACCTCAATCCTCGTCTCATAGAGAAAGGTTGGGGACTGAGAGATTGAAACTGAAACTGCTAAGGCCTGCTCCCCACAGGCCAAAACCTGGAAGGCCCTGAAGCTAGAGGCTTGCTACTAATGAACTTCCCCTTTGAAAAACCCTAATAGATACCCTATCGCAGAACATATACCTATGTGTGCATTATCTACACAACTTCATCCTTCTTCTGGACCACTAAGTATGTCGGTAGATAGAAGGGAGTGACAACATACTGAAGGGAGGGTAAAAGTTCCTCTTCTAAACGTCTTGCCTGAGACTCCTCATCTAGAAAGAGGTTGGGAGAAAAGAAAACGAGGCCCTGGAACTTGATCCCTAGATCGCTTACCATCATACTACCTTATTGAAGGGAGATAATCTCCTACCTATTCTCAACCTTCATCGTTGAAAAAAGGAATTCTACACGGAAATCCTTCTCGAAGTCAGCCCATAAAAAATCCTCCTCCATCCTTTCCCTGATTTATAGAATCCACCACTGATGTGTTTCTACCCTCATAGGACTAACCACCAATGGAACCCTATACTCCCTTGGGGCATAGATCAAACTGAAAGATATCACCAGATCCATGAGCCACCTCTCTGTCTCCATGTCTGGGATGCTGCACTTGTACTTCTCGAGGGTCTGTCACCAAAAGCCACAAAGTGTCTTCTGCCACTGATCATCCTCCTCATCTCGATCAGCCTCTACTAATCGATCAAATCAGCCTGCTATTCCTTGAGCATCTGCACTACATGTGGATGTCGACTGGGTTTTATATATGCAAGATAATCAAGAAATGAAAAATCATATGCAGTGTAGAAGATTCCTTTTATATTTTGTTTAATATATTTATTTATTTTAAATTCCCAAAGACACCAAAGATAGAAAAAACACAAGTCATTATGATGAAATTACATTTACTAAGGTCTCTACCTTGCAATCAGTATAGCCTCACCTAGTTGTTCGGTAGGCCTAGAGTCCTTGCATCGGATCCTGGGCCCCCTAAAATCCTGTGTCCTAGCTAGCCTTCCTAGGACTATTTTATGCACCAAGATTTCCTAAAATTTTTTCCCTATCATCCCATGAAATATTCATTATGCCTAACCCTAACTCCATCCTATGTCTCAACCATCATCTATGATACCATTCTATCATGACCCACCTTCACCAAGATGAGGGAAGGGATAGAAAACTGAAAGACCCATCCTTATTCAAGTTCAAGGAGAGATAATGATCCCATGAGTCCCGCCTCCAATAGGACCCAGAGTGGAGACTAGCACCAGGTTTATAAAATCTCATGTTGTATGGAAGTTATACCCCTTTTTGTAGAACACGATTGGGAGATAAGATGGTAAAACCCAAAAAAATCTAAGAACTGAAAGTAAAAGTAAATAAAAAAATCTATTTTCATATACATGTTCAAAATAATGTGACATAAAATATAGAAACACTTAAGTAAATTACCCAAATAAAAGAATAAAAACAATGAAAACTCCCAACGTCCCAGCTAGTAAGTTCTGAAACGGTCCTCAAATTCCTATTAGAAACTTGAAAGTAGTTTTATATATGTAGGGTGAGTATACAACTATACTCTGTAGGGAGACTAGAAGATCTCGTTCACAAGTGGGGAAAAATTCTAATGCCCCGTGAGAAGATAGGTAACCAAAAAACCTCGCTAAGAAACTATCCACCCAGCCACACCAAGGTACACTCCCCAAATAATGAATTTCTGATAAATTAATAGTATCAACTCATCGATATTTGGGTTCCCCACACCACTTACCCACTAGTTAATTAGGATATCCTTTGCATCAGACCTCCCCCAAAAGTCCACTACTATTCCACTTATGCCCCAACCACAACCCCATGGTACATCCCAATCACACGTCTATCCCACCCGCAAACACTTGGGACACCACAACCTCATATAACCATTCCCGCAGACACATACGCCACAACAACCACCACCACGACAAAAGACAGCTAGGCCATAACAACCACTTCTACACACAAAGACACCTAGGCCTCATCCTGAAGACACTTGGGAAAACAACCTGACTACACACACCTGGGCCAACCACCAATACACTAACCCTTCCCAAAGAGTCTTGAGACATAATTAACCTTATGTCATCAAATCCTACTCGAAGAGTCTTGGGCTACCTATGATAGGGATTAAAAATAAGATAATAACCATCCACTCATAATAATGTTGGGAAAAAACACTCCCCCATGAAATAGGGGTGTTCAACACAAAGTGATTAACATGGTTGGGGTGTATATAAGAAACGCAAGAACAAAATATTATAAATATAGGAAAGAAATAATTAATATGAACCTAAGGGTTTCAAAACAGACAACTAGAAAATACACAACCACTCTTGCTACTATCCTTACATAAACAAATACACAACAACCACAACTAGAGCACAACCTTTTTTTTGAAAAGAAACAGTTCGCCATCGTATCATTCCCCTTATCATGTTCAAGTGAATCTATTTAAAACATTCATCCACTACTAGGCCACTAATATGCATAACCACTATCCAAAACAAAAACAGAAGGAAACACATCTAGACATGATTTTAAGCATTCACACTAGGTTCTCTTGTAAAATCACTACATCAAAATGGATCTATGAGATCCCTCAAAGTACTGGAACCAAACCAATCCCCAAGATACAGGCTCCACATGACCTCATATTCACAAACCAATAATCCCACATCCATACATTTCATTCCCATCAAAATCACCCCACAACCATCAAATGGAACAACCATGTATATCACCAGAACAATGCAAGAAGTTTTCATGTTTATCCAACACCATTCATTAAGTTCCTTGTTCTTGTTTGGTTAACTAGGGTGATCACATAGGGATTCTCATTCATTGTGAAACCATTTAATCAACCATATTTACATGATTAACCAGTTTTCCATGATATAATCATTTAATCACAAGATGCTCTAGAAAATAGAGTTTCATCAGTGTGCCTGAAAAGACCACCAATGACCACGATTTTTAATGGCCATAAGCTTGGACAATTCAAAACATAAAATAGAGGTATAATATAACATTATCATCATCATTCCCACCCACTTAATTCTTTAAAACTCCATTTATTATATTTGTTAAAGTTTGTTTCATATAGGTCCTGAAGGATCTTCATCACAACCACCCTGCATGATGCATAGTAAAGAGAGACGAAGGAAAGAACCCTACCTGGATGATCAATGATTGATGTTTCCTCCTCATGTAAAGACATTTAGTTGCACAAGATGCAGAAAAAAACACCATGAAGGTTGAGCGGGAAGGGTTCCAATATGGGTAAAAAACTCGTCTCTTGAGGAAGGACTTCAAGAACACTAAGAGAGAGCAAAAGAGACCGAGGAAGAAGATCTAGATCTGGGTGTGATAAAAGGCCTGATCTTAGAGTTATGGGATATGAAATCTTGAAGTGATTAAAAAAAGGATCATGGTTTAACCTCACAGTTGGGAGGTTACACATGATGGAATTAATTTAGATTTAACAATTCTCCTTGGAGACAGTGAAGGTAGGCCAAAAAATGACTTTGAGTTGAGAGATATCCTTTAAATAGAGAAAACACATAACATGGGAACACAGTTTGTGTACGTCGTGGGTCGCCCCACTCTTGGGGATTTAAATATCATTTAAAAAACACATTAAATATGTTTGAAAAGAGGTATTAAGACTTAAAAGTGGAGGTTATCATAAGAATGGTAAAAGAAACCATGACAACCCTCTGTGGAACTGTTTGGGTGTGGCACCGATAAGTGACACCATGGTGAAACCCTGCCACCGACACTGATGCCCTCCCGACTCACCCGTGGCATCCAGGTCACCGCAAGCACCAGAATTAGATAAAGTAATGGAACGGGAGGGTTCGATCCATTATAGGTATGTCGTGGTCAAATAGACCTGAGATCATATTTCCTCCTAAATGCCTCTCCCAAAGAGATAAGTTAACCGAAGATCCATATCAGAGACTATAAAAGATGCTAATCTGTGAAAACAAGCAATCTCTTTCACATAGAGATTTCATAACTCCTCAAAATTGATTCTATCATGAATGGGTATAAAGTGTGCTGATTTAGTCAAAAGATTGATCAAAATCCATAACTCATTCTTCTTTCTTTGGGTTTGTGGAAAGCTAATCAAATTGTCCATAGATATCTCATCCCACATCCAATTAGACACAAGAAGTGGATGAAGAAAAATCGAAGGTTTTTAGTTCTTGACCATAACCTACTAGAATGTATAACAATGAGAGACAAAATCAAAAAAGCCATGTCTCATACCTGACCACTAGAATCTATATCACAAGTCATATAACATCATCTTGGTTCCTTGGTGCACTGCCCACTGGGAAATATGGCAACATCCCATCACAACTTTCCATACCAATAAGGGCAGAACAAAATGACTTTGATAACATAGAATTAACTCTATGGAGAAAGACAAGTGAGGTACAGTCTCCCCCTATAATGAGAGTCTATACTTCTACAAAACTTATCATGAAGATGATATTTTAGAAGAATCGTTTTGAAAAGAGCATATGTCAATTTAATACTATCCAAATAAACCTCAAACCTTGATTTCGAGACTATGATATGAAACTTTGAAGAAATATCTATCATGTTCATCTCTTTTGATGATTCCTTCCTGGCTTGGGTTGGAAGTTTCCTACTCAAAGAATCTATGACTACATTCCCTTTCCCCGGGGTATAGATGATGTCAAATTCGAAAGATTTTTAGTTATTCCACCCAATGCCTCTAGAAGATATTCAAATATTTTTTTTTGAAATAAGATAAAATCAAGTTCTTTTGGTATGAATATATGATAATCCCTTCCACAAAAAGGTAGTTCTTCCAACTCTTATGTTCGTATATCACGGCTACAATATTATAGTCATTGGTTGGATAAGTCTTCTTTTGTGGCCAAAGATGCCATGATCCATAAGCAAAGAAATGACCACCTTGCATAATAATGTAACCCAAACCTGAACCCGATGCATCAAAAAAGACCATATAGCCCCGCTATGCCTCTTTGATATTCAACACCAGCATAATAATCAAAATATGAATCATCTCTGCAAAAATATTTCTAACATTTATCAATCCAAGATAAATTTACTCCCTTATGGGTGAGTGTATTCATCAGAGAAGCAAAATTTGATAAGTTATTTACAAACTAACGATAATACCCAGCTAGACCCAGAAAGATCCGAATCTAGAAAACTTTTCATGGTCGTTCCCATTTCATCAGAACTTTCACATTTTTAGGATCAACTAAAATATCATTCTCTAACATCACATATCCCAATAATTTCACCTCATGAATATATAAATCACATTTCTAAATCTTGAAATAATGTTTATGATTTCTCAATAATTACAAAACTTCTCTCAAATGACGCACTTGATCCTCCTCTGATTTAGAGTAAATGAGGAATTCATCCATAAATACAACCACAAATGTTTTAAGATACTCATGGAAAATATTGTTTATTAAATCCATACAAACTAAAGGAGCATTGGTTAGATGAAAATAATTGAAAAGGTACTCATTATTTTCATACGTTCTCATAATGGTGGATTTATGAATTTTATATTCTTTTATACTTAATTAATGGTTTCTAGACCAGAGTTCAATATTTGAAAAAAACTCTTTCCAATTCAATTTATCAAAAAAATCATCAATTTATAGAAATGAATATTTTTTCCTTACCGTTACTCTATTGAATTTTTAGTAACAAAAATAGGAGAATTGAACCATTAGATTTATTATCAAAGAGAACTAGTGCCGCCCAACATTACACACTCGGGCATATATAGCCTTTCTCTATAAGATTATCCAATTGAGTCTTAAGCTCTTTCATTTTATCTGGTTCCATGTGCTAAGAGTAAATAGATATTGGTTGAGTACTAGTCACTAAGTCTATATAAGACTCTACCTCTATAACTGGTGGAAAACTAGGGATGTTAGAAGGGAATGAATCTTAAAACTAGAAGACAATTAGAGGAAGATCACCACTCAAAGTTTCTTTATCTATGTCAAAAGAAAACACATATATTACTTGATACATATCTAGATAAGAAGGTATAGCACTACCTGACCTTGGGACCCACTCGCCTTAAAAGATATGACACACCCCATAAGGTGTTGTAAAGGAGACCCATTAGAGATAACAATCAATTTAAAATTTATTAGAAATGATCTAGTCCATCTTGATTATAATGTCAAGAATTTTCATGTTGAGAACTAAAAAATACAAAGAAAGATCAAAATCTGATAAAGAGAACACACAAGTATTACTATGACTACCATGCTCTTTCTTTGTTCCAAGGGGTGTAGTAATATCCATCACATAAGACAAAATATTGGTAGAAAGATTTAGCAGATTTAGAATAAAAGTTGAAATAAATGAATGAGGTGAACTGGTATCAAATAAACTAGTCATTAATGACCATGCAAAAATTATGGTACCTCTAACATTCCTTAGAGTTGTATCTTCTTCCTCTAGAGACTCTTCCACTACGTGAAGAAGCTTCATTCCATATGATTATGGATGAAACCCGCTTTTCCTTGAAGAATATAGTTTCACTATATTTTTAAAATTTTATGATGATCTAGTCCACTACATAGAGTATAAAATACATGGATGAACTTTTTTAGGTGACCTGAGCATCTATAGGTGCCACAAATCTTGGGTGCCTTAGTGCAGACCCTCTTGGAATTCCTTGGATTGCCACACTGGTATCAAATCAAAGGGCCTCTTCCTATCATTACAAGAGGATTGTATAAATTCAACTATGGAGAATTAACATGTGAATCATCACACTTCCTCTTTCCATTATATGAATCCACAATGATGATGGGAGAAAAGGAAACTCACTTCAACCCTAACATTCCATCCAGGTCCATTTTGGTCATCAATTTCCTATTGATCGCATCAACATAAGAAGTTAGATTCCTCAAGAAAACATGATAAAGAATGTTAAATTGTAGTACCAACTCAAATCAATGATTTTTATCTTCTAATTAGATACAATATCCAGTGAAAACTACACTATCTCGACAAAATGGATTTCATACTCTTTTATGGTCGTGTCAGACTTTTAAAGATTGAAAAATTGAAAAATATTGGCTAACACCATCGAATTTGAATAGAAATGATTATTGAAAATATCATTCACTCTAACCCATAATACTTCCCCATTTTAACCATCATGTCCCTCAATCTTCTTCTTGATCCTTCCAGCATGAAGGTATAACACTTTACCTTTATATCCTTATGTTTCAAAATGAACTCAAACAAGTGTTTGGTTATTCTCAACCATTCCATAGCTTCTTGAGGATCGTTGGAGCCTTTGAACATTGGTGTCATCAAGGGAAGTAACTCCTATGAATGATTCCAAATAAAATCCCTATGAGGTACTACAACTAGGGCATGAATGGGAACAGGTGGTGGTTCATATCCCAGTGCTTAGATAGTATGCACAATCACTTCAACCAGAATCATGTCCATAATAGGAATTAATCATAGTGTTTTAGTAGATGCTTCCTCTTGGATCCAATTCACATGTCTTCTCGGAGGCATGTTACTAAAAGATATCAATATACAACATTCACAAAATCATATTGACACTCAAATAAAGAAATAATGAAAATTAATCCCAACAGATTGAAAACAAAATTCGATTTCAATCAATCTGAATCAAATGTAGTGAATATACTAAAACTAAACCTCAAAATGTCTTTCCCAAACCACTCCTAGAGACTGAAGGCTCATTACGGTTATAGTTGGCCATAAACTCATTCAAAACTACCTCCTAAGTCCCAACATGAATACACAACTACATACTGACATCAAGTGCATATTTAAAACCTACACCTATGATACCATTTTCTCACAAACTAGTTCGGATACCCTGGTACCCCGATAACTATAACAGTTTTGACATATCCTAAACAGAATTTCCAATACACATGGGTTGGAAACATGCACATGAAATCATAAAATATGAAATCAGGAAATAATATTACACCAACAAAATCGAATAATTTTAAAAAAGTCATTATGAAAATAATGAAAACTCAATGTGGAGAAGTATACCAGAAGCTAAACAGGCACAACAACCCAATGTGCTACGACAAAGTACCCAAAAAATAGGATAATAAACCATGTCCAAACGGATGGAACTCACCAAGACCAAGGATAAAAAACTACCACCACCTCTAAATGTTACCTTACCCATTCTATAACCTAGAAGAATATAATATAGATACACCTAAAGGGAAAGGTAGGGTGTGAGCTGAAATCCCAATAGGGTCTCACTAAAGATTCCACAATATGATGTCAAAATTTAATTAACCATATAAAAATATAAATTTAAAATAAACAGGTATGGAATTTCCAATGAATATTTAAAAAATAATTCTTAAATTTAAAGTTATTGAAAAACTTTAAACAATTTAATCAATAAAATTTTTATATAAATAGTTTATATAAATTTATAAGGCATGTAAAATTGTATAAAATAACAATAGAATATATTTAAAATAAAAAAAACAAGAAACATGGTCATGTTCCAAAATGTATGATACATCAAGGATACTAGATCCACACACACTCAAAGGAGAAACATGCATCAGATCGGTGGTAGTTGATGTCATTCAAAGATGACATGTGGTTGGAATGTGAGGACTGTGGTGATAGAGATTTATTCTTTCTGGTCTCTTTGGTTCCTAAATTTGTTTGTTTGGTTAAAGATATAAAGGTGTCTTATTTTTAATGTATGGTGATGAGGTCAAAACTAAATGGTGCAAAGACCATTGAGGGATGAGAACTGAATGGGCATTCAGTTTTGTGTTTTTAGAATCAGATGGTTGTACTGTTTAAATTTTTGGGGGAAATTATCTGGGTTTATCATCATTCTAAATGATTTTTTCATCCTAGAATTCAGAAAATCTATAGAGCGTAGAATTCATAATTTTGGTGGGCTGGTATGAAAAGGAAAGTTGTATAGTTATTTTTTGAAATACTTGACTTGTCAATAAGTCAAGGTAGAGCATCAGTGCCCAGAAGGTATGGTGAAATCTTTACCTATCCATCTATGGAAGTGGGAACAAATAGTTATGGATTTTGTTAAAGGTATCCCAAAAATTTTCACAAAGAACAATGCCATATGGGTGATAGTGGACCGGCTCACAAAGTTTTCCCATTTCATCCCAATCCATGAATCTCATACAGTGGAGAATCTCTCCAAAATATATATCTGTGTAGTGGAAAAGAATAATTATATTCCATTTTCAATTTTATCAGATAGATATCTATGGTTCACATCTAATTTTGGGAAATAATTACAGTAAGCCATTAGAACTCAGTTGACAATGAGTATACCGTACCAGCCTCAGAAGGATGGGAAATCTAAGAGAACGATACAAAATTTGGAAGATATGTTAGGGTATTGTGTGATGGATTTTGGTGGCTCATGGGTGGATCACTTTTCATTGGTGGAGTTCTCCTATAATAATAGCTATCAAGCCTCGATGCTTATGGCTCTGTTTGATGCAATACATGGGTGTCCATTTCGTTATCCACTTTGTTGGGTGGAAGTGGGTGAGACCTCGATGGTTGGACCAACCATTTTCTAAGAGACTACATAGAATATCATGTTGATCAGGAAGATAATGGAGACGACTTAGAGCAATCAAAAATCTTATGAATACCATCAGCAAAGTTCGTTGTCGTTCGAGGTGGGTGATCATGTGTTCTTGAAAATCTCTCTTAAGCTTAGACATCATTAGTTTGGAATGAATAGTAAGTTATCAACATGGTATATTAGGCCTTTTGAGATAATTGAATTGATTGTAGAAGTGGGTTATCAGTTTTCTTTTTCAACATGATTTAGTGTGGTGCACAATGTGTTTCATGTTTCTCAGTAGAAGAAGTATCATCCAGATCCAAACCATGTGATTCGATGGGATCTTGTTTGTCTAGAGATGGATGCTTCATTAGTTCATGTGACAGTGTAGATTGTGGATAGGCAAGAGAATGAATTTCATGGAAAAATACTAGTCTAGTTTGAGTTTTGGCGTAGCATGGTCAAATTTATGAGGAGACATGGGAGAGAGAGAAAGAGATTTCCAAGCAATCACTCAAGCTCTTTCTGAAATGTGATGGTTCTATAAATTCCAATGATGGAAATTCCATTGGTGGGAATAATTTATCACACCAAGTTTGAGTTATGTAAAATTTTCTTATTCATTTTTAGGTGGTGAAAATTTTTGGGTAATGTTTAGGATATTTTGGGAAGGTTTTGGAAATGTTTAGAGGCTTTTTAATGGCGCATAGTTTGAGAATGGTTAAGAGAAACCATGCAACAAACCTAGGTATCCATGAAATATGGGAGAGTGGTACTCGCATGATTCATGCATGGTTTTATAATAGTGTGTGGAGACCATGTCAGGTTCCCTTCGAGATAGTAGTAGGATCACAGTTAGTGCCCTATTTTTCTAATCCAACGAGCTAACCGTGTGTGACCTTAAAATTATATTTTTAAATCTAGGATCACTCAGGATTACCCCTAAACCTATCCTTTCTTCCCTAAATCTAACCACACTCAAAATGTTTTGTTCTCAAGGGTTATAGGGGATCTACCACTCATTTAGATATTATTTTAAGGGTTTTCAAGAAATGGTGATGGTGAATATTCTCTGGTAAGTCTCCTCTCTATTATATCTTTCTTGATTTTCCTTAGATCTAGTTCTCTATATCTCCTGATTTTCTAAAACTACAATTTTTTCATGTATATATATGGGAGTTTTGCCTAAAATATTTAGATTTGGGATTTTTGATGTTATACATAGAGATCTAAGGTAGTTTTGGTGGATATTTTACCCGAATTTGTGGTGCGGTCGTGAGTTGGTCGATTTCACCAAAACCCTAAGGTAGTTTGCTTCTCTCTCAACTCCATTTTTCTAGAAATAGAATGATTGTTTTCAATTAGTTAGTTTTTCATGAATTTTGTAGTTATTATGATGGGTGAATCTTAATGAAAATTCATTTTGTGATGATTTTTGGTTTTTTGGGAAAATGAGATATTGTGGTGAAATGTTCTTGATGTTGGATTTTAAAATTTAGATTTTATAATCAGTTTCTTGGGTTGATTTATGAAATGTGTTCGTAAAAATGGTTTTCAAAAAAGGGGTCGCTTTATTGGAAGTTAATGGGGCATGGATAAATTTCTAAGAATTTTTTTGGGTAGGAAATTTTTTTTTTCATAATGTTGTGGCCTTGGTGGGTTATATGCTTGTTTTTTGGTAAAGTATTTATGTATATGATTGAAGTGGATGTGAAGTGGTCGGGGAGTACCACTATAAAAAGGGTATGGATAGTGGAAAGAAGTGTCACCATTAAGGATAAGTGGGAAATAAGTACCACTAGAATGAGAAAGTAGTAAATGGGATTGGGCGGGATGTTCCATCGTGACAATTACCCTAGGTTGAGTGTGTGAAAATTTATAGCTATGTTTTTATTATGCGTGTGTCTAAGAAAGATGAAATTGTTGTGCAAATATGTGATGGTAAAATGTTTTATGGCTTGTTTATGGGATTTCCCCTATATTGTGTGGGTCTATGAGAAATATGGGTTGGGAAGGGTGTGTTGGGATTACTGGAAATTGATGCACTACTTGATGTTTTATATAAAATAATTTATATAAATATGCTAACAGATCTTTCCTAGTGGTGTGTGTAAGGATGTAATTTGGGGAAAAACTATGATGTACTATTACTCACCCCTACTTTGGCACTTGTATGCTTTTGTAGATGTTGTATTTTGGGATACAGGAAAATGTAAAGTATCACATTTTTAGTGGATCATCTTAATTATTGTGATATATTGTGGTGATTGGAGCATAGAGTATAGTGTAGAGTTCTGGAGTGTGTCATGATTTCCTTTGGGTCTTGTCAATGAGTCTTCTGCTTAGTACTCTGCTGTTGGGATGTTTGGTGATTTAGTTGTATTGGATTTTGGGAGTTGTTATGGAAGAGTTTGGTTGTTTGGTTGTCTCTTGGTAATGTGTTATTATGGTTTAAATTGTTGTCATGAATCATATATTTGTGGTCGTTTAGGCATTGTTTGGTTGGATGGTTTTATTCTAATGGAAAATCATTCCCCAATTGTTCTTGAAGCCCTCAACATTTATTTCTTGCCTTTGGAACCTTTAGAATGTCTCTTAAGGAAAAGAAGAATTTCGCCACCTTTTCAAGACAATGAGGGAGTGGTGTGACATTACAAATATTTATTCTTATCATCTTCTATCAAATGGGAAACAAACTCATTGATCATGCGGACTGCAGACTACTACCACATGAACCTATATAATTCCTTTCCCATAAATGGATCTCACAGATAGATATAATGATAGATTTTATGTATATATATGATATTTATGACATAATTATATTTTTTAAATTATAATATCACATATAACATATTACCTTCCAATTGTTTTGAAAATGATAACACCCCTTGTGTGTGTGTGTGGACTACCACCTCTACGAAGTGATGTGATGTGATTTTAATTTTATTTTTACATGGATTGTTATAAGGATTGAATTAAGGAATATATATATAAATATATATATGATATAATAATGATTTAGTAAAGGTAAATTAATATTTACCTTTTTTCCCATATCCATCTAAAAGTGAAAACAACATTCATGCATGCGTACAACCTACCATCTTCATGAATGGTATAATTCATTTTTTATACCTATAATTTTTATGGATAAATATAAGTATATATGTAATGAATATATATTATTTTTATACCATTATTAACATTATTGATTTTATGGAACTGTGATCATTGTACAAGGAAGGAAACCATCAAATAAAAACTTACCTAAAAAATGAAACATGCAACGCTAAAAAATGATGAATTAAATAAATATTTATTGAAAAATGTGTATTGAAATATTAAAATTAGATCATATATGATATTATAAGTATATATATGCTTATTTTATATAGTCATAATAAATTTATATTATTATACAAGAGGATAAAATAACTGACAATGCAAATCAGACCCGAGTTAAGGGTTTATTTCACATTCTCGTCATTATTCAGAATTGATTATCTTTATATATTTAAGGGGGGAATTATTTGATAATCCTATAATAAAACAAATTTGTATTATTATTATCAATTTATATCTATAAATTATATATTTTCATTTCATTTTTATATCTTTATTGACTCATGATACTATAATAAGGTTTTTAAGGAAAACCAACCTTGTTTTTCTACCCAGTTGATAATATTTAACTTCAATGTCCATATAGCCCTTAAAATTTATAAAAGTGTATTTTTAATATTATACAATTAATTTTAAAAATTAATTTAGCCATTCTTTACTTTTTAAAAATTGTTTAATATTTAATCTCCTTGTATTTTTCGAAATGAGGTACTTTTGACCATTTTACAAAGGTGTGAAAGGATTGTTTTTTAATTACACAACATGAATAAAAATTAGTTCAATATTGACCACTAATTTATTTTAATATAACTTAAAAAAAATTATAATATTTCTTCCAAATAAATTGTTTCCTTAATATTAGGGAAAACTTTAGATTATAAATAAGTTATTTAAAAATTTAAAATAGAATTTCCCTTAATAAAACTTCCAGTGGTCTTTTAAAATATATTAATCTATATCAAAATTATATGGTGAATATTATACTTTCGTAGGGATATAATATTATCATACCATTAAATACATTACTCTAGATAGATCCTGAATATGCATTTTTATTGTGTAATTATTAGCATTTCATATGATTGTTTTCCAATATGATTTTTTTACATTGATTATGTTTCACACCTTTCATATAATGAATACATTCGACCATGTAAGTGAAATATAGGGCCCAATATTTCCATTCTATTCATCAGTATGTCTCATGACACAAACTATTTCAGGTATTTGGTGTATGCCTTAACGTTTTTTCTAAGATTTGATTTACATAATTCCAGAATGGTAAGATTATGATGTCCGGCATTATGCATTCAATAAATATGAAACTAGTTATTACTATCCATGGGATTATTTATGTTACTATTACATCTAAAGATTTTGTCCCATTTTATGGTATTAATTATATGGAATATTTTATTATAGTTTATCTTGTCCATTTTTTCATGTTTTATTTACTTTTTGATAACTTATGTTGTACGCTTTTCATTATAGATCATCTAAGCTCACTCATTATTATAGTTCCATTTCACCAGTATATGAAGAAGGTATCTCGAAATTAAATTGGAGATTTAATTGAAGAAAAAAATATTTTCCTCATAATAATTGTTATATTATGTTTAACTTTCCCATATTTATTGGGATAATAATTTATGTATCTAGTCTCTCAATTCAATTAAACTATCCTCTCCTTATATATAAAATCTATTAATCTAATGTTAATTTTGTAAAATAATCATAAAAAATGGGATACTGGAGTCAGGGTGTTATAAAATCTATGATTTGAAGCTACAAGATCTCCATGAATGTGCATAAGTGTGAAAAATTAATTAACATAGAGTTCCCATATTGAATTTCATAGGGGATTCCTATTCAATTATAAATTTATATCTATTGGTGAGAAACTTTTTATAGAATTATTAGTGATTGTGTGAGTGTAGTAATAAAAACTATAAATAAGTATGTAGAAATAAATTTAAGGTAAGTATCTGAAAGAAAAATATAAATTTAAGTTAGTTTTATGAATAAAATGAAAAAATAGTGTGGTGTTGGGATTGGTTTCATTACATCTTATTTCATATGCATGGATATTATTAGTTCATTTTAAACACAGTCCCTATATAATTACAACCTCTCAATTAAGTATCTATATTTATTATTTATGGAATACTATTTCCTTATATGATATCATGTGATAATAATTCCATAAATATTATTTTAATTATGGTTTTAATATTTGTGTGCATTTTTTCTCCCCAGACACTCACATACTTCATTGAATAATTTCCCTACAACATATGCATGAGATAAGATTTCAATTTTCATTCATTCACCCAATCCTGTAATCTTATCTATTAGTTGATCACTATAGTAAAGAATTAAATAAATAGGTATATGATATTTTTAATTCAATTCATTCCTTTATTGTCAAATAACTATAACTAATCCACACTCTTCCCCATAAAGTATTTTCAACATGTGCTTATAGGAAAATAACCAAAACATAGTAAGAAGAATATTTATCTCTAAATATTGATGTTGTGTCATACATTATTACCATGGAATCTATCTCATTACATGATGTATAATTTAATATATCATGACCATTGTTCCAAAGTTTGATCAATTCCATTATTAATTTCATGAGACATACACTAAGAAAATCATTTATAAATGTGTGATCATTTAACATGGATTGCGATTGAATAGATCACTCCACATGGATAACAAATTTTATACAACTATATGAATCCCCAAACTCCTTTACCATGTGATTATTATTCATTATCCCATGGATCCATTGTAATTTTTATAGGTTATTAATGTATTTTTTTATTTATGAAATAATGTTCCATGAACATTTTTGTCCTCACGAAGATATACATGTTTCCCACATCGTAGCTCCAACTCATTAGTGACCACTAATACTTCATCTATATTAATTCCTTTTATAATATGTTTCTTGAGTATATTTTTAATGGTTCTGGGTTATGACATAAAACATTGTATACTTATAGTTATCATTGGTTGATGTGTAAAAATTAATAATATAGATCCTTAAAAACTCATTTGAGTTAACATATTCTTATTGGGGTCTAGAAATACATTGGATTGAAAATGTATTCTTTATATTTCTTAATTTGTAAACTATTTTAATATTGATATTTCAAGAATTATGGCCTCATGTTTTTTTAGAGCATAAAAATATTCAAGATATGTAACATAGGGAATTTTTGGTTCCGATATATAAACAATGTTTGGCTACATCGATATTATCTAGGAAATGTTTTTTTAACCAATAAATGGTTTGAATTCTTAAAAACAATTCTTCAAAAGTTTGGGTGTATATCCTAAAGTTTATATCATATATTTTTTATCCATAATATTTTAGGTCATATTCATAGTCTATATTTCCTGATATTTGATAGTTTTAGTAGAGATGACATCTCCTAGGTTTTTTTCAAATTACATTAGATATGTCATAGTTATAAAAATTATACACAAAATAAATTGAAATAATATTCCACCTAATGGTGTTCTAAAATGGATTGTGTGGGGGAACCAATATACTCCAAGCCTTAATTATAGATTCCATTGGCTAGAAAACATTATTTATCTACACTTTACTAAATGACATTGGATACAATAGATGATCAGGGTTATCCGTAGTGAAGCATTTACACATACACGTATATACATATCATGGATCAAGATCCCATTTATTCCTTGGTAGAACACTTATCATATTTCACATATCCACTCCATGCATCCAAATACCTCCAAAAATATAAAATTTTCATTATAAAAAAAATTAAAAAAAAATTGGATGAATATGATTCCATGAATAAATTTGATCAGAAAATATATTATTTAAAAAATTAAAAATATTCCACTAACATAAATTTAATATATATAAATTATATATAAACTAACAAAGAGAAAAGAAAAAAACCAAAACAGATGATAAATTTGAGAAATTCCCATCTCATACCTCATTGAGCAATCTATCCCAAGGATTCCTTATTAGAAAAATAAGTTATTGCATCTAAAACTATTCACAAAACAAAACATTTCTACCATGGGTTGAGTAACATTAGTTTCCTTAAAAAATGAATAAAATATTCAATATATATAAAATACTTAATTATCAAAACTAGTATTATTTATAATTATTTATTCACTTGTGTGAGTCTCTTTCAATGCCTTCATTAAATGACTATTGATATTTATTATCTATCCTTAAAAAACATCATGCTCCTAACCACTAATGAAACAATCAACTTTTCCATAAAAATATATCATATACATGTCATCATGAAGTAGTCCAAATGAGTTATCTCTGAACTCAAAAATAATAAATTATAGGTGAATCATAACTTAACATAGAAAAAAATCATAAAAAGACACGGTTTTAAATACCCACCAACAACACCACCGAAGTTTATTCTTCTTATAGTCTAGTTGAGCATTGATATAAATTTCATATAATCTACAAAATTTATTAAATATTGATTAATATAGTGTTAAAAAACCTATAAAATATTTATCACCCTTCAATACCATATTTTATGGGTAGCCAAGGGTTCAATCCTTAATCAATTGATAAATAAATTAGGAAATATCAAACATTGCAACAAGATAAATAATTAGAATTCAAAAAAATAGAAAATTTTATTTACATGAAGTGATTATTAATTAAATAATATCATAATATCACTTTTTAAATTACATCACTTCTTTTTCACCTCATGTAATGAACATGTCATGAAACGGATCCTTACTCCATATAATGAGAATATTCAACTGATATTCATTCATATTCATGAGGAAAATCAGGAAATTAAAGAACAATTCAATAACACTATGTTTATTTTATCCATTAATAAATTATAATAATATTATAATAACCTAACTAGGTTATAAGGCAAAATAATTATATACCAGAAGAAAATTTCCATCCATATTTTATCCAAATAGAGTTCTTATGATGCATATTTAGATTAACATTAAGAATAAAAAAATACCAACCCCAACACTTTTATGTGGTCATCACAATAACACATGGTGAAAACAATCATAATACTATATTAGTCATTTATATTCCACATAATCCATCTTAAATAAATATAGTCTAGAAGAAATTTATTTATACTCAACGAATTGTTAGGTTTAAAATAGCTCATCATCTAGAAGAAGAAGAGTGAAAATATGATTCCATAGAAGTAAATTGATCTAATAATTATAAAATATGAACATACATTTTATTAGTAAATTCCTATAATTTAACTTTAATTAAAAATAATGGATTATTCCAACCAATATCCAGAATAGACCACCACATGACTTTAGGTGTGCCTCCATGTACACAAGAAGATATTGATTTACAAAGGAAGTTTATAAAGGTAACATGGGGAGACAATTACACCTATATCATAGTGAATAATCTGAGAAGAAATTAAAAAAATAGAACAGTATAAATGAAAAAAATAAACAATATCATGCTATAGAAAATTAAAATGCATCAAAAAAACTCGAACGACCATGTTCATATACAAGTAAAACAATAGAGGCAACATTAGTACTACATCCTGGTCTCCTCACCAAACGAGTCGTTTTTTCCTGATCAAGAAATATCGGGCTAGGGATAATATTGAACCTAAAACCAAATGAACGATACTTGGATACTCCAGCACAATTTCATCCTAGGAAGGGTTTGATTACATAAATAAGTAGGAAAAAACTACATGATCTCATATTAAACTGACAATCCATTAAAATATGCATGTGATATGATCTAATAAAATAATAAACTATCATACAAAAGAAATAAAACCTCCCAAAATACCTACTTTTGAACAACCATATATGTAAATATATAACCGATACCAAGCCCAATAAATATCTTTGATTGTTAAGTCCAGGTCCTCAATCGACCACACCATCTTTGGCCATTTATAGGGTGTCTATAAGAAAGAGATTCACCTTAGTGTAACTTCTATATATCAACTAGGAATACAATAATTACTTCTCCATTATGATGAGTAGAAAACCCTAGGGCCTCACCAGGAAACCCTCATCCACAAGCCCTCAGGCTAAACTCTATTGTAGTACAAGAGCGTTCACCACTATAAGGACAAAGTCTAATTCCTAGGAAGGTTATTCCCTAGGAAATGTTGTACATATAAGGTTGGATTATTTCTTAGTGAAATTAGATGTTAAAGGGAATACAATCCCAAAATTTAATGGTCAATATTTTTGGGACCCAATATCTCTTTTCTCCTTAGAATAACCAGAACTAGTGCATTAATCCTATCCTAGGGGGTATCATAGGAATTGATCAAGGGGGTATAATAGTCATCCTTAAGATATTTAAAATATGTGTTGGGGTATATATCCCATCCAATACCTCATAAATATATTTGAATCTCATGAATCAATGGAATTAATAGTGGTTTACAAGTATTACCTTTTAAATCATAACACCTGAGAATTCATAATTCTATCAACATATCATAGGAATCACATTCATCCTAGGTATTCCAGAAAAAATCTTACACACACTCATATGATGGATCCTAGATGTAAACTCACAGAATATACTCTTATGTTAACCAAATAACTTGATTCTTTCACATTTAGGCATCCTCAACCAGAATACCATGACATCACATATCAACCATACTAGGAATACCATGGTCTCATCCACATTTATAGGTGATTCTTGTGTATACTGAGTAATAAAAAAGGTTCTATGATCAATGTCCAATTCCCAAGAATCCTAGGAAATCATAGAACATATCAAAAAATTTAAAAATGTAAAAGGGACTGAAATTATTCCCATTACCATCCTCATTAACACATCCCCATCTGGCATACAATTTGGTTCAGGTTATATGTGAAACTAACCACCTTCACTCCCCGAGACTACATACACCCACTAAAGGTATTATCTTAAAGGGGCCATAAATAATCCCTACATTAATCAGGAATGTATGAGAACCCCCTAAAGGTTCATAATCCTTCTAAAGTATCATGGGTCATCACACATCACTCAGAGGGAATCACACACCTCATCAACGTTATAAATATATTAAGGAATCAATATCTGCATAATGTTTAGACACTATATAATTACCAGTGTGATTTATGTTAATCCCATATCACTTTCCCTACAACCAATAGGTATGTACTCACACCCAACCTAGCCAAAATGTTTCTATGGCATCCACACACCAGATATTCACATCCTAGTGTAATAGGAGTTCTTTCCCAACGATCGTCCTACCCAGCTGAAGGATCTAAGGAATATCACAGTCATATTATAGACTACTAGGGATACCCATTCTACACCATATATCCCCTCCATATAGAGGTATATCATGGATCTTACACTAGGGACACTATTATAAATCTATCATCAAGGCCTTGACCATTGTGCACCATGGTGAACTAGTTTCTGAGGGTTAAATTAGCCCCTTAACACATTTCCCAATTCTAGATACAATATTTCATATAATAAATTCAATAATTAAATCAACTTGGTTAGTCTTCCATTATGCTGGGAACCTTCAAAACACATGCATGGATAATCAAAATCATTAAAACTAATGGGATAGTGCGAGAGGATACCTTCCCATAAAATAAATCCATACAATTTTAATTCGGGCCCAACAACTCAAATCTAGAGATCACATAAGAATTTTCATAACCATCCAGCCACCAACACACACCCAAGGCCATAACTCTAGTCAAAAAGACAAAATTAATTAATTAAAATCAAATTATAGTTGATTAATAAAATAAATTCAATTTTAAAATTAAATCAAACTGAAAAAAAGTATTGAAAACTACCCATTTCATTACACCACACTGGAACATTGTACAAAACCCCCTGATAGATCTAAAGTGGACCATTGATTCCAATCCATGAAAAATTCATAACATCCAAAAGTGATTATATAAATTTCTTTATTTAACTTAATCCAAATAAATAAAATAATTTTAGTGTGTGATGTACCTTTTTAGAAATGAAAAACGATGTCACTAGTACATAATATTAGGAGGTTCTATCTCTAGGTAGAACAAATTCCCCATGAGAATATATTGATTCCACTATGATGTGGTGGAATAAGTAAAAAATCCCTTTACATAGAGAAAAGATTAATATTGAATGAATGCTAATGGGATAGAATATCAATAGAGGCTGTTAAGAACCTATATCCACAATAAATCACCTTCATATGAAACCCCCTTTAAGAGGCTTGAATGGGAGATGAATAGGGGTGAACCCCTAGATGTGCACTGTAAGTAAAGAGGGAGATGGTGGGATCAACACCTAACAATTATTATGGTGAAAAGAAGTTATTTTTTATTTTAATATACACTGGATAGAATGTTCTAGACTACTAGCAAGCTGGTCTTCCAAGGTATAAGTCTTATCCCTTGGCTACCCCACCTACTAGAAGTCGCTCATCGGTGGCAATAGACTATACCCACCCTGCATACCAACCCCACTTAGGATTCCTCTGACACTCCCAAGAGACTCCCAAACAAAAACTCAACTACATTCCCCATCCAAAATATAGCATTTGATGGGTCCCAGACATGATAATTCAATTCTGAAACCTAGTCCAAAATTCATCCAACTCAGATTTTTTATTCAAATTATTCATTAATTTGAAATTCCAGTATGGACATGAGGCATCATAAAAACCCCATCATAACACTTCTTGTCCTTGATATTTCTCAGTAGTCATTAAATTATCCATCCTAAACTGTCTTATTTTCCAAAAAATGATTAAAATACCATATTCTAACCATTGACACCCAATGGGAACTTACAGTGAAACTTTAAAACCTAGAAGAACAAACCAAAAAAATTTGATCCAATACTCCTTATTATCACTAATACATCAATAATTTTTATATAACATTTATCCATCCTGATACAGACATGTTTCTTCATTCATTTTATCATTGGTCTATGGTTCAATCCAATATAGAACATATCCCACAATGCCAATCTCAAACCATGGTCCTCCCTGCCATTGGGATTTCCTATTAAAACATGACATTTTATATCCACTAATCCTCTTGACATGTATCCTAACTTAACACAACCGAAAATTCATTATAATACTTTTCAAACATAGATACCCATTCTTGCTTCCAAATTCTAGGTCAGAATGAATGTGCCTCCACCATCCATGTAGAATACGATCATGACATATTTTCATCAAAAATACTTCAAATATCATGGATACATTCCCATATAATCCTAAATAAAGTATCTAATCTAGATTTCTTCAAGTACATCCCATTACATGATAAATACTAGTCTTCTAAAAGGACTAGTTTTAGATATTCCTAACACTAAGAGGGTGGGAGAATCATTGTTGGGGAATTTTTAATCCAATTACAATTTTTATCCCTTTACCTCTTAGACCTATGCGGATCTCAATTCTCTTTAACTTATCCATGTCCCATGAAAGTATATGAAATCTTTAAAAGATAACACACCATTTTATTTACATGGTTCACTACTAATTGAGAGTATCTAGTCCTTATCATGTTATGGAAATTATCCAACCACAAAACCACAAGAAATTAATCCTTTGAATGTTGTTACAATAATTAGGGGAACCCCAGTCACTTATAATGAACAATAATAAACTAATATTTCATGTTTTAAAACTCTTGGATAGATATTTATATTTCCTATGAATACAGTATCCACCTTGTTTATAAGGTTATCTGTAACCCAAATAATGTCTTCCTCCTGGTTATACAATTTTTTGATGTCACAGTGATGCTTGGTTCTTCAAAAATTGTCTTTTTTTAACATGGTTAATTATATAGGAGTAGGCAATAAACCTACTTCTTCTTCACAGTAGCACACTAAAATATACACTTTCTATGACAACCCTACTTTTTATTACAACTTAAACATGCTTTATTACATAAAACATCACTTGATACAACAAAGAAGATCGAGAGGTTTAGTGTATTTGGGGCTTAGTATCATTACATAAAAACTTTAAACTTGGAATACAACATCCTTATTGAAAACTTCCTTTACATGACCACTACATTCCTTCGTACTTAGCATTGCATGGGATAACCTGAGGACATGCATAAGAAAAGGGTGAGCTATAAAGCCCAGTAAGGGAGTACAAAATGAATAACATGAGGAGTAAAATACATGTTAGGCAATAGGAATATCAATAGAGCATAAGAGAGACATGAACATAAAGGCATGATAAAGCATGATAATCATAACATGGAAATGTGGCAACAACACTTATCATTGAATTATCATGAGCCAAGGCTCATTGCACATGGAGCATGAGTAAACCCTCATTGCACTTGAAGCACGAGTAAACCCTCGTTGCACTTGAATTAGCATGAGTAAACACTCATTGCACATGACGTATCATGATACTATACTTTACCCAATGCATTGGAGCGCTATAAAGGGCGCACCCTTCTTAAACATTTCATTTCATGCATAAGTGTGCCACATGGATCATAAAACATGGATTCATAAAACATAATCATTTATTCCACGATAAAGGAATGTGGAATTCATAAATGAAACATTATAATCAATATGTAAATGTGCATAAAGGTGAATACACTTGATGGAGAAATGGGCATGGTATTCACTACACAAAGACATTGGCTTAGAAAATCGGTGTGATTTCGGCAGCGTAACGGCGTGACATAAGAATTCATAAAAAAAGGTTGATGAGAGAGAAAGGGGTTCCTCATCATATTTACATGTAATGGACAGTAAGGAGATCATATATATACATTTCCCAACAATAGAAATGGAATTTAGATTCATGATACAAAAGTATTGCTTGAATGTAAAAGAAGAGAGAGAAGTTCCTTTCGGAATTTCGGCATAGTAACGGGTGTACTTGGGAGGCATTTAATGAGAGAGAAAGGGTTCTCACATCATTCAAAAAATAAGAGGATAGTATGGGGGAGGTGCGAAACCATACCCCAACATTCATAATTGAAATAAAAAGGGCAATACAACTTAAAGAAAATTGACAAAAAAATGAGAAAGGAAGAAAACCCCTTACTTGGAAGTGTGCTTCCAAAGGCTAGAGAGAGGCTTGTGAGAGGCTTCTTGGGAGCTTGGGGCACCTTGAGAGGATTCTAGAGAGAGTAGGGCAGAGTTTGGACGAACTTCAAGGGCTTTGGGTGAGGAGGAAGTGGGAGCTTGGGTGGGTTTATATAGGAAAGGTGAGAGAATTCTTTATTATTTAGGTTTGAGACCCCTTATATTAAAATAATCCAAACCACAAACCATCCCATGGTATTTTCCCATGGTTTCTGGAAAAGGGAAGAGGAAAACAATATTTTACAAGGCCAAGGTCCGAACTTATTAAAAAATTAGGGTTGCTTATGTGGAGGTGAGTCACACTCCCATAGAAATTAATTTAAAAAGGCAAAGTGTTGAATAAGTCTTGAGGGCTCCATTAATGCTTTGAAAAGTGAGTCAAACAAACCCAAAACCTCATTATTTTATTGATAAAACACATATTGGCCGAACATAAGGATTATGGTATTTTATTACATCACCATTGGGTCATTATGATGTCATAAAACACATTATATATTTAAATGGTATTTAATTTTTACCCAAAAATTTGACTGTCTCAGAAAATTATGAAAAATTCACCGTTGGATAATTTCGACGTCCTGATTCCAAAAATAATATTTATTTTATCTAAATAATTTTCTAAATATGTGAATTTTCACTTTTAAAATAAAAACCGACATTTATAAAAAATTCACGGGTTTTGACAAAAATGGCTTTCAAACCTTAATAAAAATTTTAATTGCATTCATAAAATTATAAGATCATTTATATTTAATAAAAATTAATTTAATATTAATAATAATATTTTATTAAAATATTATTTAATTCAAAAATCCTTTAATTTAATAAAATATAATTCTTAATTAAATAATAACTAAAAACATCATTTGTACTTTAAAAACTAATTACAATGCATCAAAAATGACTAGAAATTATATTCATTATTATATACAAAAATAATGTACATGAACGTGGTGCTACTTATTTGTTACATAACCCCTTAAAATAGCCGCATAAGACCTAAGGGTAAGGTGTGCGATGGTGACAGACTCTTGGGGTTGCTCGGATAACATCGCTCGAGTGGTAATCTCTATCAACTTCGATTTTTCCCGTAGACGATCACGTTCGAGCTTGACTTGATGAAGCTCAGCTTGGGCTTGGTCAAGGGAAAAGCCCAAAGACGCCACCTCCTTTCCGAGCTCCGACAAATGGGCTTCGTAAGGGGAAATTCTACTGGATGAGGCCATCGCTTCCTTTGTCTGAGTAGAAAATTGGTTCGTTAAAGACTTATATTTAAACTACCCAGATGATCACTATTCAACGGCTATAAAAGTAACGGTCACAAATCTTAACGTAAAATTTAAAGAAGTTGACATCTTATAAAAACATTTTTCATAAAGAAACATTTAACTGGATCAAGAGAGATTTTCCATTAATGAAACTTTGGGTCGTTACAACATTCCCCCCTTAAGAAATTTCACCCTCGAAATTTTCCTTTTCCCACACTAAAACAAATGTGGGTAACTTAGCTTCATCATATCCTCCGACTCCCAAGTTGCTTCTTCAAACTTGTGGTTTCTCCACAACACCTTGACGAGGGGCATTGTCTTATTTCGTAGAACTTTTTCTCTACGATCTAAGATCTTCACTGGTTGCTCCTCATAAGAAAGATCGTCTTCTAATTGTACCACCTCGGAAGAGAGTACATGTGAAGGGTCTGGTATGTACTTCCTTAAGAGGGATACATGGAAGACATCATGCACCTTGGCCATAGTAGGTGGAAGTGCTAGTCGATAGGCCACAGCCCCAACACGATCAAGAATCTCGAAGGGGCCGATGTACCTTGGACTTAACTTCCCTTTATTTCCAAACCTCATGACCTTCTTCCACGGAGATATGCGTAAAAACACCATGTCTCCGACTTTAAACTCAAGGTCTCGTCGACGATTATCTTCATAACTCTTCTGTCGACTTTGGGCTGCCTTGATATGCTGCTGAATGGTTTTCACCTTCTCCACCATTTCTTCGACCATTTCTGGTCCAAGCAGCTTACGTTCACCGACCTCATCCCAACATTCCGGTGTTCTGCACCTTTTCCCATATAGGGCTTCATATGGTGCCATTTGGATGCTCGAGTGGAAACTATTATTATAAGAGAACTCAACTAGAGGAAGATGTTGATCCCATCCTCCTTTAAAGTCCATTGAGCACGCTCTCAACATATCCTCAAGTGTTTGGATAGTCCGCTCGGATTGGCCATCAGTTTGAGGATGATAGGCCGTACTGAAGTTCAGTTCAGTATTCAGAGCATGTTGAAGACTCTTCCAAAACTTAGAGGTAAATCTTGGATCTCGGTCCGACACAATAGATAGTGGTACTCCATGCAACCGTACCACTTCCCTGATATATATCCGTGCCAGTTGATCCAAAGAGAAATCCTCTCGAATAGAAATGAAGTGTGCAGTCTTTGTAAGACGATCCACAATAACCCAGATTGCATTGTTGCTTTTGGATGTCCTTGGAAGTCCAGTGACGAAGTCCATGGTGATGTTCTCCCATTTCCATTCTGGTATGGGCAATGGTTGCATCATCCCCTTAGACTTCTGCCTCTCTGCCTTCACTTTCTGGCACACCAGGCACTTTGATGTATATTCGGCGATCTCCTTCTTCATATTATCCCACCAAATGTTTTCTCGGAGATCTCGATACATCTTTGTGCTCCCTGGGTGAATAGAGAAATTTGAACTATGTGAATCATCCAAAAGTTCCTTCTTCAGCTCCGAACATGATGGGACACATAGTCTTTTCCCAAACCGCACAATTCCTTCTTTATTAACATTAAACTCTGAGGATTTTCCCTTTTTGATAGCTTCCACTTTTTCTTGGATTCTCGCATCATCCTTTTGAGCATCCTTTAACCTTTCCAAAAGAGATCGTTGAGCAATCATTTGTGAAAGGATTGATGATGTTCCCTTCTTTATGATTCTCACGTCCATCTTCATCAAGTCTAAGAAGATTGGATCCTTCTCAATTCTCATCATTGATAGAATTGCTGGATCCTTTCTACTTAGGGCATCCGCCACCTTGTTCGCCTTCCCAGGGTGGTAATGTATTGAACAATCATAATCCTTTATGAGATCTATCCATCTTCTCTGGCGCATATTAAGCTCTTTCTGTGTGAATATATATTTAAGACTCTTGTGGTCAGTATATATCTCACATTTCTCTCCATAGAGATAATGTTGCCAGATTTTCAAGGCAAAGATCACCGCCGCCAACTCCAGATCATGCGTTGGATAGTTTCGCTCATGGATTTTCAACTGCCTTGAGGCATAGGATATCACTTTATCATTCTGCATCAGCACACATCCTAATCCCTTCTTCGAAGCATCACTGAATACCACAAAAAGCTCCCCACTTGTGGGTAAAGTGAGCAAAGGTGCAGTGATAAGCCTCCTTTTCAACTCCTTGAAGCTTTCTTCGCATTCATCACTCCAAGAAAACTTTACTCCCTTTTGAGTTAGCTTGGTAAGAGGGTTGGACAATCGTGAGAAGTTTCTCACAAATCGTCGATAATATCCAGCTAACCCCAAGAAGCTACGGATATCAGTTACCGATGTTGGCCTCGGCCATCCCTCAATTGCATCTGTTTTGGAGGGGTCCACAGATATCCCATTGCTTGTGATGATATGGCCCAAGAATGAGACCTCCTTCAACCAGAACTCACACTTGCTGTACTTGGCATAGAGCTTCTCCTTGCGCAAAGTCTCCAGTACAATTCTTAAATGCTCCTCATGATCCTCCTTGGTTTTGGAGTATATTAGAATATCATCTATAAAGACTACCACAAATTTATCTAGGTAATATCTAAAGACTCTATTCATCAAGTCCATGAATATTGCTGGAGCATTGGTGAGTCAAAAAGGCATTACTATGAATTCATAGTGCCCGTACCTTGTACGAAAAGCAGTCTTGGGGATATCTTCCTTCTTCACCCTTACTTGATAATATCCCGACCGCAAGTCGACTTTGGAGAAGTATTGTGCTCCACGCAGCTGATCAAACAAGTCATCGATTCTTGGGAGAGGATACTTGTTCTTTATCGTGATTTTGTTAAGTTCACGATAATCGATGCAAAGCCGCATTGACCCATCCTTCTTCTTGACGAAGAGGACTGGTTCACCCCATGGTGATGCACTTGGGCGTATAAACCCTTTATCCAGATTCTCCTGTAGTTGTTTCTTCAGTTCTTCAAGCTCAACCATAGCCATTCTATATGGAGTCTTGGATATTGGTAGCGCCCCAGGTATAAGTTCAATTGAGAACTCAACATCTCTTCTTGGAGGAAGACCAGGAAGTTCCTCGGGAAATACTTCAGCGAATTCCCTCACAATAGGCATTTCTTCAAGGGTGGTTTCTTCCTTGGACTCAATCATCTGAGCCAGATATGCGTGCTCATAAGGCAGTAATATCCATGCTTGAGATGATGGAGCTAAGGGAGATTCATCTTCCTCCTGACACTTGTAAAGAATCAGGGGTCGATTCTCCATATGGAGTGTGATTTCCCTCTCCCGACAATTTATGTTGGCTCTATATAAGGAAAGCCAATCCATGCCAAGAATTGCATCAAATTCCACCAAAGGGAGTATGACGAGGTTTGCCGGGAAATTCAATCCACAGATTATAATAGGGGAGGACTTATACTCATGGGATGCAATGATTGCCCCATTTTCCGTACTCACCGACATCTTTACTTCCATGATTTGTGGTGGTGCAGGGATTATTCTACTAAACTTTTGAGATATAAAAGAATGCGTAGAACCTGAATCAAAAAGTACGTTCGCTATTCTTGAATGAATAACTATCGTACCTGTCACCACTTCGTTGTCGGGGTTCACTTCGGCAGAAGTGATGGCAAAAGCTCTTCCTTGCTGTCTTGGAGGTTGTTGATTGCCTCCGATAACCCTTGGATTAGGGCACTTATTCGCAAAATGACCCGGTTCTTTGCATTTGAAGCATTGAACAACGCGTTGAGGTTCGAACGGAGCGTTCCTCCCCTCCGTCGCAGCCGCGGGTCCTTCTTGCTGACAGTTAACAACTAGGTGCCCTTCTCTTCCACACTTGAAGCATTTTCTTGTCCCCCTAAGGCAATTTCCAGGGTGATTCTTTCCACACTTTTGGCAAGTGGGGTGCTGGAATTTCTTAGCGCCGTTGGATTTATCCATCGGACCACCAGCATTGAAGTCCACCTGCCGCTTCTTGTCCCCATGATACCCCTGTGATTCTACGATCTCCATTTCAACCTTGAGGGCACATCGGACAATTTCCTCATAGCTGTCGAAGTCACGGATCGCTAATGCTTTCCGTAAACTAGGCTTCAGCCCACCAAAGAAGAGTTCAACCTTGCATTCGGGGGTAACGACAAAGCCGGAAGCGTATCGTGCAAGCCTTGTGATGTTTGCCTCGTACGCTCCCACAGATTCCTCATCTTTCTGCTTGAGGGAAAGGAAGTCCCTTTCCATCTTAAGACGGAGGGTGCATGGAAAATATTTATCGAAAAACATCTTCCGGAATACCTTCCATTCCAAAGCCTCGATCTCCTCCTCAGGCTTCGTATTTTTGATCAACGTCCACCATTGATCAGCTTCACCCTCCATACGATAAGCCGCCAGGAGAACCTTCTCTTTTTCAGAGCATTGGAGGATGGAGAATATCTTTTCAATGGAGTTGATCCATTGTTCAGCAATCGTGGGATCGGATGATCCACTAAAAGTAGGAGGCCTTTGTCTCATGAAGCTTTGAATAGCGACTTGTTCTTTCTTAGGGGGGGTTGAACGTTCCTCTTGACCAGTGTTTCTATTCAAAACTTGAGTTAGCTGAGAGAGAAGCGTGACAAAGTTCGCGATTCCCGCTCCCATTGGATTGGGCATCTCATAAGTACAATCATCACACTGATCTTCACAACGGTTGTTAGCCCGAGTTCTCCTATTACCGGCCATTGGCTGGAATAAAAGGAAAGTTAGGGGTAACACATAAAGGGTAATCCAAAGACAAAAGTTGATGACTTATAAATAAACTTTAATCTCTTCAACTCATGAGTCTATAGGATTCAATCCAGGCTTTTCATGATCTTCCTTCTAACATATTTTCTTAGGGGCATTTTTCCCTTAATAAGGGTTCATACTAAGATTGTGAATTTATCAAAACATATCCCCCGGGAGTGTCGTGACCAAGAGTGCAGCAAGGCCCGTTGTCGTGCACCAGTTCCCGTTCGAGTCTAGCTCAAAGCGGTGTTTTCGGGTTTTACCCCTAGGATACATCTGTGCCAGAGCCGCCTCTACCTGCTCGTATCCAGACAGGGATGTATTTGTTTGATAAAACACTTACTTAGTATTTACCAAAACTTAGGGATGTTTTTATTATGCTTAGTCTTGTATCTAAGGCTTTACTAGGGTTTCCTAATCCCCAAAATAACTAAACCTATCCTCTGATACCAACTATGACAACCCTGCTTTTTATTACAACTTAAACATGCTTTATTACATAAAACTTCACTTGATACAACAAAGAAGATCGAGAGGTTTAGTGTCTTTGGGGCTTAGGATCATTACATAAAAACTTTAAACTTGGAATACAACATCCTTATTGAAAACTTCCTTTACATGACCACTACATTCCTTTGTACTTAGCATTGCATGGGATTACCTGAGGACATGCATAAGAAAAGGGTGAGCTATAAAGCCCAGTAAGGGAGTACAAAATGAATAACATGAGGAGTACAATACATGTTAGGCAATAGACATATCAATAGAGCATAAGAGAGACATGAACATAAAGGCATGATAAAGCATGATAATCATAACATGGAAATGTGGCAACAACACTTATCATTGAATTATCATGAGCCAAGGCTCATTGCACATGGAGCATGAGTAAACCCTCATTGCACTTGAAGCACGAGTAAACCCTCGTTGCACTTGAATTAGCATGAGTAAACACTCATTGCACATGACGTATCATGATACTATACTTTACCCAATGCATTGGAGCGCTATAAAGGGCGCACCCTTCTTAAACATTTCATTTCATGCATAAGTGTGCCACATGGATCATAAAACATGGATTCATAAAACATAATCATTTATTCCACGATAAAGGAATGTGGAATTCATAAATGAAACTTTATAATCAATATGTAAATGTGCATAAAGGTGAATACCCTTGATGGAGAAATGGGCATGGTATTCACTACACAAAGACATTGGCTTAGAAAATCGGTGTGATTTCGGCAGCGTAACGGCCTGACATAAGAATTCATAAAAAAAGGTTGATGAGAGATAAAGGGGTTCCTCATCATATTTACATGTAATGGAAAGTAAGGATATCATATATATACATTTCCCAACAATAGAAATGGAATTTAGATTCATGATACAAAAGTATTGCTTGAATGTAAAAGAAGAGAGAGAAGTTCCTTTCGGAATTTCGGCATAGTAACGGGTGTACTTGGGAGGCATTTAATGAGAGAGAAAGGGTTCTCACATCATTCAAAAAATAAGAGGATAGTATGGGGGAGGTGCTAAACCATACCCCAACATTCATAATTGAAATAAAAAGGGCAATACAACTTAAAGAAAATTGACAAAAAAATGAGAAAGGAAGAAAACCCCTTACTTGGAAGTGTGCTTCCAAAGGCTAGAGAGAGGCTTGTGAGAGGCTTCTTGGGAGCTTGGGGCACCTTGAGAGGATTCTAGAGAGAGTAGGGCAGAGTTTGGACGAACTTCAAGGGCTTTGGGTGAGGAGGAAGTGGGAGCTTGGGTGGGTTTATATAGGAAAGGTGAGAGAATTCTTTATTATTTAGGTTTGGGACCCCTTATATTAAAATAATCCAAACCACAAACCATCCCATGGTATTTGCCCATGGTTTCTGGAAAAGGGAAGAGGAAAAAAATATTTTACAAGGCCAAGGTCCGAACATATTAAAAAATTAGGGTTGCTTATGTGGAGGTGAGTCACACTCCCATGGAAATTAATTTAAAAAGGCAAAGTGTTGAATAAGTCTTGAGGGCTCCATTAATGCTTTGAAAAGTGAGTCAAACAAACCCAAAACCTCATTATTTTATTGATAAAACACATATTGGCAGAAGATAATGATTATGGTATTTTATTACATCACCATTGGGTCATTATGATGTCATAAAACACATTATATATTTAAATGGTATTTAATTTTTACCCAAAAATTTGACTGTCTCAGAAAATTATGAAAAATTCACCGTTGGATAATTTCGACGTCCTGATTCCAAAAATAATATTTATTTTATCTAAATAATTTTCTAAATATGTGAATTTTCACTTTTAAAATAAAAACCGACATTTATAAAAAATTCACGGGTTTTGAAAGAAATGGCTTTCAAACCTTAATAAAAATTTTAATTGCATTCATAAAATTATAAGATCATTTATATTTAATAAAAATTAATTTAATATTAATAATAATATTTTATTAAAATATTATTTAATTCAAAAATCCTTTAATTTAATAAAATATAATTCTTAATTAAATAATAACTAAAAACATCATTTGTACTTTAAAAACTAATTACAATGCATCAAAAATGACTAGAAATTATATTCATTATTATATACAAAAATAATGTACATGAACATGGTGGTACTTATTTGTTACATAACCCCTTAAAATAGCCGCATAAGACCTAAGGGTAAGGTGTGCGATGGTGACAGACTCTTGGGGTTGCTCGGATAACATCGCTCGAGTGGTAATCTCTATCAACTTCCATTTTTCCCGTAGACGATCACGTTCGAGCTTGACTTGATGAAGCTCAGCTTGGGCTTGGTCAAGGTCAAAGCCCAAAGACGCCACCTCCTTTCCGAGCTCCGACAAATGGGCTTCGTAAGGGGCAATTCTACTGGATGAGGCCATCGCTTCCTTTGTCTGAGTAGAAAATTGGTTCGTTAAAGACTTATATTTAAACTACCCAGATGATCACTGTTCAACGACTATAAAAGTAACGGTCACAAATCTTAACGTAAAATTTAAAGAAGTTGACATCTTATAAAAACATTTTTCATAAAGAAACATTTAACTGGATCAAGAGAGATTTTCCATTAATGAAACTTTGGGTCGTTACACTTTCTCTTCTTATAACTTCAGTCACAATAGTATGAATATAGTGTGGAATAATAGTCACATAATTCATCTTTGACCAAATTGATCATTTACTAATATCAATGTGTTCATGAACTATTATTCTATTCTTATCCCATTATTCTTTAGTGAAAAATGGTTACATTGAATTACCTTTTTCCAATATTTCTATAATCACCTAAATACTTTATGATTACTGAAATAATGATGTTTATCTTAGCTTTGAATCAAAAAAATAAATATTCTTCAATACGATATCAATAGTGAATGTAGTATCATTTCTATTTCAAATAAGAAATGTAGAATGGTACTCAATACCAGCTTCTTAGTCAATCTATCACTTAAGAAAATTGGTTTTATATCTTCTTAGAAATCATGTATTCAATTAATTTACATGAAATAATTATTTCATGAAATTTATACTTCATGAAATTATTGCATGAAACTCTCATTTATACCTTTAGCACACACATATATATGAATGTATTATTTCACGTTATATATTACTTATGTTAATTTTTATTTTCATTTAACTTCACACTTCCTTGTAGAAAAATTGGTTTACGTATTTTAATGTTTTTTATATATTTTTATATGAAAGAACATGTTCTTCTTCATACATTCATGCACTACCATCTACCTCATGTGTTCTTATTCTTGGATAAAACCACAAAAATGAGAGATATATCATGGAACTATCTACTTTCACAAACATTAATGTGTGAATTCCTTTATCATGCAAATAGAATAATAATTATCTTCTATTTTATTTGTATAAGAATGTATATAAGTTTACAGAAACTTAATTCATGAAAAAAAAGTCTGTCGTATAATAGTGTGAAAACCAATTGGATTCGTGATGCATTCTTCTTGTAGGATGGTACAAAAAAATACACCTGCTTCGCTTAAAAATAGTGAGTATAAAACCCAAATCCTGGATCGCAGAACTATCCATCTTTATTAAGAACAACTAGGGTGTATTTACACAAGTCACATATCTGCAACTCTTCTTCATGGAAGAAAATGCTTCGTGGAACATCTTAATTCAAATAAAGGTTGACGGTACTCTCCTATTTTCATGTCCTTCATGGATCACTTAACCATTTTCCTCTTCATGTGAATATATTCTTAGAGATTACTCTATTTTTGGAAATGATAACTCTCAGTGGAAAAATAAGAATAACATAAAACTTATTGGAATCATTGCTTCAATATTTATTTCCAGATGATCTTCATCTATTCCTAGTTTAATCACTGAATCAAATCTCAATTTTTGTAAGTGTAAATCACGAAATTACATTCCCAAAGATATTGGATTTTAATTATTCAAACATGGGTTATATAGTGGGGAATATAATTTTTCCCTTTATTATGTGATGTTGTCCTATTTTATTTCATTAAAAAATCATCAACATGCAGTCAAGAAAAGGTGCATGCATGAATAATATTGAACCCTATCCATGCATATCAAAAGCTCTAATAGCCTCTTTAACATGATTTTCATTCTTTAAATCCATGTTTTATGAGTTTTTGATCATATGATTATGACATTAAACCATCCATTTACGTTTGAATCATTTTCAGTTAGATTTAATAACACGCTTGAGATTGGTAAGATTGAGGATGTTGGGTTCTCAGTAAGTAGAAATTCCAATATACAAACATCTATTGAGTATTGGGAGGTTGATGAATATTTAGGGATTCAACTGTGAAACTAAGATCAATCAAATCATATGGACATAGTTATATTCGTATATTTAAAATGCATGAATAGTAGAACATACACAATTATCCCACATCAAATATCAAGATGGTTATGATCAGATATTTTATCCATCTTATTCCCTCCACTTGCCTGATATGGAAATTTTTTTGGTACACAGATACACAACACACACATTTCCCCCATGGTCCACGCCCGACTACACGGTCCATGGGATTTTTTCCCAATGGCCAAACCTTCACGACTTCGAGCATGCACTATGCAGTCCTTATACGTAGGCATGCAAGACACATGTTTCCACAATGCATTGCCCTCTTCTTCCACTATGACTGGATAGCACAGTTCAGGTATTAACATGTGGTTAACCCCATTAGTTTTGTCAAATATAGTTGAGGATCTCCTTGGTTGACTAGAAAAAGGATATCCCAATTTTTTGAGTAAGGGAAACATAAGAGTTACTTCTATTCCAAAATTCTCAATAAAATATTATAAATATTCCTCATCATAAACCATCATGTAAAAGATTTCACATTTTTAATTCTCTATGAAAATTATAAAATATTTCATATCTATGTTCACTTCATTAAGAAAAATGATATTTAAAATTATCAACATTCAAGTCTTCAAGAAAATAATTTTTTTCATTATGTTTAAGTAAGCTCTTCATAGTTTTTGTGTAATAATGACACATTTCATAACAATATTTAATGGATCTCACTCATATTCCATAAATCTCATTCAATAAATTAACATCATTGGATAGATCATATTCCTTTATAATTTTTTTAATACTAGGTGGCATATAAAAACACTAAGTGATAAATGTCTTCTGAACTTAAGACTAGTTAAATAATTGTCTGAGTTAGTAGGATAATTATTCAAGAATGACATCTATTGTCGTTTAATGAATCCATAAATATTCTCTAAGCATCACATTTAAATATAAATGTATTCAAACCATTTATTTGTTAATTTAAATTATAACACTTGGTTACTTTATACAAGATTCATTAACTTTGAAACTTCTTCATCATATTGAAATCCCTGAAATATTGTTATTTCATTGAAAATCGGTAAAAAATATCGAAAATAATTTACAATAAATAAAACTAAAACACAAAGTGGGATCTTAATCTTCCCTCCCATGGATGAATCTCCTATAAAATACTTTGTCTCTATTACTGACATTTTATCCATATATATGATAATTGTACTTTAAACCTCAGAGGCACCCTAAGATCAACCTGATACATCAATCGATATCTTAGACTGACTTCTAGTGTGACTCCATAGTCAAATACTCAATCAAAAAAAAAACTATATTCATTCCCTAAATATAATCACAAACTCATTCTCGATTTGAGGCACCCTGAGATCACTCAATAACATCCCAGGACCAATTTCAATGCTCAGACTTCATCTAATATTACATCCACACTCACCTATTTCAATATCCATAGAATCTTGATTAATTTTGATCCATTTGTTCAATATAATCCCAACACCCAAAATGACTATCTTACCATAGATATCATTCACCAATGAACATTCCACATAAGGTTTTTGTTATCCATCATTGATATCACAATCCCCACCATAGATTCATCCTTTTCAATGCACAATTGAACCAAAATATTTTACATCATAGTCTTTGTCCCATCCCTCACCGATCAGGATGACTATACTATGACACATCACTCATATAGATAACCAACATCAATAGTTCCTTGCACTTAATTGTGCATAACATTCTTTCTAATTCATGTTCAATCGTTGTGTCACATCATACTCTAAAAAATCATCATATTTTTACCCCAATCATTCATGATATCACATCTATTCCATACTCGATGACTTTTCTACCACAATGTTAAAATTGTTTTCACCACCGCACCTCATCAACAAAATCCCGAAAGTGGCATCATCCCTCATATCTCAACTGGTTATCACCAGTCCCAATTTAAACAACATGACATTAAACCATCTCATACATGTGGTCTCATTTGAATCCCAATGGGAATAGACACTAGAATATCCCAAACGTAGAAACCTGACTCACACTCCCATGAGTGGAACACCATCATAATTTTTCTTGTATGCCTATACACATACTATGATAATCATGTATTCCAGCCTCATTATGGATGTAGTCCTCATGGAATTCTTCTTCATAATCATGCACCTCACTTGTGCCTTTCAACATCACATGATCAACCTACAACTAATTTCATTCCCAAAACCACAAGACCCTTCCCATGATTTCACCACAGCATTAAAGTACATCCAAATGAATAAAAGGATTTACACCAAAATTGTCCTTCCCTTTTGAAACTAGCATCGATACTGCGACACACTATGTGCCTCACATTCACAGGTACTATCACTTGATGACCATGACCCAAATAATAAAATAAAGTCATCACCATGCATATACCATATCCCTAGTATCACATCATGTCCTCTAGTATAATAGCATGAACCACCTAACTGTGGTTTCACTTCTATAAAACTCAAAATATCTATGTAACCCTTCTCATAGGTTCCCTCAGTCAAACAAGTTACCAACTCACCAAGGTATAAGTCATATATAAGGGTCTTCAAATCTCCCATATAGTCTAAAGTTCAAGTATGAAACCAAGATATAGCTCAAAAGATACATATTCATTCTCATCTCAAATATCCAATGTAACCTTTCATGCCAAACACCTGCTCAAGGGTCTAATAACAATAAAAAAATACCTTGCCAACTCAATATCCGACATGGGAATTGATTCTCACCAAGAATCAATCTACAAGACAACTCCCTTAACAATCCCAAATCATCCAAGTTAATGAATAAATAATTACATCTTATTATATGATCAAAGAAAAAAACTCATATTTATAGGGTTGGATAAGTAGAGTTACATTCCAATCTATATGGAAAAAATGTGTTATAGGTTGTTACAAGCACAATAAGTAATCATTCATATTTTCATGTCCCTAGGGGACACACATATAGGAGAATCATCTTAAGATTCTCTATACCAAATAACTAAAAAATAATGGTTTATTTTGATATAATACCATTCCATTATATATCGAATAACACCATAGTTTTTGTTACGAGAACATTAAATGACTGATCCTACAAGGTAAATTCAACTGACATCTCCCTATGACATTTTTTATCCAGCGAGCCACAATTAATTAGTTTATTTATGTAGAGTTACATTATAAACTATATAGTAATATACCATAAATGTTATTACTATAAAATTAAGTAGTTTATCCCATGAAATAGAAACCCGATAGGTGTTTCCACAAAGGAACCATGCGCCTTATTGACCTACTAGGGTCTCCTCACATCCCATACACAAAGGGAGTATTTCCTCATTATCAAAAACATTATCTCTATATATCCAAATATCCATAAATAATTAGAAAATACACATAAATTTTATTCCAATAGACTATAATCCCACCATGTACTTATATGGGTAAATTTCAAATAATCCGTTACTCATATTTGTTTTCCATTTATTATGGGCTTATAATTAAATTATCCTGAGGGGGTGAATCAAGGTATGAAAAGTTATTTAACCAATTAAAAATATTAGTCCTTTAATGTATCAGTTGCCCTTATGATATTGAGCTCTCAGCCATTAGGTTCAGTTATTATGAACTTTTATCAGATATACATTACATTGCAAGATTTTTTTTATTTATCATGAAAAAAGTAAATAGGGACATGAGAATTTAAGGGTTCATACTCATTAGTCTCTACCCAAGGAGCATGAATTGATGATTTTATGTGTACCAAAATATACTATGATCACATTAATCTTATAAAGGTCCAATGCCCTCATAGTTGTCTAGGATATCTCCCTCATTTCCCATGCACATTGCCTCATAATATTTAGGGACACCTCACTGCTTCCAAAGGGTCACTCGATTGAACATTATTTTTTTTGATCACTGTCATTGGAAAGAGTAACCTTCACATAATATATTTACATATAGGTCCCTTATCCATCATCAATTTCCTAGAATAAATACATAGCTATATATACAATCTCTATTGAAACCCATATCGGATTTTCCATGATAATATGGGAACAAATCTTTAATGAAACACCTCTTCTGTCAAGGGTAAGTATTGAACAACCTCTACTTTGTTGAAGGAAAAAAATACCACTACACTTTAAAATGTATTTAGTATATTTAAATTCATAAACATACCAACCCTACACCTATAATTAATTATTCTCTATGATAATAATATCATCAAAGTAAGCTTCAGTATCTCCCTATTCTTTTAGATGTGCAATGTATACATAGTGAATCCCTCTCAATTATTTGCCTCCTATAAATGTATAACACCTCCATAATAAGAGGAATAATGGTAAATAAAATATCTAGTTTTAAGAGACATAACAGGGCCTTATAACCACCCATTAACATTCTCATAATCCCTCTTCAAGATCCATCAAATTCATTCAACATGCATAACTACTTCATGGATGACTCCCTCCTCTTTCAAGCATGTTTTTTCCAAATATTCCACCATTTCAAATATTGAGAATCACATTAAATATTGTATTAGACCATGGTATATAACCATAAAATATGATTTATTAATTCTTAAACATCCAACTCATGCATCGCCTGATTAATTTCTCTATATATGGAACACTTGCAGCTAAAATTCCCTGCAATATAAGTTATATTAGATCAATTTGATGTGGTGTTTGGAACATATACCATAACACACTTTGAAATGGCTTGATCCACATATTTAATCCATCATGCATACTAATTTTAAAAAACTAAGATTCAGACAATATAGTTCACTGTTGTTTTAACACCAAGATATTTTTTAAAAAAGAATAAAATGAAACTTGGTAGCATATAGCGCATGAAAAATTGAGTTTATCTTATTAAATAAGAAAAAAAGAGTTCATAAATGGAATTAATTAAACAAAACACTCATTTTATATTTTTTTTATATGAAACCCTAAGATCTTACTATTCAATGGTGCATTCAAAATGTAACAGACAAATTAAATGATTCATGATATATATTGTCATTATAAACTAGCCGTTGGAATGATGGGTATGAACATGATTAATCAAAATATGAAAATATTATTTAAACATGTATATATAAATAATTTTTTGGTTACAAATGAATTATTAATGAAAATAAAACCATTTTGAAAATAAAAGGAATCTTTTTATGAAAATCTATTTTAATGCGCACATGTCTATTTTGTAACACCTGAAAAATCATAAAAGAGTAACTTTTATTCGATAGCGTGTATGACATTTAACACCAAACATAGAAAATAATCTAAAATCTAGATAATTTTTGGTATATTTAATATTTCTAAAAATTTAATATATTATATAGCTTTAAATTCATGCAATACTAAGTTGTCTTGAATCACACACAACAATGAGTTTATTCAATAACTTGTATTACACATAAGTGTTACACAAAAGAACGATTTTTACCAAACAAAAATAAATTATAAAAACAATTTTATGTAATATAATAATATATAAACTATCCATTATCTCAGGGGTTATGAATAGTATTAACAAACATATGAAAATATACTGTTTATAAAAATATAAAAAGAATTCATAGGTTACCAATTAATTTTAAATGAATATAAAAACCAATTGAATATAAAGGTGATGTTGTTTAGATCAAAAAGGTGTTTTTTCATAATAAATAAAATTAATTATGAAAATTATTTAATTATATGTATTATATATTCAATAAAATATTTTTTACATTCAGCCAATATATTTGATAACCATAATAAAAGAAGATGCATTATTTTACGCATAAAAATTATATTTTTCAATAATGGAAATTTTATCACCTTTTAATGGCGCACATATTTAAAAACTAAATTTTAGAAATTTTATTTTCCAAATAAACATAATTTTTTAAATTTTAGAATCAAAATTATCTTAACATTAATTATTTGTTTTTTAAGATTATTTTGGATGAATAGTTAAACATACTGAATTTTAATTGAAAACATCTTTTTCATCTCATTTATTTATATTGTTAAATTATATTTTAAATTGTTTTGAAAGTAAAATTAAATCAATTATAAATTAATTAATCCAATTTTGGTCATTGGAATCAATTTTACATTGAAATTGGATATAAAAACATTTCAAACATTTGATTATTTTTACTTTTAAAGCTCACTTTTTCATCCCATCTGTGAGATTAATTTTAAATTAATTTCTCATAGTTATGTTTTTGGAATTCAGAAAAATGGATTGAATATTTTTAGTCAAAAAAATTTATAATTTATAATAAGTTTAAATTAGTTTTTTACCTAAAATATTAGCAAAAATAATTAAAATTAATTACAGTGATTAAGAAAAAAATAGCTTAACAAGGGCCGAGACCTTAAACTTAAGAGAAAAATGACCTAGAAACTTGTACAAACACCATTAGATGGAAATATTTCGACCATAAAATATTTTTTCAATAATATGGTTTATTATTGTACATAAATTATATAAGGAAGACCTCTCAATAGTGTTTACCTTTTTAGATTTAAAATAATGTCACCCCCCCTCTAATATAAAAAGGCACTCACATATCATATTTATTAAAACATATCATGACATTTAGATCATCCAGAATATTCCCAAATAATATCTCAACATCCATAAACTATTTCTAGAAGCATCACAATGTTAATAATACATCTAAGGAATTATTTTGGTATAAACCAAAATGAGTTACCAGTATAAGAGGTAATGTTCTTCAATAATCACTTTTTCTTTATTTACTTATCCACCCTTAAATTATTTATATATAATTATTATATAATAAACTAGGTTTATTAAATATAACTAGATTTTTTATACTAATATTTTTACCTAAACTTTTACAAACATCCATAAAATGTGATACATATTCATCATTCATGTGTACGACAGACTACCTCCTTATGAACCACTGTCATTCATTTTTACATTTAACACCTTTTAAGGTTGGAAATAATTAAGTATTTATGGTTATATATGATACATATAGTATTTATAATGTATTTATACATCTAGAATTTTTTTATGACATAACATATTGATTTCCATTTTTGGGAATACAATAACATCATTTGTGGACATGTGGACTATCGCCTCCTCAAAGCGATGTGATTCGTTCACACTATACATGGAATGTATAAAGCTTGGTTTTATTAAAAATGTGTGACATAAAATAGATAAATATGATACTGTAAATATAATATATATAAATATACATATTTATATATCATTTAATTTTAATTATTCTAAATACGACATGGAAATGGTTGTATTGTTCATACATACGTACGACCAACTGTCTCCCTGAACGGTGATTTTCATTTACTATGTCCAAACTGTATTGATTATTATAAGTAAATATATAATTAATATATATAACATATAAATAATTTTTTAAATCAAGTATATGATGAAATCATTATATATGTTAGAAGAATAAAAAATAACAAGTCAAAACATACAAAAAACTAGGAAATTAAAACATGAAATAGTGAAAATAATGAGATATTATTAAAAAATGGGTAATAATATTTTATAATGGGATCATATATGATATAATAAATATAATTATGTTTCTTTTATAAGTAGGTTACATGATTAAAACCACTATTCATGAGTTTAATGTATGTTCACTCGAACATAAATGAATAGTAAGGGATTCCGTCTCAATTTCAATTGATTGAGCCATATTGTAATGTTATGAACCTAGTTTATTTTATTTGGTGTATATAATGACCCTTTGACATTTAATATCACGTATAATTCATTTTTCCTAATATTTTGACTTATAATTTGAATTATTTTATCTAAGGGGATTTGAAATTAAAATAACATAGTGGAAATGAAATTTCATAACACAAATTCTTTTTCATTGGGTTATATTACTTCCTCATTTTCATTAATATTATATGATTATGTGTATAATTAATTTTATTATATATTAATTTATTTAAAATTCTTATATTTGTATTTATAGTTGATAAACATAATCAATTAATTGATTAATTCTCACTTAAACATTATGATCATTTTAAGAGTTTATTTAACAATCTAATTCTAATCGTGATTTTCATTATTGAAATTCCATTAAAGTATTTTTTTTATAATATTTTTTTAAATAAAACCTTTAATTTTATTCTCCTATAGTTATTTAATACCTTCTTCAAAACATAGTACCATTTTCCCATTATTTGGTACTAAAAATGTTTTATAATTTTTTTTAAGAAAACATAACTTCATTTCTCTCTTTAGTTAGAGAACATGTTTTCTTCTAAAACACAGTTCTCTAAAAATTTTTTATAAAATAATTTTATAATTTCTAATATGATTTATTAAAGAATTTTTTACTTTTTTCATTTATTTGTTTTTTCAATGGAATCTTATTGTTGCTTTCCGAATAAGGTACATTTATAACATTTTTACATGGAAAAAATAATGTTCTTTTTTACCTTGTATAATATGAATGGAATTAAATGTTATAGTTTTTTTGAAGATACATTATTAATTTTGAAAGGTTAATTTTTAAATAAAATTTTTTCCTGAAATTTAATTTCTAGGAAAAGGATTTTCAAAATGTTTTTAAAAATGAAAAGTATATTTTCCTCAAGAATGTTTTGAAAAGATATTTTTAAAGTATTTGCATTCATTAAAGGAAACAACCCTTTATTTTAATAAACTTGCTTCAGATATTTTGTATCAATACCGTTTGTATTATTCCTCTCAAATTTTTATTATTTATTTGTCTAAGGATAGTATTGAAATTCACTTACTTGATTCATTTTTATATACCCCTTAAAATATTAAATTTTCTAAGATAATTAGACATTAAATTTCTCATAAATATCCATACAATTTATGATTTATTTGATTAATGACCAAACTATATAAGATTTATAACCAGTATTTGTTAATCCTTTTAGAGGATATATCTTTATGGTAATGGTTTCATGTGACAAGGAATCATGACATCCAGTAATTTAGCATTACTTTTGTTGAGAACTAATTTATAATTTTTTTTCATGAGATTATTTTTTTGAAATTATCTTTTTATGAACCATTCATAGATTATTTATTATATGATAAGTTTTTTTAGTTATTACCTTTCCATATTTATTATGATCTGTGATTCATTATTTCTTCCATTGAACATTAGACTTACTGGGAATTTGAGATCACACTTATTTTATTTCAATTCCCTAGGAATCCAATAAGTTTAATAATAATGATATGAAGGGATGTGATAATTGGGAATAAGTTTATCATTGAGAAAAAATCATTTTGTAATTAGTGTATTCATTTCTAATACAAGACTCAGGTATGTATCTGATTTTCAAAGAATAATAAATTATTCGGTCCTTTGGGGTTTTATTCCTTGTAATCATGCCAATATAATGGTAGTAGACATCGGCTCTGGGATTTTGGGGTTGGGTAATTATAGTTGGTATCAAAGGGAGGTTTAGTAGAAACCTTGAGAACTAGATTTAAGAAAACATAGATTAGGGAGTGCAACACAAATATATAATTTTAGGATTATTATAGAATAATATCCTAAATGTTTTGGTTAGATATAGATTATGTGTATTTCTTCGAAATACATCCTTGTTTGGATACTAAAAGTGGATGTGGTTCTAGAAAATATGTACCTACGGGTAAAAACTCTGAAAATGTGCTTCGAGTCTAACTCAAGCATAACCTAGTACACAACAACGGGACTTAAATTACACCTAGTTTGATACTCTAGGGAGATATGTTTAAGATAATTCGCATTTTATTTATTAAGTATTTGAATAGATAATGAAAATGAATAACCTAGGTTAAACCTATATTTCTTTATATTGAAAATAAAATTTTATTGTTTAGATATTCTATAAATGATTATATTTTCATCTCACTATTACTATTTTTAATCACACTTTTCTTCCTAGTTTTAGTCAATATTCGGAACATGAATGAGTCATGTTTACATTTAATGTAACACCGCAAGGTTCTAAAAAAGTAAATTGAAATTCATGAAACCTTATTTTAAGTAGATAGTTATAACTAGCCTATAAATATAATTTCTCTGTTTTTATGATTTGAATTTCAAAAAATAGTCATCTACGATTGTGATGAGTAAGTTTTTTTGAGTATGACAGAAACAACATGTGTTTTTGATTAACAGTAACATACCCTTATTAATAGAAATCTGAATTGTAATATGACCCTTATGAAATAGTAAATCATATTTTTATTTTATTTTATTATGGTTATAAGATAATGAGATGTTGATTAATTTTTCAAGGTGTTAAAAAATGAATTATAGATTTAAAATCGTTATTTTTGAATAAATTATTAATTTATTGAAAAATTAATTTAATAATATTTAGAAAATTATTGTCAAAATAATGGAGTTCCTTTTTGAATTCTAAAAATATTGATCTTTTTGGGGTGAATTTTTGAGATTTGTCTAAAATTATTGTATTTTTATGAATAGTAAAATATGATAAATTATAATAAATGCTAAATACTTGTTTTTCTACATCATAGGTGATGCATGGATGATGTAATCCCCCCAGATTGGAAATCACATGCAATTATTACTATTTGAGGTCATTTTAATCAATAATATTCATAGTATTGAGAAAAAATATTATAATAATGATTAAAGTAATGTAAATCCCTCCTCTCCTCCACTATAAATACTACCCTCATTCCCCTCTTCCTATCACACCTCTTAAGACTTGAGAATTGTCCATGTTCTGCCAAATCCCCACCTAAATGTTGTTCCCCATTTCCAAGAACTTCTAGTCTCACTAAAAGGATAATACCAAAGGCCTTAAGGATGATCTCAAGGAGAAGAGATCAAAGGGTAATAATTCTCTTTCTTTTTCATATTTTTTTTTCTAATTCCATTATTTTCTTATAATATCATCCCATCAACTTATCCAGGAGGTATGAAATCTACAGAATCTTATCTATTGTATATTTTATCATGTTTATGTAAAATATTCAACATATTTCTTTCTCTCCTCTCACTTTTATTCTAAAATTAAGAACATCATCTCTGATGACCGATTAACCAAAATCATGGACGTTGTGTTTAAAATTTCCATTATATCCTTAAAATATGATCATAAAACCCTTTTAATGGTTGAATCAGAATTTTAATTTTACGTTGTAACATATTTTATGTTCTAGAATTAACTTTTATTCATGACATTAAATTATATAATGGAACAACTTCTTGATTATCAAGGAACTACCAAAATGATCTAAACAAACAAAATTAATATTTTATGAAATGATCCATCATCATATATGATAAAAAAAATTATTTATGGAATAATTATATATTCTGGAGACATATTAATAATATTTCATTCCACTTATGTAATTTAATTTCCATATGACAAGAAAATAAAATACAAACCCGCTGTTGAAATCATGTAAAGAACAGACCCAAAACAATGGGAGAAACAATATACTAAAACTTAAAGAGTGAAATAATGTTATAAAATTATCATATAAGGTGTTATAAACATGAATATGTTTTTTTAATATATTAATAACACCATTTTAACCATTATAGTGTAGTTTTAAACATGTTTTAAGTATGACAAACCCGAGGTAAGGGAATTCCAAACACGATTTCCACTCTTTGGGTTAACATTCTACTACATTATTTATGTGGTAATAAAATTGTTTTTGGGATGAATTTTGTTTATATTATGTTGAATTATGTTTATTTGTAGTATATATACATATTCTATCCACTCTATTATGTCTCTATTCTGTTATATGATATTTATAAAGGGATTTTCTTTTAAAATTCTCTTTTAAAATTCTATTATAAAAAATTCAAAAGAAATGTTTTCAAGTAATTATTCATATTGTATGATTATGTTATGGTTCTTGGGAATTATTTATGATGAATTTTGGGACCTATATCTCCATAAAATTCATTGGGTATGTGTGTATTTGAGGTCGGTCGTATGGTTACTCCAAGTGAAATTGTGATTGTTACACAATAAGGTAGTCGTGATGGTTACATTGTAAGGTAGTCATGAGGGTTACAAATAATAAGGTAGATGAGATGGATTCTAGATTATTTAAGTAATGCGCCAACATATATTTATGTTTCTATTTATGTTCTATATGATTTCTATAAATCTCATGGAAATCTAAATTTTCACAACTTAAGTTTATATGAGTAACAAGTATGTCTTTTGGAAAATGATTTCATATGTTACAAGTCTTCATAGACTAATGTTTTCTTTCCTTACTTATATATCCCTTACTAAGATTTATGTTCTCATCCCAAGTTTTTAAAATATTTTCATAGGTTATAAGTATGTGTATGTAAAATAAGGATTCCAAGTTCAATGTTATGAAATTTTTTCAAAGAAAACATGTTTTATTTTAAAAAGTTTTATATTTTAGAAGAAATGGATATTGTTTTTAGGGAATCTACTCTATATGAATGTGGAATGTTATTTACGTATTATATCCCAAATCTATAAAAATATAATCTTGAAAATATCCTCAATATGAAAGGAAGTGATTTATTGACTAAAATTTAGGATTATGTAATGTAATAAAGTCGGGCCCTTATAGTTGGTTACAGAGGATGGTATAGATAACTTTAAGGGTTAGGATGATGATAATAGAATACCATAAATAATTTCAACTTTATGGTCAGTTTGAAATGATATATAATTTAAATATTTCTTTTTTTCTTTTACTAAGATATGTTTTTTCAGAATGATTTTCTATCGAATAAATAGGTAAGATAAAGAGTAAAGGCACTAATAGAACGATATTCTTCCTAATCTACAGCCCGAAATGGTAGGGATTAGAACTGAGTAGTTTTTGATAGTAATGGATCATCTAATGCAGGAAGATAAATGGTGGTACCATCTTTTCAAGAGAACAATAAGAGGTACCATGACAGAACATGACGATAGTAGAATATTTTATGAGATAACACCCTCCTGCATTTAGTGGATCTTCAGACTCGGTAGCAGTTGAAGGATGGATTAAAGACCTTGAAAAGATATTTGATGTTAGGGTATGTTCAGATAAGCAAATTGTAAGTCTTTTCATTTATCATTTTGAAGTTGAAGATGATCCTTCGTGCCCAATATTCAAAAATATTTGGGATAGAGAAGAGATTGATTCCTTAGAGTGAGAGGATTTTAAAAGTATTTTCTTAGAAAAATATTTTCCTAATGTGGTGCAACTTAGGATGAAGAATAAATTACATGAATTGATGAAAAATGAGGAATATTTAGTGTCTTTTTATGAATCAAACTTCACCCAACTGGCAATGTATACTAAAAATCTTATTTTGGATCTTGTTAGAAAAGTCAATCTATTTTACTCAGGATTAAACCTATGGTATCGAAGGGCATTAGCCTCCTATAAATTCAAATGTTTTGAGAAAATTATCTGAAATGGTGATAGGGTAGAGATAGAGTTTTCTTATGATAATTTTTACTTTGAAATGATAAGAAGTGGTCCATATGGCAAGAGAGCGGTAAAAATCAACCAAAGAAATCTGATGGTACGAAATTCCAGTTTCTAGTTTGTGATAAGTGTGGAAAAAAACACCCAGGGGAATGACTGACTAAAAAAGGTATGTTTTTTTGATGTGGTAAGTTTGGACATATGGCCAGATATTGTAATGAAAATGATCATAAGACAAATCCAGATAAGAAAACTATTGAGTGTTTTAAATGTTGATATATGGGTCATTATGAAAATGTCTTCCCAAAGGGTGATTTGAATGATGCAAAGAAGCTAGAATATAAGTAGAAATGAGTAGTGAGATCCTTTGCATCTACATCAGTATACATCAGGCCATCTAATGAAGTTGTATCAGGTACCTTGTTTTTTTAATTAGATTTTGCTAAAGTTTTGTTCGATACAGGGTCTACACAGTCTTTTATTTCTGAGGAATTTTATGGTAAATTGGAAATATCACCTCAAAAAATGATATCATAACATATATTTAAAATAAAATGAGGGTATATTATTACAAAGATGAATTATAAAAATATTTCTATTATGGAATATGGAAATACATTACTTGAAAAACTTGTTGTTTTGACCTTAATAGAGTTTGATGTTATTCTGGGAATAAATTGGCATTCGGGTTGTCATGCTAAAATTGAATGTAAAGATAAAGAAGTTGTTTTTCAGAATGAGTTTTAGTTTTTATACAAGAAAGAACACATACAATAGATAACATATTAGGAAGCTGAGAAACTATTGAAATATGGAAATTAAATTTATCTTGATCATATTTTTCAAAATAAATGAACTATTTAGATTAAGGATGTGCCTATAGTAAATGAATACCTTAATGTTTTTTCTAATGAGATACCTAGTGTCATACTTTATAGGGAAGTCGAATTCACAATTGACTTATATCCTAATGCTAAGCCAGTTTGAAAACCCCCATATAGAATGTCTCAAATCTATCTTATTGAACTAAAAACTCAGTTGCAGGAGTTCCTTGATAAAGGCTTCATTCGTCCTAGAACTTCACCATGGTGTGCTCCTATTTTTTTCATTAAAAATAAATATGGTTCCATGAGGCATTTGAATGATTATTGAGCCTTGAATAACATCACTATTAAAACATTTATCATTTTCCTCATATCGATGACTTGTTTGATCAGCTCTATGGATCTCAATACTTTTCCAATATTGACTTGAGATTTGGATACCATCAACTAAAGGTAAAGGAGGATGACATCCTGAAAACAGATTTTTGTACAATATGTGGGCATTATGAATTATTTTTTAGGCCGTTTGGGTTAACAAATTCACCTTATGTATTCATCGATCTTATGAATAGAATATTTCATTAGTTACGAGATAAGTTGGTGGTTGTGTTTATTGATGACAATTTGGTATTTTTTAATAATAAAGATGAGTATGAAAAATATATAAGGGTTGTTTTGAAAACCTTAAATGAAAAGAAACTATATGGAAAATTCAGAAAGTGTGATTTTTGGTTGCAATAGATTTATTTTCATGGGAACATTTTAAATACGAATGGAATAACAATTGATCAAGCCATAACAAAAGTGGTTAATGAATTTCCAATACCTACAAAGTTTACAGATATTCCTAGTTTTATTGGATTAGTAGGTTATTACTGAAGATTTTTTAAAAACATTACATTTCTATCTAACCCGCTAACTAAGTTGATGCCGAAAGGGGTTAAATTTATTTGGACATAAGAATGTGTTGTTTATTTTTAGGGACTGAAGAAGAGATTGGTGAATTCTATAGTTTTAGTCTTGCCGTCCCGAAGTGGTGAGTGTAACGACCCGAAATTTTGAATAAATCTTGTTTCCTAATTTTATGTGTTATTTTATTTTATTTTTATACTCAACAAAATTTTTTCATTTGATAACACGATTATAATTAAAATGAGACCGTTGGGTTTTGACTATGATATGATCATTGGTCAATATGACCGTTGGAAACTTAAAATTTTGATTTTTGTCTCTAAATACAAGTAATATTGGTTAATTATTATAGAAAGAAGATTCGATGGCCTCGCCCAGTAGTCTTGGACCGATCGAAGCCCATCTAACAGAACTTGGGAAGGAGGTAGCACCACTGGGCTTTTCTTTGGACCAAACCCAAGCCGAACTTCATCGTGTGAAGCTAGAACGGAATCAACTTCGCGAGAAGTTAAACCTGATAGAAATTACTACTCGTGCGATGTTGGCCGAGCCTCCCTCAGATTATCTCACCTTAGAACACCTTGCACTTAGGTCCTATGCTGGCATGATAAGGGTCTATTTAAGGAGACCGTAACTGCCTTGTGTAATCCTTTGTTTTAAATAAAAATTGGAATTTCTTCTTATGATAATGTTTATGACTTTTCAAATGTTTGGATAAATATATTATGCATATTTTTTGTGAATTTTAGAGAAAGGATATTCAAAACAATGTTTATGTAAACCTTAAATAATTAAAAATGTGTAATTATTTTCAAAAATGGTCTTCTACAATTATGTTCAGTACGAAATTTAGAGTCTAATAAGATCAACTTGATTTTTGATGAATAATAAATTATGAATAGTGATTTTATGCTTAGGATTAGTAATGTGACCAAATAGATTAGTAACCTCACTTAAATAAAGTATTAAAATAATCTAGACACCTTGATTAAGTAATGTGATTCAATAAAATGGTTAAATAACGGTTTCATAAATTATCATTCAGGTATTAGTTTTTTCGGGTGAATAGTGTTTTTTAATTAAAAATTAAATTAAAAATATATAGAAAATTATTTTTATAAAATGGATTTCATTTTTGAACTCAGAGCATCTATATTATGTTAAGGTAATTTTTGGGGTTTTTTCTAAAAAAAATGAATTTTCGATGAATAGTGTATTTATTTAATAATAAAATTAAAAAATTTTAGAAAATTATTTTTATAAAATGTAGTTAATTTTTGAAATCAGAGCATTGATATTTGGTTAATGTGAAATTTTTGGATTCTGAGAAAGTTGAATTTTCAGTGAATAGTAAAAATACAGTTTTAGGGTTTCGGTATGTTTAATGACATCATAACTGTGTCATGATGATGTCATGAGATATTTTAAGGTTTGACCAACCAAACATGATGAATTATTGTATTGGGGGCCCCATGTGGCCTAAATTCATGGGAAATATCATGGGAGAGCTCATGGTTTTTAGAAAACCACTTTTGAAGTGTCCCTTGGCCATTAATGCTTTGTCCCCTCACTTTCCCAATAAATACCAAGCCCTCCTCTCATCCATTCGACTCCAAAACCATCCTCAACGAAGTTCTGGACTCCTTACCTCCCAAGGAGTCCTCCCAAGGTGCCCACAAGCCCTCAAGGTCCAAATCTTTTAGTTTTAAGAGTTACATTTTAAAGTAAGGGATCCGACCTCTCTCTTTATTTTCAAGTAATCTCTTTTATGTCATTTATTTTATGCTCCATGTTATTATGTTAAAATATTTTCTTTTATATTCCTCTTACTTCACTTTTCATGTTCATATAATGAGAGATCCCCTCTTACTCTCATTATTTCGTTTTATGAAGTTTTAAGCGGCGCTGTTAGGCTGCCGAAATATTTGTAACGGATTCTTTCTCTCTTCTCATTTTTGAAGATCTATTTTCATGTAAAGTTTTTAAAGTTCCTTTTCATTATGTTGGGGTATGAAATATATATCTATCATACTGATATTTTATGTTCATATTATTAGATACCCCATTTTATCTCTACAATTTAGTATTTTGAAGTTTTAAGTTGCGCCGTTAGGCTGCCGAATTTTTAAGGGATTCTTTCACCCTTCTCATTTTCATGTTCTATTTTCATGTCAAATCTTTAAAGTTCCATTTTATTATGTTGGGGTATGATATCTATACCAATCATACTGATCTTTTATGATCATATGATGAGAGACCCCATTTAATCTCTTCAATTCAGTATTCTTTAGTTTTAAGTGGCGCCGTTAGGCTGCCGAATTTTTAAGTGGTTCTTTCACCCTTCTTGTTTTCAAGTTCTAATTTCATGTCAAGTATTTCAAGTTCCTTTTTATTATGTTGGGTTATGATCTCTATAACTATCATACTGATATTTTATGATCATATGATGAGATACCCCATTTGATCTCTTCAATTTAGTATTTCTAATTTTTAAGTGGTGCCGTTAGGCTGCCGAATTTTTAAGTGGTCCTTTCACCTTTCTCATTTTTCATCGTTCTAATTCCATGTCAAGTCTGGAAAGTTACTTTTTATTATGTTGTGCTATGATCTCTATATCTATCATACTGATATTTTATGTTCATATGATGAGACACCCTATTTGATCTCATAAATTCATTTTTGGTTGAAGTTTATGTGATGCCGTTAGGCTGCCGAATTTTCATAAGAGAAATCTTATTTTTGTTGTCCTTTCATGTTCTTCATTTCATATGGTATATTTTAAAATTTCATTAACATGTTCTTAAATACCTTATATTCTGTCCCTCTACTGTTATATGGGTTATTTATGAATGTTTGACACATGTCCCCTCTCTTTTCAATGTTTTTAAAAACCCTGTAACATAGCTGTTATGCTGTAGAATTTTCGTCTCAAAATGTCTCTCTCTTTTTCTAAAGTTATTTTATTTTATTAAGAGAATAATCAAAGCTCTCTATTCTATATGTGTATTCACATATATACCAAAATGTTCAATTTTAAATTCTGGTATTTACATACATGAAACCCACTTTCCCTTTTCGTGGGTTTAAAGTGACATAAGGATCATGTCTTTAAAGCAGTTTTTAAAACGTTATTATTATGAAATGAAACCCATTTCTTTTATGATATATGGGTTGTTTATGAAATGATTGATGATGCTATATGTGGCTCACATGATAATAAAGACATGTCAAGGGTGCCCCCAGATAGCGCTCCAATGCATTGGGTAAAGACTTAATCTCTAGAGATGACTTTTTAGACTGATACTTTGGTGAATAACCTTGGTAATTTTTAATGACACCTTGGGGATGGACCTTGGTGAAATGAAATGATTTTCAATATTAAATTTTGTAGCCACATATTCAAGTTATAAAAAATGTTATTTTTTTATGATATGCTTCATGATTTCATTCTCATGCCTTAAAGTTATTTTCATGACATTATTGATGTATCTCAAGTTCATATGTAAAATGTTTCACTTGATTCCATTATTGGGCCTTCTACTCACCCTTTCTTTTGATGTATGTCCCCAGGTTATGAGATGTAGTAATGAACCTAGGATGAAATTAAGGAAAAGTCTTTCAAGTGTTTAAGATGAATTTTTTATGTTGTTTTCATGTATTATGTTCCTGGTTTCCAAGACACTAAACATTAAAGATCCTCAGTTTTGTGTAATGTAATGAAATTTTATGTTATAAAATGGCGGGATGCTATAGTGAGTTTTTCATCTACAATGATGCTTCATTGAAAGGACTTGGTTGTGTTCTAATTAAAAATTATAGGGTAATTTATTAGGCTTCAATACAACTAAAACTTCATGAGTTAAATTATCCTACATATGATATCGAATTGGTAGCTATGGTTTTTTTAATTTGGGGGCATCATTTATACCAAGCCAAGTATCAAATATATACTGACCATAAAAGTATGAAGTATATAATCACTAATAAGGAATTAAACATGAGGAAAAGAAGATGGATTGAACTGATAAAGGATTATGATTGCATGATCAATTACCATCTGGGAAAAGAAAACCAATTGGAGGATTCCTTGAGTCGAAAACATCACGAATCATTAACTGTGTTACATTTGGAACTTGATCCCTTGAATAATGATTTGATGAATTTTGAATTAGAAGTTATTTGTGTAGGAAATAACTCTGTTTTGTTTCAGGTTTCAACTCAATCATCATTATCGAATAGAATTAAGAAATCACATAAGTAAGATCATGAGTTAAATAAAAAGATACAATTGGTTAAAATGGGTAAGTTTCTGGAATTTAACCTTGGTAAATATTGTGTTTTAAGATTTTGTAAAACGTTGTGTGTGCCTTTTGATTCCTAGTTGAAGAAAGAATTATTGTGAGAAGATCATAGTTCTCCATTTTTAGTTCATCATAGCAGTACTAAGATACAAAAATACCTTCAAGAGTATTACTGCTGGGATGTAATGAAGAGGGATATTGTAGAATTTACTTTAAAATGTTTGATCAATAGGTTGAACCAGAGTGGTAGTTACCGAAGGGGATACTTCATCCTTTTCTTGTTCCATAGTGGAAATGGAAGAATATATCCATGGAATATGTTGTGGGACAACAAAATAATTATCAAGGTAATAATGAAATATGGGTCATTTTTGACCGACTGACTAAATATATACATTTTCTCCATCTTCAGGATATAATGTATTTGGATCATGTTTCTCAATTTTACCTCAAAGATATTGTTAGGTTATATGGAGTTCTTCTTTCCATTGTATCTGAATAGGATCCTAGGAACACTTCTAACTTTTGGAAGGGTATTCATAAGTCATTGGGCATGAAATTAAATTCCAGTATATCTTTTCATCATCAATCAGATGGGCAGTCAAGAATGAATGATTCATACTTCGGAGGATATGCTTCGAGATTGTTCAATAGACTACCATGGAAGTTGGGATTGGAATCTTTATTTAATTGAGTTTTTTTTATCATAACAGTTTTCAGTCAAGTATACATATAACATATTTCGAGAAACTATATGGGAAGCAGTGTAGAACTCCAGCATTTTTGGGAAAGGATGTTGATTGGTCCAGAGTTAGTAGAGGAAGTGGCTGAGAAACTGAAGATGATCTAACAACACATGAGGACAACTCAGAGTATAAAGAAATGTTATGCATACAACAAGAGAAAAGACTTTTCTTTTAAGGTAGGTGATCATGTTTTTCTTAGAATCTCACAATGTAAAAGTGTTATGCATTTTGGTAAGAAAGGATAGCTAAGACCATGGTTCATTGGAACTTATGAAATTCAGGAGAAAGTTGGACCAGTCACCTACTTAGTAGCTCTACCTTCGAGTTTATCTTAGGTATATAATATTTTTCATGTTTCGATGTTGACAATGTATGTTCCAGATTCATCTCATATCTTGAGTCCAAATGTAGTTCATTTGTAGGAGAACCTTTCTTATGAAGAGAAACCAGTTCAGATTCTTGATCAAGGGAAAACATGTTATAGAATAAGGTAATCCAACAAGTAACGGTTTTTTGGAGAAACCACATGTTTGAAGAAGAAACATGAGAATATGAAAATGCTATAAGGTAAAGGTACCCTCACTTGTATAATAAGTAAATTAAATTGCGAGGACACAATTTTTAAAAGGTGAGGATAATGTAACACAATAAGGTTTAAAAAAATTCATGAAACTTTGTTTTAATTATAAATTTATAACTAGAGATTAAACATAATTATTCTACATCTATGATTTGAATTTCAAAAAATGTTCATCTATGGTTGTGATCAGTAAGTTATTTAGAGTCTAATAGAACCAACTTATTTTTTGGTAAATAGTAACATACCCTTATAAATAGTAATATGAATAGTAATATAACCCTTATGAAATAGTGAATAAAAATATTATTTTATTTTGTTTAGGTTATAAGTTAATGAGATGTTGATTAATTTTTCATGGTGTTAAAAAATGAGTTATAGATTTAAAATTGTTATTTTTGAATAAATTATATTTTTATTTAAAAATTAAATTAATAATATTTAGAAAGAAAATTTCAAAAAATGGAGTTATTTTTTTAACTCAAAACATTGAAAAATGGTTAGGGTGGTTTTTTGGGATATTTCTAAAATTCATGAATTTTTTATAAATAGTAAAATACGATAAATTACGATAAATGCTAAATACTTGTTTTACTGCATCATAGGTGATTCAAGGTTGATTTAAGACCACTAAGTTCTAAATCACACGACATTATTACTATTTGGGGTCACATGAATCAAGAATATTCATATTTTTGTTCAAAAATAATATAATAAAGATTAAAATAATGTAAAATCCCTCCTATCCTCTACTATAAATACTACCATCATTCCCTTATTCTTCTCACAACTCTCAATCCATGAGAATGGTATATGTTCTATAAAATCCCAACCTCAAGAATATTTCCCACATCCAAGACCTACTGGTCTCACCAAAATTCCAAAACCAAAGGCCATAATGAGGATCTCAAGGAGAAGAGATCAAGAGGTAATAATTCTCTTCCTTTTTCATGTGTTCTCTTTCCAATTCCTTTCTTTTCTTAAAAAATCTTCCCCTCCACTTATCTAGGAGGTATGAAATCTCTAGAATATTTCATATTATGTGTGTTATCATGTTCATATATGTGATTCTTCATTTTTCTTCCCTTCCTCTCACTTTTATTCTAAAAATAAAAACACCGTCTACAATGTGTCGATTTACCAAAATCTTGGACGTTGTGTTTCCAATTTCCATTAATTTCTTAAAATATGATCATAAAACCGTTTAAATGGTTCAATAAGAATTTAAATTTTATTTTTTAACCTATTTTATGTTCTTGAATGAGCATACATGCATGACATTAAATTATATAATGAAATAAGTTCGTGATTATTGAGGAACCAACAAAAATGTTCTATACAAACATCATTAATGTTTTATCTAATGATCCAACATCATATATAATAAAAAATGATATATGGTATCATTATATATTATCGAAACATAGGAATATCATTTCATTCCACTTCTTTTATATAATTTCCATATGATAAGAAAATGAAATACAAACTGTCCATGGAAATCTTGTAAAGAACGAACCGAAAACAATGGAAGGAATAAAATAATAATAATTAAAGGGTGAAATGATTTTATGAAATGATTATATAAGGTGTTATAAACATAAATATTTTTCTATAAGATATTAATAACACTCTTCTAACAATTATACATTATTTTTAAAGAAATTTTAAGTAAGACAAACCCGAGGTAAGGGAATTCCTAACCCGATTTATATTATTTGGGTTAGCATTATAATTCATTATTTATGCGGTATTAAATTTATTTGTGTGGTGAATTTTTTCTATATTATATTTAATGATTTTTATTCATATTATATATATTACATCCACTCTATTAAGTCTCTATTCTATTATATGATATTTATAAGGGGATTTTCTTTTAAAATCCTCTTTAAAAATATTGTTTTGAAAATTCAAAAGCAACGTTTTTATGAAGTTATTCATGTTGTATGATTATTTTATGGTTCTTGTGTATTGTTACAGAGGAAGGTTGGGACCTATATATACCTCCAATTCATTGGTTATGTCTACGTTGGAGGTTGTCTTTTAGGTTAATCCAAGTATAACTATAATGGTTACACAATAAGGTATCCATGCGGGTTACATTGTTAAGTAGTTGTGAGGGTTACAAATTATAAGGTAGCCAAAAAGGTTACAATATTATTTAAGTAATTCCCTAATATATCTTTATGGTTATATTTATGTTCTACATGTTTTTTAGATATCTCATAGAAATATCAAGTTTCACAAATAAGTTTATATTGGTAACAAGTATGTATTTTTGAAAATGATTTCATACATAACAAGTATTCATGGACTAATGTTTCATTTCCTTTTTTTATATCCCTTACTGAGATTTATGTGCTCATCCCATTTTTTAAAATTAATTTCATAGGTTATAAAGACATGCAATACAAATAAATAATCCAAGTTAAATGTAATGATGATTTGTCAAAGAAAACATGTTTTATTTAAAAAGATTTATATTTTTCAATAAATGAATACTATTTTTGTGGAATATGATCTATATAAATGTGGAATGTTATGTATGTATTATATCCCAAATATTTACAAAAATAATCTTGAAAAATTCCTTAATATTAAATGAAGTGAGTTCTTGACTATAATTAATGATTATAAAATGTAATAAGGTCGAGTCCTTATATTTAACATAAACTAAATGTTTGTGATAATAGGAAACCAAATGGGATAATAGTAGGAGTCAAATAAATCTGCTTCATTCCTAATCAGTTTTCATAAAATATCATTAAAAACTATACCTTAACCAACTCCCGGGCTCACCAAATAAGAGAACGATTAGAGCTTGAGTAGTAGAGACCATTAAGAAAATAGGGATTGATTTCCATCATGCAAGAAATGTTGAAGTTAAAACCCTATAATGTACCTCAATGGAAAAAGTAAATGTGTTATGTGTGGGAAAGAAGAACATAAAGAAAATAATTTCTGAGGATAAATAAAGGGTATGATGGAAGGAAATAAATCTCTTCATGAGGGTCCATTTATAGTTTATTGCCTTAAATGTGGGGAACCTGGGAATTACCCAAGTTATTTCCCTCTTCTAAAGGATAAACTACAGACTAAGTAAGGAACTATGTGGAAATAAGTGGATGAAGTATTTATGTATTGGCATTTTGTTGAAAACCATTGTTAAAATCTTATTATGTGATCAACCATATTTCAAGGATATCCATTATATTTATTTTAGAAGTTATTTTAATAGAGTTTAGAAATAGGAAAACCGTCATTCCATGTGATACCCCATCAAATCCTAAAAAGAGGTGGTGCTTGAACCCATGACCAAAGGACAATAATGGTTTCACACCTACAACTCGCTTATGCGATGTCCTGGATAATGTATCATTTTTTTGAGTTAAATAGTTTCACAAATAAATGTTAATGATATTCTATTGGTATCACTTTTTAGGTTTAGATATTTATGTATTAACTATATTTGTTTTGGAAAATAGTTAGAGACAAATATAATGACTTGTTTATGGGTATTCTGATCCATTTAAAAAATTAGTTCTTCAAAAAAAGGGATTCCTTCTTGGATATAAATTTCATTGAGTAATGGGTGAATTAGAATTTGATCAAATAGAAACCAAAAGATATAATTGGTCATATAAATTTGAAACCTATCATGTAATTATATTTCCTAATATTTTAGGACAATAAAATAATTCCTCAACATTTGGAAAAGTATCATAAAACAAACATTTCATCCAAATACTTTCAATTTTTTTGAAATTATAGTCTTTAAAACCATTAAATATTTAAGGATTTGGGGCCCTCAAAATTACATTGATCATTCACTTTTTTATGATAGTTGATCTCAATAAATCCCTATCAATATTTATGACTTTCCTCTAAGTCCATATATTCACTTTCCACTAATGTTCTTCTTTGTATAAACCTAGTTATATGTTATTCCATGGGACCTTTATACTTCCCATTATCTATTATTGAGGTGTTATTTTATAAAGACATTTATGATGTGATATTCCAACAAATAAATTTTTAAATATAAAACACAAGATTTCTTATATTGAGTTTGAATTTCAATAACAAAAGTAATTTAATGTGGGTAGAATATAACACTGAAAAAAATTCTAAAAGAGTATATTTTATTCGATAGCATTTATTGCATGGAACAAAAAATAGAATGGAATATAACCTATTTAGAAATTATGGTACATTTAATATATTAAATAAATTTGATATATTATATAAATTTAAATTCATGCAATACTGAGTCAGTTTCCATCACATGGAACAACAGGTTTATTTGATAACTTTTATTGCACACAAGATCAAGTTTTACAGAATAAAAATATATTATTATATCGTTATTAATTAATATAAAAAGATATAACCTAACTATTAAATTAGCAGTTCTGAAAAGTATTAAATAACTTATGAAAATATATGGTTTATAAAATTATAAAATTATAAAATGAATTCATAGGTTACCAATTATTTAGAAATGATTATCAAAATCAATTGAAATTGAAATGATTTTATGCTCAAAAATGTGTTTTATTATAATAAATACAATAAATTATTGATATTAATGAATTATATATATATATATTAGTTAAACAAATATTTTTGACATCCATCCAATAGATTTGATAATCATAGGATAAGAATACATCCACTTTTATGCTTAAAATTTGATTTTTTTTTCTAAAAACACATTTTTCGGATTTTAATGGCCCAAATATTTTTAAAAAAATTGGTAATTTTATATTATAATTTAAAATTAAATCCTGAAATATTATTTTCAAAATTATATTAAGATTATTTTTTGGTATTTTTATTTGAAGTGTCATTTCTAATGAATAATGAAAAATAATTAATTTTAATTGAAACATTCTTTTTTGTATAATTTATTTATATAGTTAAATTATATTTTTAATTAATTTCAATGTAAAATTAGATCAATTATACATATAATAATCCAATTTAGGTAATTTTTATTTATTTTACATTGAAATTCAAGTAAAAACATTTCAAACCTGTGAACAGTTGTATTTTAAACCCCTACTTTATCATTATGTCTATGAGATTAATTTTAAATTAATTTTGTTCCATTTTATGATTGGAATTTATATAAATGGATTAAATATTTGGAAGCAGAAAAATTTATCATTTACAATAAGGTCAACTTATTTTTTGACAAAAAAATATTAGTGAAAATAATTAAAATTAATTACACTGTTTAAGAGAAAACATATTTTAACAAGGGACTAAACCATAAACTTAAGTGATGAAAAAACCTAAAAACTTATCCAAAATCCATTTTATATCAATATTTAAGGAATATAATATCTTTAATCTATTTTTTATTATTTGAGGCACATTATGTATGTGAGGCCTCTTAATAGTGTTTACCTTTTTATATTTTCAAGAATGTCACTTCTTCTCCACTAAAAAAAGGAGTTCACCCCTCCCATTTATTCATACCTTTATGCCACTTTTATCGTAAAAATTACTCTTAAATAATCTCCCAAAATACCTCCCCTAATCCTAAAATCCTCACCCTATGCATAAATCAAACCAAGGTAGTCTTTAGGTGTAAACCAAAACGAGTTACCTGAATAAGAGGTAAGGTTCTTCAATAATAACTTTTGTTTCATTTACTTATCCACCTGTTCAATTATGTTTATATAATCATTATATAATAACCAAAATTTACTAAATATACTGAAATTTTTTTATGATTATATTTCAATATAATGTTTTCAACACATCCATCAAATTGGATATGCAATTATCATTCATGTATATAGTGGACTATCGTATCACGAACTGATTTCATTCGTTCTTCCATTTATGACCCTTAAAAGTTAGAAATAATGATGTATTTATGGTTTATATATATTATATATATAGTATTTATAATTTATTTGTGCTTATTTATTTTTTATATAACACATACCTTCATGATTTCTTCTTTTTAGGAATATGATAACTTCATTTGTGAACGTAATGACCATTGCCTCCCCAAAGCGATGTGATTCATTCACACTATACATGGAATGTATAAAGGATGTTCTCAATAAATATATGTTAAATATATGACATAAATATGATAATATAATTATAATATATATATATATATATGTCATTTAATTTTTACTCTTCTAAATACGTTAAGGAAATGGAAGCAACGTACATGCGTACGTATGACCTACCGTCTCCATGAATGACGCATTTCATTTCCTATCCCCAAACTATATTGATTATTATAAATAAATAAATAAATAATTAATATATATTATATTTACATCATGTTTTAAATTAAAAAAAGTTTTAAATCATGACCGATGTAAGAAGAAAAAAATAACATATCAAAACATACATGAAAAACTAGGTAATTAACACTCAAAATAGTGAAAATAATGGAATATTATTAACAAACATGTAATTATATATTATAATAATATCATATATGATATTATAAATTATGGTAATGTTATAATTTATTGAAATTATTAAAACCATTATACAGGAGGGTAAAGGACGTTCACCAAGAAGGAAACGCAATGTAAGGGATTTCGTTGGAATTTCATTTGATTGAGGCATATTTTAATGTTATGAAAAAAATTTACTTTATATTATGTATATAATAACCCTTTTAAATTTAAATTCATGAATAATTTATTTTTAATTATATTTTAATTTTATGTTTGTATTATTTAATCTAAGTGGGTTTTAACTTAATATGACTAAGTGATAAAGAAATTTCATTACCCAATTTCTTTTTCATTGGGTTATATTATTTCATCAATTTCTTTAATATTATATGATTTCATGTATAATTAATATGAATATATATTTATGTATCTCCAATTGTTATATGTGTATTTATATTTGATACACATAATCAATTCATTCATTAATTCTGACTTCAATGTTATGATCATTTTAAGGGTTTATTTTAGAATATCATTATAATCAAGATTGTTCATTATTTTAATTCCATTAAAGGAATTTATATGATAATTATTCAATTAACCCTTTAATTTTTTTCGACACTAGTTATTCATGACATTTTTCAGGTAATAGTATCATTTCTCACCATTTGTTACTTAAAATGTTTAAGAAATTGTTTCTAAGAAAACCCGACTTCATTAATCTCTTTCGTTAAAGAAATTGTTTTCTTTTAAAACCCATATTTTATAAAATGTTTTTAAAAAATGTTTTTATCCTCTCCAAAATTATTTATTAATTAATTGTTTTACCCTTTTTCCTTTTACATTTTTTTTCAAAAATATATTATTCTCACTTTCCGAACAAGGAACTTTCTTTAATATTCACCTTACAAAAGGAATGTTATTTTTTCCTTATACACAATGTACTAAATTACTATATTTCATTTCTTTGAGGATTCCTTTAAATTTGTAGAATGTTAATTATTAAATAAAATGTTTTTTATTAATGTATTTTATAAGAAATATTTTTTCAAAACTTCTTTAAAAAATATTATATTTTCCTTAAGAATGTATTTGACTAGATATTTTTATAGTATTTTCATTCATCATTGACAAAACCCTATATTTTACTATACTTGGGATATGTTTTATTAATACTATCATTATTCTTCCTCTAGATGGTTTATGATTTATTTGGATGAGGATATTATTTAATCTGAGTTATTTTATTTATTTTTATAGTCCCCTTAAAAAATCAATGTCCAATGATCATTAGACATTAAATTTAACCAAAATATACCTACTATTAATCATATATATGATTATTTCAGAAACCAAATTCCATTTTTACATATGGTGTTTACTTTGATAGTTATTTGATTATTTGATAAAATATTGACAAATATGTATCCTCTATTCAATATGGATATTTTATAAGGTACATTTTTTATGAATTAAAATGATTATTTGATATATAAGGAATAATTTTGACATGCACTACATAGTTTGGGAACCTGTAAATGAAACCCCTCTATGCATTGGTATTCTCATGTGATAAAATCAATAGGCTAGCCAAAGCTAATGGGTTTTTAAGCATTATGTTTTAAACCATTTAGAGTATTTATCTTTATATTAAATGCATCATGTGCTTGCGAAAAATTATTTCCAATAATTAATCATTACCTTTATTGAGAATTCATTTATTATTATTATCCATGATATTCTTTCTTTGACATTATTTGTGGATGCACCTTAATTATCAGTTTAATGATCATATGGAATGTGTGTTTATTTATTACCTTACAAAATTTATTATCCATAATGATTCATCATTTCTTTAATTATACTTTACACTTACTAGGAATTTTATCTCACCATTATTTTGTATCCTTTTCCAATGAATTTAAGAAGAGTATTATAAAAGATATGTAAGGATATTCTATGTGGGAATAAAGTTATTGTAAGAGAAAAAATTGTTGTAATTATTGTATTAATTTGTAATAAAAGACTCATGTATGTATCTGGTTTACCATGAATACTAAACTCTTTATTGTTTGAGGGTTTGATTCCTTGTAATCATGCCAATGTAATGGTAGTAGACACCGACTACATGCTTTATATGTTAGGGTGCTACATTTTTTATACCAATAAATTAAAAAAATCACTAATGTTGGAATATATTACTGAAATTTATATATAATATAGTCAATATAATGTTTACAATTCATTTTATATGTTTTCAAGACATGATGAATCCAATTTTGTTCGCTCAAAACTGTATATTTTTTTAAAAACCAATTTTGTCACCTTTTTACTGAACACTTATTTTAAAACTAATTTTTAACACATATAGTAAATTTATTTGTAAAAACAAACTTTATTTTGGCATCCTAATATCAAAATTTACTTTGGGTGAACTTTTTATGTTTTTCAGGAAGTGTTGATTTTTCAGTGAATAGTAAAAATATCGATTTTTGTAAAAATGTTTTTTATTTTCATTAAATTATATAATTTAAAACTTCCAATATGTTTTGAATATTTTTTAAAGTAATATATGTTATATATAAACCAAATTTTTAATTTTAATCATTTTTTCCTGATTGTTTGTATAATTTTTCTTCTGGGTTTACAAATAGGTTTTTCTAAAAACATTTCTAAAAAGAATAATTTTTTTTAATTAATTAAAATAAACCATAATATGGAATATATTAAGTGAAATTTATATATTATATATCATTAATTATTAATTTAATTTCTGAAAATTATTACTATTAGTAATATATTTAACATAGAATCATATTCTTCTAAAAAATACTCTTATTAAAAATGCACTCTCTCCGCATCTGTGGGATTAAGATGAAATTAAAATTTTAAAATTATATGAATTTAATTTAGAAAAATGGATTAAATATTTCAATTAATCATAATTTAAATTTATAATAATTATAAATTAATTTTTTATCTTATTAATCAGCAAAAATAATTAAAATTAATTAATGTGATTCGGGTTAAAACGAATTTAATTAGTGGTTAAATTTTAAACATAAGGAGGAAAATAAACTAGAAAATTTTAAATAACCCATTTTATGTTCATATTTGGACCTTATACCATTATTTCTCAAGTTTTTTTTCATTATTGGGCAAAATTTACATGGAAACATACTGGGTGGAATTCACTCTTTAAAATATTTCTACGTTTACCACCCACCCCAATTATAATAGGCCTCCAGCTATCCTCCGCTATTGACACCTCTAAATCAATTTTTTATTGGAACATAACAATCTAAATAACATTTAAACTTACCTAAAATCATTTTAGAAGCCTTACTTTGGAAATAGATCCAACCAATAAGGGAATTTGGTGCAGACCGTAGAGTTACCCGGAGAAGAGGTAACGTTCACCAACATGCGTTTTGTTTTATTTCTTTATCCACCCCCATAAATTCTTATTATTACATGATTATATAATAAAATAAGTACCCTATATATAAAAATATGTCATTATGTTATGGTTAAAACCTAAAAACACACACACTTCTATCAAATGGGTTACAAAAGCATAATTTTTTGTGTACTGCGGACTACCGCCTCACTAAACCATGTCGTTCATTTTTCCATTACCACCTCCCATGGTTGGGAATAATGATGGGAATAATATTTATATAATATATTTATGATATTTATAACATAATTGAAACACCATAGTCATTATATAAAATACATCTTTTTTAAATTTCATACCATAGGGGATACCAGAAAGTTGCTCATGTGTACGACGAACTAATGCATCGTGAAGTGATGTGAAGCATTTTTCATTAACTTGTTACATGGATGGTAATAAGGGTATATATAATGAATAAATATGATTTTAATAAAATTATAATGATATTAATTACATAATTATCTTTCTATAAACAATAATTATCATTTTCTTCTAACCATTTCACACAATGAAAAATTTGATAATGTCATTCGTGGACATGTGGACTATTGCCTCTTCAAAGCGATATGGTTCATATTTTTTTCATTAACACATCACAAAAATGATGTATATAAATATATATATAATTAAATAATCGATTATCTATGATATATTTTTTATTATATAAAGATAAAATATTCCATACCTTCTTTCTATATTGATCATTAAAAAATGGAAACATTAATCATGCGTACATATATCCTACCATCTCCATGATCAAAAAGTTAGTTCATTTTCATAAAATTATTTTATAATTTGTTTTAAAAGTATAATTTTCATATAAATATGATAATTAAATCATGATTATTAATCTATATATTTTTAAATAATGTCCTTTTTTACCCTAGTCAACCTACCAAAGTCATTTTTGATAGATAAGTTAATATGATCAAAACATTCAACTTGAACTCAACTAATTAAGTAATTGTATATAAAGTTTTAATAACAGAATTTAAAATAATAATAAAATTATAAAATTTTATTAATAAGTTAAATAAATAACATAATGTTTTTTATTCAGGAATATGGAGAAAAAATGGGATGAATCAGAATCAATTTAAGGGTTTTTCTGGTCTCAATTTTATTTCTGTGAGATATATGCCTTATTCACTACTTATTTTTGTTGTGTGTCTTATATATTGACTATAATTTTCTTTTATGATTACTAAACTTAATTTTATTGCTATTTAAATTTCCATTTTGGGATTTATATTTAATAGTGTTTACTATTTCAAAGATACAAAAGCGTTAATGGATATTTTGTCACAATTTTCTTTCTTTGAGAGGTTTGTTATGCTATACAGCTATCTTATTTTATTAGGTGATTATACTTATAATTTAGCATGTTCTATAATAAATATCCTTATAATAATGATATTATATGTTCCATTTAATTTTATTCCTTCATGGGGATTATAATTCAATGTAACCAAAGTGGTAATGTTTTTTGTTACAATCACATCATTTATCGAGATATTTTATGATTAAGTCACTAGTGTTGAAATCATATGGTATACCTCCCAATAATTATAATTAATTATATTTTTATATGGTTATTCATGTTATTATCAAGTAATTATACCATTTTTTCACTCTTTGTGCCACACCCCGACCGCGGAGTTCTGTAATTGTTCTCCTTTCTTGGTCCCGATTTAAATTTTCCGGAGATTAATTGCGTTGGCGGTGTCGCGCCGATGCGCGGTCACCGCATCGTTAGCGGTGACCGTACGTTCAGCCCAGGTGACAGTGTGTTCGCCCGGTGTTTTAAATATTATAATTATTATGTTGATATTTTATTGTTATTACCATTTAAATTGTGTTATCATTATTGTAGTATTTTTATAAATGTTTATATATGTGTACATATATACATATATATATATATGTGTATATGTATATATATGTTTAGATGCAGTTATATAAAAGTGTACATGTTATATGTGTATAGATATATATATGTTGTATATGTTTAAATATACGTATATATGTTTATATATATACGCGGGTGTGCACGCGCACGCACGCGCGCGCACTTTTATTTTCAAATGTTTTTAATATTTTAAATCTTTTGATTAAAAATAATTATTCTTATATGTTTTATTATTAACATTACAAGTTTTATCATTATTATTATTATAAAGTTTTATTAATACGATTATTATAAATTTTATTATTATTAAGATTAGTTTTTTTTTATTTAGTCCTTTGTTATTATTATTATTGTTATCATTATTATTAATATATAGTTTTAATATTATTATAACATTTTATTATTATTATTATTATAAGGTTTTACTGATATTATTGTTATAAATTTTTATTTTTTTATTTTTATTATGATTAGTTTTCATTATTTTATTTATCCTTTTATTATTATTATTATCAATTATATATATATATATATATATATATATTTTTCTACCCTAGCCTAACCCTATTCTACCCAGCCGCCACCCCGTTTTCCCCCTCTCTCTTTTGCGCCGCAGCCCCTGGACTCGCCTCCCCTCCCTTCGGCGCTCCGTCCCGAGCCCGCCGCCCTCCTCTGCTCCCGCGCGCGGCCGGCCCCTGCTTCCCTTCCCCGTCACCCTTACCCGACCTCACCGCGGCCTGCAACCTGTCCCGAGCCCGTCTTGGTTCGGCCGACCCGCACACATCCCCTCCGGCGCTGCCCTCCCTGCTCCCTCTCCCTGTTTCCGGCCCCCCTCTGTTGCTCCCAGCCTCCCCCTTCCTCCGCTTTGCGCCGCCGTCCCGGCTTCCCCGTGTCGCGCCTCCTCCTTCCCCTCAACCGGCCGCCTGCTCCTCCGCCCCGGCGTCGGCCGCTCCCTCGCGCAGCTTCCCCGTGCGAACCCCCGGCTCCGGCTCCCCGTTTCCCGTCGGCCTCCCCTTCTCTCCCCCTGCGCACTCCGCCTCGCCGCACCCAGCCAAGCCACGTTCCGGCCCCCCTTCCTCCAGCGCCATCCGCGCACCCCCCGGTAGCCGCCGCACCTCCTGCGAGTCTTTTTCCCCCTCCGCTGTAAGCTTCATTTTTATTTTCTTTTTTATTATTACGTTTTGTTTTATTTATCATGTTAATAACATTATTATTATCAATGTTATAATATTAATATTTTTCTATTATTATTATTGTTGTTATAATATAATTATGTTAATATTATTATTATTATATTATTATTGTTACAATTATTATTAAATTATTACTTTATTATTACTATCATATTATTATCATGATATTATTATTATTATTATTATTTTAGTTGTTATATTATTATTATATTATTATTATTGTTATTTATTTATTCCCTTGATTATTTTTGTATGGGTTACTTACCTATATATCTAATTGCTTATTTGTTTATTAATTGATAGATTAATTAATTAATTAATTATTTATTCATTCATTTAAGTATTTGTTAATTAATTAGTTATTTAATTATTTACTTATTCATTCTTTCTTTCATTTATTGATTTACCTATTTAATTTTTTGTTTAATTATTTATTTATTCATTCAATTATGTATTATTTTAGTTATTTATCTATTTGTTTATTCATTTGTTCATTATGTTATTCTTTTGATTATTTATTTATTATTGTATTTATGTCTTATTGTTTATTTAATTTTCTCTTTATTCAACATCAGTGTTTTATTTAATTTGGATAAATCCTTATTCTTTCGCGGGATGTGTTTTGAAAATAAAAATATATCAAGCTGGTTCCTTTGCTTTGGTTGTTTGTTTGTTTTGTTCTGAGTCAGTGGCTTCGTGTTCTTAGTTACCATGTTTTTGTATCAGCGTGTTGGCGAGGTAACCCTGTGACACCGCGAACATCGGCTTGCGCGTGCTTGTGCGCCAGTGCGAGGTATACTGTGTCGTCATATCCGAGCTGTGTCCTGAGGTAGGTCTCCCTATGCACTTGCCTCTAAATTAAGAATTTATTTATTCCTTGTCCTTTTATTGAATTTCATTAAATTTAAGAAAAATAATATTAAGTAGTTTTTATAGTGTGGTGATTTGCTGATAAGGCAAACTGTTTAATTCTAGAATTTCATTAAAAGTGTTTTCTTGGTTTCAATTGTGGGATTTCATAGTAATGTCGCTAAATGGTTCTTCCTGAGTAACGAAAGACATGTTGAATTGGGTTTTGAAATGTTTTTGGCATGTGTAAATTAGTAAATGTACTGTTTATGGAAAATGATGTTTTCTTGTAACCTTGATTAGTGAAAACGTCGTGTGACCATTTGAAATTGTTTTTGGAAACCTTACGTGTGGTTCTTGGTTGACGAAAGATGTTTTCCCTTGTTGTGTTATTAAAAATGATGTTTTCTAGGTTGTGAAAGTTGGTTATGTTCTTGTTTGAGTGTTTCCAAAAAGGGGTTTTTGCGAAAAGATTGGGTAATGACATTTATATTTCTAGAAAGGTATTTTTGGCATGCGTGAGTTTTGAGATATTGTTTGGGTGTGGAAATGGTGTCTTTTGTGTGCAATATCCTGTTTGGCCTGCGATATGAGGAAGAAACATACTATGTGAATGTGAAACTTGTTTGAGCACACGGGGAAACCCTGGGTATCTAGGTGGGCGGACTAGAACTAGTGCACTAGTGAGCCGGATGGGTGTCGTCCCTGTTTCACTTAGCTGGATTGACGATTGCAACACTAACTAAACATATGATATCTGAGGGTCGTGGCCTTCTAAGCCACGTGTTCTGAGGGTCGTGGCCTTCTAAGCCACGTTTTCTGAGGGTCGTGGCCTTCTAAGCCACGTTTCACCGAGACATGAGGTTCTAGGGTCCCACGCGAGCTAGATGAACCTTAGGGGATTTACCCATAGTGCTCTACCATCTCTGGCGTGGTGCCTCCCGTCGGCATACGGGGGACCACTTGGGTGTGAGTGTGTGAGTATGTGTGTGTGTGTGAGTGTGTGAGTGTGTGTGTGTGTCCATAGTTATTGCTGATAACTTCTGGCTTATTTTTACTTGCACTTGGTTTTCCTTGCCTGTTTACCTTTACTTTCACTTGTTTTCCCTGCTTGTTTACTTTCAGTCATCTTTCACATCCTATACTGTTAGACTTTGGAAAAAATGGGTTTTCAAATGAAAATGCTTAATTCTCTTTGGGTGAGATTTGAAAATGTAACACTTTGCTTTTCAGAATGAGTTCAAAACTAATGAAAGGGAATTAACTTTCAAAAAGGAATAAGGGAAATGCCTCGTGTTTGATTTTCAAGTAAAGCATTATGAAAACTTAATTTTATACATTTAAGTTCAAACCTGGATTATGTAGATTCTTTATTTACTGGCAGTGCATTGGACTTTGGTGTGGGGCTCACCTACTGAGTACTTTTGTGCTCACGCCTATCTTTTACCTTTTCAGTTGTAGGTTCCTTTTGTTCAGGTTCTCCTGCTTGAGTCGCTCAGTGTGGGAGCGACGTTGGTTGTAGTTGGGTGGTGACCCGCGAGGTCACATGGAGGTATGTCGTGGTATAGTTTTGTTTGTGTCTTTAGTGTTTGTCTGTTTGTTTAGTTTATATTCGTTCTTTTGATCCTGTTTTTAGTTTGGGATAAAATCGTTCCCAACGATTGAAATTTTAACGCCCGACACTTGTTGCCATCCCGTGGGGATCGGGAACGCCCCTCGGGCCATGCCGCGGACCGGCTCGGGTGACCGGTTCAGGGTCGACCCGGGCTGGTTCGTGACAAAATGGTATCAGAGGTGGTTCTTGTTATTTGGGTTGTCCGGTAGAAGGAGATTAGGACTGTCGGAACTCGAGGGGTATGTGCGGGAAGAGCGTCGCGAACTCTTGCTCGCACTGATCCTCGAGTTACCAGGGGTAGTTCGGGAAACGTGTCCTTGCCTTTTCTGGTTTGTCTTGGATTGAGAGATGATAATGGAGGCAAGCCGATGTTACGTCGTGATTTCACATGGAGTAGTGACCCATGTGAAGTCCGAGTACATGGTTTGAATTCCTCCTAGTGGTCGACGCTGACTTGGGACATGGCCCACTACCATGCCGCCAGGTTGAGCGTGACTACTAGTCCCTCATTTCAGTGATTGATGCAATCTTGGTTGCTGATTTTGTTTTGGTCTGTGTAAGTACGTTGTTTGAAATGAAAAAGGGTTTTTGAAAATGGGACTGGTTTCTTTTAATGGACTTTAAATATATGAAATGGGTTTTAAAACAGAAATCTCTTGATTTGGAAATCTGTTGTTTTCTTGGAACCGGTTAAGAATGATTTGGGTTGAAACCTCAGTTCCTCTTTATGAACGTCTGCACATGTGTGAGAATGCATGGAAAGTGTGTGTTGATGCACGTATGAATGGAATGTGGATAAAGACATGTGCAACGGTTCATGAGGTTACCTGGGTGTGTATTTGAAATTAAGGGCTTGACCTTGTTTTCTAAATTGGTTTTAAAGGGGAAATGGTTTTGGAAAGTTTTTGGTTTGAAAGTGGATTGGTTTTTGGAAAGTGATCCTGAAAAAGGGTGGTTTTGAAATCAAAAATGAAAAGGGAATTTTAAAGAGGAGATTTTGTTTTGGGTTGTGTTGTATCTGTTTGGTCCTTGTGCTGACTGTTTTTGATGAAGATGCTTTTATTGATGTTGCTTCGATTTGATGTTGGTTTTGGCTTTGAGTTTTATATATCGCTCAGGAAATGCCGCCCAGAAAGGTCTCTAAGGATTCGGATATGTCATGCCCAGTTTTTGGTCCTCCTCAGACTTTGCCTATTCTCCATGGCGATCAGGGTCCGTTAGAGGCAGTGAAATGGCTCGAGGAAGTGGAACGTGTCTTTAGAATATTGGGAACTCCCGATAGTGTTAAGGTCCGTGCAATTATGGAGTTGTTTGAGGGTCCAGCTCTGGACCAATGGAAGAGGGTTACCCCATCATCAATGCAAGGTGAAATGACGTGGGATGTCTTCAGAATCGTTTTCATCCAATGGTTTGTACCTGAGGAAGTGAAGCTGGAGAAAAGAGGGAGCTTGTGCATATTCAACAAGGTCAACGGACGGTGAAGGCATATGTTGACCATTTCAAGGAACTGATTCCCTTTTCTCCAGAGGTAGCGTCGCATGAGCTCATGAAGGCCTCTCTTTTCACTGGGGGTCTTCGTCCGGAGATCTAGGAGCGAGTCCTCCCTTCTAAAGACCTTTGTTTTGAGAAGCTGGTGGAGGAAGCTTTCTTGGCTGAGTTAGTTTCTGGTGTGCGGGTGGTTAATACTTCAGTGTCCCCTGTTGTTATTCGTAAGAGTTCCCCCTCTGCTGAGGAAAAGGCGCCAGAGATACCTGTTCCTAAGGAGTTATCCCCTTTGGTCTCAGCTTCCAGTTCGTCAGATCGTTCGAGGGTATGCTATCAGTGTGGTCGTTTCGGCCATTTAAGGCCGTCTTGTCGCAACCCTCCGAAGACGTGTCATCGATGCGGTTGTCTGCGTCATCTGGAGAAGTTTTGCAAGAAGCGTCACTTGAAGAGGAAGCTGTGATGGGAGAATGTCAGTACCTGACTGTGAGGCAGAAGATGCTTCAGCCATCAGAGCCCCAGCCACAAGTCTCGGGGTGAAGCTCGCGCACAGTCAGGAGTCCCCAGGGGTGTGAAGCCTTGGTCCAGGTTTTGTGTTCCGCGTTAGCAGTGGAACAATCAAGATCTTTTAGTACTTGTTTTTCTGCTATTAAGTTTTGACGATATTGTTTGTTCATTGTTTTACCATGGGGTTATCATGGACTTGTTCTATTATAATCCAAGTAGTCTGGTTTATGTGGATGTGTTGTTTCTGAATCGAGTGTCCTTCCTAAAAGTGTGTTCGACTCTCGTGTGGGTTGACCTCGTTTTAGTAATGTTGTCGATGTGGTTATGTTTTGTGCAATTCGGTGGATCATGTCTCCAGTTTGATGTTGGTTTAATGTTTTTCTATGGGTTTTCCCTGGTATTGAAGGTTGTTGACTCTGGTCGAGGATTTAATGTCTAGACGAAGGTGTGGTTTTAATCGCTCTATAAGAGTTGGTTTGAATTGGTTGGGAGTTCCCGCGTCGACCCCCCCTTTTTTTTCCCAGGGTTTTCTATTTAGATGGTCAACTTTTCTACACTAGTTAAGTTCTTGTGGTGGGGAGAACCCCTTCATGTTCTCCCCTCAATCTCGGACCCCAGCTTTCTCTTGAATCGGTCGGGTGTGACCTGTGCTGAGTAAGGTCATCCCCGAGATTCTCAGTTCTCTCTAGTTCCTTTAGTTCCGTTGGGGCATGGACCTAAATCTTGATCGACTTTTGGCCTGGTGACTTTCTGGGGGCAGAAATTGTCTGTGGTGGGGAGAATTGTCACACCCCGACTGCGGATGTCTGTAATTGTTCTCCTTTCTTGGCCCCGATTTAAATTTTCCGGAGATTAATTGCGTTGGCGGTGTCGCGCCGATGCGCGGTCACCGCATCGTTAGCGGTGACCGTACGTTCAGCCCAGGTGACAGTGTGTTCGCCCGGTGTTTTAAATATTATAATTATTATGTTGATATTTTATTATTATTACCATTTAAATTGTGTTATCATTATTGTAGTATTTTTATAAATGTTTATATATGTGTACATATATACATATATATATATATGTGTATATGTATATATAGGTTTAGATGCAGTTATATAAAAGTGTACATGTTATATGTGTATAGATATATATATGTTGTATATGTTTAAATATACGTATATATGTTTATATATATACGCGGGTGTGCACGCGCATGCACGCGCGCACGCTTTTATTTTCAAATGTTTTTAATATTTTAAATCTTTTGATTAAAAATAATTATTCTTATAAGTTTTATTATTAACATTACAAGTTTTATCATTATTATTATTATAAAGTTTTATTAATATGATTATTATAAATTTTATTATTATTAAGATTAGTTTTATTCTTTTATTTAGTCCTTTGTTATTATTATTATTGTTATCATTATTATTAATATAGAGTTTTAATATTATTATAACATTTTATTATTATTACTATTATAAGTTTTTACTAATATTATTGTTATAAATTTTTATTCTTTATTTTTATTAAGATTAGTTTTCATTATTTTATTTATCCTTTTATTATTATTATTATCAATTATATATATATATATATTTCTACCCTAGCCTAACCCTATTCTACCCAGCCGCCACCCCCGTTTTCCCCCTCTCTCTTTTGCGCCGCAGCCCCTGGACTCGCCTCCCCTCCCTTCGGCGCTCCGTCCCGAGCCCGCCGCCCTCCTCTACTCCCGCGCGCGGCCAGCCCCTTCTTCCCTTCCCCGTCACCCTTCCCCGACCTCACCGCGGCCTGCAACCTGTCCCGAGCCCGTCCTGGTTCGGCCGACCCGCACACATCCCCTCCGGCGCTGCCCTCCCTGCTCCCTCTCCCTGTTTCCGGCCCCCCTCTGTTGCTCCCAGCCTCCCCCTTCCTCCGCTTTGTGCCGCCGTCCCAGCTTCCCCGTGTCGCGCCTCCTCCTTCCCCTCAACCGGCCGCCTGCTCCTCCGCCCCAGCCTCGGCCGCTCCCTCGCGCAGCTTCGCCGTGCGAACCCCCGGCTCCGGCTCCCCGTTTCCCGTCGGCCTCCCCTGCTCTCCCCTTGCGCACTCCGCCTCGCCGCACCCAGCAAAGCCACGTTCCGGCCCCCCTTCCTCCAGCGCCATCCGCGCACCCCCCTCGGTAGCCGCCGCACCTCCTGCGAGTCTTTTTCCCCCTCCGCTGTAAGCTTCATTTTTATTTTCTTTTTTATTATTACGTTTTGTTTTATTTATCATGTTAATAACATTATTATTATCAATTTTATAATATTAATATTTTTCTATTATTATTATTGTTGTTATAATATAATTATGTTAATATTATTATTATTATATTATTATTGTTACAATTATTATTAAATTATTACTTTATTATTACTATCATATTATTATCATGATATTATTATTATTATTATTATTGTAGTTGTTATATTATTATTATATTATTATTATTGTTATTTATTTATTCCCTTGATTATTTTTGTATGGGTTATTTACCTATATATCTAATTGCTTATTTGTTTATTAATTGATTGATTAATTAATTAATTATTTATTTATTTATTCATTTAAGTACTTGTTAATTAATTAGTTATTTAATTATTTACTTATTCATTCTTTCTTTCATTTATTGATTTACCTATTTAATTATTTGTTTAATTATTTATTTATTCATTCAATTATGTATTATTTTAGTTATTTATCTATTTGTTTATTCATTTGTTCATTATTTTATTCTTTTGATTATTTATTTATTATTGTATTTATGTCTTATTGTTTGTTTAATTTTCTCTTTATTCAACATCAGTGTTTTATTTAATTTGGATAAATCCTTATTCTTTCACGGGATGTGTTTTGAAAAAAAAAATATATCAAGTTGGTTCCTTTGCTTTGGTTGTTCGTTTGTTTTGTTCTGAGTCAGTGGCTTCGTGTTCTTAGTTACCATGTGTTTGTTTCAGCGTGTTGGCGAGGTAAACCTGTGACACCGCGAACATCGGCTTGCGCGTGCTTGTGCGCCAGTGTGAGGTATACTGTGTCGTCATATCCGAGCTGCGTCCTGAGGTAAGTCTCCCTATGCACTTGCCTCTAAATTAAGAATTTATTTATTCCTTGTCCTTTTATTGAATTTCAGTATATTTAAGAAAATTAATATTAAGTAGTTTTTATAGTGTGGTGATTTGATGATAAGGCAAACTGTTTAATTCTAGCATTTCATTAAAAGTGTTTTCTTGGTTTCAATTGTGGGATTTCATAGTAATGTCGCTAAATGGTTCTTCCTGAGTAACGAAAGACATGTTGAATTGGGTTTTGAAATGTTTTTGGCATGTGTAAATTAGTAAATGTACTGTTTATGGAAAATGATTTTTTCTTGTAACCTTGATTAGTGAAAACGTCGTGTGACCCTTTGAAATTGTTTTTGGAAACCTTACGTGTGGTTCTTGGTTGAAGAAAGATGTTTTCCCTTGTTGTGTTATTAAAAATGATGTTTTCTAGGTTGTAAAAGTTGGTTATGTTCTTGTTTGAGTGTTTCCAAAAAGGGGTTTTTGCGAAAAGATTGGGTAATGACATTTATATTTCTAGAAAGGTATTTTTAGCGTGTGTGAGTTTTGAGATATTGTTTGGGTGTGGAAATGGTGAATTTTGTGTGCAATATCCTGTTTGGCCTACGATATGGGGAAGAAACATACTATGTGAATGTGAAACTTGTTTGAGCACACGGGGAAACCCTGGGTATCTAGGTGGGCGGACTAGAACTAGTGCGCTAGTGAGCCGGATGGGTGTCGTCCCTGTTTCACTTAGCTGGATTGACGATTGCAACACTAACTAAACATATGATATCTGAGGTTTGTGGCCTTCTAAGCCACGTGTTCTGAGGGTCGTGGCCTTCTAAGCCACGTTTTCTGAGGTTCGTGGCCTTCTAAGCCACGTTTCACCGAGACACGAGGTTCTAGGGTCCCATGCGAGCTAGATGAACCTTAGGGGATTTACCCATAGTGCTCTACCATCTCTGGCGTGGTGCCTCTCGTCGGCATACGGGGGACCACTTGGGTGTGAGTGTGTGAGTATGTGTGTGTGAGTGTGAGTGTGTGAGTGTGTGTGTGTGTCCATGGTTATTGCTGATAACTTCTGGCTTATTTTTACTTTCACTTGGTTTTCCTTGCCTGTTTACTATTACTTGCACTTGTTTTCCCTGCTTGTTTACTTTAAGTCATCTTTCACAGCCTATACTGTTAGACTTTTGTGCTCACGCCTATCTTTTACCTTTTCAGTTGCAGGTTCCTTTTGTTCAGGTTCTCCTGCTTGAGTCGCTCAGTGTGGGAGCGACGTTGGTTGTAGTTGGGTGGTGACCCGCGAGGTCACATGGAGGTATGTCGTGGTATAGTTTTGTTTGTGTCTTTAGTGTTTGTCTGTTTGTTTAGTTTATATTCGTTCTTTTGATCCTGTTTTTAGTTTGGGCTAAAATCGTTCCCAACGATTTAAATTTTAACGCCCGGCACTTGTTGCCAGCCCGTGGGGATCGGGAACGCCCCTCGGGCCATGCCGCGGACCGGCTCGGGTGACCGGTTCAGGGTCGACCCGGGCTGGTTCGTGAAACTTTGGTACTTAAAATGTTTGGGAATGTATTTTTAAGAAAACCTAACTCCATTTATCTCTTCAGTTGGAAATCTATTTTCCTCCAAAACCATGTTTTATAAAAAACGGTTTTAAACATTTCAAAATTATTTATTAAACACATTTCTACACATTTTTTTTAAATGGTTTAAAGGAATTTTTTTGTCTTTTTCTGATCAATTCACTTTTATAATTTTTTTACTACAAAAAAGGATTCTTATTTATGACATATATATAATTACCCCTTAACATGACCATAATTTCATTAAATAATCCTTTGGAATTTTAATTTTTTATTTTTAATGAAAAGTCTTAATATTCTGTAACTTTAGGGTTTTAAAAAATGATTTTCAAAGAAAATTATTTTCAAAATGTTTTATGTTTTAAAAAGAGATCTTCAAACTGAAAAGGATATTTTTCTTAAGAAATATTTTAATGATATTTTAATGGTATTTACATTCATAAATATCAGTAAACCTTATTGTTAATTATCCTTCAATGGTTATATTTGGTATTGATGACATCCTCATTTTTCCCTGGATGGAATACTATTGTTTCAAATAGATTATTATGAAACTTGTCTCTATGCAATGTTATAATTATGTTAAAAATATATTGTTATAGAACCCATTTATTATCCAGGGGTTAATTATGTTTTATTAAGATTTTTATGGAAACTGTATATTTTCAATGGGATAATTAGTGATATTGAAATCAAACCCATTTCTTTTCAATGGGATAATTGGGTTATTGTAGAACAATGATTGTTTCTATGATTTTTATGATGAAAGATCTATATAATTTATTATTTTTTTACTTCTTAGATATTATCTATGATTGGTGTGCCTAGGTAGCTCTGAGTGATCCCATTATAGATTATCTGAGGGGTACACCAATATAGTTACATGTGAGTTTGTTATAACTTATATGATGGGTGTGCCTGGATAGAGCTATAATGCATTGGGTAATGATTATATTATCTAGAACATTATATTGAAAGTTGGTCATATGGTTATTATAATTGTAATAATTATTTAAGTGTTCTATAAATGTTCTGTGAGATGATATTTTAAGATACCAATATGGTTTATCTATTATTTCTATGGGTTTATGATGTTTCATTTGATCAATATTGATATCACATGGCACCTGATTGTTGATTCTTATAAATTTTTCTTTAGTTAATTGCTTATGTCATGTTTTAATGTTTAATAATCCAGTTATTTATTGATATTAATATTCATATGTTTTACCCACGAACTTTGATGAATTTATTATATACTTATTCACTTCTTATGTTAACTAGTGGAATTCGTTTTTTAATTCTTATGTTTTAGCTTACTGTGAATTTGATCTCACACATCTGATGTCTCATTTTCCCCAAGTTATTCAGAAATAGTTTGAATGAATTGTTTCTAGAATGGATTTTATATGGATGATGATAATATATTAATGTGAAAAAGAAAATTTAGGTTAACTGGGATAAATAAACATTTAAATTTAGGTGAAATATTTATGTTGGGGTTTTTCCTAATTCTATAAAACTATAATCCAAAAGGGTCCTATAATATGTAAGTGATCCAATTTTTTTACATTGGATTTTGTCATGTTTTGATGGAAAAAATTGTTTACACTTATCGGAAATAAATCTGGAAATGTAAATTTCATAATTTCAGTGGAGAAGTATGCACTGAATTGATTCCCACATGATTCATTGCATTATTTTTTTTCTTTTTTCCATTAGAAACACTAATAACCTAGGTATGGTCATATTCAGTTGTCTGTTTTGGAATACTTCTCCACTGGTCTAACACAACCTCCTTCTCACACTACCACACAAATTTTTTTCATTCATGTTTTTAATTGGGATACATTACAAGCACCACAAATTTCACTATATGTGTGTTCAAGACCATGTTGGGATTATTGAAAAATAGTACACCGCACCGACCACTACCTTCAACACAAAAATTTTATCCTTTTACCTTTCTTATATTTACTCTTCTATTGCACTATTTTCATCACTATGATAATGTGAAATAATTTTACACATTTTTTCTACCCACAACATTCAAAATTCCTTTTTTGGGATTTTATTCTCATTACAAATTTTACTTTGGGAATAACCCTCATTGATTTAGGTGTTTCAATATTTTGCAAGAACACTCATGGTGTTTCACCCCTAGTTTCCTATTTATTTATTTCACTTGATCAATCTTCTATTTTCCAACCATTTTACCGTTAATATCAATTAAAATTGATTTTAATCACTCTTCATGGCCTCCACTATTTAGATAAATAAATCTCCCAAACACATTGACCGACACTATTGGGACAAAAAAATCATATAAGAAACACTTAACCCCTTTCATAATCTTCAAAATTTGTTTTTAAAAAATATATTATATATATTTTTAACAAATCTAACTTTCTCTATTCATATTCCAACAATCAACTATTCCTATTATCAATAAATATAACATAATAATTTGATATTTCTAAACATGAAACCCTTTGGATTTTGTTGAAAATATTGATTATATCTCCCAAATTGGAAATTAAATTCAAAGGGGTCATATGATTCTTTCATATATAAGTATATTACATTGAATCTAAAACTTTACCAATTTTTAAATGGGATCCTTTTACTTTCATTTACAACCTATTATCCCCCGTTATGTAAAGGAAGAAACTCCAAAAAAAATTAGCTCCCCATTAGAATTTATCTTACAAGAAAGATTTCCCATGGGCCTCAACCCCACCTATGAGGATATGGATGAATTTATCATGTATTTCCATCTCACACTATCAACCTACATTCATCTTTTAGAATCAAACACCTCTTCACTTTCCAAATTCTTTATACCAAAAATCATTTCTAGTTGGATTCACAATTCCAAAATAACTATTTTATAGCAGCTTCACTATTCTCAAGAAGTTTACTGAGTGAATTTACCACTTGGAACATGTGATGCCAAAAAATCATCTATAAAAAATAAGACGAATCTATATATAGGATACAATAATTTATGAATAGTATAATATGGTTTTTAATGTATATCTTGAATTCTATTCTAATATCCATGGATTATTTGACTTTAAAAAATTCAATTCTAATCCTATGATCTCCATCACACATTCACTCCAAATAATTAGTATATAAAATTAAATCATTTTTATGGATCATAACATATTATGAAGTAAACGATATAAATGTTTCATAAAATTATACCACCTTGTGAAATAGGTAATCAATTTTACCAAATGATATCACATGTACTAAATTCCTTAAATTTCTACACAGTCTTTAAAGTCATTAAAAAATATGTGTTCACCTCCATAGTATGTTCGTTTCTAGAAAAATCACCCCATGGATCATGTCTCCTAGTTTCTTCTTCACCTGTTCAAAATTATTTAAAAAAAATAATGGGAATATAGATATTGGTGCCACAAGTATACTCATGTTATATAATAGTTCATTTCAAGATGATATAATCCATCAACATCCATAATTCCTTTTCCCTTTTTAGATATTTAGAAAGGAATGAAATCACTAGTTCAAGTTCAGCATCTTCAACATATCTAGTTGCTATAAACCTCAAAACTATTTTCAAAGTATATCCCTTGTATAATACATATTACACAATTATCTTCATATATTTTATCATTTAATCATTTCTCAGATTTATCTATTACACAATATTGGAATCCATCACACATGAACAAGTATATATTTTGTGTATAATCATAAGTAGTACTCAACATTGTATTTATTATCTATTACATATTCATCATTTTTTCATTTGTTTGTGTGGAATCACATTAGTAAAATACATCATTTACATCCAAGAGTTCCATATTGGAATGCATTTACATCATTTGTGGATTCTCCTTCCCTTGTTTGTCCACATTTCTCAAAACTGGAATAACCTCTTTCTTTTTCTTTCAGATTTAATTTCTTTTCTTCCAACAGATTTTTTGAGTGCTATAATCTTAGTGGGTGGTAAATAATTTGTTGAGGAAAATTTTTATTTCTTAAAAATTGATCATACATTCTATATCAATAGAAATAATTTCAATAAAATAATTCTAATTTTTTTCATAGGAGTATAGTGTCTCTATATGAATTATTTAACCTTCAATTAATTCCTCTAATTTTAATAAATTTCCATTTAATCAAGGATATAAAAATGATAAATCTACCCTAATAATTACACCTCATGTGGTCTCTCATAGAATGAGTTATATACATAGTTTGAGTTTAACTCATTTTATTGGGTTTATTGGAATTAAAACATATTATTCTAATGTCCCTAAATCATCTCCAATTGAATCACATTAGTGATCCATTTTTTCATGGAAACACACCACATACGTTTTCAAGAAATATTGTAATCAATATTTAAGATCTAAAATCATCCTTACAATTGAGGGTACCTTTCATGGGATTTGTATCTTATCAATTGGGATTTTTATACACTCATCATAATCTCTAAAAATATCATATTTATTTTTTATTTCAGAAGCTATATTATTCAAAAAAGAAGTTATAACCATACCTGATTGTCTCTTATTTATATTTTGGGTGTTTATAGGTGTGATGTTAGACTTCAACTCATTATCTATGGACATTATTTTCATTATCTCATTGAAAACTATTCAATTATGTTGATTTTATCATTAATCTTTGTTACTATTCTCCTTATGCTGAAATTCAATGGAACTTCTTCCCTTTTTAGTCTCATGTTTTATAAGTGAAAATATCCAATAATTGTGTAGTATACTCCATTAATTGAATCCCATTTAACTTCAATTTCATTAATGATATCTTTTGGGAATATAAAACTAAGGTTGTTTTCCCCTCATCACAAGTTCTTTTAAGATCCATTATAGAACCTGTAATACCACATCCTTATACCATTGTAAGGATTCAATCGGTTTTGAAAATATGTAAAGAAACTAACTTTATTAGATAATGCATCATCCTAGAGGACTTCTTATTTATTTTATTATTCTTTCTTTTTTCATAATCCAAAGCTCACGTAGACTTTCTTCTTTCCTAAACAAATATTACTAATACATCAACATTTCATTATAGAACCTACAATGATTTATAAATTTTGTACATATAATTTAGATGATATTCCATTAATACATTTTTGACCAAATATTTATAATGTTTCTTTGATTTTCCTCAAATGAAACTCTGTGTTAATTTATTAGAATAATTCCATCTTCAGCTATATCTTGATGAACTTCAACAGAAAATTCTATCAAATAGATGAACTACCTTTTCCATGTTTCAAAATTATTCCCATAAACAATAGGAGACTTATATATAGATTGAATTTTTATTTAATAACATCATATCAATGTATAGAAATATAAAATCTATGAAAAATGAATGCATCCCTTTGATACAACTTGTTGTCCCTTCTATAGGGGATTAGAGTGAGATTCTGCTAAGAGGAGGTAGTGAATGAGGTTATGAAAAATGATTTACAAATTTAAACTCTTAATGCTTTTGATTCATTATTTCCCTAAGGATAATTAAATATCAAAATTTGGGGTCATTGTATATGAATTTTTACCAGATATATATTAGGTTGAATGTTTTTTTTGTTGGGAATATATAAATAAAATAGGGACATGAAAAAACATGTGGTTCATCTTGAAAGGGTATGTCCAAGGAGAATGAATCATTGATGTTCCATTGACTAAAATTAATTATTAGATCACTAATCTTCATAGGGTCAACTAACCTTACAAAGGTTCTAACTACGTAACTTCTTTCCCAAGCTCACTGCCTTTTAATGTTTAGGGATAACTCATTGTGATCCACAGGTCACTCCATTAAAAATTCATTCCTTCACTCATTTTCAGTATAAATAATACCCTTTACATATCTTATAGAAAATTATATCCATTCTCTAGAATCACCTGAATGTAATATATGCTATTGTGTAGATATATTCATTGTTAAAGAACACTTGGTATTCTCCTTCACAATATGTGAAAAACTGTTTTATGAAACACATATTCTTTCTAATGTATGAGAAGAATGTCCTCTACACTGATGAAGGGACATTAATAACAACCTTAACTTGGATATATCTTCAATAGCAGACAATTCACTATTCTTCCTTCTCCTCACCTATAAGACAACCACCTATTTTGGAATTGGATCATTAATGTAATCTTGTCATTGAAATATATTATTTTACTAACACAGACAATTTCCTCATTTGGGAACCTGCTTTAAATGGAGTCCTTGACTCCAAATTTTTTTACAAAAACAAATTCAATAATTCTGTTTCTAATTTAGTTTGGTTGAAAGCCTTTTACAAACCTTGGATCAAGCCATCGAGACATACTCTTATTTGGCGTGTTTCCCATAATAGGGTCCCCACAGATGTGTCCCTTAAATCCTTTGGGATTCCTCTTTTCTCTAGATGTCGTCTGTGCAATCAACACCGCGAGGATGTTAACCATTTTTTCTTGTCTTGTGCTATAGCTGAAGCACTTTGGAATTACACTTTTGACATTTTTGGTTGCAGTTGGTCACTTCCTGCTACTATCAGCTCTCAATTACAGCACTGTGTTTATTGGGGCTCTTCTAAGAAAATCAAGAATCTTTTTTTGACTGTAGTGGCGGAACTCTTTCATGTGGTCTGGTATAACAAAAATAATTTTATTCATTATAATTGATCATTCAGCCTCAATGCAGGTAAAACACATATTCTCATTGCCATCAGGGATGATGTTTCTCTTCTAAAAGATCATTGTGACAACTCTGTTGGTGATTTTGAGATCCTTCGCCATCATCGGATTGTGGGATCTTATAGGCAACCGCGATGCGCCTTTGAGGTCTTCTAGAAAGCTTCGCTTCCAGGATGGATCAAAGTGAATGTCGACGATGCCTCTAGAGGAAACCCGGGTCTGGCAGGTTGTGGTGCCATTTTTAGAGACTTTCTTGGCAGATGCATTGGCTGCTTCTTTGGTGGATGTGGTACGGCCTCAGCATTGGAAGCGTAAATATTGGGAGTGATTCATGCGGTGGACTTTTCCAAACAAAAGGGTTGGAGCAAGTTGTGGATTGAATGTGATTCAACAACTATTCTTCAAGCTATCTAGAAATGGGTGGTGCACCTTGCATGGCCACTTACCTCTCAATGGATGAAATGCCTTTCTTCGCTTATGGATCTCAACTACATTTCCACTCATGTGTTTTGTGAAGCGAACATGGTTGCTGATAGTCTTTCCAACAAAGGGGTAAACCAGGATATTACCTAGCTGGATGATTTTCTTGATGTTTCGCTCCCCTTTTAAGATAAGTACTGTAATAAGATTCCATCTTTCAGACTTTTGTAACTCTTCTTTTTTTAATAATAAATAGTTCCTTGGTCTTTGACTGAGGCACCACCTTTAAAAAAATTGATAGTTGGTAAATCCTTAATGGTACCTTCAAAATCCCCATTAAATGCCTCATAAATCCCTTTCATGATCCACCAAAATGCAATAAAAAACATAACTGATTTGTAGAAATATATCTCATCTTTGAAATGTGGATTTATTCTCTAATTAATAAACCATTATAAAATCATAAAATCATAAAATAACATAAAATCATGGATTAAATCAGGGTATAAAATAGAGACACAAGATATATGAATCTTTCAACATTTAGTTTATTCATATCTTAATTGATTTCACCACATGTGGTGCACCTTCAGTCGAAATTCCCCACACAAAGGATTGGGTTTGATCACTATGGTGTGGTATTTGTAATTTCATCAACCATTCCCTTATACACACACTAAACCCTGTCAGTAAATAGTGTTTCCTCCTTCAAGAAAAAAATATATGTTCTAACAAAATAGTTCTCCATGGTTCTCCACACAGAACAATACATAACCTCTATAAATTTTTTCTTATAAATATTGAGCATAATTTTTGTTCCTCTCTTTAGTTTTCCATTTGGCATGTTATTCCACCTGTCGACCAAAAACTCTTTATTACATCATCATACCCATTTTGGGTATCCCCATTTCTAATTAGGAGACATCATAAGCCCTATGGATTTCACCATGGGTGTGGTCAAGCTCATATTGGCCTTCTTGAACACTAGTACAATTCTCTAACCATGGCAGTCCTTATAACCATTTCGACCTTGGTTTTTTTACACATGTACTCTTCCATTACAGCATGATAATATATATGGTATGGTTGAAGATCTGTGGGAATTATTTCAATTCCCATATACATTCAAATAGACCTTTATGAATTTTTTTCCCAAAACACCTTTGACTATAGGCAAGGCCTTCCTATACTGTTGTGTTTCAGTATTTTTGCAGTGTCAATCATGGTGAGTCACGTCATATTTTACTCATAAAATTATCCAATTGACAAATGAACCTTTTCTCCGACCATTATAATGTTATTATTAAATATTTTTTATGCTAAGACTCACCTTTTCCATCACTATTACAGTCATCCAATCTACCATGCACCCTAGCCTTCATTATTGGGATCAACCAATCTCCCAAGATCCACTAAAAATTTAATTCATATTCAGCATGTGTTTTCAATAATTATATTTTAAAAAAACATTATAATTTGAGATTTTAACAACCATATTTTTCACATTGATAACAAATCTGACATAATAATTTGGGTTTTCTAAAAATACATAAAATAAATGAATCATTCATAAGTAAAAAAATTCACTAACATGTCCCTACAAGTCATGAAAATTCTACATGAAAACTCATGATTTGTGAGAAAAATCGTATCACCATGTCTAATAGAAAAAATTCCAAAAAATTTCATGGAGAAGGAAATTTTGGTTGATTCTACTCAAGAAGAGTTTGACAGATTGGTTGGGAGATGCATCCAGTCAAATCGGAATGAGGATTAGGGTAGTTGGGTTTGAAAACAACTCATCATATTGGCACGTGGATTCAACAGAAAGAAGATTATTGTGGAAGAACTCATCCAAAAATGGTACAAGATGTAAAACAACATTAAAGACCTCTTCAAAGTTGATCTATATGGAAAGGCCAACACTATTAAATGGAGTCTCTATAGAGGTAAGTCTTCTATAAGTCTTAATCAGCAATTCGAGCATATGATTATTACCATTGGTGTTGGGTGATTGTATGGTTGTGTCGGGACCAATTTCCCACTTTTTTCTTTGAAATTGGGTTCCTAATAAAATTAAATATGTTGGATGGGGAGTAAAAAAATTAAAATTTCTTTGATACAACTTTGTAGCTCTCCACCCTAGATCACTCAAAATAGTTATAGTACCAGACCACCACACGACCACAAGAAAACCTCCCGGTACCCCATAGATGGATGACTAGAATAAGGGTTCTATAAAGGATACATGGGTAGACTATACCCCCTATATCAAAGATCCCAATCATAAAAGAAATAAATGAAAAATATGGTATGAAAATAAACAAAATTATTCTGTATAAAAATTAAATTAATCACAAAAACTCAAAAGATCAACCTCACCAAAAACGTAAAGACTTTGAGGCTCAATAAATACCTCATCCCAGTATCCTAACCAACCAATAAATATTGTCTAGTCAAGTAATATTTGGCATAAAACTAATGTAAAATAGTAACCAAGTGAAGTATTATTGGGAACCTCAGTGCATTAGATACTTTAGTAGGGTGTGTGTACATAACTAAATAAGGAACCACAAACATTGTCTAGTACTATAATGTGAATGTAGTGTAATCTTCATCTTTAATAATCGAATAAAATAAACAAATACAGTATTAAATAATAATAAAACTCTACAATAAATTCTTCATAATGATAACGGAATGTCTCTGAGAATTTATATGATCTGTCTTATTAGTGACCCAAACTCCACAAGTGTGCATATTAATTACTAGGTCAAAGACAAATAACCATCATCATTCATTAGATCTAATACATAGTTCAACCATAAAATTTTGAACCAACATATTTCTATAATTAAGCTTTATCATAACCTCAAGGAACCCCTGTCCATGCCCTGGGGATCACATGCTCATGCCTCCCCTATATCATGTAGAAAACTCTAAGGTGTCACTATGAATACCTCATTCAAAATACCACAGAACGAACCCCATAATAGTACTTGCGGGTTCATCACTAGATGGATTATTTATGATTACTAGAAGGAGGTGGAAATTTAAAATCTTATATTTACAAGGGTATGTTATCTCTAGGTTCTTATTTCTTTCTCACTTGTCTCCACCTAATCTATGATGGAACTCTAGTTTTCTCTTCATCTAAATATTTGAACTCTGATCATGTGGTCCTTAGCTACAATCCATGTTGAATTAGGAGCATACAATACTATGAGGTTTTGGGAAATTAGTTTTGTGGAAAATAGATATATAGGAATTTCTGGAGACGTACCTTCTTCCTAGGGTTTCATTCCTAAGAACCAGTTCAGGTTTTGTACCCCTTCAGTTTTTATTTCTTCTCAATTATGTTTTGTTTTTTATGTTATGGATATCCTTCTTTGTTTTCTTTCTTATTCGGGTTTCTCCCTAGGGATTCAATAACATATTATTACTCAGGTTTTAGTCATGGTTACATTATTCAATGTTTTGTGTTAGTCGTGTATCTAGGTGTTTTTTGGTGGCATGGAAGACCTCAATGAAGATGTGATTATATACCATGTTAGTGACAATAATGGATTTATTGAGGGTGATATCAGTTGGCGTCTTTCAACGGTGTCATTATTATCTGTATGATGGTTGTTTCTGGTGATGTACTAAGGTGAAGCACCAATGATTTTTGTGGTGGTTCTCAATGGCAATGGTGGTGTTTGTGGTTCTCAACAAGGACAAGGGATTCAATAGAATATTTATGATGGTTTCTGAAGTCATGGTGGATTTTTTCAAGGTAGTTGGGTGTCTGAGGTTTTGTGGTGTTTTTATGGATATTTGAATTTAAAAAGTGGATATGGATCTTTGGTTATCTTTTGAGTCAATTTAGTTTGGAGCATGATTCATATGGTTTGTTTATTTTTTATTCTGGATAATATAATGTACCATAAATTATATAAGGAACTACTTTAGATGAGGATGCAGAGTAGGTTTCATTCATTGAATATATATATTTGGATTTATAACATCAAGAGGGTAAGTAATAGCCATCAATTCCCAGACCATGAATTTCATAACATGAAACCTTATTGAGCAGTCATACAAAGTTGGATGATTTCCAGAACGATGTTGACACTGGGGAGGGGCATTTCGAAGTAGTCTTTTTCTAGGATGGTTTATTCCTTACACCTTTAAGACCTTCAGGTTATGTTATATATGTCTTCATCTTTGATGTCATGTGAGTGTTTCCACCTTTACCCTTGAAAGGGGGTTTATCCAAAAAATAACGAAAAATTTATCCCTTCGGGCCATTCAGTACTAAACAATGCACAGTGGTGATTTATTCTTGTGAGACCAATGAAATAAAATAGAATACCCACCATTTATCCCACAACTAGTCTCTTGGTAATCTAACATCTATTGGAACATAAAATTAACCATCACTAGTATATCTAAATGGTCCTTGGGTTCCTAATAATTGATCTATTGGATCCAAAAGTAAACCTTTTTGTGTCCAATATCTATTTGTGAAGAGTACCCCCACACTATATCTCATGCTTATATTTGAATATTGTGAATCAAGGGAATTCATAATGGTCTATTGGTAACTCTATTCAAATCCCATCCCATGAGAAATCATTGAGGAATAAATATATCAATGGAATCCCTACTAAACTTGGATTTTCATTTTACACATCATACATGCACTTATATTGTATCTTAGGTATCACCTACAGGCATCCACTCTTGAATCAACTAAATCATGAGAATCTTAAATAGAAAAGGATATTCCCCCTATAATATATGGGATATATACCAACCATATTAGGAATCCTAGTGTATCATCTATATCAATAGGATATTCTCGAGAATCTAGGAAATCATAGTGGTTCTAGGCCCGACATCCAATTCCCAAGTGTCCGGTGAAATCCCATAGCATATCAAAAATATATTAAAAACCAAAAAGGGGTTGGATAAACTCTTATTCCAATCCTCGTCATGGAATCCACTTCATATATATAGGATGGATTGTATTTTAGGTGAAACATAAAATAATAATCGAAAAAGGAAACATTCTCCCCCTCAGGTTCACTATAAAAAGGGACCATTGGGGTCTCGATGGTCATCAGGTAGGTAAGAGAAACATCTCATGTTTACCAATCCTTATATAATTCCATGGGTCATCACCCATCACATAGAGGGTACCAAAAAATAAAATTGTATCATAATCATATTAGGGCCTAATATTCATCATAGAGTTTAGATGCTCTATAATCCCTTGAGTGATGATAATTAAACCCAAATAAGTTTCCCAATCACTACTTGGTTTTTACCCGCACAAAACCTACCCACCATATTTCTACGAGATCCACTCACCCATCAGTCATGTCAAAGTGGAATAGGAGTTCTCACCACATAGTCATCTTGCATATCCTATGGCTATTAGGAATATCATGATCATGTTATTTCTCAATATGGCCCCACATTATAGTTCATCCCTCCCCTAAACCCAAAGGTATATCAAGGATTCTATACTAGGGCCACTGGTTTGCATCTATCATTAAGATCTTGGACATTAGTAACTGTGGTGAACCAACTTGTTATTAAGCGTATAATGGGGCCCTAAAAACTTTATCAAATTATATTTCTTTCTATTAATATATTAAATTCTATAAATTAATCTTACGGTTCCATGTCCCATCATAGTGGAACCCATAAAATCACAAAAAATGCATAAGGAAAATTATAAATAAAATAGGGATAGAATATGAAATATGTTACTCCTTGAACAAATCCAGACCATTTTAATTATATCCTAAAATATCACTACACAAGATTCCCTAATATCGTCCATAACCATTAGTCCACAAACACTCACATGAGGCACTAAATCATGTTAATAAGTCCTAACTAACTTATTATAAAAAAATTATTATAACCTAAAAATATATTTTGTTTTACAATTTTTAACAATGGAAAATAAATGAAAAATCACCATGCCACTAAACCTCTCTGAAACCAAGTACCCTAACAAATGAGGGGTCCTCATCTGACCCCTAACACAAATATAGGAACAATACTTACCCCACAACATGGATTCCCAATGTATTTTAATTTAACATAATCGGTAAATCATAAAAAATCACAGAATGATGTACCTTTGAATAAATGATGAACAATGACACTCTGATGTATTTTTAGGGAAATCCCTCTCAAGAAAAAAAATACCCCATAAAATTCCACTAATTATAACATGACTTTGTGGAATAAGTATTAAATCTATAAACATCAAAATCTTAATTAAGAGAAATAGATAGAGAAGAAGTGTGCTAATTAATGTCGGATGATACATTCTTTATTCAACTAAGAATCTCCCTAAAAAAATACATCTTGAAGGGTATAGAAGGGGAGATAAAAATGGTTAAAACCGCTGGATTCATGTGGTAAAATGGGAGAAAAGGGGTTCCTCACTAAAAAAATGGATGGAGAAAAAGAGGTGTGTTTCCATCTTTATTGGCCACCAACTACATGGTGTTCCTGTGAAGCAATCTGAGCATTAGGCTAGCTAACCCGATAGCTACAAGCTAAACTATGGCTATAGAATATATCCACCCCCATAGTCCATCTATTTTGGACTACCTGTGATGCTCCCACAAGCCTCACTAATACCAATTAGACCACATCATTGTTTTAAAATTCCACCATTTATGGGTCTTGACCTTCAAAATTCAACGACGAATCCAAGTTCAATATTTAACCTGCTCAATAAAAAATCAAATTCTTCTTGAATATCAAATTCCATTGTATACATGAGGCATTACATTATTATATCCTAAAATAAAAATGGAATTAAATCATAAATGAGAAACATTACTTTATATTCCTATATGGATTCCTCTCACTATGAAATTGAGGAAAATACACTATTTACATATCTTCAAAGAATTATACATTCATATTTATTTTGTGAAATTTTTCACACCTGGATTGGTTTAAATGTGAATGTATCATTCCTATGGTAATATCTGCTCATGTTCCAATTCAAATACACTACACTTATCAAAATGGTTTAAAAAAATCAAAACACCCATAGGTGGGACTCTAATAAGTGAAAAATAAATATTATATTCCTTAAATTATAAAATAGACCATAAAATATCTATATCATAACAAAATGAATTTTAAATTCCAATAAACCCATAACATGAGTTGGGTAAATTCAAAAGAATAATATAATTCCATGATGATCGCACAAAGAATTTGTTTAACCTTGATGAGAAAATAATATCAAGGTCTACTTGGGTTCTCTTTAAATAATCATTAGATTTATTTTATAGTGTATCACTTGATTCAGTCATCTTAAAAAATTATGCCAGCCATGGATGCATAGTGAAACAAGCCAATCATGGTAAACCAAAGCCACTACATCCCAAAAAGGTAACTCTTTTCTATATACATAAAACATGATAAGGTTTTTTATAACTCTTTTACCTATCTTACCCACACTAATTGTAATTACCCAAGATTTATCCATTTTTATTACTCAAATAAATATTGTGTTTGATAAATTTCATTACACATAACACCACAATAAAATGTGCCATGAAATATTAGATTAATATTATTATGAAAATTTAAAAATAATAAAACTAATAGTAAATAAAATATTTTAATCAATTGAAAATTCATGAAAAATAATATTCATAGCACCTAACATTTTAAAATAGTATTTTTAATAAAAATTGTTTTTATTTATATTTTGTTCTTCTTCTTGTAAAATAAAAAATTAAAAATATTACTATTTGAAATTTTTATAATTAATTTCATTTTTGAATTTATAATATCATAAATATTGTAATAGTAATTTTTGGAATTTTTATAAAATAATAGATATTTAAGTGAATAGTGATAGTTACAAATTTTACAAAATATCATTTTTTTAATTTAAGAATATATAAGGAAGAGAAATTTTTTTATAAAAACATTATTTGTTTATATTTATTTATGGAGTAAAACTATGTGTTTTAAAATATCCTTTTGAACTTAGAAAACACATTTTCAACATTTTAGAACATAAGTAACATTTTATTCAAATTAACAAAAATGTTTTAAGTATTTTCAATAAAATTAAAAGTTTATTGGTAATATTCTAAATCTAATCCATTTATAAGAAATTTAACTCTAATTTTTTATAATATAACAATTTATATAATTTATGATATTGGAATTGCTAAATTTATACTACAAAGATATTCTTTTATTAAAAATAAACTTGTTTTAAAAATAGGTTTTTATGTGTTATGTACGCAAATATTCAAATTGATTACTCTAAAAATTAGAAATTTTCCTTGATAAAAAGATATTATTATTTTATTCCAATCGTATCATATTATTATGTATGATAAATTTAAATTTTAGAAATAAATTAATGTTACTATGGTAGGTATTTATTACTGCAGTAAAATAGTTATATTTAAAATAATGATACTTTTCTAAATATTTTTTGTTTTAAAAAAAATAAATTGATAAATTTAAAAATAAGACATTATTATAATGTATAAAAAAAATGAAAAATGTAATTAATTAGTAATAAATTTTAAACATGATTAATAAAACAAATTGATTAAAAATACATATTCTCTAACAAACTATTTTTACAAAGAATATATGTTTAAATTTAAAAGTCAATTTTACCATATTTTTAAATATAATAAGATTAAATTAAGTTAAAATTTGTATTAATCATGTAAATATTTGGTTATAAAGGTTATATTATACTTTTTGTGATAAAATAATAACCATGATTAATATTTAATCACAGTTTTTAAGTGATTAAATGGGTAATATAGTGTGGCTGGATTTTCAATAAGTATAATTTCAAAATAGAAAATATAGAATAAAATTTATAGGTTTTAATTTTATACCATCATGTCCCACAAAAATTTCCCAACCTAACTCACCAGACTCTAGGAAAATATCTATCTTACCCCTTACCTCTCATTCTTTTCCAAAGATTGGTCTATCTTTTTCACTAATAAACGAAGATGAATTCCTACCACATAATGTCACAGCACGAGTCTCAAATTACAATATGTTTCTACCAAATATACTTATTTTATATTCTCCCTACACTTTTGGTATACCCTATTATTGACAATGTTCCTCAAGTTCTTCACTTCCAATGGATTTTTCATGATAAGATCTAAATTTTCAATGTATGTATTACTTTCAATTTTACAATGTTTCTTTCATCCAAAATCTTATAAACCATAATAACAAAATGTTTATAATAAAATGCTTCTAAAAAATATAATGAAATTTTATTATATAACCATTATTTACTCCCCTCCCATTTTAGGAAAAAATGAAAGCATTGTACATGCATGTGTGTAAACTATCGCCTCAATGAATGACCCATTTTTTTCATCACCACCATTCGTGTTTAGATTATATAATTTTTTTTAGAGATTAGATATGTTATTTAGGTAATAATTTGTATTATATAAACTTTAATTTTTATTTCTATAATTAGTTTTAAAAATTATCATTCATTGTAAAATTAACCCCTAAAAGGAATATATTATGTGGAAAAAATGATTAATTTATAAGTTGAAACCTATTTTTAAAATACCTTTATATTATATATCATAAAAATAATGATTATTAAATGTAATTATATTTAAATAATGTCAATATATGTTTTTGACAATGATATTGTATCAAAACAATCTCTTTTATATCTATACTCAGATAAATATTGTATTGTCTTTTTATTGGGTTTGTTTAACCTTGTACATGGAAACAAGCTATAAATTTATATCATGGAATTGATTTAGAAACATAAAATTGGATATTAATTAATATTTAATGATTTTTTATGGTTCTAGGATAACAAAATAAACATTTTTCCCAATAATTAACCCAAACCCATCCATTTTTTATAAATTACTGAAACAAACTCATCACCGACTTCATTATAAGGAAAAAAATGAAAAAAATAAATATGAAATGAAATTATAAAATTGTAAATAATTACCAAGTTGTAATTATAAAGGATTTTATGATATTCGAATGATGAATTTGGGTGAATAATGAATAAGAACTTCATAACTATGAAACCAATTCAAAAGCGTTAAGATTACTTACACAGGATATTAAAAATTGACAATAACTAACTAATATACTTTTATAAAATAATTATAAATCAATATTTTAAAATTTTATACATATAAAAACTTTTTTAAATAGTTTATAGTTATTTTTTATATAGGTGCATTAATTTCATGTGACCAAGCAGGGTTTATGATGTTATGAATATTTATGGAATTATGAATGACATTATCGTTATGTGAATCCATTTGATAAGAATATGAAACCCATTTTCCTTATATGGATTATTTATAAAATAAAAATTGAATGATTTTAATTTTAATTTTTTAAAAACCCATTATTATCCTTGAATCATAATGATATGATGGTTATATATTTTTTATGGAACACATGTGTATAATATATCATTAATGGATGGGTAGTGTTATATATCCCACCAATGCATTGGGTAAATCATTATATATATTGAGATAATGGGAAAATGAGTAATGATTCTAAATAAAAAATGGGTAAGAGGTTGTAATTATTGTTTCTCTATGGGAATCAGGTGACTAAATCATGATACATGAAGGAAAAATGTGAGTGAATTCCACCAAGGGAAACATGTTGTGATTCCTAATCCACTATGTTATGATTTCAATGATTATTGATTTTAAAAAATTATAAATTGTGTATTCTTTATATAATATGTGTAATTTTCATGATGTATACTTTTTTAATGACATGATTTATCTTCTTTTTACTTTTGGGTTTAAAATTATTATGTATCATGGTTATACTCATATTCTCATCTTATACTCACTTATGATCCCTGATTTTTATCACTTATATTTACCCTTACGGAGAATCTGATCCAACCAATTTCAAATGATTCCTTTTCCACAGGTTACAAAGATAATAAAATAATAAAAATTATTGATGTGTACCTAATGATTAAAATTAGCAGGATATTTTGATGATATTTTAATGAATAATCAATTATGTATATAATGGGAAAATTTTCTAATAGTTTAAGTGGACCTAATTTTTGTTACTTAATTTATTTTAATAATTCTAAATATATATAAACATAAAAGGTATTTTGAGTGAATAATAATGACATAATTTAATATTTTGATGTAATAGAATGCTTAGTTCTATGGTCTGGTATAAAAACTAAAAAAAAATTATAAATTTTATCATACAAACATAGAATCTCAACATGAAACTATATGATGCATGATCCCCGTTTGGAAATTAATAATTTACATACTAAGGTATTAGTAATGTGTCATAATTAAGAGTCATGATTTAGAATATTTCATTTTACACATCACTTACTATGATATATATTTCTACCACATATACTATTTATTATTAATAAGAATCATTAAAATTGTCCCAAAAGTTATTCAATAGTTCCTAACTCCAAATTTTATTCTAAATATTTGATACCATTATATAACACCCAATCACAACAAAAATTAAAATCCCAAATTCCGACCCTAGTAAGAAATAGGATAGAGATTATCCCTAATGTATCCATATAATAATGGGAGTAATTATATAAAAATACACCTATAATGTACTATCATTAAAACACCACAAATCACAAAATTCATGATATGAAAGAATGAAAAGTAAACCAAATTAATGAATATAATAAATCTAATATAAAATTAAATTGAAATAATTAAAGAACCAATGTAAATAATAAAAAAATGACACATTTAAAACATCCCATTCCAAATCTCATGATCCTGTCATGGTATCCATAGTGATCTACACTCTAAAATATCAGTAAATTAAACACCATCCCTTATTTCAATGATAATCCATTCTCTACATCGGCTGATTTTCAAGGTAATAGGGTGTATAATGTGGAAGTTCCCATTCTAGGTTGATTATAGAAATAAGGAGTATTTTCAAATCATGTGATGGATTAACCCAATAAAATAACTAAATTATATATATTGAAAAGATAAAGATATAACATAAAACTAAGATCAACTGATCTCAAAATCCATATAAGAAGAATCTCAGTCAAAACTTTTCAAGGAATTAATAATTGGACATCAATTTTCTCAAAAATTAAAAATACCTACATATAAAATATATCATATAAGAAAATGATCGCACCAATACTAAATTATATTCCATGTAAATTAACCTTTATGTACACATTATTTTAGGATGGTGGAAATAAAGTCTCAAAAAAATGATAGCACTGTAGGAAATAAACATATAAAAATATCATAGAGGTACTAAAATAAATACACATATAAAAATAAAAAAAAATAAACTTTTCTAAATACATTTATTGTATTAGAGGAAATTCATGTCTAAAATTAGTTTAAATACACATATCCAATGCTTGCAATGAATACATGTGAAAACAGTAAATAAAATAAAAATATATAAGAATAAAAACTTAAATTAGAATAAAAACTTTAAGTCACATATAAAGGGATGTTGTTTTATATTAGATTAACTTATTTATCAGATTTATGAATAGGAGGATATATAGTATTATTGTATCATTATCAAACTCAAAAATAATTATTCTGTGAGTAATTGGGGTATCTCCCCTTGGGTAAACATCCAACATCATATCAACATACAGATGATGTTGAAGGATGTACAGACATAAACACATCACTTATATCACGTTCATGTATAATTTATACTAGTTGATTTACCCATGTATATCTGTCATGGATAATATATATGGGAGGAATCACACATCACCAAATAAATCTTAGTAGTATCTAAAATATATTATCCAAGAGTAGTGGTTTAGTATATTTGGATACATATACAGGCTATCTTAAGTCTATAACCAAATTGGTAGGTGAGACTTGGTGTAGTCACTAATGTCTTACTGTTAAACATAATATATTGTGATTGTTTGGAAAAACAATCCCCACATCTTGTTGTTGTTGATATTCATTAGTTACAAGAATCATCAAAACTATAGGTTGTTCTTAAGAAAAAAATAATATCTTGATCATACATTTTAGAACCCACGATAATTCATACAACACCTCCCACATATAATCCAACACTTATATCATCCAAAATTAATCCATCTTCCCTAACCCATAAGACATTATTGATAATTAAAAAAACTAAAAAAACTATTAAATTATCAACCTAGATACATTACCATGAAAAATATATTATAACTCACAAAAAAATATTCCCATGATACCAAATGCATCTTAAGGGCCGCAAATAAGATCCCAAAATAACTACAATGGGAAAGGAATTTTTGTAATGAAACATTTCACTATTATGTGATTTATATTCATTGAATATTTACTACTCCTTAAAATTAAATTAAATTCTATAAAATTTTAAATTAAATTATTATCATTTAATTACTCTCAAAGAGATAAAATTATTCAAAAAAATATCAACATTTATCACCAAATGTCATTAAAATCATATTTCATTTTAGATATTTTCTTATAATAAAATTACCTCACGTTCTATTATCTAGTATATCAAGGTAAATTATTTTATTTATATTAATATAGTAATATCCATGAACTTCAAGTTAACTATAAAAATTATTATATATCTCCTTTAAACATTTAATAAATTCATTATTTATTTTGAATTTCAATTTTTTTAAATTATATATAAATCATTACATTGTTCAATGATCTTCATTAATTTGGTGTAACCCCATGTCATAATCATTGATTACACAAACTGATCAATCCACACCACTCATGATGTATTATAACATCTAAATTGTTACTTTAATTTTATATTTAATATCATATAGTATAACAATCAAATATATTTTTAAATATATAATGGTTTTTCCCATTATGAATTTATGAAATTAAAAAAAACTAATCCAACAATTAACCTCCCCCAACCATGAGCTAAACCAACTCTCTATGCAGGTGTTTGATGATCCATATAAATAGAATGACTTGATAAAAACTAAAAATTTTAATTTTAAGTTGAAAGTATCAAAAACGAACTCAATGACCATTAATGTTATATTTTCACAGGGAATCTCAAATATATATTTTATTAAAGTCTAGCAGGAAGAGAACCCATGATCGTGTAAAAATTAATAGTTTCATATTGATAACCATTAGAAATAATATTTCCAACTTCAATATTCTCCTCATGTATTTGGTAAAAAAATCACTCCTTGTCTAATAGGGCCTCTATAGATTCTTATATTCTAGAAAACATACCAATGGGAGGAAAATGAAAACAAAATAAATTTGCTACCATATTAAAGTCAGTTTTGACCTTATAAAAAATAAAATATTATATCTTATAAAGTGTATGTTTGATAATAAAATCATAGGCCTCCTTAATAAATAAATCACCCTCCCAATGGGAAGCATAAAAATACATGACCACAAAGCCTTTTTAATCTAACATAAATACACCTCCTAACATGGTTCCATCACATCAAGCATCATATAAATAAAAATTGAGACCTCAAAGAAGCTCTTTCCAACTAGTCCACCATCCATACAAACACCATTCTCTATATGTATTATATCAATATTGATAGGGAATGAACATCAAAAATAGTGATGAGTTACTGATTAATTATTTCATCGATATAATGTTAGAAATAATAATGTGTGATTTTGTGTTGTATTATTAGCATCCGTAATGCTTTAGAAAACTACTAATTTGAAAATAATTTGAATGTGAATTTAACCAGGTGTCCCAATAGATATAAGATACCATTCAGTAATATTTTTATTCAAAGATCATGGCTCTACTCAGATCCCAGTTTGTATCCCATGTAATAACCATGAAAAAAGTATCCTAATCCATTTCGAGAAGCAGGTAAGATACTATTTCAAGATTTTGATATAAGAAACAACTGCATTTCAATTATTAGTATATAATATTACATTGAATGCGATTATATATAGGGATATCATGGTTGAAAACATTAAAAATTAAAAAAAAATTATATTTTCATGTGATATATTTTCTCCAAAATATTTTTGATAATGTTTTTATGTCTTGTAAAAAAAGAACGGGTTTATGATATTCCAAATGCTGAAAAAACCTTATCTTAATGTGTTGGACACACAAAAGTAATTATATACTAATAACTCAGTACTAGAGAAATTGATATAGTTTTCAATATCATGAAAAAATTAATGAGTAATGAATTCTCAATAGCTGAATGAGAAGAGATATATGTAATTGGATAATAAGGAATAGAAAATCAAACCATGGATAGATTCGAAAGAAAAAAAATGAAATTTACACACACCTCACTATCTAATTGATACAATTATAATGAATATGGATGGACCCTTTAAGGATACAAAATAGAGGAGTTTAATTAGTATATTCCTTACATAAGATATTCTCTTGACTATCGCACATAACATTAAAAACCCATTCCAATGTGAATACCCAAAAATTTCAACTAATTCAAGATTTACATCCATGAATTTTATGGTGGATTTTAGGATCATCAGTTTAATGAAAACTTATTCAGTTGAATTACCCAAAATCAATCAAATTTACCATTGACACTATCCACATGGTGTGATTCCCAAATAAAATCATTTATAATTATTTGTTAGTTTCATGAAAATATTTAATCTAATGATTGTACATTATGATGGAAAAAATAAATATATTTACTAAGTTGATCTTGTATTCACTGGATGAGAACATTCTCTAAAAATTGATTATATTCATAGTGATCCTATTAACAATAAAGTTAATATTATATATATATAATCATAATAGATACAAATTATCACCTAGATATTCCATGGAGGTTTATCATATGGATATACTGAGCCACTCATTATTCATTTTCACTCATCTAAAAGCACATTCCTCATAATGGAAGACATGTCAGTTTTTAGAATTTATATATTGTCCACTCTATATATAATATTCATTTAGGATATTTATGATTTGTTGAAAGAAATGTTTCATCCCTAGATAATATATTTTGTTCATTCATGAATAAAAAATGCTATATTTATGTAACATTGTATCTATATCAAGTGTGGCATGTCTAGAAATTTTAAAAACTATTTCCCATATTCCTTATAATCATATAATATTATATATTGAGTAGACTCATGGATAGTTGGTCGCCATAGAGAAGGTGACACACTATTTTAAGTAATTATAAATTTCAACCCAAAATTGACACCAAGAATCCTGACAATGAAATATAGTGAATAAAGATATCACGAACCCATTTTGGGTAGCCAAAGTGCATTATGATCCTCTTGATAAAATTAAAATTTTGACTATAATATAAATTATAAATAATCATATTCAAATTAAGAATATAAAGGCCTTTTTTCAACCTATATTAGAATGGGATGAATATATGAGGGTATATTCTTATGTATAGAATCCACAATCTTATATAGGATATTGAACATTCTAATAGGTTGGCACTGATTACATAAAACTTGAGTCATTACCATAAGAATGTGGAAAAGTGTATATATGCATAAAACTCTTTAAATATATCCTTTGATGAAAAATTTTTAAATCCCAAATAATACCCATTTTTATAATATCTAATATCAAAACGTAAAAGGAACCATGAAATTTGGTAGGTCCAGGGGTGATTTCCAAAATTGAGATTAGGTATAATATTCTTAATTTCCACTTATATTGGAATAATTGTCTAACTATAATTATTTTAATCCTTCATTATTCTTTGAATATTATGAATGTATAAAAATGTGGTATCCATTCTTGGGTATTTTTCCTCTAATACCCTCCACAAATCTATAACCAGGGTATTGATAGTTTTAACATCCTCGTTCATAGCTACACCCACTACAATATTATAGATATAATTTTAAATAATCTGTTTCAACATTTTCTTCAACTTATTCTATATAATGTTTCCATGAAAAAAAATTAATTTCCCTATTTACCTATATTAAATATAGGGCATAAAATATTTTCCTTGAAACATTATTTATTTTTATATTTTTATCTATGAAGAGTCTTTTTTCATTTATCTGAATCATAATCGAATCATCACAATGGTAATATATGATGTAATAGTTACATATTTTTATTTTTTAGCTCCATTATTTATAATTTTTATAATAATAATCCCTCATTAATATAATTATATACTCCTAAAATTTTTATATAAAATTATCTCTAATTAACCCAATCATGATCTCAATGTGTTAGTGGAATATTTATTTTTATTAAAAAAAATTTAGGGTTAAAATAAACCAAAAAATATTTCATCACAAATGATAGAGACTTTCTACCCATGAATAAGAGCTACATTGCACCAATAATCGGCCATATGGGAGATATCTATCACACTGTGTCATCCAAGGAAAGGTTTTCACAACCCCCCACCAACCATACTGGTACACATGTATAATTTATAATAATGATAGGGTGTATTCCTAAATCCCACTTCCAATAGGCCTATAGTATATGACTATAATAGTGGTTATAAACCCATAATAAGAGATATTACGCTCAATAATGAATTTAATGAAACAATATAATAGGATATCCATCAATAAAAACAAAGTGATTTATATTTCACAAAAATATTTCTATAATAATTTTCATTTTAATATATTAAACATAAAATATCATGAATATACATCCAATATAATATTCTAGCTCTAATCCATCTACCAACTCAATTTAAGTTACCCAAACCGAACCTCAAAACTCTAATGATATATCTAGGAATTACATATCAAAACATGGTAGGGTGAGGACATTGGGATACTCAAAATTCCCCCCGTCTAAACCAATCAACATATCTATGTAGTAAATATGAAAGAGTAAGAAAAAGTGAAATAACCAAGTAAAAAATCAAGGCATGAATACATATTGGTATATGAAAAATATTTAAATGGAATTTCAGACTGGAACTTACCTTACAATTTTAAAATCATCATCATAAAATCACCCAACATCATGGGCCTTGTACTATATCATTATTTACTAATTAAACCCACCATTATATAACCATTATCATAATACTTCTTGTCCTAGGCCCAACTATTTCCACAAAGCACTAAACTTTTAGTAGGGTTGTTGCATCCCTGAGAGGCACCTAACCGATAAGATGAAACTTCTCCATATGAACAAGATACATGATTTGAAAAACAACAACAACAACCACAATATATATATATATATAAACAAATAAATTCTGATTATATCAGGTTGCAACCCTTACATCCCCAACCAATGCTTTTGGACAACATCTTATATTGGAATTAGTTAAATAAATTTATCACACAACTATAACCAAAAAAATATCCATTATATTATGGTTTCAAATCATGAAGGGAATCAACAATGCTTAATCTATTTACCATGCACAATCCCCCACTGTGAATCATCATCATTGAACTACAATCACATGTGTAAATATTTCAACAACAAAAAAACTAAACGCTAATCCATATATTTCACAAGCATCATCACTAATGGGACAACCAATACTTCCATAAGAAATAGTATCAGGGTTTATATTAATTTTTTACTCATTGAATACCATTTTCTAGACCCACTATATTTATTAATAATCAATAAATTAAAAAATTAATAATAAATAACAACCTATGATTGATTTAAATACATCACCCTAAAATTTCATTCTCACTAAAGATAATTTATATCTAACCCATATTTATACTTATATCTATATGTAACCCATTCATCCATCCATCTACCATTAATTTCCATTAAATAGTTATTAATCATATTATAACTAAAATAATAATTTCATATGTATGTTATTAACCATTTATCGTGTCACGACCCGTCCCCTGGGGTCGGTGCCGTGACTACCCCAAGCCCGCCTTCCATAGGCCAGGGGATGGTGACTAGAACCAAAGCCGTAAATCCCTAAACTGGGAAGGAATTGCCTTTATAACATGAAAACACACACAACAGAGTACAAGATAGAAGCAAAACACTAAGTAAAATTGTATAACAAAAAAGTACTGAAAAGTAAAAGGGGCCAGAAATACAAGACCAACTGTAAAGTATAAGGAAACGGAAAGTACATGTACTGGTAAAAGGGTAAACAGATCCTGGATCATCCACTGGGAAATCCTACATGAAGGGTCATTACAAAAAGCCTCCACAACACTCAACGTCCATCTGTCTCCTCCGTGTACCATCACGTCGTGTTGTCCACCTCTGGGTACCATCCAATCTTGCTATCCTTAGCCTCAGTCATCACTGTCCGTCATCTGCAACCAACACAACGAGGTGCAAGCATATCCTATGAAAATACTCAGTAGGGACCCCGAGACCCTCAAGGTCTCACAAAATACAAAAAGGATAAACCACAAAGTATAAAATCAATAGACAACCCCACTTAGGTATATGGCCATAGATTTTCCTAAGTTATTAAATAATCCTTCTTAATCATGAGGTAAACACAAAAGTTTCTGACTCAAGTCAACCGGGATATTATTCTAGGGATAGTATCATATAACATCCCCAGTCACATTGTCAAAACATCGGCTGCTAGAGAACTCCTCCTCTATCAATTACAGTGGGCCTACAGTACATCCAAGGGTCCAAAGCTGGTAATCATGGAGAAAAGTCACTGACTAGCCTCATGGAAAGGGATGAGTCTGAAAGAAGTCGTCGGGTAACCCACTGCCCAGCCCATCTAGAGGGTAAACCCTAAGAGGTCATCAGGTAACCAACTACCCAGCCCAGCTGGAGGGTAAACCCTAAGGTCAACGGGTAACCCACTGCCCAGCCTAGTAGGAGGGTAAAACCTAATAGGTCGTCAGGTAACCTACTGCCCAGCCCAGCTGGAGGGTAAACCCTATGGTCAACGGGTAACCCACTACCCAGCCTAGCTAGAGTGTAAACCCTAAGAGGTCATCGGGTAACCTACTGCCCAGACCTGCTGGAGGGTAAACTGGGAAGTGGTCTGATAACTCTGCACTATGCTCGCTCGTCTCCCGGAGTATCTACTCCACAAGCTAAAGGTCGATACTCAAACTGTCACAAAGTCCCACGTAGAAGTATCTCAAAGGTCTGCCTCATCATAGGGGTGTCAATGCAATGAATGGGACGTTAATTGGACGCTCGTTCTGTAAGTTATTAGCCTTATTTTCCCGGGGGCCCGGTTGGATTCATGTACTATCCAACCTGACCATATCTCAACTTTACACTGAACTCGAATGGGGTATACTCAAAGGGACCATCACTATCCAAGAAAACCATTTCCGCTGAAGGTTCATCAAACGGTCATCTAGTGAAAAAGATATGGCCAAAGAAAGTAAAGGGTCAGTAGTGGGCCTGGTTCTGGTCCTACTCGGTCAGACCGACTCAGCCCAACCCAGTCTAGGCCGACCCGGTCTGACCTATTGGGTCTGGACCAACCCATTGTTCGGACCAGCCTGTTAGGTTCGGCCCACCCAGCTGGGCCCAGCCCAGCAGGCCGTAAGGGAAGTTCGGCCTAGGCTCGGGGACGGCTCGGCCCGGAGCGTCGAGATAGTGCAGCTCAGCCCGGAGGGCGCGACCGGGTCCGGTTCAGCCAGGGCACTGCGATTGGGGTCGGGACGCCGGCTCGGCCGGGAGGCCGCGAGGGGGGCTGGGATGCCGGATCGACTGGGAGGCTGCGATGGGTCTGGTTCACCGGCATGGCCTGGTGGCCGTGAGGGGGCTGGGATGCTGGCTGAGCCGGGTGGCGGTGAGGGGGCCCGAGACGCCGGCTCGACTAGGAGGCCGCGAGGGGGTCCAGTTCGCTGGCTCGGCTATGTGGCTGTGAGGGGGCCCGGACGCCGGCTCGGCCGGGTGTCCACGAGGGGGCTGGAAGGCCGGTTAGCGGCCCGGAGGCCGGGGTGCAGCATGGTTGGGGCGGCTCGGCCGGAGAGCCGCGGTTAGGCCCGGAGAACCGGAGCGCCGCGGGGGCATCGCGGTTTACGGAGGCCGCAGGTATCGTGACCTTTATTGTTGCCACCTTCATCGTTCCATCACCTCATCGTCATACCGATGTTCATCACAAATAATAATGGCGGAGGGGTCAGGCCATGTTGGTTTGTCCCACACCCTCCGTGTTTAGGGTGGTAAGAATCGGTTTATCAAGAAGTAAGAAGATGATCATCAATTCTTTCTTTTCAATATCTGCAACATTTCCATTCCAACCAGAGGTGAGAAAAAAAACTGATTATTACACAAATAAACCCCCTACCTTTGATTTTCTATCATCGACATTAAAGTAGTGGGGGGAAGACAAAGGAGTTTTTCATTCATTGCGTCTGCCACGCACTCCAAATCCCAAGTTGCGTCGGCTGTTGAAGATGATCCGCGTCGGTAATTGTTTGAGGAAGAAGTCGAAGAAGGTTGGTGCTCTTCATTCTTCATTATTGGATCTTCGTTGGAAGAATAAGTACCTCGAGGGGAGCTTTCTCACAATAATCCTCCTCTCAAATCACCCAAGTGAATGGTTGTTCCAAATAATAGATTATAGTCTCCATTATTTCATTGGAAAGAATTAAAAAACAATGAATTAATTACTTAGCTCCCCTTAATTAATTCATGAGCATTGTCACAATTAAAAATAGGGGAGTAGGTGCCATTAAAGAAGGGGGTGTGGAGAGACTCTCTCTCATTAATGTGAGAGAGTTGATAGGTTTTCCTCTCCTCCCATTAATAGGGGTTTAGCTCCGTGTGGTCCCCACAGCGTAACCTCTCATAGGAGGTTTGGTTCAGGTGGGCCCAACCACCATAACCTCTCATGGGAGGTTAAGGAGTGGTGGTCCCACCTCCAACTTCCATGAGGAGGTTTTAAACACCAAACACCCACATGGTGCCTCAAATAAAATAAAGTGAAGCTCACTTTATTTTATTACTTTCCACAAAAACCCAAAAATCATATTCTATTCTTGACTCACTTTCATCGAAGTGAAAGTCTCCTTAAGTGAATATCGACACTGTGAGTTTAACAGTGCCCTCAGATTTCAATTCCAATCACCGGTTCAAAAGTTATAAAAACCCACTCGTATGTTTACTGAACGTACACAAAAAAAACATCAGAAATTGATTCTGGGCACACCGGGTCTTAGAATCATGCGCCGTCAATTTTCGCAGACTCGTAAGAATTCCCATATATTTAAGAAAATAATTTCCACAGAAATTCTAGGTCTTTAAATTTCATATCTCAATCCCTACAATATTATAGTAATTCCAATATTATATTGATCATTCCAACCCAATTCAACACTGATTAACCACTTCGTCTTTCTTACACATAGGTTTCTGAGCCATTGAAAATTTATGTTTATAAATAGAAAATCCATTTAACCAATTTCCCTTTATCATATATATAACTATACCATCATAGTATATAAATTAATTTACGAATTAAATGTGCAACCAATTTATCAATATCCAAGAATAATTCCAACAGAATATAATAATCATCGCACACTACCCCACTAATTTTCATCAAATTTTTAGTATACAAAATCATGTAACTCAAACATTCCATTTTAGTTTATAATTTAAAATTTACATTGGTATTTCATAAAATATATTAATCCAATATTAGTGAGAATATAATTAGAATCAACATTATTGCTCACCCTTTCATGTCATGGAGAACCAATAACGATAACAACATTCAACATAAATAATTTATAGAATTACAATTATACTTATATAGTATTAAATTTAGTATTCTCATTAATATATTTAAATTATTATAAAATTACTCAGGTGCATGGTTTTTCTATAATTTCTACAACCAACAAATCCATTCCAAAAGGAAAAATTAATTATGGGCAATGAACAGTGATAATAAATGGAATCAATACTTTTTTTTTGATTATCACGTTAAAAGGATTATCTTCTGAGGGTTTTAATGTTTATTAAAATAGTTAAACCATGGTGTCCAAAAAAATTAACATATTTCAAAACATAGTAAAAATTTAATGAATTATAGAGTGCATGGAATCCCCCTTTATAATTTCAATATTCCACTTCTCAATTTTTCAGTTGCATTTTTATTAAAGAGTTTATTAATTTGTGTATCATAATTTAACAAGATATCTACCAAAAAAATCACCTATTATGAATAGAATCCTGCGAACGTGAATATTTAATTACATATCCAAAAGAAAAATTTTCATTACAATATAATCCAAATACCTTTTAGAATTAGAGTATTATATAATTATCAATAATCATTAACTAAAAAATATCTAGTATTTTTAAAAGAATGTATATTTTTTCCGTCATATAAGATACTTATTAATCCATAATAGATATTAAACATCTCTCAATAATTCTCCAAATAAGATACACTTCTATATATTTCATGATTTTCTTATCTTTATATCCTATTTAAATGGAAACATATAAAAGTGGTGAGATCATATTCTTAGTATGGGTAAATATAAGTGATTGCTATCAAAGATCATAAATGAGCATAATATGACTGTAAGGGTATAATAAAGACACAAAATAAAATCATACCTAAAAAATATTATGTAAACAATTAGAGAATAACACTTGATATAAATTAGGACATGTTTCAAAATAGTGAGTCAACAAACATGAACCATGTTATTGTTACATATTCATGAGAATAATGATAATACTTTGAAACTTATTTCAAATATGGGAAATACATTATTATAGGGAATATAGTTATCATGTGCTACACCAGTAGTGCCCATGTTTACGGGAAACTAAAAAATATTTGAGAATGCCTATGAAACGAGTCACTGAATCTTATTGAATGCATTGGAGTGTGATATAAGACCCCACACATCAATCATCCATATTTATGTGTTCTATAAGAAATTAATCATTAATCATGTCATAAAGATCTCCTAGAAACAAAATGGGTTTCATTTATCACATCAAAAATAACCCATAGAAGAAAATGGGTTTCATATCCTTTTCAAATGGATTAATATAATAAAATTATCAATAATCATAACAATTAAAACCCATGTAAATAAATATGTGTCAAAATATATTCATGGAAATTATTTTAAAAAAAATTAAATCAATATAATAAATATTATTTTATTTAAATCGTATAAATATAGGGTATAAAGTTAATAAAATAATTCCCCCCAATCAATAGTTGTTTGAAATATAGAGAACCCCAATAAATAAAAGGAATCAATATTAGGGAAAGGAAGGAATAGGGACATGTTATTCCTGACCCCCCAAAAATTTATTAGAAAAAAGATACAACAGACAAGGGTGGGGTGAAGTCAAATTACCCACACCCTAAAGCCTCGAACCCCCCCCAATAACCCCAAAAAACTAAAAAACACACAACATAGGGTGGACTCAAACAACCAACACGCAAGACAACCCCACCAGCACCAAATACAGACACAATAGTAACACAAAATCAGCACCTTTAACACATCCCATCCAAGATGCAACCAACATCCAACTTCATTGTCTTTATCCTTCATTACCTCCTTGACAATCAGCACAACTTCCAGTAACATAGAACCAATATCACAAAAATCATAGATATCACCTTCACCATTTTCCATCCATGCTTCATCCAATGTTCAGCACCTTGGTTTCCAATAGTCAGCACCCACTTCAACCATACCCAGCCAAGTAGTATCCATCAACCAAAATCTTAGTTTCTAGAATTTGGAACCTCTTATATTGATAAATTCAGGAATACCACACCTAGAAGTAGAACCAATGACATCGGACCACCAATGCCTATGCCCAGAACCAATAGCATCATCACATCCCATCCCAGCATCATGCAGTATCCAACACCATAGTTTTCAACAACCAGAAATTTATTTCACACCTCATCAACAAGAAGCAGCACACAACCAATCTCTCACAATCGAACACTCCAATTTCCACAGCAGCAAAAAACATATCGAACAAACTAGAGCCATCTCAACCAGTAACTAAAACTGAAAACCTCTAACCAAATGCACAACCCAACCAATAGACCAAACCACCAACTAACCAATCCAAAATTCAAAATAAAGAAAGAACCAACTATGTAGAAGAAATTTGAAGCCATGAGCCACCAGTGCATTAGAAATAAAGAAAAATCATAGGATCAACACCATAGAAAATGCAACATACCATATAGTCATCACAGAAGAAATTTAAACTCGATGCCGCAAACCAGAAGAGTCGACCAACCATCGAAGAGTCCAAATATAGGGTCGCCACTACAATATTATATTTTTTTGAATCCCTTAATGCCACTAAACTGTCCGTGGAATCCCTATATTTGCAAGCTCGACCCCGATCCATGGATGATGTCTAGAAGGGTTTCCAGTCGCCAAGGATCAGTCTGCAACGTCACTTACCAAAACAAACTGATCTGACATCCCCGCAGACTGTACACCCTCCATAACATTCGATGCCCAAAAACACAATAAGAAAATCCCCACCTGGATCCCAGACCAAAATCTCAAGCAAAGTCACCACTCGAGGAAGTCGAAGTCGTCGAAGATAGGAAACCACCACCGTCTTGATACCGAAAAGTGCCTCCAGAGCACGCCTTCACCGAGAACATAGAATAAGTGAGGATCCTTAGCCTAATACCCAATAATAATTTATGGGAAACCCTAGAAGAATCATCGAGCAAGATCAAGAGACGAGGGAGTGTGCCACCATCGCAAGGAATCAATATTAGAATATTAATGTAAATTAATTAAAAGTAAAATTATAGTTATACACTAAAATTATTAGGAAATAATATGTTATTGATGGATAATTTCCCTAAAATATATATAAATTACATAATTCACATTGAAAAAGATTTTGGGTGGTTAAATTGGAAAAAAAATCCTTGATCATTCATAGGATGTGTAAAATGAAAAAGACATAGATGAAAAAATAATTTTAAGGTGTTTTGGAAAATTAATTTATAAATAAGAAATATTAATGAACTATTAAAATAATTGTAAATGTTATAATTTTAATCTTTTTGGGTATTTTTTCCCTTGTAGAAACCATTATAACATTAAGATAAGGTTTCAAACAAACTTATAATGGAATTTTAAATATTTATTCCCATGAAAAATATTAAGGTATATCATTTACAATATATTCATAAAAGGAAGAAGTTATGGGAAACATTCAAAAAAATTTCTCAAAAATTTAAAGTAAAAAACTATTGAAAAAATTTATCTTTGAAAAGGAGACATCGATAAACAATTATATAAAAAATTGATAAACATTATCAGAAGATATGGGGGATGAAAATTATTTTGAAATACAGTTGTATGAAGTCACAAAAAATAAAAAGTGTATTATATTATAATTTTTAAAGGGGTGTGGTGAATTAATGGAATTATATATAATAATCAATATTATATTTTTAAAATCGTGATGATAATATTGACTATGTGGAATATAAATACAATAAACAATGATTAAATTAAAAGATGGAGGGTTTTTCATGATAATATAATACTATTAGTTGAGAAAACAATAATGTAGTAAATGTTGAATAAAAATATACATTCCCAAATAAATATAATATATAACAACATGTAAAATGGGAAATCAATATATAAAAGGAATATTTATGTTTTATGTTAAAAAAACTTTTAACTAAAAGAAAGTTTTTTTAGATACTAAAGTTCTTTATGTGAAACGTAGTTTATAAAGTAAGAAGATCTGGAAATATGTGTTAATGCGGTAAAAATTTATATCCATATAATTAAGGATGAAACAAAATTTAAAAAAATCAAGTGGAATAATTTGAAAAATATATAAAATACGTTCAAGAAGAACAATTAAAAAAATGAAGGAGAATTGAGTTATCAAAACCCATTACCACTTAACGATCATAAAAACTTACTAAAAGAGAGGGAAATAAATTATACATAAAATACCTTGAATAAATGTTATTTAATTATATAATTACTCAATTCTTAATCAGATAAACCATATAATATAAATTACCTTCATAATACTAAATATATCTCAAAGAGAGTAATTTGAGATGAAAACACTTACCATGATCCTGATTCATTCTTCAATTTCACTATACATCCTAAATAATTAATTTTTTATTGATATCATACCTATTAATATTATTCATAAGAATAACCATATTTATTTCCCAATTATAATCATTCCACACATATATATTAGTTTTTTTACCTATTCTCCCACATCTACTGTTTGTAATATTAATGTTTTTTACTAGTTTCATAGGAGTTGTATTGAGATTTGTTCTTCATCAAAAGCTCATCATTACAAATTAATTATTTTTAATATAAGGTATTATTTATAAATATTTTGAATTTTAAATATCCTTACTTGAGTACTTTTGTCTTTATCCTAGAATATGAAAATTACAAGGAGCATTTTTCAATGATTTTTAACCAATAAAAGGTTGATTGTTAATTAATGAGTTAAATATTAATTCTTTATTTCAAAAATAATAATAAATATTTAAATCATAATAAAATATTTATTATATCATAATAATCATCTATAATATAATTTCACATTATTTTTCATGTAGGTCATCAAATCAAGTCGAACATGAACAAACAATGATTAATGGATGATTATGAGGCGATTAAGTTAAAATATCATTATAAAATCAGCATAAGGATATAACATAAAAATTATTTCCGCTATAGACAATAATTATAAATAATAAGGTGAAAATGTTATTTATATGAAACAATTTCAAAATATAAATAAATTATTTTTCTCTAAGTTCACTTATATAAGACGGTAGATTTTATAATAATTATTTGTCATTCATATTATTAAGAGAATATATAATTATTATTACCATAAAATTGTTCATATAATAAAAATCATATTTATTCTTTAAAAAATCCTTATAATAATCCTTTAATGGTGGTAATGGAAGGCTTACAACATCAATATTTTGACACGTCCATCCACACATACAGTCGAATGATGTTTGGTTATTCATAGTGGATTGAATGGAATAAATAATTATTTTTTAATTAATATGATAAAATAAATGTATAATAATGATTAAAATTTCATTATATTTATAATGATATATAAGGGATGGATATTAAAAATTGAAAAGGAATCACAATGAATAAGTCCATACTCAAGTCAGGGACTTGAGTTTTGGCTAGGAATTCACCATTAAAATGAAACAATTATGCTAAATAATATTGAAAATAGTATTTTGGAAGCCTGATATGGTTCTAGGAGAATATATTTTAAGGCTTTTAAAGGATAATTTCGATGGGAAGGAGAGTCTTGATGTGGTGGATGTGTTACCTACTTCTAAGTAAATAGAAAGGTAGTTATGGAAGTAACCATTAACTTTTCGATAGTATAATGTTACTATTCAAATCTCAATGGATCAAAAATGTAAAAAATAGTGGGTAAGTTTCTGATGATAAAATATTACCTCAACCACTGATTATTTAGACAATGTTATGTATTCTAGGGATTTTTTTTTGGATTTTTATCTTTTACCCAAATTTACTTTTACCTTTTTAATTATTTTTTAACTTTAGTAATTAATATTAATGACCAAAAAATAAATTGAAATCACAACCAAAGTTTAACCATATAAATTCAAATTTAAAAATCATTTTTCAAATAAATTTTTTAAAATGTGTGAATTTTTGTTTTTAAAATAAACACAATTAATCATGTAAAAATAGTTATTAGAATAAAATTGTTATTTCAGTTTGAAATTTTTATATATTGTAAAATTTTCATTAATAATAATTATAATAAAAAATCATTTATTAATTATTAATAAAACAAAAGGTATGACTATTTCATGGAAATTTAAAGACAAATATCATCTTCAAAATTCTTAGTTCAAAGAAAAGATGGTAAATAGTTTTTCTTAAAGTAAAATTTTAATTTATTCCTAAAAATATTATACCTTGGATTTATAATATCCAAAAAAATTAAAATATATAATTTTGTAACATAAATTAATATATTATTTATTAATAGGTTTTTTAATATTCTACGATACTATTACATAATTATAATATCAAAAAAATCATCTTTTTCTATAAAATAATATTTTCCATCTATATATCGACCTTTTGAGAAAACATATCTACAATTCATAATATGAAAATATTAATATGAAGAATTAAAAAAACTAATTTATCATATTAAAATTAAATAAATTTTATTTTTTAAAATGTAAATATATTTAAAAGGACTTTTATTGAAAATATATATTTTAAATTTTAACCCTTAATAATTATTAATCTTCAAAAGGTAATTAATTTTTATGGCTTCCCATCATAATGTTTCTTATTTGTTTGTTAATAATATTCTTTTAATATATTTTGGATTGTTTCCATTTTTGTATCATATAATGCAAGTTACATATTATAGAGTGTATTTCAAACAATGAAAAATCTTTGGTTGTTACATTCTACCCCATTAAAAAAATTTCATCCTCATAATTTTAATTATTACTCATGGAATAAAGCATGTGTGGTTACTCTTAACATATTAATTATTATCAAAATAACGTCCAATGTGACAATTTCATTAATGTCTTTATCATGATGAATGTCAAATCTTTCCTGAAACAACATTGATACCCAAATCATATATTCTATAGAAATTATCAATCCCAAAATTACCCAAGTTTCCAAGTCAATAAAACACAATTAAATCACATATTAATAGAAAAATTAATTCTATCATTAATATTAAAATGGTATCATCCATTAGTCCATAAAATTTCACACTAGAAAAGATATACTACAATACAAAAAATTTGATTATATTTCCAAATATATCATGAATTATCGTCAATACAATTGATGTTCATAATAAGTAAATTAGATTTTAAAAATAAAAAAACCAAATTTTATTTCTACATTAAATATATACTAAACCTTAAACATATTTATCTCCTAAACATGAAATATTAAATAGTTATCTCTAAAAATATAACCTCTCTGGAAAATCATTTCTCAAGTTTATAGATACCTTTTAATATATTATTTTAAACCATTAACGAAAAACTACTAACGAAAAATCCTTATATTCATAACATAATCCAACTTAAAATTTGAAATATGCCAATATTTAAATGATAAATTTACATTCACTAATTAAATTTTCTAAGAGAATCCAAATTTAATTTCTATTTGGAAATCAATGTCATTACGTTAGGTAAGACTAAAATACTCACTTTTCCATCATAATAGGAATATAATAGTATTAATATTTTTTTATATGCTCACGTATTCGGTTTTAAGACATCGGGATTATATATCTTTACTTTTTTGAGATTCATCTTCATAATCCTATTTCAACCAAATTGAAAAACCAAAATGGCCATGATAATATACAAAATATGATTACAATAATATCAACACATATTTTTTATCTAATGTGACCATGTATTTAATAATATAATAGATTTCATTAAACCATGGTTACATTTCATTTTTATCTCATATTTATCAACACAGTCCCATAAATTAATTAGAAAATAAATCCATCAAAATATATCTAAAAGGGAAATTTATTAACAAATTTAAATCTCACTAGAGTGTAAAATTATGTGTGCGGTTAGGCCTCTTTACTTGTCACATTGTGAGGTTTGATAAATACCCAATATTAATTTTTTTTTATTTTTTTAACAACCCAAAATTATAATATATGACTTCCTTTAAATAAGTCAATTTTTCTAATAGCTTTCTCCACATGCCAAAACAAACATAAATAAAACCATGATATATTTAGATTATTTGTAAATAAATAAGTATAACCATTAGAAACCTATCCATTGGATTATATATAATGAATATATGTAACATATTTATGTTTTGTAAGTATATAAAATATAAATTCAATATCTAATATGATTTAAAATCAATTAGTTTACCAAAAATGAAATATAAGACAATTTATTATTCTAAAAAATATATTTATAAAAAAATTATATTATATGATACAAATTTATACTTAAAATAAAATATTATTAATAATAAACTATGATGGATATTAATAATTTGTTAACACCAATTTATTCGGAAAATGATATGAAATGCAAATAATAACATTTAATATTTGGAAAATACATTTTCGAGTTAAACATGTTTCTCTATTAATTATTTTTATTTTATTAAAAAATTAATTTTATAAATGTTTTAATTTTAAATTAATTAAAATTGAATTATTTTTTAACTCCTCATATCAAATATTGTTTAGTATCAATTTTTTAGGTTTTTCTAAAATATCTTATTTTTTGGAGAAAAATAAAGTTTTTACAAAACTTATATTTTGCATCCTATTTCAACCATATAATATTGACCTAGAAATTTATAAATACATTTGTATAATAAAATATAAATTTTAATAATAAAATTTTTGATTTTAAAATATTCATTTATTTTATAAAAACCTATGTCAAGGATTTTGATAACTAATAAAAATGTTACTTTAATATAAAACCTATTCCTGGTCATTTCATTGAATAAAGTATTTTCCAGGAGTTTTGGTTATAGATTTCCATTAGATATAGATAACATTTATTTTTTATAATAATTAATGTTATTTCTTTAATATGAGTATGTAATATAATTTTATCAGATATATAAATTAAAATCCTAAAATAAATTTTTTATAATAGATAATTTTTACTCAATTAAGTTTCATTATTATAAAATAATACGTTCCAACCAATAAAATTTTTAATTGATAGATTGATTTAAAAATTTTAGAATGGAATTATTAAATTAAGTAAAAGTATCAGTCTTAGTCTTTTTCATTAAAATTAATTACTAATGTTACAAATTTATTACTAGAGTAAAAGTAAATTAGTATAAAAGATAAATGATCAAAAAATGTGACATAAAACACTACATATTTTCCCAAAAAAGAATTATTTAAGATGAATTTCAACCCAAGAAACTTTTACCATTGTATTGTTTCCATTTTATATCCTTTGACACATGAATATTGACCCAACATTATTGAAAATAGAAGGTTTACTCCAAAAACTACTTGTCCCTCCACTTTTAAAAGGGTAACATATCCACTGTTTCAAAATTCACTTATACATAGAATTTATCCATGAAAAGTTTTCGATTAAAATTACCCTATACTATTAATATAAGTCCATAGTAAATTATTTTTTATCCTAACCACTTAAAATTCAAGTAGACTTCCAGTGAAAATTCAAGAAACATAATGTGAGTATCATCAAACACTACATTACCACTTAATTATTTTTTATCCTAACCCCTTAAAATTAAATTAGACTTTCAATAAATATTCATGTACCCTAATGTGAGTATCATGAAACACTTATTTTACAACTTAATTATTTTCATTAAAATTTATTATTGAAACAATTATATGATGAAATTATTATAACTTATATTCTTTAATATAACTATATTACTTTTATTATAATTATTTACTTATATACCCCATTAATTATGAAAATAAAAACTATTATTCATCCGTTGTGTGGACTACGACCCCCACAACGTAACATATTTCTTTATTCATTCACTTACATACAAGGATGGATATAATAATTATATTAAAGTATTTATTTAATGTTTATGATGTTTTTAAGGTTAGGTTATGAAAAATTGGGAAACCTGTTTGTTAAAGTATCACTATATGCATATCATTAATTTAATCATTGAAAATGAGTGAATTTAGGGTAAAATGATATTTTTTATAAGTAATGAATTTATATAAATTATAATATATTTTTACTTCCTTATAATAATGATATATCACATTAATATACACTAAATAAGGTTATTATAATTCTAGTAAAATTATATTACAATAAAAGAACTACATATTAATTAAATAAATCAGAGTATGTTCATGTTTTATTTGGTTTAACCATCTACCTAAAAAATATAATGAATTACTATCATGATATAATATGGGGAAAATTTTCTACTATAATTTGATATAAATGATTAAATAGTGTATTTTTTGGTTCTATATATTTGATAAAAAATTAATTTAATAATAATTAAAAACATTTTGATTGATAAGACATCCTTCTTATCTATTCCATATTCATAGATAAGTACTTAGGGAAATAAGAACATATTTAGTAACATCTTAAATAATTATAAAAAATTACTATAAGTAACCTTAATGTCCTGGTAATGATGAAATTTTGGAGAATAATGAATAAAAATTTCACTATATATCACTAGTACAAATAATCAAAACTATAAACTCTTAACGTGGAAAATTAGAAGAATTAATGTAGTTAATGACTAATTAAGAAGATAATGAATGAAAATATACATGAGCAATGTTATATATTTTATTATTAAGATAGATATATTTTTTATATAGGTTGTTAAATTATGTTTTTGGATGTTAGAGAGAGAAGTATGGGTTTTCGTCTCAAATTCCTCTTTGTAGAAATGATTATTATTAGGCACCTAGTATCATTTTATGGTGGATATACTTTCTAATTGACATACATCCTAATTAATTGAATTTTATTTACTTTATTTTATATCAAATTACATTACATGTCTTTTAATGGTATTTGATTCCAATGTTTCTAATGTCTTATGGGTTTTTTATCTAAATTCTAATTCTCTGAGACAAAATAAATTTTGTTCACCAAGTTCACTTTGTATGGTTTATTCAATTACTAGGAATGTATTTTTATCTTAATAATTATATCTTATTTTATTTTCTAGCCAAATAATTTTACCTCATTCATATAGCTATTGATTTAGGTGTTTCCCCAATAGAAAGGAATTTTGGCAACTCAATAGCCATTTATTAAGACTTGATCAATCTATAAATTTATTTCATATATGTTGGGTAAATTATTATCTTTAATTGCATTATAGTTTATTATCTCATTATTTTAAAGGTATATACATTCACACAACATAGTCCCTTTGATGAATATTATTCACTTCATTGGTCTGGTTCTTTAGAAATCCATAGACCTTATTTCTCTAGATGGATTATGATCATGTTATCCTAGTGTTGATTTAGTTGTATACCCATTTATCTATTTTTTGTGAAAGTAAAATCATACATATTATATATTTGGTTTTTTATCCATGAATTAATGATATTCAATTTTCATATGGAAAGGTAATATCATTACGTATATTTTTATTCTAATAAAGATAATTATTGGAATGTTGCCTATATACTGTTTGACCATCGAACTTCTTTTTCAAGATGGTTTATGATCATGTTATTCATTTTATTAATATTGAGATATGTATTTTAATTATTTATTATTATTTACTACTAATATTTATTGGTTATATATTTTATTTCTGTATTTCTTATTATATGGATATCCATGTTTTACATAGTAAGTGATTCCTTGGGGAATAGTATGAAAAGTCATCATGAATCATATGATTAATGAAATAGACTTAATCCGGTGATGGGTGTGGTCCAGATTTTATATAACCTCATAATGAATCCATAAATATCAATAGAAAAAATCGGTTGCAATTTACTATATTACTCTTCTTATAAAAGGATAGTGTATGGGCATATGGCCTTGACTTTAGGAAGTCTTGAATATGTTCTTGATGAAAATTAATGTGTCATCGAATAAGGCCTTCATAGAAGGATTTTATTTTTTGTCATTATACATTCCAAAATCATGAGATTTGAATTATTGATATCCATTTTATCATTTATTTACATGGATATAACATTCTCTCAATTTTAATTTTATTTTGGATTTAACTTTTTTATAAATTCTTTGCAAAACATTTATTCCATATTTATTCCATGATTATTTCAGTTATATGTTAACCTTACCAATCATTTTATCTCACCCTTTATAATGTTTCTATTTCTCTATATTATTAATAAAATTAATAAATGTGACAAGTTTATAATTATAATATTTGTGAAGTAATTTTTAAGAGATTTTGAAGACATGTCATGAATTAATTAATTTCACATCTAATGTTAAAATTGTCTATATACTCCAGAGAAAATTAGAATTATCAGTTTATGTTTTTTCCTAATTCATTTAAACTCCAAACTCAAATATATGCATCAAATTTTTGGGATTACATAATCATTATTGAATGTATAATTATGGATGGTTATATCTATTATTTTACAACTAGTATCCAATAAAATATTAAAGGAATATGTCTATGAGTACTTGATATTGAAGTGTAGTTTTTGGGCATCACAGTTGGTATCAAAGGGAAATTTTAAATAACTTTTTATATTATAATATTTGTTAAGGATAATTTAAGTACTAATAAGTTATGTTTGATCACAATTTCAATGGTATGGATAACCCTTTAGAATATTATATGATTTAATGTTAAGATAATAAAACATACTTTATTTTGGGATTATGATAAGCATACATTTTTAAAAACCCTTATAATTATTCATAGTATTTTATAATGTCCTATTGCTTGGGTAAAGATATGATTATGTGATTTCCCTAGTAATACATCCCTTTTTGGATACTGGCTAGTAGATATATCTGTGGCATAGTAACACATAGGGGTAATAAATCTAAAAATGTTGGTTGATTATTAACTCAATCATCACTCTAATAAAAGATGAGAAGGAATAATATAGTACAATGATTATAAATTCCCAAGGAAAATTCTTTGGTTAATCACATTCTCATTACAAACCATTATATAGGATTAAATAATGATTTTAAATTATTAATTTAGAGATCGTAGTATAAAAATGAACATAAACAACCAATAATGGAGTAAATAAGTGTTGTAGGCTGATCTAAATGTATCATATGTTAGAAAATGATATTATATGGGAATGAATATTTATATTAATTTTTTCATTTTCATATTTTGAATATAATAATTAAATTTTTTTTGTTATAGTATTTTGCTGAAACATGATAAAAAAATTAAGAAGGGAAAGTTATCTACACAATAAAATCTATGTTATATAACTGAATAAAGGATAATAATCAAATGGTTTAGAATTTTAATATATTCATATTATTATTAAAAATGTGACTTTGATAGTATTAACTATTTTAGTTCTGTATATATTATCATATAAATTTATTCTTGATCCTCCTAAGTAAATTAATTAGTTAAGTGGTATTTTTATCAAATTTTGGAATATTCTAAATTTTAATAAGGATTATGTGAAACATAAAAGGATCATTTTTCTATATTTTTACACTAATGTTTTAAAATTATTTATTAAATGGAATCAATAAATTTGAGAAATTAATTTATAATAGTGTTATAATTTTTTGCGATAACTATTAGACAACACATGATTGAGGCAAGGATAACTCATAAGTTTAACATACACATGATAATGAGATAATAAATGATGTTTTATTTTGATGAAGTATATTAGATAGTAATTAGTGACATCGAGATTGATAAATTTTCCATGAATTTTATGTAAATTTTCATCCCATTTTTTGGATTATGATATACAGTGAGTATTGTGTATCCTTATGAATGATTAGTTAATTTCATTTGAGGCTTAAAGGTAAATATTGTTTTCTGAGAAGCATATACTCTTGTTATATGTTGATGTCTTATAGATATAAATAAGGGTTTGGAAATTTCTATTTTGGTAGTATATGATTATGGTATATATATATGGGTATATGATTGAAGGAATGATTAATTTTATTTAAGGAAGTATAAGATATATTTTTATAGCAAATATTTCAATAATGAATGGATTTATAATATTTATGGAATGTTCATAGTAATTTGGGATCTCTATTATAAGGATTTGTTTGAAAAGTATGAGAAAACCCATCCCAGAGTAACATAGGTTGAACTAATAATTATATATGTTAAATTTAGGGTGATATAAGTTGATCGGAGTCTAATACATTATGAGTTGTAATAATTGTAGGCTAATATGATAGTTTTATAAAGTGAGACATATTGGGGATATTTTCTTTGTGGTTGTTGAATATACTTATCTTATATTGATCAAAACACTTGTTAAATACTTTTTTAGTAATGGTATGAACTAAAATTAACAATGGATGTATGGATGAATATAGGGATTAACTTGATGACTAGCCCATCAGAATGGGGGTTGGAGTGAGAAACCTTATTAATATGAAAAGCCATATATCATTAAATATTATAAAAAATGGGAACATGTAGAGACACAATGTGTAGTAACTAAAAATTCAAAATATTATTTATTTAATTTGTACAAGATACAACGCATCTCAGCATGCATGTTCCATCAGTTTAGCAGTCTTGAAGAACTAGACATAAACACAATTCCCATATTACATTGTAAATATAAAATACATATCATAAGAAACAATATCACATCCTTTATATTATTCTTAATATCTTTATTCATACTATTTTTAAAGGAAAATAATAATCGGTGAGCTCAGATGCTCAGTAAGGATTATTTACCCTAGATGATATCATGATTAAATAAAGCATAGTCACTATATAAATTTAAATAACAGCAAAAACATTCCATTTAATCAAGAACATGATAAAAAATAAATCCATGCATAATATGAATGAAATAATATCATGTAAAATAATAATTTAATTCTCAATGATGGAAATTATTAATATTACAACTCATGATATCATACAACATGATATCTTTACCATTAATACATTATTCCAAGATAGTTTAATAAATGGGTAGGAATTCACCAAAAACCTATTTACTAATGCCCACAAACTGGTTTATATCATGATACCTATCAAAGAATTGAGGGTATAAATATAACTAGGCACCACCCATCACTATATTTCTAAGGAATTAATCATATATTGAAGGAAAATATTTATTCATAAACAATATTTGTTGTCACTAAATTTCCATATTGATTAAATATATAGGATATTTATATTTCCCCATTCGATCAAATGAATATCAATATAAAAAACCATATGTAGAATTGGTATATGGTTTAGGCAATGATTATATCGATCATAAAAATAATAAATACTTTTAAAAGATTCTTAATGTCCAAAAATCAAAAGAAAGTGAATATTTCATGACAAATTTAAAGACCACAAAATTAATAAGGTATTAATAATGACCATCCATTCATCAAAAATATAGTTTTTGTAATAAAATCATGTCCTTTTGAGAAATAATGATAGTGGAAGTAAAATATTAAAATAACCATTTATTAATGATTTTTCTTTATAAAACCATGGAAAAAAGTATTGAAAAATAATTATATCATAAAATAGTTATCAGGACATGAAAATATGATAAATCCTTATACATTAAAAAATAAAAATTCCTTTAAACATGTTTTTAAAAAATATTGAAAATAACCCTTTCCGAAACATTATAAATATTCCATTTAATCTTTTAAAGAATTAAATAATAAAATAAAATTTATAGAATTACTCATATGAGTATATTGAATGATTTTATGTAGAAAAATTTAAATATATGGATATTAAAAAATAATATACATAGTCAAAAATATAAATAAGATTGATTTTTAATTTAAAAATATATTTTGTCAAATCACTTGAAAAATATGAAGATTTTGAAGAAAAAATGAAATAAAATTAAATATATAAAAGATAATAAGATTTATATATTTGATGATAGATATATTATATTATTCTTTAACTGAAATTTTGAGCAACCCAAAAAAATGTGATTATAAAATAAATCCTTACATCATTGGTATCATTTAAATTGTATCCCCTTGAATAAGTAAACAATAATTTTAAATTTTTTCATCAAGAATAAATATAAATTTCTGTTAAATAAATCCATGGAGAATTATATACATTTCATTTAAATAAATATGTTCATAATACCAAATTTATCTCAATGGAGTGAAAATGGACATGGAAATCTTTATTTCACTTATAAAAATATTTGTAAGCCCTTTTAACATCGTATTTTATAAATTTTAGTTTTTTATACATATATAGAATAAATGTGTACCTATCTATAATAGCATATAATATCCATTTATAATATATTATCACATATTTGTTAAGACTATTTTTTTATTATAAATGTTTTTGGTGTTAATTACATCATTTTTCATTAGAATTTTCATTTTGTAGTTCAGATCCTTATAATTTGGTTTTGGTTCTACATCATAAAAAATTTTAATAATGATATTAACATATTTTATGGTAATTATATATATAGGGAGATTCATCCATTAATTTTAGAGATATAAATATTAATTACAACATTCATTGACATGGTAGGTTATACTACACATAAACATTGTTTTCATTTTTTGAATGATTGAACGAAAGAAATATTAAAAACTATTAAACTTTACTGAATAAATATTATATAATTTACATAATATATATTAATTAAATATATAATTATTAATAACTATGTAAAATGGAAACATAAATGAAGCATAACACTTCATAGAGGTGGTAGTCCACACTTACGCATGATCGATGTTATCATTTTCCAATGGATTATTAGGTAATAAGGTAAATGATATGTAATATTTACACACCCATAATGATGTCATAAATAACATATATAATCATTATCTCCAACTTTATATCCAACCATACAAAGTGGTGATAAAAATTAATTACTCCACTACATGGAGATGGTAAGTTATACATACACACGAGTGATGTTTTCTCTTTTCAAAGGATGAAAAAGAGATAAAAAGTTATTGTACCATAATAATAACATCTAAATATATTGATTATACTAGAGTTATTAATTTTTTTTTGAAATATAGATTTATAAGGAGTATAAGAAGAAACAAATTTGATTGAATCAGTAAATATGATTTCATCTTCTTCCACTACAAAAAATAGCAGATCAGATACATTTATTTAGATAGGTTATTCATAACCCCCTTAAAATTCTTTTTCAATATAATTATATGGGATTATGAACAATACCCTCTAATCATAGAATTTATAGGGGGTTATGAGCACTCTCTAAATTAATTTTTTATATAAATTATAGGGGGTATGTGAAACCCTCTCTAATCATTAACTTTAGAGGGGGTTATAAAACCCCTATAATTTAAAAAAATAGATCAGTTTGATAATTGTCTCTAATCAATGATATTAACATCTGTTCACAACCCACGCTAATATCATAAATTATATGGGGGGTTTAAAACCCCTTAAAATGTCTTAAATTAGAGGGTTTGAAAACCCCATATACTGTATTAAATTATAGGGGTTTAAAGCCCCCAATAATGTCTTAAATTAGAGGGGGTTAAAAAACATCTCTAATATATAACATTAGAGGGGGTTGTGATCCCCCGCTATTTTCAAAGAATCCATAATATATATATATATATATAATTAAAACACTATATATAAATGTATTTAAATATATTATATGAACATATTATATAAAATATATATATGATTATATTTAATTTTATTTATTTGTATACATAAATATAATTATATAATTTTATGTACATTAATATATTTTTATATTAATAAATTTTATTTCATGTAATATTAATTATATATAATATTAAAGAATATAAATATTATATAAATATATATATCAATATAATTTATTTAAAAAATATATCATATAGATACCCAAACTTGTAGTTTTTATATTTTACATTTTAATAATAATAAATATATTTTTATGTAATAGGCTTTATGATTTTATATTATATATAATTAATATTTTATGATATAAAATATATACAAATAAATATATATTAATGTAAAAAATATTATGCAATTATATTTATTAAAATACATATATATTAATGTACATAATATTATACAATTATATTTATTGAAATACATATATATTAATGTGGATAATAATTAGTGTATGTGTCGAAATAAATTATATAAATAGTTGTGTAAATTTATTTCATATAATATAATTTCTATATAATAGTATTCAATTTATAAAAAAAATATTAATTTATGTAATAATAAATATATGTATTGAAATACAATATATAAATATATATTTTAAGACATTATATAAATATATTTTTAAATACATTATATAAATATATTAAATAAATACTTATATGTATATTATGTAAATAAACATTTACAAAATATATAAATATATATTTAAATAAGTAAATAATATACATAAATATATTTATAAATATATAAATATATGTGAATATACATAACAAAAATATAATTATAAAAAATATAAATACAATTGTATGTAAATAAACATATAAATTATATATTTAACACAAATGTATTAATTGAGTATAATATAAATGTATTACTATATAAATACAGAAATACATAATCTAAAAATGTATATATTAATATATATATGTGTGTGTGTGTGTATGTGTTTTATATATTTAGATGTATTTAAATATTTATTCAAGTAATATTTTTTTAATCAGCTTCCTAATATATATAAATATAATAATATGTAATTTTAATTTTGAAATCTAATTTATGTAGTTTTAGAGCAGTAGGTGAGGTATAATAAGGATCAAGGGTTAGAAACCCACTGGTAAAACCATTTATAAGTCTCTTCGATAGTGGGACCAAAATTACATGGGAGGGGGCCACCATAGTGGAGGGGGAGGGTGGGTGTAGATGCTCGCATGGGATGGGGAGTTGGGGTGGAATTAGGGGGCGGGGTGTGGGCAATGGTAGGGGTAGTCTCTCAGAGTTAGGGGAGGATATTTAAAAAATAATAATTAATTAGAGGCTGTTTTAATATTGCCTCTAATATGTCGCTTATAACTCAATTAGTGGTGGTTTCCAAACACTGATAATTTTATAAATAACTTATAGGGGTTTAAATGTCCTCTAAACTATGATTTTGTGGGGAAAGTAGAGTAGATTTTGACCCCCTCTTATACAACCACCGCTAAATTTACCAATACTTTACCAGCAGTACCTAAAAACTGCCTCTCACCGTATTAGGTGAGCACATTATTGGTGGTTTCTCATAAATTCCACTAATGTGTTTAGAGGGGGTTATAAATCCGTCTAATATAAAAAATACTCCCCTATAATTAGGTCATTTTGTTTTGAATTGTTTGGTAGTATTCATTTATATGCCTTCATAAGGACACTAGGAATTGAACATTAAGAAGACAAGAAACTATGATTCGTTGATGTGGAAGTGTATAATAGAGTTTGAAAAGGGTTGGTATATATAGATTGGTAAAATTGGTATAATGAAAATATATAAGGTGTTTCCTTCTATAAGTTAGGGGAGGAGAACTCTTGTAAATTTTCAAATTATTAAATTAAAATAAATCCATATTGATTGGAAAGTGGTTCCAAAATTATATATATTAAATGATAACTAGAATATACTCCTCATATAATCATCAAATATTATTTATATACATTTATATTAAATTTTAAAACTTTTATTTTTTATTAACCCCATGGTTAACACTTTTTAATCATAACCACATATGAAACTACTACTAACCCAAACAATAATACTTTTAATGTTTTTGAAATCATTTAAATGATTTTTCTACTGCTTTCAAAAAAAATGAGTCAATTTTGTGTTAGAATTTAATGAAATTATTTTTTAAATAAAAATAAAAAATAAATTAACCTGCTAAAAATAATAATTCATCATTCAAATAAAAATTTACAGCTAAAAAAATCCTTTTATATCCTTATGTAAAAAAATTAGAAATATTAAAGTAAAAAAAAGTAACATTATTTGATTATCATTACTAAAAACAATATAATGTACATTTTTAAGGGAAAATGGCATCAAAATTACATATATTCTAAATTAGTATGGATATGGTTAAATTCCTCCCATCTAATAAAATAAATACAAGTGCAAGGTAATTTTTTTAGGGATTTATTACATTATTTTTATCCTTAATTAACATGTATATCATTTATCAAGGTGATACATTTTCCCAAATGGATTATTCATAATGTATAAAAATAAATGGGAAATATTTAGTAAATATGAGACTATTGATTCCAAATATAGAATCAATTTTATCATTTTCAATTCCTATAATTTTCAATAAATAATTTAATAATAAACCTCAAAATGTGAAAAAAAAACTATTTTCTATAAAATTGTGTTTTTAGGACAAAAATTGAGTTATATTAAAATCATATACAATGTTGATCCTAATATAAATAAGTGTGGTCTTGTATCACTTTAATAAAAAATCTACAAAAATAATTAGACTTTTAAATTACATAATTTAATGAAATGAAATAATAGTTTTAAAAAAATATTTATTTTTCACTCTTAACTAAAAAAATAAATCTTTTTTGAAAAATCCCAAAAATGCATATTCTGCTAATACCAACTTTCTAATTTCAAAAATAATAATATTTCAAAAGGTTTTCAAGGTTTTTTTAAACTCATCATTTCAAAAAATTAAATCTATTAATGAAATTTAATTTATTAAGGAGGAATATATCATAAAATCATGGGGTGTTACACTCTACCCCCATTTTGAGAATATCACCCTCCAAATTATATTACATTGATACAAACAACTGAGGATACTTTTGCCTCATCACATCCTTATCTTCCTACATATCATCCTCGATTTTATTATCCGACCACAAAATAGTGATCATATTAGTAGTATTTTTTCATAGTACTATCTCTATAGGATTCAAAATCCCCATTAGTTTTTCCTTTTTAGAGGTATCATACTTTAGCATTATGACCTATGAGTTCAGTACATGTAAAAGACCATATATTTACTTCATGAGGAGAGATACATAGAACACAACATGAACTTGAGAGAGATTTGGTGGAATCACTAAGAGAAAGGCTACAATCCCAATATAATAAATAATTTAAAAGGGACATATATATCATGTGATCAGTATTCCCTTCTTTCCAAATATCATAATCTTCTTCCAAGGAGATATGAATTGCAATACCATGTCACCAACTTTGATGTCTATATCTCACTAAGAATTTCTAGTATAACTTTTTGGTTGACTCTAAGATTACCTTATGTGTTTTTCATGTATCTTACCTTATATTATATTTCTTCATCATTAACAAGTCCTTGTAAATTTTTTCCTCCAACTTAATCCCAACACTTTGGATTTTTACACTTCCTTCCATAGATAGACTCATAATGAGTGATCTTGATGCTTGAGTGAAATCCATTATTATAATAAAATTATTGAAAAGTATAGTGTTCATACAAATATTATTTGAAATAAGTAGGGAAATATCTCAACATGTATTACAGAGTTTGAATGGTCCCATTATACTGACCATCTTTCTGCGGTTGAATGGTAGTAAAAAACTGAAATTTTTATCTTATGATAGCTGAAGGCTTATCTAGAACATAGTGGTTAACCTTGGATCCTAAACATATACTATTGATATTTCTACACCTTCAAATCTCACATTTACCTTAATTTATAATCGAGTAATATAATCAAGAGATAAATATTCTATAATAGTGATAAAATGATTAGATTTCATAAGGAAAAAAATACACCCCAAATAACTTTTTTCAATTTTGATGTTTTTTGGAGTCTAGTGATGAAATATATAATAATTATTTTCCATTTTCATTTTACAATGGGTATAGGTTGTAACATACCCTTAAACATATACCTATCAACATTCTCTTGCTTCACACTAAGCATTTTTATATACACTCTACAATATCCCTTTTAATTTTAACTGAATATAAATACTCTTTTGGATATCTATATATATTTCTACATACATAATGATTATAGATGGATAAACTATGAGAAACATCCAATATCTCCTTCTTAATCTCTATTGTTTTTAGAACATATACTAGGTTTTTAAGCTTATCATTCCAGAGTGATCTTAATTGAACTCTAGAATATTCCCCTCTTTCTTGTGTAATTCAAAATCTTCCTTCTATTACTTTTTAATTCTCTCATGGATGAATGATTATTCATTAATGTATGAAAATATGATTTATTACATTTACTCAATATTTCAATATCCAAATTATACAAACCCATAAATATTTAATATCATTTAATCCTCATCATGAAAAGGTAATAATGGTATTTATAACTCAATGTATTAACCATCATGTTTTCATTCTCGAGGTGATAATGTATTGAGAAATAATAATCATTGATTAAATCCAAGAATCTTATCTGGAACATATTCAACAATTTTTATCAAAATATATACTTAAAGAATTTGTGATTAGTATATATAACATAACATTCACCATAAAAATAAATCATTGATATCTTCATTGAAAAAATTACCACTAGCATCTCTAAATCATGGGTTGGGTAATTTTTCTCATGAATTTTGAATTAGTGGGTGATATAATCTATCACCATATCAATTTACATTTGGATTCATTCTAGTCCATTTTATGATGCGTCTATATATATCATAATCCCTTATCCACAACAGGGTACTATAAGAACATGCACACTTATCAACCTTCTCATTAGTTCTATGAAATTATCCTCACATTCATCTATCCACTAGAATATAACCCCCTTTAGACTCAACTTGGTGAGTTTGTAAGATAATCATGAGAAATATATTATAAATCATTGGTAGTATCCATCCAACCTATGATAACTATAGATCTCAATAATTGTAGCGGTTCAAGTCCATTTCTCTATAAATTATATCATTGAAGGGTCCACTAATATAAAATATTCTGAAATTATATAACCCATGAAAAATAATTTTTTATCCAAATTTAACACTTGAAAAAGTTTGTAGATAAATTATCATTTTCTATAGTTTTCTACACAATCCTAAAATGTTCTTCATTCTCTTCATTCTTTGGAATATATAAGAATATCCCCAACATAGAATAACAAAAAAATATAAAAGTGATATCCAATGACTCTTTATTAAATCCACAAATATAGTAGGAGCATTAGAAAGTCAGAATATCATTAGTGTAAATTCACAATGTCAACTTCTCATATGGATGGTTGTATTTGGTATATCATCCTTCTTAACCCTTAACTGATGATATCCTTATCAATGATCTATCTCCTAAAAAAATTGACCTCCTTGTAATTGATTAAATAGATCATCGAATAATTTTATAGGATACAGATTCTTAAGAGTGATTTTATTGAGTTATTAATAATTAATTAAAAGACACATTGACCCATATTTATTCTTAATAAAAAATAGGTGCAACCCATAGTGAAACACTAGGACAAATAAATCCCTTATCTATATTTTCTTGTATTTTCTTCTAAAATTCCTAAAAATTAGTCAGAGTCATTCTATATGAAGTATTTAAAATATGTGTAGTACTATACATGAGTTATATTAAAAACTATCATTCATTATTTGGGAGAATACTACATAAATATTCTAGAAATAAATCAACAAACTCTCCTAAAATAGGAATATAAATAATATTGAGTTTATCCCCAATAATCGAAGATAAATATCCCTCATGAATGGAATTTAAAAAAATTATTATGGATGTAATTTATAATGGTGTTTAAGATTCATTCATTCACTTATATACTAGTATAGGTTTATTTGGAAAATCGAATATAACTTCCCAATTGCAATAATACAGTTTTGATGGACTTAATACATTGTTTACCTACTAATGGATTAGTATTTATATTAAAATATAGAATCTTATATCTTAGGATGTTATCCAACATTAGTGAATCACATTATGGAAAAACAGGTTACTCAATACGGGAAAGGATAACCTTTATTCCCAAAGTCAGCTACCCAAATATGGACATGATCTACTCAGTTCCAATACAAGGATTATTGTATTTCTTAGTAGGGATATCCCTAAATTTACAGAAGATGTTGATTCCATTTCTTCCCTTAGGTACAATAAATTTATAATGTAAAAATAGAAGTTACATCATAATCATAATTAATATTGAACTAAAAATATATATAAAATAAAAAGTTCCTGAATACTATAGTGTATTATCATAATTATAATATAGGTTATGTATATTTAAAATCTTGTTTCCCTGGTTTCTACTAAAGAGTCATTGATACAAATTTCATATACTCAATCTCCAATAACACATATATGGTGTCTTCTTTATTAAATTTGTATATGATATAAGGGATCTCACCACATAGGATCAATGAGTTTTGAAATCATGATGAACTATATACATATATGATTCCCATATTACATTTGAAATATAAAATACATATCCTAGAAAAAAATATCACATCCTTGATATTATTCATAATATCCTTATTTATCCCCTGGGGAAAGGAAAACAAATAATGGGTGAGCTAAACTACTTAGTAAGGGAAATGTATAGTGGAATCTATCATGAGTAAATAAGGAGTAATCAATATAAGAATGTTAATAACTAAAAACACATTCCATTATACAATAACTTGAGCGTAAAATAAATCCAATGATATTATCACTGTAATAATATTAGGGATAATAATAATATAATTCTTAATTATGGAAATTCATAATATTGGATGTCGTGATCTCAGACACCATTATATATTTACTTTAATAGTATTCTACTATGATAGTTTAATCGATTTGATTGTAAATAGTAAAAATCCATTTTACATGGATATCCAACTGGTTTGACTCATGATATCTATCAATGTATCGAGGGGATATATATATATCCGGACCCCACTCATCACTTCATGTCTAATAAATTTCTCATATATCGAATAAAAAAATTAATTCATAATTAATAATCACTATCAATAAACTACCATATTTTATAAATAATATGGAATATAAAATTTTTTCCAGTCAATAAAATAACATTAAAAGTAAAACACCATATGTTGTAATGGTTTTCAAATTTGGAAATAATCATATCCTTGATATATATAATACATATATTAATGATAAATGTGGTGTCTAGTGATAAAAATAAAGTAAAATTTTCATGAGAATGTTAGTAACTAAAAAATTATTAATAGATAAAAGTTGACCATCATTTCATAAGAAATATAGGTTTTGTAACATAATCATGGCCTTTTAGAAATAAATAACAGGTATGTGAACTATTAAAATGATTTTATTAAATATATTTATTTATAAGACCATTTAATAATACTATAAGTACCTATATAGTGTAAAATCGATATATTGGAGTGAAAATAAAATAATTTTATATGAGTAAAAAAAGAAACATTCATTTTGGATTTTTTTAAATGAAAGTAAAAAAATAAACCTTTATGAAAACATAAGAAAAATTATTTTAATACCCTATAAAAATACACGGATAAAAAAAAATTTCCATAATAAATGATTTTATTAAATTAAATTTACTTTGTTTAGTAAATTTTGAAAAAAAATGATATTGAAGAACAATATACCCAATCAAATAGAGTAGTAAGAGTGGTTTTTATTTTAAAATTTTTATTTCCTGATACTAGTTCCAAATAGTGTAAAATTTGAACAAAAGAATGGATAATCTTTAAATATAAATAGGACAAAAAAATAGATTTAGTTCATTAAGGATATATTATAATATTCCACCAATTAAAATAAGAGAAAAAATGAGATTGTAAGATAAAATATTTCCTCTTTGAAAACTGTTACATTTTAATATCTTGAAAGAGTTAACATGAATTGATACATAAATAATAATAAATAAATGTATATTTATGTTAATTAAATATATGTGGTAGTATATACCCAACAAAGAAATAAATAGATGGATAATACCAAATATGTCTTAATAGAGTGAAAAATAAGAAACATTCCATTAACCCAAGTTTGACTTTACTTATAATTGATTTTAACCTTTTATATAAAATTTTTAGATTTATTAAACATAAATAATAGAACTATATACCTATATATAACATCATTTGTGATATATTTATGACATCTTATCACATGTTCTATAACAATTATTTATTATTATCATTGTTTCATATGTTAACTACTTCGTCTTTAATAAGAATATAGGTTTGGTAGTTCTTGTACTTTACATTGATTTTGATTACATCATCACCAAAATTATTATCAGGATATAAATATCAAATATATTCATCATATATATTCATTCATCCATAAAAGTTATACATAGAAAAATTAATTACACTATTCATGGAGAGGCTGGGATGTTGGTATGCATGAACGCAATTTCCACTTTTAGAAGGATAGAGTGAAACAAAGGTAAAAAGATTAAAAAATGTTGAATAATTATTATATCATAGATATCATATATATTCATTAAATATATCCTTATTTATATCCCTGTAAAGAAGAAATGAAAAACTAATCACATCACTCTATATAGGTAATAGTCAATACATACATATGAGCGGGGTTATTGTTTCCCAACAGATTATAATGTAAGATGGTAAATGGTATTTTTTTATAAATACATAATTATATCATAGATTACATATATAATAATTATTTACATCTCAATATCCATATAAATAATTTGGTGACGAAAAATTAATTACACGGAAACATAGAGACGGTAAGTCATATGTATACACGAGCGATGTTTTCACTTTTCATATGATTTAAAATAGATGGAAATTAATATTTCATAATCATAATAAAATATAATTATATTTATGATAATATAATTATTATTTTATTATTGGAACAAGAAATTTAATTTCATTACAAAATATATAAATTTGAAAGTGTTGGTAAAGACAGTTACCACTTCTTTTGTAGATATCCATTAGATTCATTATTAAGGACCATTGGAAAGGTCTTTTCAGAATTTCATAACACCTAATTTGTGGATATGGAAGTGGTTAAGTGAATTTTTTTTCTATTGGTTGAGTTATGTGGCTCAAGGTAGTGTAATTAAAACACTAAAGACGATTTATTTTATAATTGAGGTAAAAAGAACTCTTTTAATTTTCCAAAATATATTAAATATAGTAAAATCACATTAATGTACATGTGGATCCAAAATTTTATGGAATAAAAGATAATAAGAGGTACTAATATAATCATCCATTAAAATTTATACATGTTTTGATATCATTTTAAACATTATCCTTTTTATTAACACCTTCATTAACCATTTTTAAACTTAACTACAGTAACAACTATTTCTATATTAATAGGTTATAATTTTAATTATACAGTGAAAATTTTCACATAAATGGATAATGGATAAATTATTCTATCATATATTATCTCCCTTGTACTATTCATTATTTTTTATATTTAAATAATTTAATAATTTAATATTTACATTAAATATTACATATTTCATTTTTGACACTATTCTTTTCATTTGACTTTAAAGGTATCATGAAAAATATTGAATTATAATATTAACATAAAAAACCCTAATAGGTTAAATTTATCTATAAAATTTATGGGGAATAATAAATCATCCACACAATATTAAATTTAGATTTTTTAAAATAATTTGTATAATTTTAAAAAATTTAGAGATATCAAAGAAAAGAGAGTCACATTTTAAGATTTTCTTCACTTAAAATAACGTAAAGGTGATTATCAAAGAAAAACGGTATTAAAATTCCATATATTTAATGTTATGATGGTTATGGTTGAATTACTCTTATAAAAAATAAAGGTAACTTTTATATAAATGTTTCATCTCTTCTTGCATAATTTTTATCTATAATTACCCAATTAACCCTCTTAAAGAGGTGGTAAATGTTACCATGGTTATTATACATAATGCAGAAAAATAAAATAACCTAACCAATAAATTTTAGCCTCTTGATTAATAATATTAAAAAAAAATTATTGAATTCAATTCCTATAATTTTAATTAATCAATGTAAAAATAAACCCACATAATACGATGAAAAAATGTTTTATGAAAAATTGGGTTTTTAAGCCAACAAATTATATTCTAAAAAAATATTATAGATTGATGATTTATTTTAAAATAAAATGTATCTTATACAGATTTAATATAATATAAAAAAGCATGGTGATAATTTTAAATTATTTTATTCAAATAAATGAAATTTAATTTCTAATGAAATCGTTTTTCTCACTATTCAATGAAAAATATATCTTTTTATAAAACTTACAAAAAATACATAAGATAATAATGAAAGTATAATAATTAAATTGTTTTTCATGGTTTTTTTTAACATGATGTTTTTATACCAAGTTATCCAATAAATTATATTTATTTAAAGATGAACATATCATAAAATCATCATGGGTTACATAATATAGTCAAAGTCCAAAGAAAAAAATATGGTAAATATGGAGTATCATGAATAATAAAGTGATTAAATTAATTATACTAACATGTTTAAGGGAAATAGGGAATCTACCAAATAGTTTTCCTTAAATTCCATGAGAGTTGGGAGTTAGGTGACTCAATGTCCAAATCTGAAGGCCACTAAGGGAAATAGTCACCAAAAACCATGAGAACAAGGAAATCCTATAAAATAAATACTAATGAATCAGATAGTTATTTTTAATCTATATTTTATAGTATCCTAGTTCATTTATTTGTTACCAACTACTGGATATTAAGTTATAAATAAAAACCCTTAGTTGTATGATTATCATTTAAATCATTTTTTGGGTTTATGAAATGTTATTCTTTATAGATCTAGATCTAGATAACATAATATAAATCTATGTGAAATTATGATTTGGTCAGACCTCCTTATAAATTTTTTATAATGATTCTTCTGATAGATAAATATCATTTCAATTAGTAAATAAACTCAGGATTATTTATTAATTTGTTGGTTAATTATAAGTTACCTATATAAATTACTTTGATCTGATTAGTCAAAATTTGAGAAACCAATTAATTTAGGGGTTGGGTAATGTAAAACACGAAAATTTTAATGTAAGACTACCTTTAGTTGAGTCAATGTTTCAAAATATTTCTCAACACATAACACGAAACTTAAAAAAAAACAAAGATATATTTACAAAAATATAAATACTTAAGTATAACCTATATAAGAATAGTTTTTGAATCAGAGGGAATGAATAGGTGTAACAACATAATGAATTTTATTTATATAAAAAATAAAGGGTACTTTTAATTTTAATTAATATCAATTATATTATATAAAATTACCAATAAGATCATTTGTTTTCTAATAAATGTTTTTTCCTAAGACAATATTTTTTATGTTATAGGATTTTTTATTTCAATGAACATTTAATTAATGATAATATTTTTATATTAATAATATATTAACACAAAAATTATTGGTAAATGATATAAAATAAAAATAATAATAGTTAACATTTGAAAATATCATTTTCCAAATAAAATTGTTTATAATTAATCGTTAATATTTTATTTAAAAACTAAATTTAATAATTTAATAATTATAAATTAATAATAAATTAATTAATTTTTCAATTCCTCATATCAAAATTTACATAGTATGAATTTTTTATCCTTTTATGAAAACTTCATTTTTAGTAAAAAAATATGGTTTTCATGTATAATGCTATTTTTAAGACTTTACCATTATATAAGATCAAAAAAGAAATTTATAAACCCATTTACATAATAAAATGGGAATTTTATTAATTTATTTATTAATTTTATAATATTCTTTGTACTCATAAAAACCTATAGAATTCATTTTTAACTAATTAAAATATTACTTTAATAGAAAAAAATCAGTATTTTATTTGAATAAGTTATTTTATATGCATATTTGGATTTTTATTGCGTATAAATCCACATAAAATTTAATTTTATTATAATAAATAAATTTATATATTTAAAACTTCCATCAATGATAATGTTATCGCATATATTAATAATAATATTATAATTTTTACTTTTCTAAAAAACATTTTTATGTAATTATGTGGGTTTATCTTAAAATTTACTTCTCATACCTATAAAAATGATTTTAATATTTGAGATAATAATTATTAGATTATGTAAAAGGTTAAATTGAAATTTTTTTCATTATAATTAATTACCAATATTTGAAATTAATTTTCATGGTAAAAGTAAATTAAGGTAAGAGATAAAAAATTTAAAAAAAAGTGCATTAATGAAATTATAGTTAGATTAGAATAGATTGAATAAGATGAATTTAGTCCCAATTTAATTTTTTTCAACAATTTTCCCCAATTTATGGATTTTGAAACTAGAATAGTAACCTTGAATTATTGAGAATATAAGGGTTACTCCCAAACTACCCTTCCCTTGGCTTATAAGAGTGTAAAATATCTACCACTTCATATCTCACCTATGCATCATATTTATCCTTATAATTATAACATAATTATATCCGTAGAACACTCTCCCAGAAAAAAAATACCATTTTCAGTCATTTTAACATTAATCCCTTCACATTCTAGTAGACATACAATGGGAAACAAAGTCCATAACATGGGTGTTGTCAAGTAATTGGTTATATTCTTTTTTATCATATTTAAAATTTATTCTACATGAACTAATATAATGATATTATTAAAATTTATATACTTTACTATACTATGGTTATTTCAATTATTTATTCATATACACCATCAATTAAGGAAGGTAAAACTATTGTTTGTGCATTGTGTAGACTACCACCTCTACGAAGTAAAACACTTTATTTTCCTTCACCATCATACAAGGTTTGATATAAGAATGGTATTAGAGAAAAAAATTCTGTTATTGATATCAATAAGGTTATTTTAAGAAAAAATATAGAACATGTTATCAATATGATCAAAAAATTATAATCCTTAGTTAATACTTTTAAAACTACTGGATTAAGAGAAAAATGATCTCTTTTTTCAATATAATGAATTTATATAAATTAGAATATAATTTTATATCCTTATAATTCAAATATATTAAACTAATAAACACTAATTATGATAATTATTCTTTAGGATTAATGATATTACAATAAAACCACCCAATAATTAATCATTAAATCAGGGTATGTTCAGTTTTGGGTTAGTTTAACCACCTAAATGAAAAATACAATGAAATTATATCATAAATTACTGTGGTAAAAAACTAAATTTTATAATATTATATAAATGAGTAAAAAATTGGTTCTAGAGTTGTTATATTAATACTCAATTCATTAATTAAATAAACACTCTTCGATTGTTAAAAATCACTAAAACATGATCCTTGTCAATTTCATCTTCAAGGATTAAGATGAAAAAAACCATTAAAGGAATTTTGAACATCATTAATAATTATAAAACATTTCTATTAGTATATTTAACAACATAATAATCATTAAATTTGGAAGACGAATTAATACCGACATATTTATTATAAAACTAGTACAAATGATAAAAACTACAAACATCTGATGTTGATAATTAGAAGAATTATTATAGATAATGATGTATTATTAAGAGTATGAATAAAAATATATGTGTGCAATTTTCCTAGTTATTTTATTAAGAGATCAATTTTTATATAGGATGTTAAAGTGTGTTCATGTAATTCATTATCAGAGGTAAGGGTTTTTATCTAAAATTATTCTCTTTACATTTTTCACTGTATACACATTTTTTATTTTTAAGGTGTATATACTTATTAATTGAGATATAATATCATAAATTATATTTTAACCATAGTATATGAAGATAAATTAAATAACTTATCCTTTAATGGGTTTTATTTAAATGTTTCTAAAGACTTTAGGGTTTTCTTAGTCTCAATTATCATTCTTTAAGGCATTAAATATTTTGTGCATCAAGTTTTATTTATATGGTGTATTCACTTCCCATGGATATATTTTTATGGTAAACTTTTCATTTTATATTATTTAATAGATAAAAATTTTCTCTTATTCATGAGGATATTGATTCAATTCTTTCCCCATTAGTAAGGAGTTTTTTAACTCTATTTTTTTCATTAAGTCAAGATCATTCATTAAAACAATTCAAATTAGTTGCGTATATTTTGGAATTTGATTGCATTATCTATTATTATCTGTTTTTATGTGGATATACATTATTAACACATAAAATAGTTGACAAATATTCTTCACCTCTTGGGTTATTCTATTTTTAAAACCATCAACCTTTAATCTCAAGACAGATTATAATCATGTAATTCCTGTATTGCCATATATGTATAACCATTTCTTAATATGGTGTGAACATAGAATTATACATAATTCATATTGAATTTTGGAAACCTATAATTAATCATATTATATTTATATAAGTAAAGATATTGTTTTTCATTATATTATTATTCCAATAAGTGTGATTATTGACATGTTGAATATGTAATGTATGCCCATAAAACATATTTCTTTATATAGGTCATGATCATGTTATCCCTTTTATTAACATGGGGAAATTTATTAGTATCCATAAAGATTATTGGTTACTAATATAGGTTGAATATGTAATTTATTTTTGTATTTTTAATTATATAGATAACCAATTCTTATTAAATAGTTAGAGAGGATGAGATCCTTCCTAAGAGGACATGACTATTTTATTAGGAAAATAATGAAAAATTACAAGACTATAATGTGGGGAGTTTTACACTGATCTATTTGAAGAAGGAAAAATATATCATCTAGAATATCATTAAACCAAATGTGATAGTTACTATATAAAACCTTTATTTTCATTCCATCATCATAAATATGGCCTCTATGTAAACATGAGTGACATTAAAGATAATGTATGATAGAAAATCCTAGAATTTTATCCATCGAGTAGTTATCCTCTAATAGAGATGGATATAGCCCATACTGAAGGCTTTCATGATGGTTTTAGAGCCATATTATGTCCAAATATTAGTCTATTCCCACTTATTTTCTTGCTCAATCACATTGATAGTGGAAAACATCTCATCTTCATGAAAAGAATGAAATTCACATAGACTATGAAAAAACCCCATAACATCACCATGATGATCTCAGAATACATCAAAATATCCTAATAATCATGTAGTTATAGTTTATGAACCATTCATCTTTATTTTGACACATACTATAAAATAATATATCCATAAGAATTCAAGTGTACCTAAATGAAGATAAAAATTACCATTTATGAAAGAAATTTAATTACTAAAAATTCATGAATTAAATTTTTCAATTTCCCCTGTATTAGGTATCTTTATATTTGACAGTACCCATCATTTGAGCCTATGTGTTATGAGGAATAAATGAATTTATATCATGAAGCCACCAATTTTGAGCTCTCCATACAATGATAATAAATTCTACGATAGCCACCATAAATAGATTGAGTAAATGAGGGGAGAGTGGGTGATCCAAATAGCCTTTGATGAGTTCCTGAATAAAAGATACATGGGGAATAATTATCCTGAACATATCAAAAATTTCATTCAAGACTAATTAGGTGGTGTTATATCTTAAGAAGAAGTTATCAATATCTTTTATTTGTTGATGAAAAAGAACACAATTTTAAAATTGGGAAATTCTGTATATCTGAAGATATGATTCAATTGAAACCTATCATTCACCAACCTCTAGACAAGTATATTCCTAGAGTCCCTAATCTACCTTAGGTTTAACCTACTTCACTAGGTGGTCTCAGGCATATTCCATATCATGGAGTTATAAAAAAGATTTTATAGGCAAGAACTCTGTTTGAGGTAGTTTATCGTACAATAATGTATTCTCGAGGAATGAATGATTAGCTTATCATACTGGATTTGACCTCATTAGGAATGTCTTCAATTTGAATTCTATATTTTCTTTGATTGATACCTCTAGATTCAGGTTCCAGATATCACCATGATGAGAATCCAATAGTGCAGTGCATATCCAATGTTTAAACTTGAGTTTAATTGTTGATTTTCATGATACTATACCTCTAGATTGGGAATCCATTATTAAAGAAGTGGCTTTTACAATAGGATAGATATAATAATCTATATAATTATGGTTCCCTCATTTGAGTTTTTTTGGAAATATTTCTCCAATAAATCCAGGGGACTCATATTTTTTGTAATGAACATCTATGTGAAATGATCTCGAAAATATTGATTGAAATTATAGAGGTTTCTAGTTCCTAAACCCCCAACACTATAGGACTTGTAGTATTTATTGTAGGAGAACATGGACCGTCTCCTCTCATTAACTCATCCAATCAAAATAATATTTATTATAGAAACATTGATTTATTTATGAGTGAAATAATCCATTAATAGATCATAAATAATTAAAACAATTCTGTGATGATGAGGGGTTTTAGAAATCTGAGTCTACCATCTATGGAAAGATATTTTCATTTACTAGAGTCAAGTTGTCTTCTAATAAGGCTAATAATTGCAATGAATTAAAAATATCTTTGTTTCCCTAGGAACATAGGGACACCAAGGTAGATCATGTGAAAGGCCCCTTCTCTGATTCCCATCTCTTTGATAATGTCAACATTATTGGAGATTAGAATGTTCCTTGCACAATAGACAAAAATAATTTTATATTTACTTTCATAGCCTAAAAAAATTTCATAATGTATGATATTTTTCATTAGGTTACTGATGATTTTCTTATCCCCCTGGGAAATTATGATGATATCATCCATTTATAAATAATGGGATGGAGTAAAGTGTCCCATGTATTTTTTAATGGATCACAACATACCATTATCAACTATCTAAGAGAGGGGCCTATTGAGATATTCCTTGGAAATTGATAAGGAAACTAAATAGAGGGAATCACAATAATTAAAACATATTGAGAATGAAAAATACCATTTTTGGGAAATTAATATGAAAAGAGACTTGATATGATCACATTATGGTTTCACCCAATTAATGTTAATATCATCATGTTCAAATTTGGCTAAAACATTACATATGAAATTTGATTCCCTCGTGTAAAATAAATATTTCACATTAATTTTTTGATGAATATTACCTCTCTTTGGTGGTATTTTTGAGAAGGAAAACACACTCAGTGGCTATGGTGAGTCAATGTTGAATTTTCCTCCCATTGATGAAGAAAAAATGATTTGAAGATAAAATCATCTTAGATAAAGAGTCCAACTGGTTGGAAAATATATTTCCAATGATAGGTTGTGATAGAAATTATTTATCCCCTCATTCATAGACATGTATCATGATATGAAACAAGTTAGGTATTAGTCTATTCCTATTACCATAATATGGTAATTTATTGAAACAATGTCATGACAACATGATGTCTTGATTGTTGTCTTGAAAAAAAGTAATGTATCTAGGAACAAGGCCATTTAAAACATGTTATTGATGTCATAAATTATGCATTCCATCTGTATAAGATCATAAATATTGAGATTTATGTTCTTGTATATTATCATGGATGTAGCTTGTTCTCTTTTTTAAATTGATTGTGGATTTCCATTATTTACCAATTCCTTCCCTAATATTAATTCTATGCTAAGTCTATCATTTATTTAGATACATATTTCCATTAAATAGATTTTGATATCACCACTTATTATGTTTCCATTTACCCAGGTTATAAAGATAAGTACTACAAATGAGATGTTTAAATGATTAAATGTGTGAATTTATTTTTCGCAGATATTGATGATTTTATAGAATTATTTATTTTTTCATTTTATGGGAAAATTTCCAATTTAATATAAATAGAAATGGATTTTTTAGTTAAGGTTTTTTAAAATTATATAAATCTCTAAACATGAAAATACATTTCAAATGTAATGGATTCAATAATAGTTATCAATTTTAAAATTTTGGATGGTCATATCTTAGTTTTTATATCTTAAATCCAACCATGTATGTAATGTATATGTGTATGAGCACAAGATCCATGAGTACAGGTTTGGGGAGTAATATTTTTACCCAAATGTACTTCCATTTCAGCACCTTCATTCAAATTTAATATATTTAGGGGTATTAAATTTCTATTAGAACCACAAAATCACTAATTTACTAATAATATTTGGAATTTATAGTATATAAACACTTATCCTATGTCTTTTCACTAAATTTATCTTTTCATAATCCGAATAATTATTAATATTACCTCAATTAACCTAAAGGGTAATCTACACCATTAATGTCACGACCCATCCTCAGGGCCCATGCCGTGACTACCCCAAACCCGCCTTCCATAGGCCAGGGGATGGCGACTAGCACCAAAAGCAGAAATCCTGATAAAAAGCGAAGGCATTGCCTTTATAAAACGTAAACACACACAACCAGAGTACAAGCGGAAGCAAACACTAAGTAATCAGTATAACAAGTGTGCTTAATGTACAAAAGGGCTGGAATACAAGCCCAATAGTAAAGTACAAGGAAAAGAAAAAACAGCAGGAAGGTTTCGAGATGCTTCTGGATCGTCCTCCAGAGTTCCTACCTAATGGGTAGGTACAGATGGACACATCATCTCTCCATGTCCGTCTGTCACCTTCGGGTACCGTCTCGTCATGAAGTCCACCTCCGAGTACCGTCTCGTCGTGAATTCCACCTCCGAGTTCCATCCTTCTCTACAAGACTCAACCACGATCAGTGATGTCCGTCATATTCATCCAACACAACAAGGTGCAGGCATAGCCTGGGAAGGGGTGGGTATAAAGACACTCAGTAGGGGCCCTGAGACCCTCAAGGTCTCACTAAAACCAACAAGGATAAACCACAAATAATTATCTCAAAAGATAACCTTTACTTAGGTATATTCCCATACATATACATAAGTCATCAAGTAACCCATCTCAATCTTGAGGTAAACACAATGGTCATTCAATCAGCTCAAACCAGGATTTTTATTAAGGATATCAAAACCACAACTGCTGAAGAAAACCTCCCATGTCGAGTATAGTGATCCTGTCACAACTCTGTGGTGCTTCTCACTAACCCTAAACTGCTGAGGTACTCCTTCTGTCGAGTATGGCGAGTTTTCCACCTCACAAAGTAGTGCTCCTCCGCCATGGGTCTTCCACCTCACATAGTAGTCGTCCCCCTCATATCCTATAGAGGGACTCCTCCAATCGATTATTCTGGGTCTGCCACCTCACAAAGTAGTGCTCCTCCTCCATGGGTCTTCCACCTCACAAATTAGTTCTCCCCACTGGGCTATACAAGTCACTCTGAATCAAATCAGACAAGTAGTCATCAGGTCTTAGCCAGCTACAAGGTCTCCGTACTCCGTACGCTCGTCTTCGGGAGGGTCTGCTCCACGAGCTAATGGTCGATAATTCCAAGTGTCACGTAATCTCATGTGGAAGCATCTCAAATGACCGCCTCATCATAGGGGTCTCAACACAACAGACATCGCGCCAATCGGACGCTTGGTCTGTGAGTTATTAACATTACCGTTCCAGGGGCCCGCTTGGATTTCGGGAACAATCCAACACGGTCATACTCCAAATATGTTCCAACCTCAGGAGAATTATTCCAAAAGAACTGTCTCATCAAGAGGAATCTAACCTAGTCAACGACACATCAATCGGACGTCTGGAGCTCATGTTATAAGCGATTTCGCTCTGAGGGCCCGGTTTGTTTCGGGTTCGAACCTACCTGGCCGTACCCAAACGTCACCGAAACCATGGAGGTAATATATCAAAACGACCATCTCAATCTGAGGAATCCTTCCCAACTGAAGGTGTGTTGATCGAAGGTTTGTAGCTCAGGATATGTCCATTTAACTGTAAACGGTACGAAAATAGGGGGTCTGGGCCCGGTCCGACCCGGCCCAACACCCCCTGGGTCCGCCCGAACCGGGTCGACCTGACCCGGGTCTGGGTCCGGCCCGGCCCGGACGACGTGGTCCGGTCCACGTGACCCACACGGTTGGCCGCGTGGCTGGGTGACCAGGGGGGGTTATACCCCCCGGTTATTCGGAAACAGTGAGCCATTAAGGCCGACCGTTGGTAATTGCGGGAACCCATCGGGTCCCGCCTCATGATGGCACCAGTGTCCGGCACAGCCGGCCGCCCTTCCCGGTCCTCTGCGTCCATAGGTCGTGGCTTTGGTCGACCGGCGCGGTGCAACGACGCCGCGGCCCACCCCGGCCACAGCCCCCCTTGAAGCTCCAGCGCGGCGCAACAGTGCCATGCCCATCCGCCGCGGCTCGCCCCGCCGCGGCCCGGCTCTACTCCGCTTGACACGTTGGTGTCGCGCCTATGTGGTGACCCGACAATCATGCGCTAACGATCCACTTGTGGTCTTCTTGTCACCGTACTGTTCTGCACAGTCTTCCTCCATTATCCACAAACAACAAACAAGACGGGAAGGATCAGACCATGTTCGTGTGGTCCGAGCCCTTCCTCGTCACGATGGTATCATGCGGCCAAAAGAAACTTACGAAAATGAAGAACGATGATGAACGGTATTAAAAATTGAATTAACAACCCCTAACTCGTAAAATGGTGTTAAACAATGGTGAGTTGCGGAAGACAGGCATTGCGGAAGACAGGCGTCGTTCCGTCAACGTCAGGAAGAAAGGAGCCGAGGGTGGCGTCAGTGTTATTCATTCTTCGTTGGAGGAAGAGAAAAACTCTCCAAGTGTTGGGCGTCATGCTTCGCTACTAGCGTTCCACCTCTTGAAGAAGCCATCATGAACTCTTTCCCCAAGCCTCTGTTATATAGGAGTGGGAGGGTTCATCGTTGGCACACAAGTCATAAATGGAGAATTTATGACAGAGGGCTCTACCCAATTAATCTGTTGTGGTGGCATATTAAAAAGGGGAGGAAGTAAAAAAGTGGGTTATTGGCCTGGGTGGTCCCCATAGAAGAATATCCTCCAAAGGGAGGATATTTCCTGGAGGGCCCCACCCTTAATTAACCACAAAAAGGAAAGTGGGGTGGTTAATGCTTGGGTGGCTCCCTCATTAAAAAGGGAGGTTTCATCCTCCTCAAATAAGAAGGGGATTTAATCCTAAAGGCTCTCCCCCATAAATGACGGGGAGTCAAGGAGTTATGATTCCCCTCCTATTAATTGGAGGCCTCGTGTGGTTTCCACCAAAAATAACCTCACATGGGAGGTTGGATCTCGGTGGGGCCCACCACCATAACCTCTCAATGGAGGTTAGGGTGTGGCGGTCTCATCACCAACTCCCAAGTGGATCTTCTAACCACTTTATCCGCAGATCATGTGTTTTAAAAAATAAAATAAACTTTTCACTTATTTTATTTTATTTCCCACGTAAAACCCCAAAAACTAACTTTCATACCTGATCATCTGTCGTCGAGGTGAAAGCCTTCTTAAAAAAAAACATGTGCTGGGAGTTCAACGGTGCCCTCAGATTTCGATTCTGATCATTGGTTCAAAAGATAGAAAAAACCACTCGTTCGTTTACTAAAGGTTCCCAAGCTAAAAATAGGAAATTGATTCCGGGCACACCAGGCCTCGGAATCAAGTGTCGTCAGAAGCCAGAGACTCTTAAAATTCTTAATAAATTAAGAAAAAAATTCCTTGAAATTTTTGTGTCTTTACATTACTCCCACCTCAGGGCTTTACGTCCCCGTAAAGCTACAACACAAACTAGGGACATTAAAGGAGGCGTTGAGCACACATCTGAGCCTCCCTCTCCCATGTGCTCTCCTGGAAGTTCCTGTGCTGCCAGTGAAAGTGCACACAAGGAATCGACCGTCCTCATAGGACCCACTCCTGTTGATCCTCAACCTCTTCTGAAACCCCGTGAAAGTTGCCCCGTCATCGATACCTAGATCTCTGTGGTCTATGATAACGGATAGGTCGTGCACACATCTCCTCAGCTAAGATGTGTGGATGACGTCGTGCACCCGGTGCATCTGAGGTGGAAAGGCCAGATTAAATGCGGAGATAACTTGCCACCCCTAAAAAATCTCCGTAGACCCTATCGAGGTGAGGCCCATAAGAAGACGTGGTCACCACCCTCGAACTCCAGTGGTCTCGCCTCCTATCAGTATAGGACTTTCGTATGCTCCGTGCAGTCTTCATCCGCTCCTGGATGATCTACACCTTCTCCATCAAAGCCTGAACCATCTCTGGTTCTACTTGTGCTAACTCCATCATTATCCAAAAAGTATATCCGAAACATGGCCAGCTACTGTCTCGCCACTCCTAACAGCTGAATGCATAATCTCCTAATAAGATCATCTGCTACAACGTTCCCCTCCCCAAGAGTATAAACTATCTCAAAGTCATAGTCCTGGAGGAATTAAAGCCATTACTGTTGTCTCAGGGTCATGTAATTCTAAGAGAAGATACACCTGAGACTAATGAGTTGGAGAGATCTTTAAACCGTTCATTCAACGAACAATGGGTGAGACTAGCCAATTGTAAGAAATCATTTACACCCTTATTCATTTACGTTCTACCAAAAAGCTGCTGAGATTTCTCCTCTGTAGAAAAGAGAAATCTGGTCTCATCCCCCTGGATAAACCACATTCTTTACCTAATACAATCAATTCTGACATTAATGGTACTATTTCATTCCATAGACGACGTCATAAGGCCTCAACGCTACTACCAAGATATCCAACCATTACTCTCACCTCCAAGGGTTGAGTCACACTATTGGCATCAGTGTGTGATTACTGGGTCTCCTCCAGTAGGAATCTCACAAGTGAGGCTCAAGTCAACAGTTTTAATCGGAACCACATAGTATCAACTACACAAAAGGAAGGAAAGAAAACGTCACAAGTAGAAGTTTCTTTTATTACTGTAGCTCAAGTACAAAGACACAAAAAAACACAAATGACAACAACATGGAAACTAGAAGCACCAAAGACAAAGGCCTCCATGCCTGGAACTAGTCCCGCTCTTGTCCACCTGCTTTCAGAGCTCCATTGTCGTATGCTTCAGCCCGGCTGCAGAAGACTCTGCTACAGTAAGAAAACCCTGTGGCAAGGGTATCATCTCCTGATCATGCTCAGAGTGTAGTGTCATTGGTATGAACTCCACCCTGAAAAAAACTCTCAAAGTCTTCCCAGGTGAAAGTTGTCTCATCGCAAAACTGGAGCATCTGGATCCACCACCTATAAGCTGCTCCCTGAAAAAGACTAAAATCTAGGAACACCATCAAGTCAGCTAGTGTCCCAGCTGTGTGGAAAGCTCATGCTACAAACCCCAATCAGTACCCAGCCATCAGAAAATCTGACTCCCCTCGAAACCTCAGAGGCCCCTGTCACTGGAACTCATGCAATGCGCTCAAGCAGCGTGCACTCTCTGCTGGTGTCTCAACTGGTGGAGGGCCCTATACTGATGCCTCGCTGGTTGGTGAGATATTATTACGTACAACTCTCAGGGCTTTAACTGGTCATCCTCGGGGAGGCATCCTGAAAGAATAGATGTGACACGGTCAAAAGACTATACCTGGTGAGCTGACCTGGCTTCAGCTGATTTAAAAGAAACTTTTGAAAACTCAAACACAATCATTGTTTTCGTGCACTAAGTCGAAGATCAGAAGTTAGGGTCCTATTGTATGGATACATCAGTCGCCCGCACCAACACTGGACTCCCTGAACTGAAAACCACACTTAGTACCCTTAACACTATTGTTCACAGAAAAAATATCATAGTTTTATGTTCTGTGATAGAACTAACAACCTCTGATACCAATTTGTCACGACCCATCCTCGGGGCCCATGTCGTGAATACCCCAAGCCTGCCTTCCATAGGCCAGGGGCTGGAGACTAGGACCAAAGGCATAAATCCCGATAAAAAGGGAAGGCATTGTCTTTATGAAACGTAAACACACACGACCAAGGTACAAGCGGATGAAAACACTAAGTATGCAGTATAAAAAGTGTGATAAAATTACAAAAGTTCCGGAATACAAGCCCAACGTTAAAGTACAAGGAAAAAACAAAACAGCAGGAAGGTGTCGAGCTACTCCTGGATCATCCTCCGGAGTTCCTACCTGATGGGTAGGTACAAATGGCCACCTCACCTCTCCACGTTTTTCTGTCACCTCCAGGTATCGTCTCGTCGTGAAGTCCACCTCCGGGTACTGTCTCGTCATGCAGTCCACCTCCGAGTATCGTCCAGGTCTACGAGCCTCAACCATGATCAGTGATGTCCGTCGTATGCATCCAACAGAATGAGGTTCGGGCATAGCCCGTGCAGGGGGGAGTATAACGATACTCAGTAGGGACCCCGATACCCTAAAGGTCTCACTAAAACCAACAATGATAAACCAAAAATAAAGATCTAAACAGATAACCTTTACTTAGGTATATTCCCATACATATACCTAAGTTATCAAGTAAACCATCTCAATCAAGAGGTAAACACAAAGGTCATTGACTCAGCTCAAAACAGGTTTTTTATTTAGGATATCGAAACCACAACTGCTGAAGAGATCCTCCCCTATCGAGTACAGTGATCCTGTCACAACTCCGAGGCACTGCTAAAAAACCTTAGACTGCTGAGGTACTCCTTCTGTTGAGTACTGTGGGTCTTCCACCACACAAAGTAGTGCTCCTCTGCCATGGGTCTGCCACCTCACACAGTAGTGCTCCCCCTCATAGCCTATAGAGGTACTCCTCCTATCGTGTACCGCAGGTCTACCACCTCACAATTTAGTGCTCCTTTGTCATGGGTATGCCACCTCACAACGTAGTGCTCCCCACTGGGATATAAAATTCACACTGAATCAAATTGGACAAGTAGTCATCAGGTCTCAGCCAGCTACAACGTCTCTGTACTCCGTACGCTCGTCTCCGGGAGGGTTCGCTCCACAAGCTACTGGTCGATACTTCCAAGCGTTACGTAATCTCATGTGGAAGTATCTCAAGGGACTGCCTCATCATAGGGGTCTCAACACAATAGACGACACGTCAATCAGACGCCCAGTCTGTGAGTTATTAGCATTACCGTTCCAGGGGCCCGATTGTATTTCGGGTACAATCCAAACCAGCCATACTCCAACTACATTCAAACCTCAGGTGAATTATGCCAAAATAACAATCTCATCACGAGAAATCTAACAAAGTCTACGGCACATAAAGAGGACGTCTGGTGCTCAAGTTATAAGCGTTTCCGCTCCGAGGGCCCAGTTGGTTTTGGGTTCGAACCAACCCCGCCATACCCAAACTTCGCAGAAACCTTGACTGTAATATAATGAAACGATTTTATCGATCCAAGGAATCCTACTCAACTAACGGTGCATCGATCAGAGGTCTGTAGCTCAGGATATTTCTGTTTAACCGTAAACGGTCCGAAAATAGGGGGTCTGGGCCCGATCCGACCCGGCCCAATACCCCCTGGGTCGACCTGACCCGGGTCCGGTCCAGGCCGGCCCGGCCGACGTGGTCGTGTCCAGGTGACCCAAGCAGTTGGCCATGTGGCTGGGTGACCAGGGGGGTTTACACACCCCCGGTTCTTCGGAAACGGCCGGCCATTATGGCCGACCCATGGTAACCGCTGGATCCCCTCAAGCCCCGCCTCTTTATGGCACCCGCGACCTTAGTCCGCAGCTTTGTTTGACCCGGGTGGCATGATGGTGTCGTTCCCCGCTGCAGCGGCCCGCCCCGGTCGCGACCCCCCTTGAAGATCCGGTGCGGCGCGACGGCACCGCTCCCTTCCTCCAGGGCCCACCCCTGCCGCGGCCCGGCTCTACTCTGCACGACACGTTGGTACCGCGCCTATGCGGCCACCCAACAATCATGCACTGATGATCCTCTTGTGGTCGGCCTATCACTGGATGGTTCTTTCACTGTTTGCCTCCATCGTCCACAAATAACAAATGAGAGGGGAAGGGTCAGACCGTGTTCATACGGTCTGAGCCCTTCCTCATCAAGATGGAATCACACGGACAACAAAACTCAAGAAAATTAAGATCGATGATGAACGGTTTTAAGACTTGAACGTAACAACCCCTACCTCGTAAAATGATGTTAAACTATGGAGAGTCGTGGAAGACGGGCATCGCGGAAGACATGCGTTGTTCTGTTAACGTCGGGAAGGAAGGAGCCGAGGGTGGCATCAGCATTCTTCGTTCTTCATTCTTCGTTGGAGGAAGAGAAAAACTCTCCAAGTGTTGGGCACCGTGCTTCGCTACTAGTGTTCTGCGACTTGAAGAAGTCATCCTAAACTCCTTCCCCTATCCTCCTTTATATAGGAGTGGGACGGTTTGTCATTGGCACACAAGTCATAAATGGAAGATATATAACAGAGGCCTCCACCTAATTAATCTGCTGTGGTGGCGCATTAAATAGGGGAGGAAGTCAAAAAGGGGGTTATTGGCCCAGGTGGTCCCCACATAGTAATATCCTCCAAAGGGAAGATATTTTTTTCATGGGCCCCACCATTAATTAACCACAAAAAGGAAAGGGGGTGGTTAATGCTTGTGTGGTTCCCTCATTAAAAAGGGAGGTTTCATCATCCTCAAATAAGAGGGGGATTTAAACCTAAAGGCTCTCCCTCAAAAATGAGGGGGAGTCAAGTAGTTTTCATTCCCCTCCCATTAATGGGAGGCCTCATTCGGTTTATACCAGAAATAACCTCACATGGGAGGTTGGATCTTAGTGGGACCCACCACCATAACCTCTCATGGGAGGTTAGGGTGTGGCGGTCCCACCACCAACTTCAAAGTGGAGCTTCTAACTACTTTATCCGCATGACACGTGTTTAACAAAATAAAATAAATTGTTCACTTATTTTATTTTATTAACCCACGTAAAACCCCAAAAACAAACTTTCATACCTCGTCATCTTCCGTCGAGGTGAAAGTATTCTTAAGAAAAAACCCACGCTGTGAGTTCAACGATGCCCTTAGATTTCGATTCCGAGCAGTGGTTCAAAAGATAGAAAAACTTGCTCGTTCGTTTACTGAACGTACCCGAGCTAAACTTCAGAAATTGATTTTGGGCACACCGGGCCTCCGAATCAAGTTCTGTCAGAAGCCACAGACTCATAAAATTCCAAAGAAATTCAGAAAAAAATTCCTCGAAATTTCTAGGTCTTTAAAATTAAAATTTGGATAAATTATAACCCACTGAGTAATGATGACATTTATAACTCCAAAAGTTTCCTCAACTAATAATATCCTAATATAAAAATTTATATAAAACATTTTTTTCTAACAAATATAATATCCCAAAAATGTGGCATTTTAATTATATGGAATAAATAAAATTATTCATTAAAATATATTCCTAATACCTTTTATGTTTTTATTTTTAGAGAATTAGGAAGATACATTAATTAAAAATCTCATGACTTTTTAACTAATGAAATTTTTACACTATATATTAAACATTCTAATCTCTAACAAGTCATATACATCTTCAAAAAATTACCCACATAAGATACTCCTCTAGTTATTTTATACGTTTCTTATATTTACAACTTGTGGAAATAGAAACACAAGAAATATGATATATTAGAAGTTCAGTAAGGGGGAAAAAGGTGATAACAACAAAATATCATAAGTGATCATAATATGAGAATATGGTATTAATCATGGTATGTAGAAAAATCATACACAATAAATCTTAGGTCATAAATCATGGCATAAATATTGATATAAATTAACACATGAATGTATAGGGGGAGTAAATAAACATGACCCATGAGAATATTCAATAGTATTTATTATTACATTAAAAACAATTAAACATATTTCAAATATGTAAAATACATGAGTATAGGTTACGTCACTTTTATGAGCCATGCCATCAGTTCCACAGAATATGAGAAACTAAAATGTGCTTGTGAATACCTATCTCCTAAGATATAAACTCATGACCAATAAATTGGTGGGAGATATAGGAACCCACCCATCAATCATCCATGCATATATTTTCAATAGGAAATAAATCATTCTTTATATTAAAAAGAAACCATGGAATGAATTTATGTTTCATTATAAACATCATAAAGAATCCATGAAAACAAAAATGGGTTTCATTCATCACATCGAAATGTACCCATAGAAGAAAATGGGTTTCATATACTTTTCAAATGGATATACATAAGGAAACTATCATTAAATATGAAAATATAATCCCATGGTAATATATGGGTATTGAAAGTTATTTATTAACATTCTATGTAAATGCAATTCAATCAATATTATAATGAATAGAGAATTTACAGAATATAAATAAAGAATATCTATATAATAAAATAATATCCCTAATCTATCAATGTATATATTCTTGGAGAACACTATTAAATGAGCAGAATCATGTTTAGGTTATTCCCATATCAAATGAATATGAAGGATACATGTATACAATGAAAACAATTAGGTAAGACAAAGGCCATAAAAGATAATTTCTCTAAAAAATAAGGAAAATACATATTCCACATATAGAAATAAGGGGGATGGTTAAATTTAAAAAAACATCGCCAGTCAATCATCTGATATGTCAAAGGATAATTTCATAGAGTAAAATTAAAATTTAATTAGTTTTGGAAAATTGCTTTCAAAATAAAAAAATATTCATGATGATTTGAAATAATTTTAAAAATCATTATTTTTACATCTACGAGAAAAAATATATTTTTTAAACCATTAAAACATATAGATAAAGAATCAAATAAAATGAAAAAATTAGGTGGAAGGATGTGTTCCCTAAAAAATGTAAAAACATGTCATTTTCTAAATATTCATAAAATAATGAATTTATGATTAACGTTAAAAATTTATTTTTAAAAAGGTCAAGTGGAACCATTGGAGAACATTTTATTTTGAAAATAAAACTTCAATAAACAATTCCATGAATGATAAAAAATATTACCAAAATAAATGTTGAGTAATAATTATTTTCAAATTCCTTTATTTAAAACCTTGTATCGTAAAAAGAATATTAAATTTTAAATTATAAAAAATTTAATGTCAATAATTTTAATTATATAAATAATTCATATTAACTTCCATAAAAATATAGTATAACACTAGATGAAATGTCTATATAACCTTGAAATATTGATTCAATTATGTGGTGGAGGTTCATTATTGAGAACATTATACATTTATGAGTGAGAGAAATAATATAAGAGGAAGCTCTGAATCAAAAGATACGTTCCTATAGAAATATAAAATATGACATCATATAAAATGAGAAATTGATATAGAAAGATAATACTGATGTTCTAAGTTCATAAAACCATACAACTCAATGAAATATGTTAGAGATACCAAAGTCCTATATAGATAACATAGTTCATGAAATAAGAATCATTTAAAAAGTGGTTTATGTGGTAAAAATTTAAAGCCATATAATTAAAGATAAAATACCAAATAATAATATAATAGGATAGAATTTACCCACTTATATTAAATATGTTCAATAAGAAAAATTATAACTCAACGAATAAGAATTGTGTTGAAAAAAAACCCTTATAACATGAGGAGTGTCGAAACTTATTAAAAGAGTGGAACTTAAATTTCACTATAATTAAAATTAATGAATTTTATTTCATGATATAACAACCCAAATAGGTATTATATACACCATAAAAATAATACATGTATTAAAAACAAAACATGTCTCAATGAGTGGAATTTGTGATGAAAAACCTTACCTTGGTCTTGATTTGATATGCACTTTCACCAGACATATTCAATAATTAAATTAAAAATATTAATTAAATACCTAAGATACATATTCATAACTATTACCAATTTACTCATCATTTTAAATCAATCCTTATTCCCATATATATGTATATATATATTACTTAGTGGTTACATATTTTCCCACATCAGGTGATAAAAAATTTAGTGGTTTATACTAGTTTCATATCAATAGTGTTAGTATTTGTTATTATTCCAATGATAACTATTATCACATCAATAATTTTATTATAATGTATGATTTATAATGATTTATGAATTTAAATGTAATTTTATTAATACTTTTTCCATTATCCTAGAAGATGAAATCAATGAGGAGAGTTTTTATTGATTTGTATCCTATAAATGGTGTTTTATTATAGAAATTGTTAATATTGATGTTTCATTTCCTAAACAAAAAATTATTATTTAAATATATGTGTCATATTACACTAGTAATTATGTTTTTATCGTCATTCATGATATAATTTCACATCATTTTCCAAGTATGTGGTCAAATGGACCCAAACATGAACAAACCATGATTAGTGGATGATTATATGGTAGTATAATTATAATAGTATAATAATGATATAATTTAGTATTTTTTTTTTGATATAATATAATTATAAATATTTTTTATATAGGTGAAATATACAAAACAATTTCATTGTATGTATAAATTGATTTATTCTTAGTTAGATTTACTAAGATGGTGAACTTTATACATACTATTTACCATTCATAACGTTAATATGACATTAAATTTGTATCAATAGAACCTAATTAATATCATAAACCTAATATTTATTGTTTAAACTCATCCTTATAAATATGAAGGGTTAAATTTATACTGAATAATTGATGTTTAGTTATTTTAATAAAATTTAAGTATACTCATTATATTTATTTCATTATATTCATAAGTGTTTATAAGGTTTTAATAGTATAAATTAATAAGTAAACACTAAGAAGAAGAGGAAAATCGTATTAGGGACTAAAAGTTTCTCTAAATATTTTCTTTTGAAATGAAAGCCTTATGCTAACTAATATAAACAGATGAATTCAAAAAATGGGAGAGGCCCCCATGAGGTGAGATTTGGTTGTATTTCAAGGATAATATTGATGTTATGGTGATTCATGAATTTGTGGGCATGTTACGATTATATAAGTGAATAAAATTATAGTTTTTAAGTAAAAATCTCATTCTGAATAATATAATGTTACTATTCAATAGTCAATGGCTCGAAAATGTAAAAAAAGTAGAGGTGAAGTGTGAATGGATCAACTCACCTAAAACACCCTTTCTGGTGGCAACCTATAGTTTTTTAATGATATCTCTTATAAATTTATATATTTATCCCAAATTTACCTTTATCTTGATAATTAATAATTAACTATAGTAATTATTTTTAATTTAGAAAATTAAAATTGAACAAATTACATATTTTTATCCATATAATTAATTTTTTTTAAAAAAATATAGTATAAAATCACTAAATGTGTGCAAAGTTAATTGTAAATTAATCAAACTTAATTGCATAAAACTATTATTAAAGATATTATGTTTTTCTATATAAATTAATATATAAAATAAAATTATTATAATTACTGATTTTAATGACATAAATTGAATCATCATAAATAAAATAAATGTTATGAGGCTTTTATGGCCAGAAAAAATATAATTTCATCTTAAAAAAATATTTATTCACTGAAAAGACCATAAACAATTTTTATTAACATAATATTTTAATTTATCAGTAGAAATGTAGGACATTAGATTATCGAGTTCAAGGAATATTTTTAAATTCATATTGTTATACCTTAAATAAATATTTTATTACCTAACAAGTTTTTTAATCTTCACGGATATGCTTACCTAGAGATAAAATCAGAAAAATTATACTTTTCTCAATACATTATTCTTCGACTTAAAATCATCGCTTTAAGAAAAAGATGAAAAATTCATACTGAGTAATTTTTTGGTTGAATTCATAAATGAATTATAATTTATAATATTTAAATTCTATAATTTTTGAATTTAGTATTTAAATAAAAATATAAACAGGAATTATTTTAATGAAAATATAAATTTTCAATATTAATTAAAATTATTTATTTTCATCCAATTGGTAATAAATTTCAGTTGTTTACTATGTTAGTGTGTATTATAGATTTATTAATAGGTTACATCTAATATTTGGTGGTTCATTCACATTGGGTGTATCATGTTGCACATGTTGTAACACATATATTATATTTTAGTGGATCAAATATATTTGGTCATTACATTTAGAAACATAAATAAATATAGAATAAGAACATGATTTTGTGTGTATACGGAAGAAAAATATTTCTAATAAAGATTATTATTAAAAAAATATGAATGATTTTTCCAAAAAATCACTATGTAATGAAAAAAAATTAAACTCCATAATAAGAGAACCATACTTGAGAACTGTGGTTCATAATTTTTTGCATCAACCTATAAAGAATTTGAGCATCATAACACTTAAGAACCAATAGAAAAATATGGGGTTACCATTCTAAAATATGGAATAAGAATATAAAAGGAGTATATGAGAAAATAAACCCTTAGTAAATGGAGGATTGATACTAAAGTTGTAAAGATCTATCTCCAAATAAGAATTAAAAAATACCCTATTTATACACTAAACTGAACTATCCATAACCACATCATAAAGATATCCTCTAAGATATAGTGTACTCTTCCAAAATATATATGTGATCAATTTTTTCAAATATACAACATTAACTATTTCTTAGTATTCGTTTCACCTAGTCAAAATAAGTTTGACATATCTATAGGAAACTCCTAGTAGGAGGTGATGATCCATTCTTATTTTGGTTTCCTAGGGATATACCACAGAAATGGCTATGGAATTGTGAATACATGCTCATCCTTTCACAACCCACATGTAAATACTCATTCTCATGAAAACAAAGGACCACCACACTCTACCTTAGGGTGGGAAGGACACCCCATTTCAGAATGGTGTACACCATAGAAAACAATCAACAACCATGGTATGGGGAGTCCAATATCATCTTTTCCAATGAATTATCCTCCTCACCTTACCGAATCTCTATGACCGCCTCCTCATTATTTCACCTCTCCATAAAAAATAATTCATGCACTACAAAAACCATCATAGAGATATAGGAAACAATTATTTACAATATATAAATACATAGAAATATATAACACTCAATAAAGGACATCACGTCAAATATAACCCAACATAGACCCATTACCCATCTCAATATATTCTCCTTATCTAATACACCATCAACTACAAAAAAATTATCTAAATAGTCACACATTGGAAATACCTTCTTATCCCATTTAAAATTATTTAAATGAAAAATATATAATTTTTTACCCCTTGATTTTTTATTTTATACTCTTTTAAATGAATTCTTTTTTCAATAGTGTAAACCACACCCAACATCAAGCTAAAACGAACTAAAACATTATTATTTAAATATGACTATTATCACATAGTTATTAAATTAGAATATATGAATAGTAATAAACACATTGTCAAATGAATATTTAATTTTATTCCTTAATAAAATGAATAATCATTGACAAATAGGTTATCAATATGTTATAAATGAAGATAAAAACTATTGGTGATAAAAGAAATATTTTTAATAAAACTATTTATGATGTATGCAATGTAATATTAACATAATAGATAATATTATTCATTATTAACAAATTTTTTAATGATATTTTTTGATTGTATATCTAATAAAATGAACATAATTCATCTAATTGTGTTTATTAGGCATGGAATGAGAAAGGAGTCATTTTATGCTTCTAAAATTTTTTTTTCTAGAAATGTTTTATACACATTTTTTACACATTTAATAGAAATTTTTTAGAAGCAATTTGGAAAATTTATTTAAAAAATTCCACCATTTTTTGATCCTGAATCCTGAAATAACCTTATGTTGTAATATTGGGTTCTTTAATGCATATTTTTTGGGAGAACAATGAAAAAAAATATTTTTCAAATATTATCATATCATCACTTTTAATGAAGTAATTTGAAGCTTAAATTCATTATTTGACTAGATTTAAACACAAATAATACTATTTTAATAAAATATATTTCACTTAATGTAATGGAAATAATCTTTATTGTTGATTTTGGAATAAATTCAATGTTATGCTAAAAATACATTTTTCTAAAAATGATTTTCATTATTTTTTACATGATTATTTTAAAACAATTTTATCCAACATATAGAAATTAAATATAATTAAATGTATTTCATATTTTGAATCAAAATTGAAATATATGATTTTATTTAAAATCTATTTTTTAGTAAAAATTTATAATAACCATGGTAAAACTTTTACACATTCCTAAAATGTAAAACAGTTAAATTAAGGCTCATATTATGTGATAATATCACAAACTATTATCATATAATAAGTGGTTGAATACTAATGTACCATTAATTCATCTCATGTCAATTTGGACCCACATATGTCCACTCTATGTGATTATTTATTCCTTTTTTCTATTAGTAAAATTATATTTTCAATATCTTTCTATCTCACTTTAAATATAATTAATATGATGTGATGGTAAGTATAATAGTAAATAAATATTATCAATGACCATGGATGAAAAAAATATGTTTAATATATTATTTTTATATTTATAGTTTTCAAAAATTTCAATTATAATTATAATTTTTTAAAACACTTATGCTACATTAATACAACATTCAGAAAAATAGGAGAAAAATAAAAGTTATTTGTTTCAAGGAAATTGAACTTAATATTATATAGATTTTTTAGTGTATTCCTTGAATTTTATAGATACTTTTAATGTTTAATTGATTATTTTAAGTGTTTTATTTGCGATTTCAATGTTTTATTGATATGTTTAATTTAAAATTTATTGAATAGTTTTGAAAATGATGTTAAATTTTAAATAAAGATTAAAAATTATTTCTACATAATTATAAAATAATAAAAATCCTATATTAACTTAAATGGATGGAAAATTATTTATCCTATCATTCATTTTTAATTTAAGTGAAATTTTTAATTCATAAAATTCCATTCATGACCATTACAAATTGAAACAACTCGAAAATTTAATTGATTTATTCCTACAGATGGGACTCAATATATCTTTTACAAAGGAATATGAGTTTGGATATCTCCAAATACCCAACTAAAATTCATATTTTAACTTCTATTTCTACATCCCAAAGCCCTGGAGTGACCATAAACCCCACCATCAAAGGACTTCAACACAATAAAAATGAGGATATCAAAAGAAGAGGTATATATTCTAACCAATTTGTTTTATGTTTATTTGTTATTAAAACTCATTATAATAAATAATAAACATTATTATATATTAAAATCAGTACCTACATTATAATATAATTTTTATGGTAATATCTTTTGAATAACCATTTATATCTAATGGGAAATGAATGAATGGCTCGTGCTTTTATGCATACTACATTCTACATGAGGCTTTTTATTTCATCTTCCACACCTTCCTTTCCTTGATGGTGATATTAATTAATTTAAGGTACATGTATTATATGTATGTAATTATTTTGATTCTTTATGATAATATATTATCTATATTCTTACTCATCAATCCATTATAAATTGATAACATAACTCTTGTGTTCTTGTGGACTAATGCCTCCACAAAGAGATGAGATGTGTTTTTCATTACCACCATATATTGGTTTTCATAAGTATGTAAATATTGAATAAATATGAAATATATAAAATATTTATTATTCTATAACTATAAAATAGTATATATTATATTTATTTTTGACCAATTAGAAAAACAATGTTGTCTATGCGTATGTATGGTGAAATATTTTTCTTCATTATTCATCACCACTAATCAAGAGTGTTTAAAAAAGTATATTTAATTTATACATATTATAAGTATAACATATTTATGTCTATTTAAATGATGATACCATTACCAATTTGAAATTATATATACCTCAAGATCAAAACATGTTGGGGAAATAATAAATTTAATACCTAAATAATGATGTTAAAAAATAATTATAACTAGTTGTGTAAAAATATTATATTGGTGAATGGTATATTCTATGAATAAAATAAATATAATACTTATATTAATTTATAATAACACTAAATTTTATATATATATAATTTATAGAATATATGACTAAGTGAATGTTCAGGGAAAGGGATTTCACAACTCAATTTTCTTTCATTTAGACCCATAAAATTTTAAACACATGTTTCCTTCGGTGTGGGGCATATAAATCAACATGTATGTCATAAATAGTTCATTTACTAAAATTAAATTGATTAAAAATGTTTTAATTTTCACTGCTTTAATTTTATTTTGTTTCAAAAGTTACTAAATTTCTATGGTATTTTTCAATAATTCATTGTTTTAAATGTTTTAAACTTATTCTCCTAAATATCCATGTTCTTAAAATGGATTACATTTTTTTATTATATATAGTAAAATTATTTTATTAATGTTAATTTCTATTATACTTGGATTTTTAATGTTTTTTAAGAAAGAATATTTTTAATGTTTTTTGTACTTTACACTTTTTAATATTTTTAATAATGTTCAAAATTATATTTTTTTAAATTTAAAGTGTGATATTAATTTCATACAACCATAGATGTTATTCTTTATAAATATTTAGGTACAAGTACAGTTGGTTTTTCAACTAATATACTATAACTTTATTTTTATAATTTTTTTATATTTTAAAATTATTTTCATAGAATAAAATATTTCTTATCAATTTTGTGAGATAAATAAATTGTGGTTTTATTATGGGATCTACTTCCAAATTTAATTGTTTTTATAATGGAAATACAATATTTTTTCTTGTTTATCTCAAGATAATATTCATTGAAATTTTAGAAAATATTTTTTGAGCTTGATATAGCATTGATGATGGGTTATCCCAGTAAATGTCCCCAATGAATTTGGTAAAGTGATGGAGTTAACAGGATATAAATTTTTCCTCATAAAAATGTTGGAATTAAATGAGAAGGTTTTTCATTTTCATGGGTTCATGTAATGGTGATTGTAAAGAGAATGTCCCAAAAAATATATATGGTTTTTAATGAGTTTGATGTGTTTTAAAGGAAATATTTTTATTTCATATAGTAATGAAATGAACTTTTTATAAGTGGAATTTTTTTGGTCCTCTAATGGTGAATGGTTTGTTTTGATGAGTTCTTTTATTTTCTTGTGTATCATTCTTGATTATTATTTTCACTTTATTCTTCTTTAGAAAATTTTTTATGAAAATTCTATACTTTAAATTTTATTTTAGTAATATGTAAATGATTATTTTGCGCTCAATAATTATTGTGTAAAATAAATAATTCCTTATGGGTTTTAATTAATTTTCAAAAAGTCAAAAGAAACTTTATTTTTAAATATGTTAATGAGTTTTTTTCACATCTCATGTTTTCTATTTTTTATAGTGCTTTGGGTTTGGTTAGGATTATATAATGTTCAATTTTGACACTTCCTGAATGAATAAAACATGGTGTTATTGAAACACAAGTGTAAACATAGGTGCCTTTTTTTAAAAGGTGTGCAATGTGTGGAAATATCCACTTTTTTATATAATAGTTTTCATAATTATATAGAACTCTAAACTTAAATGTTATTGAAAATTTAATAAATTAAAACCATTGTTATAAATCATGAATTAATGTGATATATAAGATTTAAGTCCTTAAATTTAGTATTAGATAATGTGTATAGATAACAATGGAGGTTAGGTCAATTTAGATGGGAATATTTTAAGATTTAGGGACACCATCATGGGTTAATATCTTTATGGATGAACATAATTTCAAAGTCATATATATATTTTTTGTTTATATAATATATTTATAATGGTGATTGATACTAATTTTGGAAGTGATGATTGAGTTTTAAGGTGAATACAAGATTAAGGTAAATAGACCCATTTTCTGATCATTTTCTTAAGTGAATAATTATATTCTGGGAAATATATTTTATGAAGGAACACATGATGGGGGGATAAATAACATTTAGGTTTTTTATATTCTTTGATGATGAGGTAATTAAGGAAAAAGAGTTAAATAATTTTTTGGAAACATATATTTAATAGTATCAATAACCCTAGATAATGATGAATAAGGTAATTTTGTAGAAGTAAATTATATTTGTTGAAATATTATGGGTTACTATTGTTATGTGATTTTTGGTTTAAAATATTTTACTAATGAATATTTTTTTTAATTTTGTAAAGAATATAAAATTTATTTATGGTTTTATATGTGGTGATATATGTTTTTTGGAAATGAATAACATATTTTTGAAAATTTATAATTATGTTATTTTAAATATTTATATAGAATCATTATGTGATTAAATATTTTTGAACAATTAGGTTTTAAATGTTGATAAAAATATATTGAGTTGTTTCTGATTTTAATTATTTTTTAATTAATTAAGTATATCATTGGGGTTTATTGTCAATTATTTGGAAATTAATGATTCACATATTCATTTGAAGGTTTATAGGTAATTATATTCTCTTGGGATAACCATTTTGTTTTTAGTAAATAGATAGAAATATGATGAAAGAAATTTCATCCTTTAGTATATTTCCTGGTGTAATAGTGGTTTGCTTTATAACCATAAGAATGAAAATTTTATATTATTCTTTAATAAATGAAATTTGAGTTAAATTAAATGTTTGAATTTATTGATACAAAATAAAAGGATTCATTTTTATACAATGTAATTATATCTTTCTTATATTCTATTTATCATGGTAAATGAATTCCTTGGAATAAAGTAAGAGGAAGATAAATCCATAGAGTATTATTTGGGAATCATCAGTCAACTATCATTATATTCTATTAGAATCTCATAAACACTAATGAGTCTTATAGAGGTACATGAATTGATGAGATAATAAATTTGATGTTCATAACCTCAAAATTATTTTTCAAGATAAAATATATATATGAATTTATTACTATGTTCTTATAAATTCATTTTGGGAGAATAAAATTAAAATTATGTTGAAGAAATTTATATATGGGGGGTAGAATGTGACATACCGATATTTGAATTTATATACCATTAAAGTAATACTCTGTTTTTTTATCATGTACCACATGCAACATAGAGCTTAATTTAATTGAAAAAAAATTTATTTCAATATAACTGTTATAAACATACCATTAAATTTTGGTGTGTGAATAAGAGAAACCATATTATGAAATCTATATAAAATATACTTCTTTAATAAGATGAATAATCATTTATAAATTTATTATATATATATATATTATAAATAAAGATAAAATCATTTGAATGTAAAAGAAATATTTTTCATAACATTATTTTTAGATGTGTAATGTATTTTTATATTAATAAAATATACTAATAAATATTTATTAATGATTTTATTGAAATTTATATAAAATTTATTTCATCATATGATTTATTATTCATTTAACTGTGGTTATTAGGTAAGTAATGAGAATAACTTCATTCCAGCCATTAAAAAAATATTTTTTTTTTCTAATAATGGTTTTTATGCTATTTTTGCACGGATATAAGAAATAATATTTTACACTATAATAAATATTATTGAAAATAACAGTCATAATTTATTTATTTAGTCCATAGAAGTTATATTAAGGTAAAATTTTGAGTATCTGTCTAAAAAGATTAATTGTTGGGTGAAAAGATAAAAATACTGATTTTTTAAATACTATCATTTTTTTATTGTATTCATGAAATTTCAATTTTGCATTTGTATTTTTATTAAATTTTAAGTTAGATATGTATAATTTTATTATAACTATTCAAATTTATTCCATTTAATTCAATATTATGCTTTCTTTTGGAGTGAAATAATTTTTATGGATAAAAATGCATATTTCTAATATCTGTTTTAGTTCCATTTTTCATGTTGTTTTAAAATTTATTTTTATAAGATTTATAAATTTAATCTAATTAAACAATATCAATATTTTTTTTCACCATATACTAATTTGGTTATAATTCCAATTTCATTTTAATTAATAATGAATAGTATCCATAGAAAAAAGAAACTACAATAGTAAAGGGTAAAACAAGTGAATTTATGTATAAATTATGTGATAAGATTATAAAATCAAATCTCTAATTGGGTGGATGATTCCTGATTGACTAATCCCTTTTCTCTAGTCACTTTGACCGATTTTGGATTCACATGACATGATTATGTCATGAAATTTTATATTAGTAAAATAATATTTAAAAAAAATGAAATTTTATATCATTTAATATCATAGATATAATTTTATGGTATGTATAAGAGTAAACAATCATTATGAATAAAAATAGATGAATATATTTATTTTTATAAAATTTTATTAATTTTTATAACTTATTAAAAAATTTTAAAAAAATAATAAATGTCTAAAATTATTATACAGCATTAACGCATCATTTTTTGAAACTATTAAAGAATAACAATTAATTAATTTAAATACATTAAAAGTAATATGATTTAGATAAGTTATGGTATTTCAAAATAAATATTTGAAATTAAAAGTGATAAGATTTTTATTTATCTTCTTGAATTTAAATTTTGTTATTGTAATTATATTTAAATAGAAATATTAATAATAATAATGAAATTAACCTTAAATGGTATTACTATTCAATAATTATTTTTAGATCAATAAAAAAACATAAAAAGCCCATATTAACTCAAATTTGTGGTATAATTTGAAGCGTATAATTCACTTTTAATTTATATGTAACTCGTAATTGTTAAAATAATATTAATAAACAATTTTAAAATGCCATTTGATTTTATATTATAATAGGGGACTCAATCCATAGTTTCCAAAGGCATATATATGTTCATTTTTCTTTAATTAATCTCCAAAAATACCTCCAAAAACTTCCAATCCCACATCCCCAAGCCCCTAGTGTGAGTATAATCCCATTATTTAATGTACATATGCTCAAACAAATGAAGGATATCAAAATAAAAGTTATAAGTATTGGCCAATTTCTTAGAAGTTAATTTATACTTATAGAAAATTAAAATATATAATAAAAATTATGATATCATTACATTATCATTTACACTATAATAAAATTATATTAAATGTAATTTAAAATTACTTTCAATAACTCTTTACATCAAATGAGAAATGAAATAATTGATGACACATATATACAAATTATCATCTCCATAAAGCAGTGTATTTAATTTTCCAACACCACCTTTCATAAATGGTCATTATGAGGAATTTAATATATATTAATTATAATTAAAAAATTATTATGATTATTTAACTATAAGTAATTACATATATTCTTACCCTTTTATCCATTTACAAATAATAATGTCACTTTCTCATATGTGAGGTCTGCCAACTCCATAAAATGATGTGATTTATTTTTCATTGTCGCCTCATGTAGATGGGTAGAAGGATAGATCTAATGGATAAATATGAACTTTGTAACATATTTATAATTCTATAAAATTAATATTATAATATATTGTATTCTCATACATGTAGTATAAAACTGAAAATGTCGTTTATATGAATGTATGAACTACCATCTCAATGAAACGAAATGTTTATTTTTCATGAACTCCTAAAACGAATGTTTATAAAAGTTTATTTAAAGATTAAAAATGAAAACTATGATTTTTATTGATTTTTTAGATAATTAAACCATGCCCATAGTGAAATGAACCAAACTATCGAATCAATACATATGATGGAAATGGGATATTTAAAAACTAAAAGTTGATTAGAACAATGAATTATAAGTAAAAGGTTAAAAATATGTTATGAGTTAATTTCATATCATAAATTAGACATTAATATTGTGTTGATATGGAATTATGATTATTTTGTGCTCAATGTTTATTATTGAAAAGTAAAGGTTTTCAAGGTTTTTTAAAATGAAGAACATATTTCCATTCTTTTTAGAAAATCACCAATATTGTTTTACTCATCACACATTTTAAAATGTTTTCATATGTCTTATTTATGTGTAGGTATTATAGTAGGGTCAGTGGTGACAAATCCTTAATGAATAAAAATTGTTCTAAATGAAATTGATGTGTAATAATTTGAAATGATTTTGGGAAAAAATATTCATTGTGTTGAACTTTCCACTATTTTATGTAATAATTTTCCAAATTATCTATGAATGTAAACATAAAAGGTCATAAAATTGTATAAAAAATAAACCATTATGACAAAACATGTAAATAAGAGTTCTTTAAGCCATAGGTCCGTGTGGGTTTTTGAAGGAATCATAATTTCTATATTTAAAATTTAAAAATATATATATTATTTAAAATAGGTTCAAATTCACTATAATTTAGTAAAATGAATTATTTTATGTAAAATACTCCCCTGAATAAATCTCAACATTGGAATGTATAATGTTTTTAATCTTATAGTAGTCATACTAACAATGCCCCACAATATTACCTTAGAATATAATAGTTCTCCAAATAGAGGATAGATAAATCTACTCAACCCTATAGCACAAAACCATTCACTAACTCTAGAATATATCCTCACTATAATCTTCAATGTACTCCTAGTACTACAACTCATGTAATTTATATCATCCTTATAAACTATGTTGGGGGATTCTTTTAGTTAACCCTCCACTATAGATAAGTATATCCCCAAAATATCAACATCATCTCTCATTTCATATTTAGATTCTAATAAAAAAAGGAATGTTTGATTTCTCATTCTTCAATGTCAATTATGACTTGAAAAGTTGAGCTTTTTTTCTCATCAAGTAATAAAAGAAAAAAATGGATAAATAAACCAATGAAATATATCTCAAAAAGACCATGTGGATGGTTAAATAGAATGTTTTTATTTATATTCAATATATGAGAAGGAATAAAAATTAAGTCAAGATGAAGTACTCTAATATTAGTTATTATTCATGTAAATAGAATGATTAAATTAATTTTATAAATTATGAATTAGGCTAGAGATGATTCATAGATAAATTTAATAGATTTATTTAATGTCATGGGTCATCATGCTTGAGAAATTATCCTAATAATATATGATTATTATTCATTTATTCATAAGTTCAAATACATGTTCCAATTGCATAAAGAGTTTGTACATTATCTGCAACATTTAACAAGGTTAAGATAATTAGAATAATTATTTTCATGAAGAACATGTTTTTATAGAGGCATTAAATACCCTTATTATTTCATTAATAATTTTTAAGAAGTTTGGAAAAGATCAATGAAGGCCATAAAATATTTCATTATTGATAATGGAGTTTCTAAGAAGATCTTACGTGAATAAGATTCTTGAAGGCCATGAAAAAATGATAATATATTTATATTTTTTATAATGGAGTATTTTGAAGAAGTTATTTATGTTCTTGGATGGAAATGTTATTCTTAGTGATTAATACATGTATGGGTGATAAAATTGTAAAACCAATGTCCGACTGAAGACCCCTAAACAGAACATGTGGGATAAAAGTATCAACCTTGTAGGAGAGGTAGACTCATATAACCATGAAAATATATGGGGATTTGGTCTTACATAGTACCCATATGAAGAGAACACAAAAGCTTCTCATAAAACATGTACATGGTGTATAGGGGTTCCCAAGGGACCACTCAAGTGTGTTGCAAGACTCATTCTAGGAATTATTTTAGTATATATAGATGACAACCCTGGTGAAAACTCAAGATGCTTCAGACAAATTAATAGTAATTAATAAGAGGGAAACCACATTGATGTTTGATGTGGGAAGGAAAATAGTGATAAAATATTCCCCCATATTAAAAGGATATAGAAATTATATTATTTATTTAATTCATCCAATATCAATCATCGGATAAAATGGGAATCACCATCTCTTGGCACCTGATAAAGAGTTTCTCCTTGAATTCATATATAGCATTCATTGATGTCATAATAGTGTTCAATAATCATACATTTTACCATCCTCTCTTAATTAGACCAAGACAAATAATACCTAGATTACATATTGATAAAATTCATGCATCTTTTCCTAACATGAATGTTGTAACTTGAATACAATATTTGGATTAATTCAAATGGATTTGTCAAGGCTATTTTTTCCATCCATAATGAATGTATGCATTTGAGATTCTTAATATATGGAGAATTTGTTAATGGAATATATATGATTCACAGAAGAAATCCAATGTCCCAATAATGCTAGGTTTCTTAGAAAAACATTATTTTAGAGATGAAGGGATATTTGGATATAATAAAATAGTGACACAACATAACTTTAAGGCACTTGTATGTGGCAAAAAATTTGGATAAAATGTGTTACCATGTTCCTATAAAATAGTGACACAACATAACTTTAAGGCACTTGTCTCAATCTCATTACAACTATTTGAAATTTTGAGAGGCTCTCCATTTCATGAAAATAGAGCACCATGATCCTATAAAATTTTGCAAAGCCTCCTTCTTTCCCAAATATAATTTCATATGCTCGTGATGTGATTTCCAAATCCTTTTCAATTGCATGATGTTTTCTTGTTTTTTAAAACTATTGTATGTAACCCCACTTTGTTATATGAAGGATATGATAATATGATCACATAAACACACTATGTTACATGAATAACTTTTGAATATTTTTAAATCATATTATATTTTAAAAAAAGAGTAACCCTCTCCCTTGAACACTTTTGTGAAGGTTGAAAAGACCTCGTGTAATTTTTGGAATTAAAAATAGATAGAAGAAATCTGAATAATTCTACTTTTGAAAAGACAGTGAACATGAAATAAAATAGGTCATACACATATCTAATAATATGTAAATTAATTGAAACAAGGCTTCCCAATATACATTGAATTATATACATGAATGCCATTCACATTACGTGTATTCCTTAATACACTTCAAAAATCTAGTAGGAACTTCCAAAAAGGTTGTTTTTTATATTAAACAATTTTCATTGAAGTATAGTGGAATTAAAATCATTCAATAAACATGATAAGTAAAATAAAATAATGAGAAAAAATAGACATGTTCAATGATCTTATTTTATTGAAAACATATAATAACTAAGTAGAGGATTCATGAAGGAAGACAATGTTGATGTTTTTCAATGTTATTCTCGAATAAAATAATATTGTAGATATTGGTTAAATCACTTTACACATTTGATTGAGGTTGGGAACACCAATAATAGTAGTATCTACCTGATAAATTGAGAGTGGAGGAATAAGGCAATATACACAATATTTTTTATTCATCAGTTAATCATTCTATGAAAAAACTATGTTGGAGTGGATGTTTCATATTCTATTTATTGAACAGTACCATGAAAACATGCATAAAATATGATATAGTTGTAGTTGAAGACCTTATGTTGAGAAACAATTCTATTCATTTGATTCAAAGTCACCTAGTATAGTAGAGAGATATTTTTCTTAATTTTGTTTAAAATCCTTGAAGAAGTGGTGATACTAGTATAAACAATTCCATTGAAGAACTAGAGGTAAAAAAATAAAGTAATCCACTCACTCAAGAAAAATCTATTACCTCATGTTCAATCATTGTGCACTAATTATAGGAAGTTTTAATCACTACAGTGTTATAGTGATAATAAAATTCATAAAACAACCAAAGGATGATCACATTAAGGGTTGAGTTCGCACATCGAGATAAAACCTTGTAAAAATATTTATTTCCTTCTGTTTATTTTGTCTATATTGCACATGTATGTGATTTTTGAGAGTGAAAAATATATCTATACATCATAACTATGGTATAGGGTTGAATGTAATATAGAATAAATGAAAACAAATAACAAAATTGGTGAAAATTTGGATACACTAATTACCCCCCCCCCCACTAAGTGCCACTACATGATCTATCTGGGCCCTAAATATTGTATCATACCATTGGTCCACCTATTATTGGATCAAATATTATTTTATAAGGTTTAAATGAATTAAATATTTGACATTAATTATAAAGTAACTCAATTGTAACACTAAGTCTCCATTCTTGTTGAAGAATACATGACTTTCACTACCATGACTCTAAAAAACAAGAATAATTTGGAAGAAAATAAAGTAACTAAAATATAAAATAAGGAATGGAAGGATGGATTCTAATCTATTAAATTACATGGAAATTATTCTTTTAAATATACTAGCACAAACTGAGGAGAGTATGATGAAGACGAGTCTATAAAACTGTTAAAGACATGTAATCTCAATTTAAAAAATATATAAATAATTTTTCTGGTGAATTGGTTATATATATAATTTGTTTTATAAGGATATTCTTAATGAAATGGCATAAATTCAAGAAGAATTTTACAAATAGGAGGATTCACTTGGTAATAAATTCCAAAGAACCAATGTTATCATGGATCATGTTGATGTAAAGGAAGAATCTATGAATCTTTACAAGGAATGAATGTTAATAATTAAAGAATATTTCCAAATAAATGTTTAAGATAGAAACATGAGTAAACATTTTTTGGTGAAGTAATAAATGAACTTGAAAAACTGTTCAATTTTTCCATGAATTTAAAATATTCTCAGCTTGAAGAGAAATATTTTAATGTCAAATATCTTGATATGTTAGTGAAGGAAAATAAAAAGATTCATAAAGAGTATATTCAGAAAATCTATGCTCTCGAAGAACAATTGTTGGGACATAAAATTTACACATACATGAAGTATTGAATTCCATAAATCTAAAAAAAATTATATAAATAAACTCAAAATAAGAATTTAAAGAAAAATGTTCAATGGGGAGGAATCTGTGAAGGATGGGCTAATCCCACCAAATGGAAATTGATTCATGGACAGCCACTCTGCATGTAGTTATTCTGTTTCATGAAGAACCCCAAAAAAGAAATATTTCATGGGGAAGGATGGTACTACCAGTGCTTTCTAATGAAAACACATTCATTTATAGGGCCGGAAGGTGATATCCACACCCCGCGAATGACAATGAATGAAATAGTTCATGGGAATGGATGGTACCACCAGTTCCCATGAATGAAACCACATTCATTTACATGTCCATATGTTGATATCAACCCATGAGAGTGATATAGTTTCCAGTATAGGATGGTACCACCAGTACCCCCCAATTAAAAGAAATCATTTGTGGGGGTGAAAGGTTATTTCTACCCTTACAAGAGACTACTCCCACAAACAAAATCATTTATGGGTCGGGGCATCCTCCTTAGATCCCGCAAAAGAATCCCTGACAGTCCACCATGGATGACCATCCACATCGTTATATTGTCCCACCATTCCTCTATAAAATAACCCCAAGGGAACTAAGATTAGAGGGTGAAAAAATAGAGATCATTGGAGGATATCCTGAACGAGAGCTGAAACATGAAGCTTTCCATTCTCAGTAGGTAAAAATCTTCCACATAACATTAAGTAGAAAATAATAAAACATCCATCCATCCATAAACATAAAACCAATTTTGTGAAAACCATGCAATGAGGTATAAATGAATGACCCCTTTTCATCCTAGCACCTCGCATAGAAAAACACTATGTGGGTGGAACCGTTCCCTGTGTAGAAAAGCACTATTTGGGAGGAACTTATCCCCATGTACCAAAGTGATACTTGGTAGGACCTTATCCCCATATAGTAACATTCTATGTTCATGGAACCTTTCCCCTCATAGAAACATTCTATGTAGGCAGAACCTAGGTTTGCATAGCACAACACTAGGTGGATGGTACCCTCACCCGCGTAACAACATGCCATGCATAGGGAACCCCATACTATATAAGAACCTGCTAAGTGGTATGGGGAATCATATGGAATTATACTCTCCACCTATCATCAATCCCCTCTACTATATTTTTTATTCCCAATTTTTCCCCTTTTTCGAACTAGTCTAACATAATTAGGCTAAGGCCTCTTCCAAAACCACCCAAAACATATGATTAGATTATCAGGTGAATCAGTAGGCCCCCTCAAGTTTATATACTCATGGTAAGTGGTGTCACATTTTTAACCTCCTTAACAAGTCGGTTGCTTGGAATGTTTTATAGTATACATTCCCATGGTAACAAGGTTTTGAACATGATGGAGCTAATGTGAACCTCTATGTTCTAGGTTTTAAGAGGAACCAATGGCCTTTCCATTTGATGAGTACCAATGATGGACATTCCTCTCTTCCCCAAGGACCACATTGGAATCCTTCTTAGAGTAATACCTTTTCCTTTTTATGGGAGTCTACACTCATGCTCCTTTTCTCTATATTGGTACGTAACTAGATGGGTCACCCAATGTGACTATCCTAGACACCAGAATAAAATAGGAGATAGTCACATTCAAATATCTCTATCTCTCTCTCTTAGCTTTAAAAAATATTCACTAGTAGAAAAATTTGATCATGTGATATTCAAATCCACCTTTTTCTCTTGTTTCTCACACCGAGCATGACTCACTTGGGATTAGAGGTTAGTGAAGATCATGAAACCTACACAATCCCAAACCTTCCCATGGGACTTCTCTATATATGTAATTCCCAAAATCCATCCAGATAGACCTTATATATGGTATAATCCCTAAAATACTACCTGAAACTTCAAAAGGAAATATTCCCAATGAAGTAGCACCTAAATGGGCCTCCTATACAATATAATCCCTAATCATGCTATTTGGGCCTCCAATATGGTATAAACCTTAATCGTGTTCAATGGGCCTCCTCTGCAGGTGTAAGCCCCAAATTTCCTAAATAGATGGAATTTGATTTCCCACTAACTAGGATATGTATTAATCCTCATTAAAGTCGAAACCAAACACCCAAATTCAGCATAATGTTCCCCGGTCCACATTCTTGGTAGGTTTGTATCCACCTGGGAGACCACATCGCTTATGGGTCCCTCTAGATTCCTTAGTTTATGTCCCCCACCATCCTTCACTGGGAAAATTTAACTTGGAAATCCTTATCAAATTATGCTAAACTGCATGGTTTTTTCATAGTCATGTGAATTTAAAAGTTGATGTGTCCTGCAAAGTGGATTTAAACTACATGGTTTATGATTCCTCTCATGAGGATATGTAAGAAGCTCATATTATGGGTTTGATCCTGAAAATAAAAATCCCTTCATCTCCTTGGATGATGTCAACCTTTAGAGTGCCTTAACACATGTATTAAACTAAAATAATCCTAATGTGTGACCAAAGAATCACTATTTCATACATAAAAGGGTACCATTTATGGAAAACCTATTATACATACTATTATCCCAATCTATGGGGAACCTCGGATAGATACTAATGATTTGGACTTAGGATTATTCATAATGGATCTTTAATTTAGGTTGACCTATATATACATACTTGGGTGAACAAATGATTTGAAAACATATCCTTAATCTATAAGAGAGTCCTGGAATATGAAATATTTCCCTCCAAAAGGGGTTGATAATATATAATTCATATCCTCTCGACCAATGTGATTTATTAAGTGTCATTGGAAAAGTTCACTAAACAATTCTTTCCTTTGGAAATATGGTCCATGAGTCGTCATGGATATAAGATCCATTGGGTGTTTCTGGATCCATGAAGAAAACCAGTTGTAAACCATTCAAAAGTAATAACCCCGAAACAAATGATGTTACAAAAAAAAACCCCCTACAATAAACTGTTGTTCCCACTGATTTCTATAAAAACAAAATAGTGAACCCATCCCAAATCCTTATCCATGGTGGTGGTGTTAACCCACATGAGTCCCAATTTGTATCCAAAATGGAATAGAGTTAAATGAGATGATCATGATGCATGTGGTCATGAGATGATATTTTAAGAGGTTTTTTTGTTTGTATTTTTCACCGATGTTGCATGATCTTTTCACAAGAACTCTCTTTAATCTACTGGTGTCTCATGAGTTCTCATAAACATGAAAAACATCCACTTTATAGGTTGGGTCCTCAACTGAACAAAGGATGTCCTTGCCCACCCAATCTCTTCAATGTTGTGTTTCAAATGCATTGGTTGGAGTGTACCACTGGAATGGTACTCTCCTAAACCTGAGGGAGGCTCAACAGGCCCTCTAGTTCATGAATCCACACCATTAGTCCACTTAGCAATGGTCAGTGGTCGAAAACCAAAAGGCCCCAATAGCCCTCGAAAACCATTTTGAGAGTTAGTCCCAAGAATGCGATAGTGAGTTCATCCCATTCCTAAGGGAGGTTGATGAAGTCATCACCAACAACTTCATCCAAGAAGTATAGGGGTCCCTCTCTAGCACTACATCTAGTAATCATCATCTTAACACCATATGAGTCAACATCCACACTATATAAGGGATTTTTCATCGTAGGACGCATTCGAATTCAAACAATCCCAGGACCCTAGGGCGGCTCTCAAAGGGTGATAATTATACAACCAGGAACATGCCATTATCTTAATTCCAATTGAAGAATCCCTCTAACTAAATATAGAAGAAACCTATGAGAGGATGAAAATACATTCCCTTTCACATCAAGATCATCAGTCAAATATGACAGAAAACCATATGCAGAATCAAATTAATTATCATTCACATCAAGCACTTCATTAAAATATGATAGAAGACCATATTCAGACTCAAATTCATTATCATTAACCTTAATCTTGCCATAAAAATATGGTGAAAAATTACATGCTGACGCATATCTATGCTAATTCTCAGGAATCCCATCAACCTAATGTGGTGGAAAACTACAAGTAGATGTAAATTATTTCTAATGAACATGAAGCCCATCATGAAAATGTGGTTGTAGAATATGAACATATGAAAATTCATACTCATCTATATCAATCCTTCTATGAAAATAAAGTGTAAAATTATAAGCAGGTGAAAAATCCTGCGGATGCATATCAAGATCGTCAGCAAAATACATTAGAAAACTATGAGTAGACTCAAATTAAAACTAATTAATATTAATCATGTCAAAAAATACGATGACAAACTATGATCATATGAAAATTTACACTTATTAAAATCAATCCAATCATCCAAATATGACCTAAAACCACGAAAAAACACAAATTCATGCTCATTTACATCAATCCTAAAATGAAAATATGATGACAAACTATGAGAAGATGAAAATTACTATGAATAAACATGAGCCTTTTCATAAAAATGCAATGGGAAACTACAACAAGATGCAAATTTTTTATCATTCATATCAAAACCTCTATGAAAATATGGTGGAAAATTACAAGCTAATGTATATTCAAGTGGATGAATATCAATATTTTCAGAAAAATATAGAAGAAAACTATGATTAAATGAAAATTATTGTCCATGCATATCAAGATCTGCATGAAAATACAATGATACATAGAGAAAGGTGAAGGTTTATCCTTGTTGTAAATAAAGGGTAGACTCGTACATATATCACTGCACAGAAGGACTTTCAATACCTATTAGTAGGAAATAGAGGACCGGAGTAGGACCATATTCCTACTCTGAGACCAGAATTGGAATATATTCATGTTCCCTCCAATAAAATCTCTCAAAATCTATTATAAAGGATGAAGTTTTAGATATCAATCATAAAACATATCATGCAGAGTTTACAATATGTATTCCCATCCATGATAGTAGCTAGGATTCGGGCCCACAACCCCACCTCCTCAACTAGGGTGACTCATCCACATAAAAAGGTGGTCATTCAAGAGAATACATGCATCCCTCCTCCTACCAAGGAGGGTCTATAGTAATATTGTACAATAAATGGACCATAAGATCAGGAAAAGCACTCATTCCAACTGGGGGACACCATTCCACTTCCGGGTAGGCATATATCTCTACCAGAATTACCGATTCTTAGCAGCATATACCGTAAGCACCATAAGATCCACTTGAATAGGAACACGTACTTAAAGGTTGTCACATATAGTAAGATTCCATGATAATCAAAAAGAGAGGTCCCAAAAATTAAGCACACTAAAGGATACATGAAAATGAAGAGCAGATGCATAACCTTGCAATGTTGAAAGTCACAATTCAAGAGTACATCAAACTTCTATTATTGATGCCCCATGATCATGCCAATCCACCTCCAAATTATGGTAGTGAGAGTATTATTTAAAACTTTCCTCCCCACAACATTATTACCATCATCTATGAATGTCCTCTTTATAGCATCTATGGTGAATACTTCCTTCATTTGCACAATCTGATTGATCAGTAGAGCCTATCTTCTGATGAGTTTCACAGTTTCCATCCTCAGGACTAGAATATCAAATAAAAATAAGGTCCTCCCATTTCTGTCATCCTCTCAAAAGGACCTCCCTAGGGTTTACTTTAATGACCCCAACCCATGTAGCTCAGATCTGGTGCCTCACTTTATTATATTGGAATAGATACAAGATTTTAATCCTAAAGGACCGATTAGTTTAGTAGTTTTGGAAGTCACATTACATACATGAATCTTATATTAAAATTTAAAATATAAAATACAACATATATAATTTTTTGAGAACAATGTTATTCTAATAGCTCACTAGGTATATCATCCATAATTTAATTCATAGAATCTTGGGAAAAATAAAACATAAGAAAGGGGGGATATCAAATGATCATTAAGGTTAACATTACAGTGTAATCTATTATAAATAAATAAGCTTAAACATTAGGTAAGGTGTATCACTGAAATACAATCAATTTAAACATAATCTTGATCATAGTATGGAATGAATAAATGAAAATAAAAAAATCCATAAAAATAATCACATAGATATTCTACTAATCGAATAATCACATGGAATGTCAGTAATTATTCTCTTACTGAGGGAATGCATATTGTCAGACATCATAACCATATAGTTAATTATTTTCCAAGAAACCATACATAAATGGGTAAGGCCTCGACCAAAACCCAAAAATGTTTGTCTCATGAGACCTACAGATACATCGAGTGGCTAAAGACGGTACCATCCATAATTTACAAAGTCTAAGGAAATCCTCATGTAAAAATTTTGAAGAATAAATAACATAAACACTAATATTTAAAAACTTGAAAATGAAATGTGAGTTTTCTAACCATAAACCATGAATGGTATCAAAATAGCACATCCACAGTCAAACTTATCATAAAACCTTTAATAAAATATGGAATATTGTATAATAAGAGATCAAATTCATTCCGGAATAATATCAAATAAAGGATGTTGAAAATAATCAAAATTATCTAATAAAATCATTAAAATTTTCTTAAGAGAAATACCCTTATTACTTTTAAATCATTAATTTAAAACCGATTCATTTTTAAATGAAATACTTTTTTTGAAAATAACATAGTAAACTCATTAAATAATCTTGAAAATATTAATTAATCATGATGGTATAAAAATCAATTCATTCTTCATAAGTTAAATAAAACATTCTTATCTTTTTTTTCAAAAAAGTCATAAAGTACCTCATTTAGAAAATGAAAAAAATACTTGCAAACCATTTTATAAAAAGTAGAACATAGGTAAAAAGGATTTAAAAATATTAAGAATAATAATAAAAACCTTTCTGAAAACATTTTTATAAAACTTGTATATGAAATAAAAAAATCCACTAGTGGAAACTTAAACTTAAAAAATACCAAATAATAATGAGATTATGATATAAACCTTACCTTGTACATTAATTTAGTTAAATTTGATTTAAACGCATGTATTATGGTTTAAATTATGTTATTAATTTATACCATAACCATATCCATATTTATTATATCATATATGATACTCTTATATCATTTTTTAATAATATTTCAATATTACCCTTGTTTTGGGTGTTAACTGATTCATTTTTCTATGCATGTTTTGTTGTGTAAGTCTTGTTTATTATGAATATGATTTTTTTATTTCATATTCAATATGATATTAATTTTATAGATATTATATTTACTAATTAAATATATTTTTATAATCATTATTCAATGGTTATCATGGAAAATAAATCACATCATGTCATGGAGACGGTACGTCGTACATACACAAGAGTGATGATATCATTCCATTAATGGTGAAAGGGTAAGAAATATGACGGTATATTGATTATATAGAGTAAATATAATATAATTTTTATTATTTATATCCATTATATATATCATTATACCCATCCAAATAAATTAGTGGTGAATAATAAATTACACCATAACGTGGAGATGGTAAGTTGTTCGTATGCATGTGTTGTGCTTTCATTTTTGTTGGAATGGATAAAAGGTGGAATAATGTTATACCAAAATAATAATAACATCTAATAAAATATATGATTAAGTATTTACTACTTTATTTTGGAAAAAACATGAAGAGGAAGTATAAGAATAAATCAACTTGAATGAGTTGGTAAAACAATTACCTCTTCTTCGATGGACTTCCTTAAGATATCTTTGTAAGGGATCTAGAGTTGGTCTTTTTAGGATACAGTGATATAAAAAACATGGATAATTATTTATGAGGATAAATATACAGGTTTTTTTGATCTAGAAGGCTAAAAATGGTGTGAATAAGTGATATAGGATATACCCTTTTATAATTGAGATGAATGTCACTTTTGTAAACTCTAAAAAAATTAAATTAATATAAATTAATCTGTAATTAAAAATGGATCAAAAGTGAGATATTTATAATATAATATATTTATGGGTAAAAATCTTCTCAGAAAATAATTGTTACGTAACTTTAGGTCACATTATTATCCTTATCGTTTGGCATTAACGCTTAATTAGTCCTTTAAGTCTTACCATGACAACATGTGTTTTTACAACTTATGGGTTAATATAGTAATTCTAAAATACCAAAATAACATTAAATGGATCATTTATCAAAATTTATAAACTTAACATGATTATTTGACCAAATTATATATTTTTTTTAATTTTATATCATTTAATAAAATATTAATTATTTTAATATAACATTATTGACAGTTTTGATACTATTCATTACTTTGACTTTTAAAAAATCAATAAAACAACGCATCTTAAAAAAACACTTTTAAATCAGCACTAAAATTTCAAAGTCATATTTTAAATTCATATATGACATTAATTATATAATATAATATTTATTTTATTATATTTAATTACATTTATTTGATATGCCCATTAATTAATAAATTATTGCATCATCATTATGAAAGCCTTTAATTTAATTATTTCTTACTGAAAATTTAAAAATAATTTAACATGATAAAGATAAACATTTTATATTTAAAATTAATGTTAATAGTTAAATATATCTTTTGAATAACCACATATTAATAATGTAATACTTATTAAAAACATGAGTATGACATATTTGAATTTCCTTAAAATAAAATACCACGATGGCTTAAAGCCATCCAAGTGACTTCAAGAGTCTATAAATTGAAAAAAAAGACTGATTTTGGTCTAAAATAAATCATTAGATAAAATTAGTACAAGTGTTAGGGTAATTTTATATTATTTATAATATTATTTTTATTCTTAATTACATGATTTACCTTTAACTTTGGTAATAAAAACTAAAAAAGTTAATATTCATATGTCCAAAAAAAGAGAATTTTAAAAAATAAATATACCATATTATTCCAAATATGGAATCCATTTTTCAAAATTCAAAATCCATAATTGGTTAAAAATAATGTAAAATTAATCTCATTGAAGGGGAGAGAAAACAAGTTATTGAAGTGAAAATGTTCAAAATACTGAAATGTTTTTATATCTAAATCCAATGTGGAATGGATTCCAAAGGCCAAAATTTGATTATAAGATAAAAACTTATCTAAATATAATTTAAAAACACTTAAAAATATAATTTAACACTATAAATTAATTATAAGAAATTTTTTTCAGTTAAAATGCAATATTTTTTCACTATTCATCAAAACATGAAACTTATTAGAAAAATACCAAAAAATTAAACCAAAGTAAACTTTGAAAATATTATTTCAAATAAAAAGTATATTTTTTCAAATAAAATATATAAAAGTAAAAAATAATAACTTTAAAACAATTGAACCGTCAAAATGTGGTAAAATAACCTTCCGAAAAATATATCATTTTAATGCATAAAATTATTATCTTATAACTATAAAATATTTTGTATAAAAGTTAAAAACATTTTACTCATAATGTTGTTAACAATATTCATTCCAAACATTTTAATGGATAGGATATAACACTCACTTAATTAATAGATCACAGTCCATTTGTACTCAGTGTTGCGTACAACACAAGCTATAAAATTTATTTTAAAAAGAAAGTGTAACTTAAAATATTTGGGTGTTATATTTTTATATCCTTCAAAAAAATTTATACTCAAAATTTTAAAAATATCATCTCATAGAAAAATTTAGATATCTCTTCATTATAATTTCTTTTGGTTCGTATATCTTCTATTCTATTTTATGATTATTTCTTCAGAGTACCTTTACTAACTGAGTCGTTCAATTACTCACCACTCACTATCTAGTATCAAGAATATTTATAATATCTTCCTAGTAAGATAAATCTGGTTATAATTCTATTTCTTCTTAACTGAAAACATGTGTTGGGTTTGGCATGTACTTCTTTAGCAAAGAGACAAGGAACACGTCGTCTACTTTATAAATGCTAGATGGCATTTCCAAAAAATAATCCATAGTTACAATCTGTTCTTGAATTTTAAAATTTCCAATGAACCTTATTCTTAGTTTACCTTTCTTACCGATTCTTATCACACCCTTCCATGGAGATACCTTCAATAAAACTGATCTCCCACTAGGAAGTCCAAATCCTCACTTAGATTATTGGAATAACCATTTTTCATAATCTTGCCTATATTGAAATGGGTTTTAAGTACCTTTAGATTTTTTATTGTTCCCTCCACAAGTTCTAGTCCTACAATATTACATTCACAAACTTTATCCTAATAAGTTGGTGTATGACATCTCCTTCCATATAATGCTTTATACAGTGCCATTTGAATACTTTAATAGAATATATTGTTATATGAAAATTCTATCGAAGGAAAATACGGATCCCATATACCTTAAAAGTCATGTGAGTAGGAAATCAATATGTATTTTAAATTTTGGATATCCCTTTTTGATTGTCCATCAGTTTGATGGTGATAAGTGGTGCTCAAATGAAGTTCAATATCAATGTCATTTTAAAGACATTTCTATAATTTTTATTTGAATAATGGATCATGACCAGAAAAAATTAAAAGAATTGAACCATGAATCCATTCAACTTCATTAATATATAGTTTTCTAAGACACTACAATGGAAAATATTACCTTATAGTGAGGAAATGTGCAGATTTGATAATGTGGTCAATAATAACCCATGTTGCATCATTTTGGGGGGGGGGGGTATTTCGTAATCCATGGAAAAATTCTATATTAATGTCTTCACATTTACATGTTGGTATAGTTTGAGGTTTTATGATCCCTCTAGGATGTTGAATTTCAACCTTTTCTTGTTGAAAAACCAAACACATTGACACATAATCAGCAATTTCCCACATCATATTATCCCACAAAAAATATTCCTTCAAATCTATATACATCTTGGTTCTACCAAGGTGTATAGAGAAATTAAAACTTGGAGAATCATCCAAAATTAACTTTTCATCCCTAGTATATAGGGAACGCAAATCAGATTTTCAAATTTCAAAATACCATCTTCATAAACGAAGTCTATAAATTTTCCATCATTTACTGCTTTAGTTTTCTTTTGGAAATTCTCATCATCAGACTGAGAACTCTTTACCTTTTAAAATAAATATGGTTTGGAAAACATTTTATATAAGAGTTATGTTTCCCCTTCCTTAATAATTACCATATCCGTTTTTACTAGATCCAAGAACACATAATCCCTATCAATCATCACTTTGTTCAGAAGAGTATGATCCAACCTACTCAATGCATCTGCTACCTTATTTTCCTTCCCTTAGTGGTAGTTTATTGAGAAATCATAATCTTTGAGTATCTCAATCCATCTCCATTTCCACATATTGAGTTATTTCTATGAGAAGATATATTTAAAACTCCTGTGATTTGTATATATCTCATATCTTTCACCATAGAGATAGTGTCTCCATATCTTCAAATCAATGAATATTATTGCAAACCTGAGATCATGAGTTAGATAGTTCTATTCAATGGTTTTTGGAATCCTTGATTCAAATTCAATAAATCTATAATTATTCATAAGGACACAACCAAATCATTTCTTTTATGCATTATTATAATTCACAAATCCACCAATTCTTGATGGTAATTCCATGATCGTATCAGTGACCAATATTCTCTAAAAAATTTCAAAACATTATTTGTCTTTTGTTATCTATGAGAACTTAACCTATTTTCATGTGATCCTAGTTAACAGGTTATCTAATCAAGAAAATTTTGAAAATAATGCTGATAGTAACCTGCTAAACCAATGAAACTATGTACATCAGTTATGCTCATTGGTGTCGACCATTCTTAGATTGCCTTTTTCATTCTAGGGTAAATAGAGATTCCATCCTTGGAGACAATATGTCCAGGAAAAGAAATTTCTTGAATCCATAATTCACACTTTCTAAATTTTCCATATAACTCTTTCCTTCTTAAAGTCTCAAGAATGACCCGTAAGTGATTCTCATGGTCTTCATAGTTTTTAAAATACCCCAAAATATAATCAATGAATTACACAATAAAATCATTAAGATTCTCCTTGACTATTATATTCATCAGATCTATAATCATCAACAGTGCATTATTCAATCCAAATAGCATTACTTTAAACTCATAATATCCATAACTCATCTAAAAAGTTGTCTTCATAATGTCTTCCTTCTTTACTCAAAGTTGATGATATCCAAAATGAAATTCAATCTTCAAAAAAACAAATTGATCTATTTAAATTTGAAAAAATAAATCATCAATGTGAGGTAGTGGATAGTTTTTCTTTATTTTAATATCATTGATTTCCCAATAATCAATACATAGCCACAAGGATCCATCATTCTTCTAAACAAAGATAATATTGTCTCTCCATTGATAAACATAGTGGAGAATAAATTATGTTTTACCCAACTCCTCTAATTGAATCTTTAGCACCACTAATTCCAATTTATATATTCTATAGGGAGAATTTGATATTGTTCCTTCATCAGTGATTAAATCAATACAAAACTCATCTTCACGCTTCAGGGGGTGTCCAGGTAATTTCTCAAGAAATACATCAATGAATTTATTTACCATAAGTACAACCTCAAATTGAATATTAACTTATCTATACCTAGATTTTTTTTATCTTCCTCGCCAGTAATTTCATTCATCATAACTACTAGGGGTGGATCCATACAAGAATTATATGATGGTGTTTCTACTCTAAAGATAGTGATTTATTATTATTTCCCACAAATCATAATTTTATTCATCTTGTAATAAATTTTTAAATCATATTTTGAAATCCAGTCCATACTGAGGATTCTATCAAATTCAACCATCGGTATGATACCAAGATCTACAAGTAAATCATGTTTATATGCCATAAAGGGGACTGATCAACACATATTTATTACAATTATACATCCCTTATGAGTTTGGACTGAAACATTCTTTACTAAATCAAAAGGGAAAGATCTAATTTTATTGGTAAAATTGGAAGATATAAAACAATATGATTATCTAGAATTAAAAAACTAATTATATAAGTTTTAGGGTATAATTAAATTACCCTCCACCACATCATTATTAACTTTAACAGTTGTGATAAAATATTCTTGGCCTTGATCCCATGGATATTTCATGGGAAAGTGTCCTTGATGCTTTGGAAAATCATTTTAATAGTGCCCCATCTTCTTACAATTAAAACACTCCACATTTAATAATTATTTATTTCTTTTTAAATCATGGTTCTGCTGGACTTTTTCATCACACTTTAAACATGCTCATTTCCACAATAGGCATGTTCCATGATCTTTCTTTCCACATTTATTTCAATATTGAAAGTCATCTCTTTCCTTCTTCCCATTTTCATTATTTCATATTCTAGAGTGTTTAGCATACCTCTTCTTATCTTTATTTCCCTTAAGTTAATAATACTTAGTAAATTCTTTCTCTGTATTGATAGCACATGATAATATTTCTTTGTATGATGAGAATGTTTGGGAGACATGTTCTTTTTAGAGTAATGGTTTCAACCAATAAAATAATTGATCAAAATTGATATTTGGATTTCTTATCTAATCCACATCATTCCTTGATAATATTATTAAGTTGGCTTCATACTTAGAAACACTCTCATACTTCTATTTCCTTAGACTTAGAAATTTACTCTCCATATTCATTATTCATGAGGAAACAACTTTTCAAAGAAACATTACTTATAATACCTTAATTCCCTGTTTTCTATTTCTTCCTTCTCCTTTGGGTTTTGATTCAATGAACACCATTGATTCACATATCCCAATAGATGAAAAATTTCCATGATAATTTTCTCCCTTTTGTTACTTCACAAAGTAAGAAATATCTTCTCTAAATAAATTATTCATAGCTCAGGTACAAATGTATTTGTAGTCCCATTGAAGGATGGAGATTTTTGTCTCATTAAGTAGTCTAATATTATTCCTTGACATTGTGTATCAGGATTATGTATACGGGTAAAGTTATTTTTCATAATCGGAGTCATTTGTCTTAGTATTGTTGTATGTTTTTCAGAACTAGTTTCAGCTCAATATCCATGATAATTATCTTTTATAGAATGGAAATACCTATATGGATTACATTCATTGATACATTTTCAATTCCTTCCATTAGGCACCATTTCTAAATAATGGAATACACTATATTAGGTAAAGAGTTATAATGCATAATTTTAACCTAATAAATCACATAAAATAAAATTATAATTTATGTATAACTAATCTCAAAATTATAAGCTTGGTTACTTTGAGAATATTATCAAATTTGGTTATAGGGTTACGTTTCCCAAATATATATTTTTATAATTTTAGTTTCCAAGGTTTCTACTAAACATCCTTTAATAACAACTATAAGGACCCCAACCCTAGTATCCCAGAGTCGTGCCTTACTTTATTACATTATAATAGATACAAGATTCAAATACCAAAGAACGGATCTATTTCGAATTTTGGTAATTCATATTACATACATGAATCTTACATTACAATTTAAAATATAAAATACAACATATAGAATACTTCAAGAACGCCATTATTCTAGTAGATTAACCTTGCATATCAGTCATAATATTCTTCTTTGAATCCTAAGAGAAATAAAACATAATAAAGGTGTGTGTTTAAATTCTCATTAAGGGTAATCATACAACGGAAGCTATTATGAATAAATCTACATAAACATTAAGGCAAGGTGTATAACTGAAACACAATCCATTTAAACATAATCTTGAGCATAATATAGAAAGAATAAATTAAAAAATAATAATTCAATAAAAACAAATATAAAGATATTATTCTAATCAAATAATAAAATGGAATATCAATAACTAGTATCATAATGAGGGAATTCATAATGTCTTACATCATTAACATGTCGTCAAGGTTTCGACCCAAACATCATACATAAATGGGTAAGGCCTCCGCCAATAATCAAACATGTTTATCCCATGAGAACTATTGATGCATTAATGGGATATATCAGGGTCCACCCATAACTTACTATGTCTAATTCATTTGTCATGTGAAAAGGGTGAATCATAAATAACATAAACACAGGTATTGAAAAACTAGCATAACAAATGAGAATAATTTAACTCTAAACCATAAATGGTATCAAAATAGCACATCCACAGTCAAAAGGATCCTAAAATCTTAAATAAAGTATGGTAGATGGTATCATAGTTGATCAACATCAATAAATCATAATATCCAACAATGTATGTCGACATACATTAAAATACTGTAATAAAATCATTAAATATTTCTTGAGAGAAATACCCTCTTTACTCTAAAATCATTTACTAAAATATGATTATTTATAAAAGAAAATATTTTCTTTGAAAATAACCAGGTAAGAATTTAATTTATGTTTAAAAACATTATGACATCATGATGGTGTAAAAATCTTCTCATGTTGTATAAGTTAAAAAACATTCCTTCCATATTTTTGTCGAAAAACTCATAAAGTACCAAATTTAGAAAATGACAACAAGATTCTTTAAAAACCATTTTATAAAAAGGTGACCATGGGAAAAAAGACCTTAATAATTTAATAGATAATAGTGAAAACCATTTTAAAAAAAATTAGAAAACATGGACATGGAAGAAAAATGATCCCAGTGGAGACTTAAACTTAATCAATCTCGAATAATAATGAGATTTTGAGAAAAGCCTTACCTTGTAATTTACTTCATTTAAATTCACTTTATCCTCATGTATAATGGTTTAAAGAATATTATTAATTCATACTAGAACCATATCCATATTTATGATATCATATATGATCTTTTTATATCATTTCTTAATAATATTTTGTTATTACCCTTTATTCGGGTGTTAACTACGTCATTTTCTTATACATGTTTTGTCATGTCTGTCATGTTTCTTATATATAGGATATATTTATTTCATCTCCAATATGATATAAAATTAATATATATAATTATTACTCATTATATACATTTTTATAATCATTCATTAATGGTTATCATGGAAAATTAATCATATTGCGCCATGGAGACAATAGGCCATACGCACGCACAAGCGGTGGTATAATTCCACTAATGGTGAAAGAGTAAAACATTGGATGGTATATTAGTTACAAAAAATTAATATCATGTAATATTTATTATTTTTATCCAATATATTTTTCATTATATCTATCCAAATAAATTTTTTATGATAAACAAATTAAACGATGGTGTGGAGACGGTAAGTCGTATGTATTCACAAATGGTGCTTTCATTATTCATACGATTCATAAAATGTGGAATATTGTGGTACCATAATAATAATAAAATATCATAATATTTATGATACATTATTTATTACTTTAGTATATAATAATTACATAAAGAGTAAGTAGAATAATAAATGATCTTGAATGATTTGCTAAAACAATTACCTCTTCTTTGATAGACTTCCTTTAGATCTCTTATTAAGGGACAAAGAGTGGGTCTATTTGGAATAAAAGGACCTCCAGAACTTGGATATGAATGTTAGTAGGATACATGGTAAGTGGTTAGTCAATATATGAGGGTAAAAGTGGTGTGAATAAATTAGGTAGTAGATGCACTTTTATAATTGAGGTGAGGGTCACTTTTAGAAACTCTAAAAATATTAAATTAATATAAATTAATTTACAATTTCAAATAATTAAAAAGTGAGTTATTAGGAATAAAATGTGATTATGGGTTGATATCATATCAAAAAATAATTTTTAGACAAATTTTGGTCACATTCTTGCCCTTATCATTTGGCTTTAACCCCTAATTAATCCCTTTAACTCTTACTGTGATGACATGTGTTTGTACTACTTATGGGTTAATATAGTTACTATAAAATACCAAACTAACCATAAATGGAACATTGATTCAATTTTTAAACTTTTCATGATTATTTTTCTGAGTTTTATATTTTTATTAATTATATATCATTTAATAAAATACTGTTTATTTTAATATAACATTAATGACAATTTTGATACTATTTATTACTTTAGCTTTTAATAAATCAATAAAAAATATATATTTAAACCAAAAAATTTAACTCATCACCAACACTTCATATTCATCTATAAAGTTTAGATATTATATTAATTATGTCAACTATTTTAATATTTTTAATAACATTTATTTGATTTGTCCATTAATTAAACAATTATTACATCATCATTGTGCAAGCCTTTAATTTAATTATCTATTCCTTAAAAAATAAAATTTATTACCATGATGAATATGAAAATTTTATATTTTAAATAAATATTTATTTTCTAATATATCCCCTAAAAAACCATATATAAAAAATTTAATACTTAATAAAAACATGAGTATGATATATTTGACTTTCCTTAAAATAAAATATTATAAAAGCTATGAAATCATCAAAGTGGCTCTAAGAGGCCATAAAATCATCTAATGGGTGATTGTGGACAATAATAACTCATAAATTAAATTATGAGAAGTGTTAGGGTGATTTTATAATATTTATAATATTATATTTACTCTTAATTACTTAATTTACTCATAATAGTGGTAATAAAAATTACTAAAGTTACTATTCATATTGTCTAAAAATAAAAAGGGATTTTTACTAAATTTGGACCTTCTAATTCAAAATAATAAATCCTTTTTTTAAAATTCATAACACAGAATTAGATAAAATTGGTTTAAAATTAAGCTTGTTGATGGGCTAAAAAAATGTGTTATTAAAGTGAAAACGTTCAAAAGATAGAATTGTTTTTATATCAAAATTAAATTTAAAATAGATTCCAATAAGCTATATTGGATTAAATGATAAAAATATATATTCCCATTAAACTTTAAATTCGATTAAAAATACAATTTAACACTATAAATTATTTAGACGAAAAGTTGTTTTTCAAATAAAATGCAATATTTTATCACTATTCATCAAAACAAGGAAATTATAATAAAAATAAAAAAAAATAAACTAAAATAATATTTTTATATTCAATATTCAAGTAAGAAGTTTATTTTTTCAAATAAAATTTATAAAAGTGTTATATACTACATTTAAACAAGTGCACCATCAAAAGATGGTAAAACTACCATTTGAAAAATATAGCCTTTTAATGCTTAAAATTATTATATTATGTCAATAAAATCAATTGGTTGAATGTTAAAAACATTTGATTCATAATGTGGTAAATACTATTCATTCTCACCATTTTAATGGGTAGGTTATAACATTCAATTATTTAATAGATTGTGGCCTATTTGAACTTAGTGTTGCATGCAATGCAAGCTATTAAATTTATTTACAAAGGAAAATATACAATGAAAATATGGAGTTGTTACATATATAATATATAAATTCTCTCTGTAGTCATACATTAGGCTATAATGGTAGTCCTTCCCATGATGGAATTCACTAAAAAGTTCCTCCCTACAATGACCTCTAATTTTAGCAATAATGTAATCCCCTTGATGAGTTAATTACGAGAAAGCCCTCATATTCCGAGGAACTTTGAAAGATGGGTCTAGACATATTATAGACCATATCAATTATAAGAACCATATTTTCTCAACCAAATGATGAATTGGGGAAATTCACATCCTCCGAATCACCCTCGGACTGTTCCCATACCAACGAGAACTCCATTATCCCCGCTACATGTGATAAAATCATCAAGAAGCATCAATGATGGGATGATCAAGTAAAGTCTCTAGTATAAGTATATAAGAATATGTTACTCATGAGAAGACAATAGGACCGGGATGATATACCCATTATGTTTTAGCCCTCATCCATTTATCAGTTTGACAATCCAAATCCATTGTCAGAAGAATGCATACACAACATCTATCTAAATATATGGAAAACGCTCTTCCATTTGAATGAAAAATTCATTCCTTACCATGGGTATAAAGACCAACTCAAAATATTTTTAGATCATCACCATCAATTGACTTTCAAGGTCTTCTGTCTACGCTGTGAAAACAATATGAGAGGCGACAGAAAGATATTCAATCAGTAAGCCTCCATGCATTTCATGACATTCATCATCTAATTGTCAATTCCCCACCTGGTGTTCATATTTGGGGATGGGGGGACAAGGATCTTTGCATTTCACCTCATGCCATGTATATTAGAACTCATTTGAAATTTAATCCATTAATTTTATTACTCAATGTCTGATATCAAAAAAAACATCTTCCTAGGAAATGTGTCACACTCAATAAGAATCATCCTTCAATAAGACTCAAAAGCATCAGGCTCGATGAGTGAAATCTATCAAAAAACTCTTAAAATAAGAAATTGAGAACATTCAGTAGTTTTGTCACTTAAGTTAATCCAATCATTAATAAATTCTAATGTCCCTAGAATCAATAATTTAACGTTTTTACTCAGCATCATATCCGAGTAACGATCAAATAAGGATTTGTGAGATCATGATAGAAAAAATAGTAGCATTATCCACCGTAGTATGGGATCATCCCCATCCCACAGGGAAAAGTACATTTTTATCAAAAAATTCCCCCATAAGATTTTAAAATACAAACCAAGGGAAAAAATAAAATAATAATATAAGCCTTAGACCACAGGGCTAGGGGCATTTTTTCCACTACCACCCCCTCAATGGAAATCTGTCTTTTCCCATTTAGAGAGAATAAAAAGTGGAAAGGTCTCCCAGTTCACCCCATTTCATGACCCATTTCCTCCAGAAGTGAGGCATATGTATAGGATACATGTTGGTTCCCCCTAAGTCATATTTTTCCAAGAAGCTCGAAGTGTATCTTGGAAAGGAAGTGAGAAATCCAACAAGGAATGCAAACATCCATCCTATCATTCACTAGTCATTAAGATTCCTATAATTCATTATGCCTCGGTAAACTTTGTGGATGAAAAACCCTTGGACAACATTAGGAATGATGTAAATGAAGTGGAGTGTGGGGAGGATGGTTCTATCAGAAACACGGTCTACACCATGATAAACAAAGTAGGTGTGCGTAACTGAAACCAGATAATCACTCCAAATTTGGGCACTCCCTCAATCAATCCCACATTTCCTCTGTAACACCTGAGACTTTTATGTTATATAAATCATCAAAGGAATATTTTTCTACACACAACACTTTCTTGGATTTCTTTACATGAAATCGCGAGCTTCCTCGATAGCTTGCGTCGTACGCAATACCGAGTTTCACTAAACAACGATATACTATTAAAATATTATTAAAACTAGCTGTTATGAATAGTAATTACCACTTTTTGAAATTTTATAAATTTTATTTTTCAAAATGGACTTCATATTTGGATTCTTAATATTGAAATTAGCCTAGGGTGAAATTTTGGTATTTTTCTGAAAACTTTCAATTGTTGATGAATAGTGAAACCACTAACTAGTAGTTAAAAAAACTGAATTTTTCATAAAACTTAATTTTACCACTTCTGTGAGTGGAATTTCAAAACTCTGAGAGACACGGTTAATATCAAGGACTAAAATGTGGTTCAATGAGATGAAAATAATTTTTGGTGAATAGAAACTTTTTACTTTTTTTTACCACGGTTAAAAGTAAATAGGGTAATTAAGGGTAAAAATGATATTATTATTACCCTAACACATGTCCTAATTCTATTGGACAAGTGTAATTCGACCAAAAACAACCTTAGGAAAAAATATGACCATTTATGCTCACATGGATTAGATTAGGACATTTATTATTAATTTATTTAAAGAAGGGTTAAAATAGTTAAAATCACAGTTTAATAACTAAATCATTTTTAATATAAGGTTATACATAAGATAAATTAGACTATAAATATTCATTAGAAAGCTATAAATATTTCCTACATAATGATATTTTATTTTTAATTTTTAGACTTTAAATAATTTAATTTATTTATGACATAATAATGATGCAGTAATTACCATAATAGTGAAAAATTAGAATAATTGATATTATAAATAACTAAATAAGTATAATTTGAGACTTTTCATGAATTAAACTAATTTTATAAGTTAATATGACATGTTTTGATTGATATAATTAACTTTGGTCGAAGTAATCATTCTATTATGAGTTTCAAAAAAATTCAACTATTGAATAGTGTCAAAATTGACATAAAATAGTTTTTAAAACAAATATTATATTATTAATTGTTATTTTGTTCCTAAAAATCTAAAGTTCGGAAAACGGACTTAGATAATGTTATATATATTAATAAAACACAACTTGGGGGTCTCTTGGATGTATATGGTATGTTTATTAACTATATAATATAAAAATACAAAGTGACATGGTAAATGTCAATCTAATTAACTAAGAGTTAATACTAAAATATAAGGTTAATATAATGACCTAAACTTGTCTAAATTCTATTGGATGAGAGTAATTCGACCCATCCCCACCTTATCTAATAAATAACTCAATTTGGAGCTATTTAAAACCGAACTTGACTTTATAATAAAATAATATTTTTAGTTATTCCAAAGGTGCCCCTCTCCTCCCTTATAAAAGGGCACCTCCTCCCTCTCTTCCTCACACCACTTTGAGCCTTCAATCTCGTCCAAACCCTGGCACCTTCTCCTATCCTATTCCCTAGAGACATCCTATAGGTCCTGGTCTTCTTCAAAGACCAATTTTAGTGCCCTAAAAGAAGGTCTCAAAGAAGCACTTCAAAGAAGAGGTAATGTCTATTACCGATTCTTTCATCTTTATTTAATCTTCCACTTCTTCTTCTTTAGTTGTTTAATTATGAAGTAACAACATCAGTATCAATCATATACGGATATGTTATTATATGTTTTAAACAACCCTATTTCACCATCTATCCATCCTACGGAAAAAGAAATCACCGCGCGTGCGTATGTACGGAATACCGTCTCCACGCCGTGGGGTAATCTATTTTCCACCACCACCATACTTGGATGGGTATAATGGTGTAAATAATGACCATATATGACTATTATAAAGTGATATTGATTCTGAAATAGTATACATACACTCCAACACAATTCCACGATCATAGGAATGATATCATCACTCGTGCGTACGTACGGAATACCGTCTCCACGATGTGATGCGACTCGTTCTACATGATCTTCATTTCATAATGATTATATAAATGAATTGAATGAATGAATATGATATATATTACACTAATAAAATTCTGTAAATTAGGTATCTACAACCTAAAGAGAAGAATAAGAAATTATTCGACAAAACACGCATAAGAACAAAAAGTTATAAACACCCGAATAACAAGTAGCAATGAAATATGACTACTAAGAAGCTAAGAATATGACCATATATGATATCATAAAAATAATTATGATTCTGTAATAAGTCAATAAAATTATTCAAATCATTATACAGGAGGTTCGGACATGTACAAAGCATATCGGACCTAAGGTAAGGGAAATATCACAATCTCATTTTTATCTGAGATTGTTTATACTTTGGTATTTACTGGGGTGTATTTTATCATCCACATCCATGTTTCCTCAATATGTAATATTATTTCCATCCACCTACAATTGTTTAAATCCAATTTTACCTTTCGGTGAGTTATTAGTAAAGGATATGAACGGAATATTTTGTCGTTTTTCATACGAGGTGCTTTTTGACTTTTCCGACAAAAGTATGAAGAATGTTTTTTTAACTTATACGGAATGAATGGATTTTTAAAACATTATTTCCAAGAAGCTTCCTTTACAAGTTTTCAAGTTTATTTTTAATCAACTTCTTTTATTTTCTAATTGTACGACATGTTAAGAAACAAAAAGTGTTTTTGAAGCAGAAAGGATATTTTCTCAAGAATGGAGTTCAAGTGTTTTATCAAAATTATTTTTCCATCTAAGATAATAAAGGGTTCTGTTTCTATCCCTATTATTACATTGATTTTATTATTTTGTGATGGAATTATATTTTTATGAATTCTTTTATCTTATATGAATTGTTTTATGATGTCACGATGTTTAAGATTCCCATTTTTATTACATGGGTTATGCAATGATGTATGATTTATGATTTTGTGGCACACATAAGAATGGTATAATTATGAGATGGGTGGGACCTATATCTCCCTCCAATGAATTGGGTAAAGATTTTTGTATCTCATGAGATAGACATGGCTGGAATGGTAGGTTATACCGGTTCAGTGAAACAGGACTGAAACGAGGAGTGAACTCGGTTCAGAAAGGGACTTTGTCCACTAAGATAGTCTTGGCAATGAGTATTGACTAATAAGAAATGATTATCTATGATTATGTGTGTATGACACAAAGTTTCATGTTTTAAGTTATGATAATTGTGATTACATTTCACTTCTATGATTTATCCCATGTTATGATATTATGATCTCTTTTGCAGGTTAAGATTTCCAAATGTCATGTTCTTATGTATATGATGTGATTGATATTTCTTTTGTTTACCCTTATTGAGAATTTGAGCTCACCCTTTTGTATGTTTTATTTCCCCAGGTCAGGAAGAAGGTTATTAAGTAGAATATTCCAAAAAGTAACTCTAGATATGATTAAATAAATGGGTGGCAGATTAGATGCTTTATGAACCAGTTGTTTATGTTTCCCAGTTTCTAAAGACACTATACCTATACGGTCCTTTATTGGTTTCGTTATATGTTGTAATAAGTGTGCTTCAATTCTTAAGTAATAACAATGTATGTAAAGTATGGGTCATTATAGTTGGTATCAGAGGAAAGGTATAGTCAACCTTTGGAAACTAGGATGCAAAAGCCTTAGTAAGAACCCTAAGGATAAGTCTAAGCATAGAACACAATCTTAGTGTTTTAGAAATGGCCACGAATAACCTTGGATAAGACATTAAGTGTGAAATTTTATTCTTAATTATGTGGTTTTCCTATTATAATTAGTGTTGCTCACACTATTCTTCTTGGTTTTAGTCAATGGCTGGAACCCGAAGGAATCGTGTTAATGTAGAATGTGACAGGAAATGAAATGATTGTCCCCCTGAACAACCAAACATTATGGGAGATGGAATGCAAAATCTTGTAGTCATGCTCACACAACTTTCTCAAGCTATGAATCATTCAGGACTTCCAAACGAGCAAAGGAAGGAGCAACATTCTGTTGAATCCTTCATGAGACAGTGTCCACCTTCATTCAGCGGGTCTACTGATCCATTAGTTGCTGAACAATGGATTAGTACTACTAAAAAGATATTTTCAGTTCTTCAATGTTCTAAGCATGATAAAGTCATCTTATCAGTGTATTATTTGGAGGGTGATGCTGATCAATGGTGGAATCTTATTAAGAATATGAGGCAAAGGGATGAAATTGAGTCCATGGAATGGGACGAGTTCAAGAACTTATTTTTCAATAAGTACCTCCCTCGTATTCTCCAAACAAAGATGGAGAAAGAGTTTCATGAACTAAAGCAAAAGGATGATGAATCTGTTGGTACCTATGAAGCAAATTTTTTAAGAGTTGCAAGGTACGCTTCTGGTATTATTATCCAACCTGAGAGTAAGATCGATCGATGCTTTAGTGGCTTAAAACCAAGTCTTCGAAGGGCCTTAGCCATAAGGGACTTCAATAGCTATGAGGAAATCGTTCGATGTGATATCAAAGTTGAGATGGAGATTGGAGTAACCCATCAGTCATATGGGTTTGATAAGAAGAGGAAAATGTAATTCAAAGGAAAATATATAGAGCACACTGAAAAGAAGATGATCTTTCCCTTATGCTCAAAGTGTGGAAAGAAACATGGAGGGAGTTTTCTTAAAGGGACAAGTAAATGTTTCAAATCTGGAAAGGAAGTTCATCAGGCATTGGAATGCCGTAATGATGGGAAGAAGATGTCTAATGATGCAAACAAAGGAAGGGATGCACAGAATGAACCTACTACACTTCAATGTTTCAAGTGGAAGGAGATGGGACATTATGCCAATCAATGCCCAAATCCAAGGGTTGATGATGATGGTCGACGTCAACAAACTCTTAAGGCTAAAGACAATGCAAAGTCACATGCAATTTCTATCAGCGATGTGGAGTACGATAACGATGTGGTGAAAGGTACACTTATCATCCACTCTAAAGTAGAAAATGTTTTATTTAATTCTGGATCCACCCACTCCTTTATTTCTGAATAATTTTCTAAGGGTATCACCATATTACCTCAACAATTAGATGTTGAGTTAGCTGTGACAACACCTAATGGCACAACAGTCACATCAAAAGTTTATAATTCTTCTCCGATTGAAGTTTGTGGGAAAGTGCTTCCTTCACATCTTGTGATCCTTCCTATAGTGGAATTTGATGTGATTCTTGGCATGGATTCACTTTCTCTACATGGAGCTCATATCAATTTCCAAATAAGGGAAGTCACATTTCATATTCCAGATCAATCTATGATCGTCTATCGATGCAAGGATGAACATAACCTTCAAGTGGAAATTTCTTCCATTTTATGGGTATTGATTCCACTAAATGAAGGTTATTTATCTCAAATGGTTGGTGAGAAACTCAAGATTAAGAATATGCCCATTGTACGGGAGTTTGATGATGTCTTTCCGGATGAATTAATGGGTCTTCCACCGAATCATGAAGTTGAGTTTTCAATAGAACTCGTACCGTGTGCTTTGCCTTTTTCAAAGACACCTTATAGAATGGCCCCAATTGAGTTGCAGGAATTGAAGAAGCAACTCAAAGAGAATCTTGATAAGGGGTTCATACGCCCTAGTGCGTCACCTTGGGGAGCACTTGTTCTGTTTGTTAAGAAGAAAGATGGATCAATGAGACTCTTCATTGATTATCGAGAACTTAACAAGATCACTATCAAGAACAAATATCCTCTCCCACGCATTGATGACCTATTTGACCAACTACACGGAGCTCAATACTTTTCCAAGATTGATCTTCGTTCAGGGTATCATCAATTAAGGGTCAAAAGGGAGGATATACCAAAGAAATATTTCCGTACAAGTTATGGACACTATGAATTTATAGAGATGCCATTTGGTCTTACTAATTCCCCTGCTATCTTCATGGATCTGATGAATAGAGTCTTTAGAGACTATCTTGATCAGTTTGTGGTAGTCTTTATAGACGATATTCTTGTATATTCAAAGAGCAAGGAAGAACATGATGATCACTTGAGAATTATATTGAAGACCCTGAGAAAGGATAAGCTTTATGCCAAATTTACCAAGTGTGAATTTTGGCTTCAAAAAGTTGCATTTTTGGGTCACATAATCTCAAAAGAGGGGATATTTGTGGATCCAGCAAAAACAGAGGTTATCAAAAGATGGTCGAGACCAACAACAGTAACCAAGATCCGAAGTTTTCTTGGTTTGGATGGATATTATTGACGTTTTGTGAAATATTTTTCACGATTATCTAATCCACTCACAAAGTTGACTCGGAAAGAAGTTAAGTTTGTTTGGACGGAGGAATGTGAAGATAATTTCAAGGAGTTGAAAAGAAGGTTATCCAGTGCACTTGTGCTCACACTTCCTTGTAGTGGAGAAAGGTTTGTGATCTACAGTGATGCATCCAAGAAGGGATTGGGGTGTGTTCTTATGCAAAATGATTTGGTGATAGCTTATGCCTCACGACCGTTGAAAATACATGAGCAAAACTACCCAACGCATGATTTGGAGTTAGCTGAGGTAATCTTTTCATTAATGATTTGGAGGCACTACCTTTATGGTGAAAGGTGTGATATTTATACTGATCATAAAATTTTAAAGTATATTTTCACACAAATGGAGCTAAATATGCGTCAAAGAAGATGGTTGGAGCTGATTAAGGATTATGACTCCTCAATCCATTACCACCATGGGAAAGCAAACAAGGTGGCAGATGCATTAAGTCGACAAGACCATGCCAGTTTATCCATGATGAGGATCACAAAAGATCCAATATTTATGGATTTACAAAGAATGGATCTTGGAATTATAATGGAAGGGAAAAAATATTATCTTTCTCAAATAAATGTTCAACCATCTATACATGTGAAGATTAAAGAGGCACAGAAAGAAGATGTCGAGTTACAAAAGAAGGTGAGAAATGTTCCTGAATTCAACCTTGATTGTGATGGGATAATAAAGTTCAGGAATCGGGTTTGTGTTCCTCCCATCCCCGAATTAAAGAAGGAGCTGCTGGATGAGGCTCATAGTTCTTCATTCTCAATTCATCCTGGAAGCACGAAGATGTATAGGGACCTGAAAGAGTACTTCTGGTGGGATGGCATGAAAAGAGATGTTGCTGAATATGTCTCTCGATGCTTGGTTTTTCAACAAGTTAAAGCTGAGAGACAGAAATCTTAGGGGATGTTACAACAATTACCCTTACCTGAATGGAAATGGGAAAACATCACTATGGACTTTTTCACATGACTTCCTAAAACATCCAAAGGCAATAATGTTGTCTGGGTCATAGTTGATCGTCTTACAATGTCTGCACACTTCATTGCTATTAGAGAGGATTTCTCTCTGGATCAGCTTGCCAGGATATATGTAAAGGAAGTGGTAAGGTTGCATGGAATACCACTTTCTATTATATCTGATCGGGATCTGAGATTTACCTTGAAGTTCTGGGGAAGTCTTCAGCATAATCTGGATACAGAGTTGAGTTTCAGCACTACTTATCATCCTCAGACAGACGGTCAGTCAGAGAGAACAATTCAAACTCTAGAAGATATGTTGAGAGCTTGCTCTATGGATTTCAAAGGTGGTTGGGATCAACACCTACCTTTGGTGTAATTTTCTTATAATAATAGATTTTACTCCAGTATTCAGATGGCTCCTTATGAGGCTCTCTATGGAAAGAAATGCAGGACTCTAACTTGCTGGGATGCAGTTGGGGAAAGAAAGCTATTAGGACCTGATCTCGTTGATGAAATGGCAGAAAAGGTCAGATCTATTCAACAACACATAAGAGAAGCTCAGAGTCGACAGAAAATTTATGCCGACAACCGAAGAAAAGACCTAGAGTTTGAAGTGGGTGATAAAGTGTTCTTATGAATATCTCCCTGGAAGAGGGTTGTGAGATTTTCAAAGAAGGGGAAGTTGAACCCTAGATATATTGGTCCTTTCGAAATACTGGATCGTGTTGGGAAGGTAGCTTACCAATTGGCACTTCCACCGAATCTATCTCAAGTTCACGATGTGTTCCATGTATCTCTCCTGAGAAAGTACATACCTGATCCTTCACATGTACTCATCTCAGAAGTTGTACCGCTGGAGAAAGATGTTTCTTATGAAGAACAACCGATAGAGATTCTGGATCGTAGCGAAAAAATCACTACGAAGCAAGACCACTCGATTGGTTAAAGTTTTATGGAGGAACCACCAATTAGAAGAAGCTACATGGGATCTTGAGGATATGATGAGGGAGAGGTATCCTCATCTGTTTGTTACAAAGTGACGAATTTCGAGGGAAAAATTCATTTTAAGTGGGGTAGAATGTAACACCCGAGACTTTTATGTTATATAAATCATCAAAGGAATCTTTTTATACACACAACACTTGCTTCTATTTCTTTACACGAAATCACAAGCTTCCTCGATAGCTTGTGTCGTATGCAATACCAAGTTTCACTAAACAACAATACACTATTAGAATATTATTAAAACTAGACGTTATGAATAGTAATAACCACTTTTTGAAATTTTATAAATTTTATTTTTCAAAATGGACTTCATTTTTGGATTCGTATTATTGAAATTAGCCTAGGGTAAAATTTTGGTATTTTTCTGAAAACTTTCAATTTTTGATGAATAGTGAAACCACTAACTGGTAGTTAAAAAAATTGAATTTTTCATAAAACATAATTTTACCACTTCTGTGAGTGGAATTTCGGAAATCCGAGAGACACAATTAATATCAAGGACTAAAATGTGGTTCAATGAGATGAAAATAATTTTTGGTGAATAGTAACTTTTTACTTTTTTTACCACGGTTAAAAGTAAATAGGGTAATTAAGGGTAAAAATGATATTATTATTACCCTAACACATGTCCTAATTCTATTGGACAAGTGTAATTCGACCAAAAACAACCTTAGGAATAAAATATTACCATTTAGGCACACTTGTATTAGATTAGGACATTTATTATTAATTTATTTAAAGGAGGGTTAAAATAGTTAAAATCAATGTTTAATAACTAAATCATTTTTAATATAAGCTTATACATAAGATAAATTTGACTATAAATATTCATTAGAAATCTAAAAATATTTCCTACATAATGATATTTTATTTGTAATTTTTAGACTCTAAATAATTTAATTTATTTATGACACAATGATGATGCAGTAATTACCATAATAGTGAAAAATTAGAATAATTGATATTATAAATAACTAAATAAGTATAATTTGAGGCTTTTTATGAATGAAACTATTTTTCTAAGTTAATATGACATGTTAGGATTTATGTAATTAACTTTGGTCGAAGTAATCATTCTGTTATGTGTTTTAAAAAAAATCAACTAATGAATAGTGTCAAAATTGACATAAAATAGTTTTTAAAACAAATATTATATTATTAATTGTTATTTTATTCCTAAAAATCTAAGGTTCGTCCAAATGACTTAGATAAGGTTATATATATTAATAAAACATAACTTGGGGGTCTCTTTGATGTATATGGTATGTTTATTAACTATATAATATAAAAATATAAAGTGCCATGGTAAATGTCAATCTAATTAACTAAGAGTTAAAACTAAAAGATAAGGTTAATATAATGACCTAAACATGTCTAAATTCTATTGGATGAAAGGATTTAGACCCATCCCCACTTTATCTTAGAAATAACTTAATTTGGAGCAATTTAAAACCGAACTTGACTTTATAATAAAATAATATGTTTAGTTATTCCAATGGTGCCCCTCTCCTCCCTTATAAAAGGGCACCTCCTCCCTCTCTTCCTCACACCACTTTGAGCCTTCAAGCTCAGACAACCCCTACCACTTTCTCCTATCCACTTCCCTAGAGACATCCTAGAGGTCCTGGGATTCTTCAAAGACCAATTTTAGTGCCCTAAAAGATGGTCTCAAAGAAGCACTTCAAAGAAGAGGTAATGTCCGTTACCGAGTCCTTCATCTTTAATTCTTCTTCCACTTATTATTCTTTAGTTGTTTCATTATTAAGTAATAACATAATTATCACTCATATACTGATATGTTATTATATGTATGAAACAACCCTATTTCACCATCTATCCATCCTGCGGAAAAAGAAATCACCGCGCGTGCGTACGCACGGAATACCGTCTCCACGCCGTGGTGTAATCTATTTTCCACCACCACCTTACTTGGATGGGTATTATGGTGTAAATAATGACTATATATGACTGTTATAAAGTGATATTGATTCTGAAATAGTATACATACACTCCAATACAATTCCACGATCATAGGAATGATATCATCACTCGTGCGTACGTACGGAATACCGTCTCCACGATGTGATGCGACTCGTTCTACATGATCTTCATTTCATAATGATTATATAAATGAATTCAATGAATGAATATGATATATATTACACTAATACCATTCTGGAAATGAGGTATCTATAACCTAAAGAGAAGAATAAGAAATTATTCAACAAAACATGCATAAGAACAAAAAGTTATAAACACCCGAATAACAAGTAGCAATGAAATATTACTACTAAGAAGCTAATAATATGACCATATATGATATCATAAAAATAATTATGATTCTGGAATAAGTCAATAACATTATTCAAATCATTATAAAGGAGGTTCTGACACGTACAAAGCATATCGGACCTAAGGTAAGGGAAATATCACAATCTCATTTTTATCCGAGATTGTTTATACTTTGGTATTTACTGGGGTGTATTTTATCATACACATCCATGTTTCCACAATATGTAATATTATTTCCATCCACCTACAATTTTTTAAATCCAATTTTACCGTTCGGTGAGTTTTTAGTAAAGGATATGAAAGGAATATTTTGTCATTTTTCGTACGAGGTACTTTTTGAATTTTCCGAAAAAAGTACGAAGAATGTTTTTTTAACTTATACGGCATGAATGGATTTTTAAAAAATTATTTCCAAGAATATTCCTTTACAAGTTTTCAAGTTTATTTTTAATCAACTTATTTTAGTTTCAAATTGTACGACATGTTAAGAAAGGAAATTTGTTTTTGAAGCAGAAATGATATTTTCCTCAAGAATGGAGTTCAAGTGTTTTATCAAAATTATTTTTCCATCTATGATAATAAAGGGTTCTGTTTCTATCCCTATTATTACATTGATTTTATTATTTTGTGATGGAATTATATTTTTATGAATTCCTTTATCTTATATGAATTGTTTTATGATGTCATGATATTTAAGATTCCCATTTTTATTACATGGGTTATGCAATGACGTATGATTTATGATTTTGTGGCACACACAAGAATGGTATCATTATGAGATGGTTGGGACCTATATCTCCCTCCAATACATTGGGTAAATATTTATGTATCTCATGAGATAGACATTTCCAGAACGGTAGGCTATACTGGTTCAGTGAAACAAGACTTAAACGAGGAGTGAACTCGGTTCAGAAAGGGACTTTGTCCACTAAGATAGTCTTGGAAATGAGTCTTGACTAATAAGAAATGATTCTCTATGATTATGTGTGTATGCCACAAAGTTTCATGTTTTAAGTTATGATAATTGGGATTACACTTCACTTCTATTATTTATCCCATGTTATGATATTATGATCTCTTTTGCATTTAAGATTTCCAAAAGTTATGTTCTTATGTATATGATGTGATTGATATTTCTTTTGTTTACCCTTACTGAGCATTTGAGATCACCCTTTTGTATGTTTTATTTCCCCAGGTCAGGAAGAAGTTTATTATGTAGAATATGCCAAAAAGGGACTCTAGATATGATGAAATAAATGGGAGGCAAAGTAGATGCTTTATGAACCAGTTGTTTATGTTTCCTAGTTTCTAAAGACACTATACCTATACGGTCCTTTCTTGGTTTTGTTATATGTTGTAATAAGTGTGCTTCAATTCTGAAGTAATAACAATGTATGTAAAGTATGGGTCGTTATATCCTCCTCATCTAATATCTATCAAGAATAAAGTCAAGGCCACATAAAATTTTTCACATCCTATCAATGAGTATGATCTACCTATGCTTGAAGAAATATTAATCTATATGGAGAAAAAAATGTAAGAGTTGAGGTGAATCAACACTGAGTTACTCTAAGGTAGAATTCCTATTGGATTTTATCCCTAGGAAAAGCCTCAATGTACACATATAGTAGGTGTACCTCAGCTACAAGGATTCATCCACGTAAAGGAATCAGATCTATGAAATCATCTCAACATGGCACCTGGACCCTTAGTTTATCATGACCCAATCATGGACGAATATCAAGATTTTCATCTATTAAGGATAAAACCATAATAGGTTTAGTAAAATCCTCAAAAGATGTCCCCAGTCAGATATCAGCCTCAAATGATGGAAGAACAATCACACCAGATGATTTTGATTATTTCACCCATCCAATATCATGTTCAACCAAATACCCATCAAGGTAATTTCAACACCATCGAGCCATTGGTGGATCTCTTGGAAGCTGTCAAGGAATGGAATGCACCAGTGCTATAAGAATAGAATCCTCACCCAAAATGGGTGAGCAACACCCCACCACATCCAAATATTAGGAGTCCTATTTTTTCAATATTAAATGGCTCAGGTGACCAAAACCACAACTGAATCACTATACATCTGATTGTAATCCCATGATATGGACTCCCAATAATCAACAAGAAGTCAAACTCATATGGTTTACAAGACCCTTGAAATGGAAAGCCTTCATATGGTATACTAGTTTTCCACCTTGATTTATTACAGTATGCGAGTATATCCATATTCAATTCCTATTTCATTTCAACTCAATGCCACAGAATACAACAATCAGTGACCTCTTGAACCGAAAATATTGAGAGAAAATTATGGAGTCTTAGATTTCATTACTGTAAGGAAAGAGCTTACCTACTCCATAAACCAACCACTTCCTCATGAGTATATTCTCTTTATCTCTCTCTAAATTCATAACCTTTGTGAAGATATATAAACACCACTCATCCTAGTGAAATATAATTGTGGGTTTTGGGATTTCTCAGATATTTCCCATAGAATGTAAGACATCAAATAGTGGACAATTCCCAAGTCCCCGATAACTCCACCAGTACCTAGGAAAAGAGCTAGGAAGGTGGAGGTGACATTTGTTGTGCTTAAACAAGTATTCGTGCCTCCTCCAACTCTAAAACCTGCACTATTATGCGTCTACCCCTCAATGTCAACAGAAACCCCCACCTCTTAGATCGAGTAAAGGGGACCCAAGTGAAATTAGTTCTAGGAATGTAAGAATAATGTTTACTTATTATGAGATGATCAAGTCGGTGGTTATTTTATTGTCACTATGAAAAATGATTTACTTCACCTGCTAGAGCCCAAGTGGTCCAACCTGGTAGGTCTCAATGACCATTTGGATTATTTCCCATTTCACCAAATACTGAGACACACCATGCATTAATTATCTATCTTCAAAAAAATCCTTCATGAAATGGTAGATTTTGGGAAATTAAGTTGGTAAGGCCACTAACACAATTAGTTTATATATCTACCACTTCCCCCAAGGAAGGAGGTGAGTGTAAAGGATTTTTTAGCTGGAGGGAATAGAAGTATGACACCTAGATGAATTAGAAGACAATCAACTAAAATCACGGTATTGTCCAAGCATAGTTAAAATAACTAATTATTCCCCCATAAACATATATTGTAACACAACCAACTTTATTATCCCCACAAACCCCCTAAATCCATCCTTTAAAAAATACTCCTAGCCATAAAGGTAAGGGGAGTATTAGAGGATGAAACTTCACTAAGGACAAATTTTTCTTTGACTCTCTCAAGATTTAAGTCGTCAGATTTGCAACAACAGTCACAGACCCAACAAACATCACCTCTAGAAATTTCCAGTAATGAAAAGTCATCATCATAAAAGGGGTTAATCTTAATCTCCATTAATGTAATCCATTTAATGGATCCCTTATATGAATATGACTAGGACTATAACCTGGCCTCCCGACATCTGATTTGGTAACTCGAGTAAGAGGTAGTAGAAGCTGAGGTTACAGGGGAAGGAAAAGCCGAAGAAAAAGCTATACTTTTAAATGTTCTCCTTCTCAGAATGTCAATATTGTAGAAACTCATGGAATATCACTTTAGTGAGTTCACCAAGAGTAAGAAAAATATTCCTTCATTGGCCAAAATCCTTCCTTTCCCAATCATTATAGAATATCAATCTGAAGAGGAACATGTGTTAGATCACCCTCAAAAGGTAGCCAGACCTGCTCGGCCCAACCGACTAAGGACAAGAGTGACACCAACTCTTGTCTTGAGGGTTGATCTATCAACATCAAATACTCAATCTTCTAAATAGAATGTGGAAGAGTATCCCTATGTAGGGAAGCACATGCCTTTAGACCATAAGTATGAAATCCCGAAATAGTTATCCTAGGTACCAGCCAATCTATCAATCTTGGATATGCTGAGTTTGTTAAAAGACCTTAGGAAAGCACTCATAGAGGCTTTGATCATCCCTAATAAGTTTGAAGATAAGGTTACCACTATGAGGACTATTAGACATAGACTAATCCTATATAATTCCACATGGTTATCACATCCACAGATCAAGATGAATATTCCATTATACAGGGACACATCAAACCCTTGTATGTTTTTGGAAGAATAAATGGTGTCTATTTCCAAAAAGGTTTTATTGACAATGGATCCAGAGTTAACCTCATTCTAGTATGAATAGTTATTCAGATGGGCTATGGTGAGTATAACCTATTTCCTTCTACTATAACACTATAAGGCTACGAGAAAAGTGATCAAAATCCATTTTTGTAAGAACCTTCCTTTTTACATTACCTATTCGAGTTTTTTTGAACTAAAATTCACATTTGAGGATCATTTCAGTTTTGTGATTTAGATAATTAGGAAAAACTCTTACAATGTAAACCCAAACATTATAAGTGGACACTTATAATCAATATCAATTTTCTATAATATAAAAATATTTTAAAAAACATGATTTCTCTTTATGAAAAATCTTCACAGTTATCCTCTTTATCTCATCCTTTTTCTATTACACCTTAAACCCTATAAAAGACATTTTAAAACATGGTATGAGCACAAAAATATAAGTAAGGGATGTAAAAAGAAAGAAAATTTTTAGTCCTATGAAAAAATTAGAACCCATGAAAACTTTATTATAAAGATATACTTTTCACCCTTAAAAATTATTAAATAATTTCCTATGAAAATAAGCGCATTTCTCATCGATTTTATAATCATGAGATTATTTCAAAACCCATAGAAATCATATATAACACATAAAGGTATCTTAGAACATAATTATACATAAAAGTAATAACCATGTAGTTGGACTCCATACCTTTTACTCTTACAAATGGAATAACCATATGGTCGGCTTCCATACCCAATTCATTAGAGGTTATAATGGAACCACGCATCCAAGGTTTATCACTGAACAACCCATCTTTGGTTCATCACGTAACCACCCATAAAATTTCTAGGTATCATCATATAATCATAACACATAAAGGATTTCAATTATCAACATGTAACTCATAAAATTTAATTTTCACTCATATGAAGACTTTTAAAGTTATTGAATAACTAATCCATTTAAAAAAAATAAAACATTTAAAAAGATATTTCTAAATCAAAGTGTCTCAAACCATTTTGAAACATTTGATAGAAATTATTAAATTAACATTTTAATAAATTCATTCCCATATAAATAAATTCATAAAAATTTCAAACATGGACATGACAGAAATAAAATTATAAGAATAATTTTCTAAAACATTAATAACAACGTCTTTATTAAAGAATCCCTTAAAATATCATTTTTATCGAAGTTATCATTAATCAAATTAATTGATTCTGTGTATCCAATTAAAATTCAAAAAAGAAGTTTAAATAGAACATATGATATTAAAAATTCATTTCACACATAATCTTAGCATGACATAATCAATAAGTATAAGTTTAACCCAAAGAATGTAAATTGGGATAATAATTCCCTTAATACTTTATAATCAGTAGAATCTTATGCCACATGAAAGAGTAAAATGTAAAAAATATTTTCATGTCATTATAATAACTAAATTAATGACATAACATGTAAAAGGTGAGTTATATACACCTTATAAAATAATATAGGTGCATAACATCAAAATATGCCTCAATAAAAGAAAATTGAGATGATGTCCCTTACCTTGAGTCCAACTCATCAGGTAAAATATTTATCATTCAAAATTATAAAACTAGGATAATTATTTACCCGATTTAGATCATTTTTAAAGTTTAGTATTCATTTTATATCACTTGTTACCATGTTATAACAATTACTTAATTATTTATGTTCATATTGGATGTTTTGATGATATTCGGTATGTCACAACCTGTCCCCCGGAGCCCACGTCGTGACTACCCCAAGCCCGCCTTCTATAGGCTAGGGGTTGGTGACTTTCACTAAAAAGGCATATCCCTAAAACATGAAGGCGTTGACTTTAAACTTGTGAAAACACATAATCCAAGAACACAACAAGAAGAAACCACGTAGTAAACTGCTGTATTAAAAAGTGTATTGAAAGTAAAGGGGCCAAAATACAAGCCCAACTAGAAAAGTATAAGTAAAACTTAAAAAGAAAACAACTCCTGGAACTTCCACTGAGGATCCTACATAAATGGTAGGTACAGCTCACGATCAGTAGTCACTACGTCACGTCACATCAAATGGTTTACCTCTAAGCATCGTCCAGTCCCGTTTCCCTCAGCCTAGATCAATATTGTTTGTCATCTGAACAATACACAGCAAGGTTTGGGCATATCTCGTGCATGGTTGAGTATAACAATACTCATTAGGGACCCTGAGACCCCCAAGGTCTCCTAGAGTTCCACAAAGAAAAACCAAAAAGCAAGACCTCAATCAAAAAGCACAAATCAGTAGTCTTCAACTCTACTTAGGTATGTGACCATAAATATACCTAATTTATCAATATATAATTTCCTCATACAAGAAGAAACATAAGGCTCCAACTTTTAATCCATTTTCACAACTGATCCATGAGGGAAGAATACCACAAAGGTAACACCATGAAGGTCACCCCACGAAGGTAAAAGTGCCACAAAGGTTAAACCATGAAGGTAACACACTGAAGGTAAAATTACCACAAAGGTAACACCACAAATATTACACCACAAAGGTAAAAGTACTAAAATGGTCAAGGCTTGGCTCACACCAAGTATATAACTCAAGTACAGATGTTCAAATGATTAGTCGTAAATCTAGAACATCTTATTTTGTCGAGAGGCTCTATTGCTGACCCATATAGTATTGATAGAATATATCCCACATAGGATCTCTAGCTATTAACCTACAATGGATCGATTGACATTGACCCACATAATATCGCTAAGCACTGACCCACACAGGATCGATAGATGCAGACCCACATAGGATCGATGTTCTTCCTTCACGTTACAGCCAGCCATGAGGTTGCCACACTAAGCGCGCATGATTCTGGGAGGGTTGAATCCTCATTCCATCGACCATACCTCAACCTCAACGATGTTCTAGGAAGATGTATCCCAAAGTACCATCATGTCATAAGAATTCCAATGCAATAGATGGCACATCAATTGAACGCCCGGTCTAAGACTTATAAGCATTTTAGTAAAGAGGGCCCAGTAAGATTCAGGCTTGATCCAACCCGTCCATACTACAACTTTCTCCATAACTAAAGTGGAGTATTTCAAAAGGACCTATTCTCTCTATGGATTCCATTTTCTTAGACTTTTCTTCAAACGGATGTCTGGTTCACAAGTTATGGCTCTTTTAGCGAAATTGAACCCGGAACGGTCCGGGTCCGGTCCGACCCTGTCGGACAGACCTGACCCGACACAATATGGGCCAACCCGACCCAGTCTGGGTCTGTCCTGGGCTGGCCCGAACTGGAATTGGATGGCCCGGTTGTTCTGGGTCACAGTGGGCTCGGCCTGCTGGGCTGGCATGGCCTGGCCCGCAGAGTGGTGCAGCCCGTTAGGCTCGTGCGGTCCAGCCTGCGAATGCCACAGCTCGCTGGGCTAGCTTGGTCCTACCCTCTGAGGGGCATAGTCCGTTGGGCTCGTGTGTCTTGGCCTATGGCTTCCGAGCCATAGCTACCTTTAGCGGCATGTGACGGCATGCCGCTTTCCTCTTTCCGCGGTCCGCCAATTCCTTCCACTACTATCCACTACGACCCCATTCTCTGTCAGCATGCAACAGCATGCCGCCACCTCCTTTGCCGTTATCCATTTTCAGCCACCACCTTTACCCATAGACGTCGGTCGTTGGTACTGTCATGCTAGTTTCGCACCGATGGTTTTATGCGGGTCACCAGTTGAGCTCTAGTGTCCCATTTTTCTTCCAAACGTACCAATATCCCTCTCGGGACACCCTCTTTACTGCTTGTTCTTCCATTTTGAAATCTTTCGAATTCGAAGAAAATCCCGCTAAGAACATGTTGGTAAAACAAGTAGCATATGGTTTGGGCCTTTTTTGTTTCGGGCACTCCCTCCATGTTATCGTGATATCATGAGGGAAGAATAAGATTCAAAAACTCTTGAATTTAGACAATAAATAAACCCGACCTCAAGATCGTTGGAGAACATCCACTTTTGAGGAAGAGTCAGTTTACGTTAGTTCACGATTATTTGGTGCTCATCACCGCTCGCTGGAACTGGTTCTGTCCTCCAAGTGGTGGGCATCACGATACTTTGCGAGAGCTTCTTTTCATGGTGAATTCATTTCAATACTCTACCCCAAGTTTCATATAAAAAGGAGAGGGGGAGGGTGAGTAACACGGTTGAGAATTTATGAGGTTTGTTTAATGAATGAACCTCACTAATTCTTATGGTGCTATTACAAAGTTTGAGGAGTCAATCCAATTACTGCATTGACATGTCATTGGTCCTTCCACCACCGCTTTTTCGTTGGAAGAAAAGAAAACAAGAAATAAAATAACATTGTTATTTTATTATTCATTTAAATGTTGAAAATATATCTTTTTCTCCCGAACTACTGTGGTCAAAGTATGCCTTCCTTAAGAGAATCTTGGTGCTACAGATTCAACGGAGCTTTTAGATTTTAAATCAATGAACCGTTTAAAATGTTAGAAAACACAGCTCACGCGTTTACTGAACGTACCTTAAAAAAAGTTCAGAAACTCATTCTGGGGACACTAGTCCATGGAATCATGCACCGTCAATTTTTATAGACTCTTAATAATTTTATATAATTTAAAAAATAATTGGAAAATCTGGGTATGTATATCCTCTCCACCTTAGGGTTTTTCATCCCCAAAAGCCACAACATAGACTAAGGAAACAAATGGTGGTAATGCGCATGAATCTGAGTCTCCCACTCCCATGTGATCTCCTAGAGGTTCCTGTGCTGCCAACGAACACACACCAGAGGTATCGATTATCCATGAAGGAACCACTCTTTTCGATTCCCAATCTCCACTGAAACCACCATAAATGTCGCCCCATCATCAAAGTCCAGCTCTCTAAGGTCAATGACGTGAGATGGGTTAATCACGTATCTCCTCAGCTGGGATACGTGGAAGACGTCATACACCCTCTCCAACTATGGTGGCAGTGCCAAGGGGTATTCCACCTCACTAATCCTATTAAGTATCAGAAATGTTCTGATAAACCTCGGTGAAATTTTTCCTCCTCATCCAAATCTCCATAGTCCCCATCAAGGGGAGACTCGCTAGAAAATGTGGTCCCCCTCCTGGAACTTCAAAGTTCTCCATCTCCTGTCAGCATAAAACTTTTGTCTACTCTATGCAGTTTTCATCCACTCCTAGATGATCTGAACCTTCTCAGTGGTATCTCATACCAACTCTAGACCCATAAGTGTTTACTCCGCAAGGTTTGTCCAGCATAGAGGTGATATGCATGGTCGACTGTACAAGGCCTCAAATGGTTCCATACCAATTGTGGAGTGATAAATGTTTTTGTATGTGAACTCAACCAAGGGAAATGATCCTCCAAATTGGGGACAAAGTCTTGGATGCAAGCACGAAGCATGTCCTCCAGTGTTTGAATGGTTTGCTTCATCTGACCATCCGTTTATGGATGAAAGGTGGTGCTCAAACGAATATGAGTCCTAAATGCATCCTGTAATCCCTTACATAACTAGGATGTAAAACGTTTATCATAGTCATAGAATATCATCGATGGAATCCCATGAAGTCGTACAATATTCTGTATGTGGAGGCGTCCCAAGACTTCTACTAATCCCTGCTCTCAGATGGGTAGGAATTGGGCCAACTTGGTGAGTCAGTCAATGATCACCCAGATGGAATCATTTCCCCTAGACATATGTGGAATCCCTATCAAAAATTCCATGGAGATACCATCCCACATCCACTCTGGAACCTCTAGTGGCTGTTTTAAGCCTACTGGAACCTGATGCTAGGACTTCACTTTTGGAGAAGTGAGGCATCACGAAACAAACTCTTCCACTTCTTTCTTCATCCTTGTCCACTTATTCTAACACCGGAGGTCCCAGTAAATCTCCACAACATCAAGATGTACTGCCAGAGGGGACATATGGAACTCCCTCAACACCTCCTCCAATAGAACCATAGGTACCATGGTGCAGCCTTTGAAGAGGATGATGGGCTCCCCACCTTTATAAAATCCATCAGGTGCATGTCCTAAGGATATATGAGTATGTCAAGACTCTCAGGAAATGTCCCCAATCTGTGCCTCCCAAACTCACTGAAGAAGTGGGGGAGTGACAGTCATAAACTGGAGGTAAGTTGCTCCATCTCTATCCAAAAAGGATATCTGCAATGTGGCTAGCTGATATGTCGCCTCACTCAGCAACTGTATACCAAACCTCTTGCAAAGTGTGTCTGCTACTACGTTCCCCTTCCCAGGAGTGTAGACCATCTAAAAGTCATTATCTTGGAGGAACATTAGCCAATGTCACTATCTATGGTTCAGGTCCTTCTATGAGAAGATATATTTCAGACTCTTGTGATCATAGTATACTGTGAAACATTCTCCCATCAAGTAATGTTGCCACAACTTCAAGGTGAAGACCACTACTACTAACTCTAGGTCATGGTAGCATAGTTCTACTCATGTTGTCTCAGCTGTTGTGAACCATAAGCGATCAATTCTCATTCTCGCATCAGGACACATCAAAGTCTGGTCCATGACACATCACAATAGACTACATACCCAACGCTCTCTTTTTATAGCCTCAATATGGAGGTACTCATCAGTATCTGCCTCAGCTCCTAAAAACTATGATAGAATCTCTCTGTCCATACAAAGGGATGTCCCTTCTTCGTCAAAGATGACAAGGGTTACACAAATCTGGAAAACTTGGGTATGAATCTCTGGTAGTACCCCACCAACCCAAGGAAACTATGCACCTTGGTCACACTCTTTTGTGGCTCCCAAGCTAGCACAACCTCTATCTTCACCGGATCCACTACATCTCCAGCCTCCGAGATAACGTGTCCTAGAAAGTGGACCTTCCATATCCATAATTGGAACTTCAAGAGCTTACAATAATGTTGGTGCTCTATGAGTGTATCCCGAAATATCTACAGATGATAGGAATACTCCTCCTTCGGCACTGAGTATATCAAGATTTCACTGATTAAGAACACCAAAAATCAATTGACGTATGGCTAAAAGATCCTTTTCATGAGTCCCATGAATGCTGCAGGGGAGTTGGTCACGCCGAATGGCATAACTGAGAACTCATAGTGTCCATACTGACATTGAAAGGTCGTCTTTTGCACATCCTCATCTCGTACCCTGAGCTAATGATAGCCTGATCTGAGGTCTATCTTCAAAAACCATCAAGCTCCCATCAGCTAATTGAAGAGATCATCAATCCTCATAAGTGGATACTTGTTCTTCACGGTCACCTAGTTTAGGCACTGATAGTCCACACAGAGTCTCAAACTCCCATCCGCCTTATTGGCGAACAAAATCGGGGTTACCCATTGAGAAACACTGAGCATTATGAACCCCTTCGTCTGCAATTCCTCTAGCTGTACCTGTAACTCATGATGTTCCATAGGAGCTATCTGATATTATGGTGTAGATATCGGTGCCGACCTGGGGTACAACTCAATGGAAAAGTCTACCTCTCTGGATGGAGGTAGTCCTGAAATATCATCAGAAAAGACATCGGCATACTGGTCAACCACTACAGGATAGCTGGGACTCTCAACATCAATTTCTATAAGTTTATGGCCATCCGACTAATGTGTGATCGACTTCACCCTCCTCTAGGAAAGTCCATCATGTGCTAAAAAGGTTCCCTTCTCACCGATGAAAGAAAACCTGATCCCATCCTCATGGACACACTGCACTTTGCACCTAATATAGCCAATCTGAGCATTGACTATGTATAACCAATCAATACCCAAGATGTCATTGTAAGGCCTTGATGCCGCTACTAGAAGAACCCAGTTGAAGCTCTCACCTCCTAGAGTATGCTCAGATTGCTGGCACCAATGGGTAATCATCAAATCTTCTCCCATAGGAGTCTCTAATCGCAAGGATCAAGCCAATGCCTCCACTAGAATGTATGGGCTCCGAACGAGATCTATGGAAATGAAAGAGTGACTGTAACATGTTTCTATAAGTACTACATCTAGGGTTGAGTAGACACAGATCGTACCAAAAATCAGATCTGGAGTGTCGTGGCCATAGGCCTCAGATTCCTGGATTTGAGCTCGTCCCAGTCCACTAACTCCCTGTGGTCGGGCTAGACCACCTGGAGGTGGTGTAAAACCTCTAATTTCCGCCCACCGCCTGTTGCACAGCCAGCTCCTCTACTAAGTATGTCGCCCTGAAGACCTCCTTACTCGAATCTCTATCACCGCCTCGGTGGTCCCTTGACCATCTGTTGGTCGTCCATATAGAGGGTTGGGAAATTTCGAGCCATGTGACCATGCCCACCGCATGAGTATCACTGCCTATTCCTCATTTTGACACCCCTGTCCCATGATCCCCTCACCACCGGCCCAATATCCTGAGGTCATCCACCTAAAGTTCTGGCCTTCTTGGGCTCCTGCGCCATTCGTCTACTGCCTACTGCGAATGACTCTTCTACCTGGCATCTGATGGTGGCTCTTACTGTTGGTGTCTTCTATGCTAGGAAGCTCTCCACCGAAAGCACTCTCTCTAGCACACCATCTTGCATCAGAATGCTGAACGATATCATCGATGCTCTGATATCCCATCGAAGACCGTACTCATTGGTATGAGCCCTAAATAAAGGGTCTCTTGCCATGTCGGTGGATTAGTTGGGGAGATTAGTGAACCTCGCCGAGTACTGGGCCATAGTCATTCTGCCCTACTGTAAGTGCAGCAGCTCCGGTATATACACTGAGCATAGGGTCGCTGGGACAAACACTAACCTAAAAATTCCCTCTAATTCTTACGAGGTGAGGGTATCTTTATCATGTAACTCGAGTGTCAAACTCCACCATCTCCTAGATGCTCCCTAGAAGAGACTGGCAGTTAGGACCACCATCAGATCACCCGGTGTCACAACTATATGAAAAACTCTAGCAACAGCCTACAACCATTCCTCAGCCGCATGCGGATCCCTCTCACCTTAGAACCTCAGAATCCTCTGCTTCTAAAACTCATGCAATGCACTCTGTCCCTGTGCACCCTCTACTAGTGGGGCTAGTGGTATCTGCTGCCCAACGGGTGCTGGTGCTACTGGTGCACCACCAGATGGAACTATTGTTATAAGAGGTACTTGTACTAAAGCCTCATTTCTCGGTGGTCCGTTATCATGTACTCTCTCGGTAATCTTAGTTTTTGGTCTTCATGGTGGAATCATGAAAGAAAACAGGTGTTCCACAGTCAATAAGTTATACCTGGGGAGCTGACTCAATGAAATCATAAGTAAAACTTTTCAAAACAAACGTAATCTGTGTTTTTGTGCACTGAGCCGGAAATCAGAATTCAGGGTCTTCGTGTATGTATAAGTCATCCACCGCACCAACACTAGATTCTCCAAACTGAAAACTACACTCATAACACTTAACATTATTTCCACATTGAAGAGATCAGAGTCCGAATTATTTGGTAGAACAGACTCCTCTGATACCACTTTGTCACGACTCGTCCCCCGAGGCCTGCGTCGTGACTACCCCAAGCCCGTCTTCTATAGTCTAGGGTTTGGAGACTGGAACCAAAAATTTGTATCCCTAAAATTGGAAGCCATTGCCTTTAAACTTGTGCAAACACACAATCTAATAACACGAAAATAATAAACCCTATAGTAAACTATTGTAGTAAAAAGTGTACTGAAAGGTAAGGGGCTAGAATATAAGCCCCACTAGAAAAGTAAAAGAATAACTAAAAGATAATACAGATCCTGGAACATCCACCAAGGATCCTATCTGAATGGTAGGTATAGCTCACCATTAGTAGTCATTGCGTCACATCACATCAAATGGTTCACCTCTGAGCACCGTCCAGTCCTGGATCCCTCAGCCTCGATCAATGTTGTATGTCGTCTGCACAAGACATGGCAAGGTGCAGGAATTTCCGATGTAGGGTTGAGTATAACAATACTCAAAAGGGACCCTGAGACCCCCGAAAGTCTCCCCTAGTTACACAAATGAAAAAACACAAAGAAAGAACTCAATCAAAAAGTACGAAGCAGTATTCATCAACTCTACTTAGGTATATTCCCACACATATACCTAAGTTATCAATATATACTCATCTCATACATGAGGAAACATAATTCTCTAACTTTTAATCCATTTGCACAACTGATCCATGAGGTAAGAATACCACAAAGGTAACACCACTAAGGTAACACTGGGAAGGTAAAAGTACCACAAAGGTAACACCGTGAAGGTAACACCACGAAGGTAAAAGTACCAAAAAGGTAACCGCACGAAGGTAACCCCACAAAGGTAAATGTTACACAAAGGTAAAGACTCATCTCACAACATGTATGTAACTCAAGTACAGAATTACATATGATTATTTGTAAATCTATATCATTATATTCTATCAAGAGGCTATACTACTAACCCACACAGGATCGATAGATGCAGAACCACACAGTTTGTCTAGGCACTGACCCACATTGGATTGATATATACTAACCCACATAGGATCAAAAAGCACTGACCCACATAGGATCGATAGATGTTGACCCACATAGGATCGATTGTCTTCTTTCATGTTACAACCATCCACAAGCTTCCCGTACTAAGAACGCTATATTTTGGGATGATCTGTTCCTCAATCCATCAGTCGCACCCCAACTTCCACAAAGTTCTATGAAGAAGTATCTCAAAGGACTGCCATGTCGTAAGGGTTCCAACACGATAGATGGCGCGTCAATCTGATGCCCGGTCTATGACTTATAAGCATTTTAGTACAGAGTTCCTCATTGGATTCAGGTTCGATCCAACCTATTTATACTCCTACATTCTCCAAAACTCAATTTGAGTATAAAAAAGGGTCGTCTCTCTCAAAGGATCACAATGCCATAGACAGTTCGTTAAACGGATGCCTGGTTTACATGTTATGGCTCTTTTAGCGAAACTGGGCTAGGAAAGATCTGTGTCCAGTCCGACCCGGTCTGGGTCTCACCCATCCCTGTTGGGCTGGGCTGTGGCGGGTTTGACCCACTAGGCCACAGATCGGCCTGGTCCATGGAGGGACATGGCCCGCGGGGCTTGCGTTGTCTGGCCCATGGAGGGGTGTGGCTCGCTGGCCTCGCGTGGCCCGCCCAACGAAGGGCACAACACACTGGGCTAGCGTGGCCTAGCCCATGGAGGGCTGCGGCCAGCTCGGCTTGTGCAGCCCATCCCACAAAGGGCGAGGGCCTGCTGGAGGCATGGCCCGCTAGAGCGGGGTCAGCACTAGCTAGTACGGGGGTTGTCCCCCCCCCCATTCGGAAATCGGAGCGGCGGCGCCATGTGGCACTCCCAGGTCGCCTGTGGGACCCACATAGAGCAGGTCCCTACCATTCGGCGTGGCATCCAAGCCATGGTCACCTTTAGCGGTGGGTGACAGCACACCGCAACCTCCTTCATGGCCGGCAGTTACCAGCCGCTGCCTTCACCCACCAATGCCGGTCTCCGATGTTGTCGTGTCGGTACCATGTCGGCGGTCTTCTGCAGGTCATCGGGTGAGTTCTGATGGCCCATTTTTTCATCCAAATGTTCCAACGGCCCTCTTAGGACTCCCTATTTTATTTTTGTCCCTCTGTTCTGAAATTTATCTAATCCGAGGAAAATCTGGTGAAGAACACATTGGAAAAAAACATTAGTGGAGGGTTCAAGCCTTGTTTGTTTGGCCTGCACACTCCACGTTAGCTTGATATCATGTGGGAAGAATAAGATTCAATAAATCATAAATTTAGACAAGAAATAAACCCTACCACATGATCTTTTGAGAATTTTCACATTTGAGGAAGAGTCAGTGTTCATCGTTTCGTGATTCGGTGGCAATCGTCACCGCTCGCTAGAACTGTTCCGTCCACCAAGTGGTTGTCGTCGGGGTACTTTGCCAGAGCTTCGTCGCTTATTGAAGTTGTGCCAATACTCTTCCCCAAGATCCATATAAATAGGAGAGGGGTAGGGTGAGTAACCTCATTGGTAATTTATGAGGTTCATTTAATGAATGAACCTCCCAAATTCCAAAGGAGATGTTATAAAGATTGAGGAGTCATGCCAATTAATGTCTTGACACATCGTATGTCCCACCACTACCACATGTCTGTTGGAGGAAAAGAAAAGGGGAAATAAAATAGCTTTATTGTTTTATTATTCTTTTAAATTTCTAAAATCTATATTTTTCTCCCGACTTACTATGGTTGAAGTGACGTCTTCCTTAAGTGAATCACGGCACTGCAGATTCAACGGTACGCTCAGATTTTTAATCCGAGCAATAGTTCAAAAGTTATAAAATGACACTTGCGCATTTAGTGAACGTACCTTAAAAAAGTTTAGAAATTCATTTCAGGCACACCGGTCCTCGGAATCATGTGCCGACAATTTTCATAGACTTGTAATAATTCAATTTAATTTAAAAAAATACGTGGAAAATTTGGGTCTTTACACTATAATTGAGTCCAAAATGACTTTGGTATGATGTATATAGTCAAAGTGGTCCTTAGTCCATCACAAAAAGATTAACATTAATGACATATTAATTACTTATATATAAAAAATATACTTTTAAATCCATTTTTTAAATATGGATATGAAAAAATTAACTAAGTTACAATCACGAAGACAATAAACCATATGTACGCCTGAGTAATGTTTCTATTTTTCAATGATCATTAACAAAAGAAGGTATGTATTATTTTTTCAATCCAAAATTATCATTATATCATTTATTTCATATTAACAATTATAATACACTTATATATATCATCCATGTGATGTGGTGATGAAAAATTAATTGCATCGCTTCATTGAGGTCATTGTTCACATATACGCACAAATGACGTTATTGTTATTATGTTCATGGAAAGGTAAGAAATTAAATTATATTTTATCTTTTTATAATGATAAATATTTCATTAATACTATATATAAACTCTAACTACATCATTATAACTATTATTGAGTTAGGGTGATGAAAAACGAATTATATCCGTTCGTGAGGTGGCATTTCATTGTACACACGAATGATTAATTATTTTCCCATTTGATGGAAGTGTATATGTATTTAGATGGTGATATTAACCTAATAACATCTAAGTATATTTATGATACATTGTTATTTATTTCATAATAGATAAATAATATTTTATGGAAATGGATGATGAAATAAACAAAAATACTTAATTAAAAACGATACCTTTTCTTCCGACAATCTCCTTTTGTTAGCACATTAACACCCAAAAGGTGGGTGTTCTGCCAAAAATAAGAGTTCTAGAATTTGGTTAGGGATTATAGGAACCTATTTTGGAAGATCGGGTCCAAACAAAATAGTTTTTGAGGTGTGAATAAAAGAGAATAAAGGGCTCCCTTTTATAAGAGAGGGGATGGGCACTCTGGGAATTCTTCAAAATATTAAAATAATATAAATTAATTTTATATTTTAAGTATATTCTAGTTGATTTATTTTGAATATAGGATGATTTTTGGTCTATATAAATTAATATAATTAAAATCATACATGTTTGGACTATTTTTAAATCCTTGTTAATTAGTTTTAACACTAATTTAACCTCTTTAATTCATACCATGATATCATGTAATTTATAATTTGAGGCATAATATAATTTCAATAAAATGTCAAAATACCCATAAATGAGTAATTTAAAATTTTGTTTATAATTATCTAAATATGTTAGTTTAATTTTATATTTTTATGAATTTTATATCATTTAATAAAATATTAATTATTTTAAAATATCATTAATGTCAATTTTGGCACTATTGGTTACTTGACTTTTTAAAAATATCATAACAACTTTATATCTTCAAACCAAATATTTTAACTCATAACTAACTTGTAAAATTCATCTAGAAAATTATTTTATGATATTAATTATATCAAATTATATTTATTCTAATATTTTTAATACTATTTATTTAATATTTTGTTATATTAAACAATTATTGCACCATCATTATGTAAACATTTAATTTAATTATTTATTTCCTAAAAATTAAAAGTAAAATATCTTGATAAATATAAACATTTTATATTTTAAAATACTATTTATACTTGAACATATTCTTTATATAACCCCATATTAAAAATATTTCATTTATTAAAAATAAGAGTATGACAATGTTGACTTTCTATTGAATAAAATACTATAATTGAGTTAAAGTCATCCAAGTGGCTCCAAGATTTCATAAGATCTCCCCAATGATGATTTTTGGTAAAAAAATAACTCATCCAATAAAATTAGGGCAATTTTCAGGAAATTTCATATTATTTATAATATTATTTTTAACATTAATTACCCGATTTATCTGTAACAGTGCTAATAAAAAAATTACTAAAGTTAATATTCATAATGTCCAGAAATAAAAGTAACCTATTAATGGATTTGAAACTTATGATTATAAATATGTAATCCATTTTTATAAATCAAAAACCATAATTGGCTAAGATTAATTTAAAATGAATCTCATTGACAGAATGGAAAAATGAGATTTAAAAGAAAAAACCATCAATAAAATGAAATGTTTTTATTTCCAAATTCAATTTGAAATTGATATTGATGACATAAATTTTATTAACTGATTAAAATTTTATGTAATTATTTTTTTAAACCAATTAAAAAAATAATTTAGTACTATAAATTATTTAGATGAAAAGGTAGCTTCTTATTAAAATCAAGTATTTTTCACTATAAATCAAAACCGGAAACTTAGTAGAAAAATACGAAAAAATCAACCAAATTAAATTTTTTTCATTACTATCTATAATAAGAAGCTTATTTTTTCAAATATAATTTATAAAAGTGTCAAAATATATTTAAAATAGGCGTGTCATCAAAACATAGTAAAGATGCCTTTTTAGAAAAACCACTTTTATGCGTAAAATATTTATTTGTTCTTATATCATGTCTAGAAAACACATAAGATGAATGTTGAAAATTATATTGAATGTGTTATATATATATAATTAATAGATTTAGATTGGTGTGGTCTGTTTATTAATTATTATAAAACACAGATGTGCACATTTAAATAGTTTTTCAGAAAAACGTTTCAATTTATTTTAAAAAAGGATTTTATTTTTATTTATAATTAATTGGTCACCAAATAATTAATTATATATAAAATTTTAAATGATATTTTCATAATTTAGTTAGTATTGTTCATTCCAAATATTCTAACGTCTAGTTTATAATGGTAACATTTAAATAATAAGATTAAGTTGTTTGTTTAATCTTAATGTTGTGTATTATTTTTGCTATCGAACATAGTACTATTTTAAGAACTAAGGATGTTACATTATCACCTATAAAATAAATTGTTCCCTTAAAGTTTGAACTCAGTCTTGGAATTCAAGGTTTGACTATTAAAAATACCTGTATTGGAATCCCACATCGGAACAAGGGTCAATAAAACTATCACTTTAAAAGATATAAAGGGAAGTATGAAGGTCACCTTAGATAATACATAATATGATTACTTGTAGAAAAACATGGACATGGAAGAAAAATTAACTATCGTGTTTTAATATAGTGATTCATAGAACATGGTCACAAGATATTTAACAATTATAGAACCATAAAGCTTGGATGGGTTAAAATGTCCTTGATATCATAGTAAGGAAAGAAAATGGATAACATTTTTGTTTTAAGATCATTTTCATATAGTTGAGGAATTATATTAATAACTGGGCTAAGTTTATAAAAAACAAACTTACTAAAAAGAGTATAGTTTCATCCCTTAACAAATTTCAACCACAAACTCATATTTTTCTCCAAATGATGAGTATTCAAGATGAATTTTCCTCACCCAATGCACTAGAATCAACTTCCATAGGATTTCATAATCCATAAAATATTAACTATCTATTTATCCTTTCATTAGAAATTAACTAAAACCAAAATGGTTATTAAAATATAAGATCGTTCCTCCAAAAGAATAAACCTTATATGAATAAAAACTACTTTAATATATAAAATTCAATAGTAATACCCAAAGTTCAACATAGTCAATTAAAATTACTCAAAAAATAGTATATACTAATATTAAAACCCAAATATCATAATTATTTGTTCACATAACCTTCCAAGATAAATTTTAATAATTGTCTCCAAATAAAAAAAATTCTCTTTAAGTATCATACAAAAATGTAATTTCTCTAACCACATATTATCCAAGATAGGTTAATCATTTACATAAATAACTTGAATCACTATATGTGCATAATAAAATCATAGATTATATTAAAATACAATTATAATTTACTCATAAAATAAAATCTCATAGTATTATATTTTCCTCAATCTTATAGGATTCCCAAAATATTGAAAGCCTTCTGAAAAAATATTAATCACATAATCACCAAATAATTTTCCAATCCCATGGTTATCTATTTAATAAAACATATGTTCCCAAAACAAATATATTATTAATATATCAAATTTTTTAACTAAAAATAAAAATTCATATTAATAAGGACTTCATGAAGACCATTGGTCGGTGATTCACCCTTGTCGCCCTTCGGTTGTGGGTTTGATCCTCGTAGCCCTTCTGGGAACGATGGGTTGTCACTCATCATGTGGGATATATTTTTTATAAAAATATATAATTATTAAAACATTAATATAATATGATAAAGTCCTAAAAAATAACCATAACATGTTTTAACATCAATGTTTTTTATATATTTCATTTTTCTTCTAAAAAATTAATAACCCATAATTACATCAAAAATAAATGTCTCCAAAAATTCCATTAATCACCTTAATATTTCATAACATAATACCTAAAAGGGGGTTTCTACGACATTGATCATATTATAAACATTAAAATTATAAACCCATGATTTTATCTATAACTCATAAGAATACATACTAATCCATATATTATTCTAAACACTCCGTGGATACCAACTATAAGGATCGGTCCATGTACATTACATATTCATGTGTTTTTTATATAGAATTCACATTAGATGATATTTTTAGTTTATAAGTTTATATATTTATGAAAAAATAATACAAATTAAACCCATACATTAAAATTTGAAACTTATACTCAATATCCATTTTTCACAATATAAAACTATTTCCTCTGGAATTGGGGATGACCTCGTTGATTGAAAGTTCAAATATTCCAATCGGTTTCTAACAGGTTTGTTCATAGAACCGGAAACATCCAATGATTACATACCCATTTGGACCAACTTTCCAAAGGTAGGCGCTCATTAGTTGTGGACTGATGAGGCTTTGGAATTTGAATTGGTCGAGAGGATGGGAGGTCGTACTCATCACACCTTTTTGAGGGGAATTATTGTCTACTCCAGGACTCTCTTTATAGATTTAAGTTATGTTCATGAATCCTTATTGAATTACAAAGTATAAAATGATATTTCCTTTAGTTTGACAATCAATGATTGATATGTAGGAAATTCAGAGGATCTTTTATATATATTCGAGGTTATTCATCGATAGAGAATCATCTGTATTTGTTAGAGATTCTTAGTCAATGGTATCCTTCAATACATAAAAGTCTCTTGGTCATTATGATGACCATACTGGTTTTAAAGCCACTCAGTGGGGCCCTTGAATTTTATTGTCATTCAGAAGGAAATGAATTATTTTAGAGTTGGGATTGTACCCGCAGATGGGCTACCTACGTATCCTTTGTTTTAGAAAAGGAATCAGAACCCACGTAGTTCGAGAAAGGGAGTATGATGTTTATGCACAATTGATGGCTCAAAGAAAGATGTCATAATTACTTTTACACTCTAAGCTCACATGAGTCATGCTCAGTGTGAGAAACAAGAGTTATTGGTAAAATCAGACAGTTGTTCCATGAAAGATGCAATCAAGAGAAATGATGTGAGTCTTATGTATGTATGACTGCCCAGAATAAATGAATATTAAGAGTTACTTCAGGGAAGAAATCCTGGAAAAGGGTCCATAATGGTATATGTGCTTTATGGAGAATTGGATACTCTAATCTTGGGGCTTACTCATATGGAAGATGCCCAATTTATGAGGGGACTTATGATTGGGTTTTACTCCGGAGAAGGAACCCCAGATCAAAAGTAAATTAGGACTGGTTAAGAGAAATTAAGACTGGGGCTTACTCCTAAAAAGGAGGCCCAGGTTAAAGGGATTTGAAAATTAAAGGGACTTGGGGATTACTCTTGAGGAGGATACCCATATTTGAGACTGGGTCTTACTCATTAAAAGGAAGCCCAGGTTAAGAGAATTATGGTTAGGGCTTACTCTTAAAGAGGATGCCCATATATGGGAATTTTAAGATTGGGGCTTACTCCTAAAGAGGATGCCCAGATTAAGAAGAACTTGGGGCTTACTCCTAACGAGGATGCCCAAAATTAATGGGAATTATGACTGGGACTTACTCCTAAAAAGGAGGCCCATGAATAGGGTTCTGTCATCTTAAAGGATGAGGTTGAATGAATGAAATCACTAATTTTAGTGACATAAAGATATGTAAATCAATAGGTTTTGAGAGATGCTCCACAGAGTTCCTTTCATATAAGGAAGTAAAATCAAGAAATCATGCCATAAATGGCTTTGAAGAGTGTCTTGAATATTGAATCTTGACTAGGAGAGGTGGAATGGTATAAGAGAGATGAAATAGGCCGTAAAGGCACCCAAAAAGATAGGGGTGCGCAAGTCCTGGAAGGCGCGCAGGTACTGCGTGGGCTCGCAAGTCCCTGGGCGTGCAGGTATACCTACAAGACACATGGTTACTTGCGCGATTGTTAACCAGTAGTGTAATACTTGGGCGATCCTTGACCAAAGCCTTTAGAATTATCCTGAGGTACTTCCAGAATAGGGGCACGCAAGTACGTTCATTTCCCTTGAGGGTAAAACACTTTAGGCGCGCAAGTGTTAGTGAATTATAACACTTAGACCTTACTCCTTTTGTTTAGACCTTCCATTCTAGGTAAAGAGTTACCTTAGAAGTGTTCGAAAGACTTGAAGAAGAGACTTGGGTGTTCAAAGATCTGTATCTAAATTCTGGAAAACTTCCACTATAAAATGGGGGGCCCATCGGGGTTATTTATAGGCTGGAGAAGACCTCGTCCGGTTATCACTTAGGGAACGCAAGTCACTTGCATGACCATTAGGCGGCGCGCAAGTATACTTGCGCGACAGTGAGGGAACTTGCGTGACCCTAGATCCTTTGACTCCTTTTTCATTCCTTTGTTTATTTTTAATGTTTTATTAAAGGATGAATCACTTTGTGCTAAGTCATTTCCCTTTCCTTTTTTTAGACAATGTGATGAAAAGGAGATCCAACAAAAGTCCCCCCTCAGAGTTGGATATGAAAGAATAAGGACGTGACTCTGAGGAAAAGAACAAAACCACAGGGAAAGAGGCGCGCAGGTGTTCACCGCTCAACCATCATCGCGCAGGTGCGAGTCGCACAGGGCTGGAGCGCACTGGTTGTAGGCGCGTAGTTGGCCGGCCTGGCCTATATATATGAACTTATTTGTCGCGCATTGCACCGAACTTTGGATTTTTGAGCTCTCTCCACGCAGGTCATCCCTGCCGCGCAAGTTTCTCTCTTTTATACTTTTCCTTTGTTGTTACGCTACTGTCAAGGTATCTGGACCAGCACGGTGATACTTGCACACCAAATACTTGCGCGACATATTATATTTGCGCGCCAAGTTTAAACTTGTGCGCCTAAATGCCTTTTCCATTTTTTCTGAATTCCTTCTCAAATTTTATGAAAAATAAACCCATTTAAGAGTTAATTTATTCAACCTTTGTGCAGATTCAATGGCTCCCAAGAGAATCAGAATAGCTGATGAACTGGAAAGAAAGCGACTTGATGATATGATGAGTATCATTGGCCATGATTATTATACCGTATGCGACAGCACTCTCCCAGATTTGGCTAAGTATTTGAAGAAGTATCATCGTGAATTCCCCCAAAGAATCTACCTGCCTCTGTATGGTCATGGTCATCTTCAAGGATTCAATGTTACAGATGCAAAGAACTATATGCCTAAGATGGATCTGTACTGCTACTCAACTATTTCGGTTATGCTGTGCATTAATAGCAACAATAATGGTGTGAACTTTCAAAATTTTCCTCCATGTCATTTCTTTGCAGATATGAAAATGGCAAACCCATGGGCTGAAATGTTTTCCACCGCCGGTTGGTGGAGATAAGACAAACATGGCATTAGAACAATATCTGAAAAGAGGAATCTCTCCAAATGGCTCTTTACTTCCAATGCTTCATTCTCAAATCCATGTATCCATCTTCCAAGCCTCTTAGACAGAAACAGAGTCACTGTTTGATCAGCAAAAAATTTCTCAAACCGCACTCAAGAACATCCTTTTACAATTGTTCCAAGAAGAGATGGTATCACTGCATCTCTTATTATATCCAGTTGAATGAATGAAATCCAGGTGGTTGCTGATGAAGCTTGGGATGTCTTAAATCAAATGACGATTTATGTGGAAAGCCTTTGGTAATTCCTGAAAAAGAGAAGAGACTCCAGTCTGTGGATGTCCTTCTAACTCTTGTGCATCAATGAAACACACTTTCATCCTCAATCATTTGTTCATACCTTCTTTTGATACCTACTTTAAATTTTACCTATGCTAATGGGCCTAGTAAGCATAGTTTGATTTTTACAAGGATTGATATAAAAAACCCTACAAGCTTTGAATCTCTTAATTTATCAATATTACCTAAATCATACAAAATTTAAGTTTAGTGAGCTGGAACTTGAATTTTATTCAGAGTTCCCCTGTCTTTTGTGGGAAGTTTAAAGTCATGCACGTCGGACATAAAGAGGATAATGTTTATGGTCAAAATAGCTTTGACCGAATGAATTATAATTGACTCAATTCTTTGACAATTTATCTGAAAACATATTACCATACTTAAGTATGAGGGAAAAATGTAAACTCTGACTTAAGAAAATTTGAATCTAAGGAATGATATGAAAAAGAGATAAAAGGCATTATAATAATTAGTTCCCAAGAATGGAGATACCATTATTTAACAAACCAGTTAGGGGGTTGAATTATGTAGGGCCACCTAAGGGAATTGGCTGCATAGTGTAACACCCGAGAATTTTTTGAGAAATATTTTGTTTTTTATGTTATATAAATCATCAAAGAAATATTTCACTACACACAACACTAGCTAGGCTGTCTTTACACGCAACCGCGGCCTTCCTCGATAGCTTGCGCCATACGCAATACTGAGTTTCACTAAACAACAATATGCTATTAAAATATTATTAAAACCAGCCGTTATGAATAGTAATAACAACTTTTTGCAATTTTGTAAATTTTATTTTTTAAAATGGACTTCATTTTTAGATTCGGAATATTGAAATTAGCCTAGGGTGAAATTTTGGTATTTTTCCGAAAACTTTCAATTTTTGATGAATAGTGAAAACACTGGGTTACTATTTAAAAACTGACTTTTTATTTAAATAATTATTTATTTTATTTAAATTTATTTTAAGTCAAAATTGATACTTAATACCTATATATGTTAAATGTAATTCATTGGATTCATTTTATAAAAATTTTAGATATATAAAAATTTTATTGAACTTTTCACCGTCTTTTACCCACCTCCTAGAAGAATTTCCAAATTCACATAAAACCTAATTTTACCGCTTCTGTGAGTGGGATTTCAAAAATCCGAGAGACACGGTTAATATCAAGGACTAAAATGTGGTTCAATGAGATGAAACTAATTTTCGGTGAATAGTAACTTTTTACTTTTTTTACCACGGTTAAAAGTAAATAGGGTAATTAAGGGTAAAAATGATATTATTATTACCCTAACACATGTCCTAATTCTATTGGATAAGTGTAATTCGACAAAAAACAACCTTAGGAATAAATATGACAATTTAGGCCCACTTGAATTAGATTAGGACATTTATTATTAATTTATTTGAAAAAGGGTTAAAATAGTTAAACTCAAAGTTTAATAAGTAAATAATTTTTAATTTAGGGTAATACATAAGATACATTCGACTATAAATATTAATAAGAAATATAAAAATATTTTCTACATAATCGTATTTTATTTGTAACTTTTAGACTTAAAATAATTTAATTTATTTATGACACAATGATGATGCATTAATTATCTTATTAATGAAATATTGACATAATTGATGTTATAAATACCAAAATAAATGTAATTTGAGACTTTTTATGAATTCCAATAATTTTTTATGTTACGATGACATGTTAGTGTTGATTTAAGTAACCTTTTTAGAACTAATCATTCTGTTATGATTTTCACAAAAATCAATTACCAAATAGTGTCAAAATTGACATAAAATAGTTTTTAAAACAAATATTATATTATTAATTGTTATTTTATTCCTAAAAATCTATTTTTCGGCCAAATGACTTAGATAAGGTTATATATATTAATAATAAACAACTTGGGGTTCGTTTGTCTTGTTATAGTAAGTTTATTAACCTTATAGTGTAAGAACAGTGAAAGACACGGTAAAAGTAAAATTATCAAACTTAATGTTAAATCTAAATGATAGGGTTAAAATAGTAACCTAAACTTGTCCAAATTCTATTGGATGTGAGTATTTCGACCCATACCCACTTTAGCTTCAAAATAAATCAATTTGGAGCTATTTAAAACCGAATGTGACTTTATAATAAAATAATATTTTTTTTGTTTTTCTAAAGGGACCCTCTCCTCCCTTATAAAAGGGCACCTCCTCCCTCTCTTCCTCACACCACTTTGAGCCTTCAATCTCGTCCAAACCATGACAAAATATCATATCCACTTCCTTAGAAACATCCTATAGGTCCTTGTCTTATTCTAAGACCAATTTTAGTGCCCTAAATAGAGGTCTCAGAGAAGCACTTCAAAGAAGTGGTAATGTCCATTACCGATTCTTTCAACTTTATTTCTTTTTCCACTTCTTATTTAGTTGTTTCATTATTAATTAATAACATAAGTATCACTAATATACTTATATGTTATTATAAGTATATAAAAACCCTATTTCACCATCTATCCATCCTACGGGAAACGAAATCACCGCGCGTGCGTACGTACGGAATACCGTCTCCATGCTCTGGTGTAATCTATTTTCCACCACCACCTTACTTGGATGGGTATAATAGTGTAAATAATGAATATATATGATTATTTTAAAGTGGAATTGATTCTGAAATAGTATAAATACACTCCAGTACAATTCCACGATCATGGGAACGATATCATCGCTCGTGCGTACGTACGGAATACCGTCTCTACGATGTGATGCGACTCGTTCTACATGATCTTCATTACATAAAGATTATATAAATAAATTTAATTAATAAATATGATATATAGTACACTTATACCATTTTGTAAATGGTGTATCTATAACCTAAAAATAATAATAAGAATTTATTCGACAAAACACGCATAAGAACAAAAAGTAATAAACACACGAATAACAAGTAGTAATGAAATATTACTAATAATAAGATAATAATATGACCATATATGATATCATAAAAATAAGTATGATTCTTGAATAAGTCAATGACATTATTTAAATCATTATATAGGAGGTTCGGACACTTATGAAGCAAATCAGACCTAAGGTAAGGGAAATATCACAATCTCATTTTTATCCGAGATTGTTCATACTTTGGAATTTACTGGGGTGTATTTTATCATCCACATCCATGTTTCCTAAATATGTAATATTATTTCCATCCAATTGTTTGAATCTGATTTTACCCTTTGGTGAGTTTTTAGTAAAAGATATTAAAGGAATCTTTTGTCTTTTTTTGTACGAGGTACTTTTTGAATTTTCCGAAAAAAAGTACGAGAAGAATGATTTTTTTAACTTATAATGCATGAATGGATTTTTAAAACATCATTTCCAAGAAGATTCCTTTACAAGTTTTCAAGTTTATTTTTAATCAACTTATTTTAGTTTAAAATCGTATGACATGTTAAGAAAGGAAAAATGTTTTTAATGTAGAAATGATATTTTCTTCAAGAATGGAGTTCAAGTGTTTTATCTAAATTATTTTCCATCTAAGATAATATAGGGTTATATTTCTATCCCTATTATTACATTTATTTGATTATTTTGTGATTGAATTATTTTTATAAATTCCTTTATCTTATATAAATTGTTTTATGATGTCACGATGTTTAAGATTCCCATTTTTATTACATGGGTTATACTATGATGTATGGTTTATGATTTTGTGGCGCACATAATAATGGTATCATTAAGAGATGGGTGGGACCTATATCTCCCTCCAATGCATTGGGTAAAGATTTTATATCTCATGATATAGACATGGCTGGAACGACAGGTTAAACCGGTTCAGTGAAACAGGACTGAAATGAGGAATGAACTCGGTTCAGAAATGGACTTTGTCCACTAAGATAGTCTTGGAAATGAGTCTTGACTAATAATAAATGATTCTCTATGATTATGTGTGTATGCCACAAAGTTTCCTATTTTATGTTATGATAATTGGGATTATATTTCACTACTATGATTTATCCCATGTTATGAAATTATGATCTATTTTGCCGGTTAAGATTTCCAAAATGTTATGTTGTTATGAATATGATGTGATTGATATTTCTTTTGTTTACCCTTACTGAGTATTTGAGTTCACCCTTTTGTATGTTTTCTTTCCCCCGGTTAGGAAGAAGGTTATTAAGTAGGATATGCCAAAAGGGACTCTAGATATGATGAAATAAATGGGAGGCAATGTAGATGCTTTATGAACCAGTTGTTTATGTTTCCCAGTTTCTAATGACACTATACCTATACGGTCCTTTCATGGTTTTGTTATATGTTGTAATAAGTATACTTCAATTTTAAAGTATTAACAATATATGAAATGTATGGGTCGTTATAGTTGGTATCAGAGGAAAGGTATAGTCAACCTTTGGAAACTAGGATGTGAAAGCCTTAGTAAGAACCCTAAGGATAAGTCTAAGCATAGAACACAATCTTAGTGTTTTAGAAATGGCCATGAATAACCTATGATAAGAAATTAAGTGTGAAATTTTATTCTTGATTATGTGGTTTTCCTATTATAATTACGGTTGCTCACACTATTCTTCTTGGTTTTAGTCAATGGCTGGAACCCAAAGGAACCGTGTTAATGAGGAATGTGACGGGAAATGCAATGCTTGTCCCCCTGAGAAACCAAACATTATGGGAGCTGGAATGAAAAATCTTGTAGCCATGCTCACACAAATTTCTCAAGCTATGAATCATGCAGGACTTCCAAATGAGCAAAGGAAGGATCAACATTCTGTTGAATCCTTCATGAGGCAGTGTTCACCTTCATTTAGCAGGTCTACTGATCCATTAGTTGCTGAACAATGGATTAGTACTACTGAAAAGATATTTTCAGTTCTTCAATGTTCTAAACATGATAAAGTCATCTTAGCAGTGTGTGGTTTGGAAGGAGATGCTGGTCAATGGTGGAATCTTATTAAGAAAACGAGGCAAAGGGATAAAATTGAGTCCATGGAATGGGACGAGTTCAAGAAATTATTTTTCAATAAGTACTTCCCCCGTATTCTCCAAACAAAGTTGGAGAAACAGTTTCTTGAACTGAAGAAAAATGATGATGAATCAGTTGGCACCTATGAAGAAAATTTTACAAGACTTTCAAGGAACGCTTCTGGTATTATTATCCAACGTGAGAGTAAGATCGATCGATTCTTTAGTGGATTAAAACCAAGTCTTTGAAGGGCCTTATCCATAAGGGACTTCAATAGATACGAGGAAATCGTTCGATGTGCTCTCAAAGTTTAGATGGAGATTGGAGTAACCCATCAGTCATATGGGTTTGATAAGAAGAAGAAAATGGAATTAAAAGGAAAATATAAAGAGCACACTAAAAAGAAGATGAGCTTTCCCTTATTCTCAAAGTGTGGAAAAAAACATGGAGGGAGTTGTCTTAAAGGGACAAGTAAATGTTTCAAATGTGGAAAGGAAGGTCATCAGGCATTTGAATGTCGATATAATGGTAAAAAGATGTCTAATGATGCAAACAAAGGAATGGATACACAGAATGAACCTACTACACTTCAATGTTTCATGTGCAAGGAGACGGGGCATTATGCCAATCAATGCCCTAATCCAAGGGTTGATGATGATGGTCGACGTCAACAAACTCTTAAGGCTAAAGACAAAGGAAAGTCACATGCAATTTCTATCAGCGATGTGGAGTACGATAACGATGTGGTAAAAGGTTCACTTACCATCCACTCTAATGTAGGAAATGTTTTATTTGATTCTGGATCCACCCACTCTTTTATTTCTGAAGCATTTTCTAATGGTATCTCCGTATTACCTAAATAATTAGATGTTGAGTTAGCTGTGACAACCCCTAATGGAACAACAGTCGCATCAAAAGACTATAATTATTCTCTGATTGAAGTTTGTGGGAAAGTGCTTCATGAAAATCTTGTGATCCTTCTTATAGTGGAATTTTATGTGATTATTGGCATGGATTGGATTTCTCTATATGGAGCTCATATCGATTTCCAAAGAAGGGAAGTCACATTTCATATTGTAGATCAATATTTGATCATCTATCGATGCAAGGATGAACATAACCTTCCATTGGAAATTTCTTCCATCTTATGGGTCTCGATTCCACTAAATGAAGGTTATTTATCTCAAATGGTTGGTGAGAAACTCACGATTAAGAATATACCCATTGTACGGGAGTTTGACGATGTCTTTCTGGAGGAATTGTCGGGTCTTCTACCAAATCGTGAAGTTGATTTTTGAATAGAACTCATACCGGGTGATTTGCCTATTTCAAAGACACCTTATAGAATGGCCCCAATTGAGTTGTAGGAATTGAAGAAGAAACTCCAATAGAATCTTGATAAGGGATTCATTCTCCCTAGTGCGTCACCTTGGGGAGAACCTGTTCTGTTTGTTAAGAAGAAAGATGGATCAATGAGACTCTGCATTGATTATCGAGAGCTTAACAAGATCACTATCAAGAACAAATATCCTCTCCCATGCCTTGATGACTTATTTGACCAACTACACGGAGCTCAATACTTTTCCAAGATTGATCTTCGTTCAGGGTATCATCAATTAAGGGTCAAAAGAGAGGATATACCAAAGATGGCTTTCCATACAAGGTATGGAAACTATGAATTTATAGTGATGCCATTTGGGCTTACTAATGCCCCTGCTATCTTCATGGATCTGGTGAATAGAGTCTTTAGAGACTATCTTGATTAGTTTGTGGTAGTCTTTATAGACGATATTCTTGTATATTAAAAGAGCAAGGAAGAACATGAGGATCAATTGAGAATTGTATTGAAGACCCTGAGAAAGGAGAAACTTTATGCCAAATTTACCAAGTGTGAATTTTGGCTTCAAAAAGTTTCATTTTTGGGTCACATAATCTCAAAAGAAGGGATATCTGTGGATCCAGCAAAAACAGAGGTTATCGAAAGATGGTCGAGACCAACAAAAGTAACTGAGATCCAAAGTTTTCTTGGTTTGGATGGCTATTATTGATGTTTTGTGAAAGATTTTTCATGATTATCTAATCCACTCACCAAGTTGACTCAGAAATGAGTTAAGTTTGTTTGGACGGAGGAATGTGAAGAGAATTTTAAGTAGTTGAAAAGAAGGTTATCCAGTGCACCTGTACTCACACTGCCTTTTAGTGGAGAAAGGTTTGTGATCTACAGTGATGCATCCAAGAAGGGATTGTGTGTGTTCATATGCAAAATGATATGGTGAAAGATTATGCCTCACGACAGTTGAAAATCCATGAGAAAAATTACCCAACTCATGATTTGGAGTTAGCTGCGTTAATCTTTGCATTAAAGATTTGGAGGAATTATCTTTATGGTGAAAGGTGTGATATTTATACTGATCATAAAAGTTTAAAGTATATTTTCACACAAAAGGAGCTGAATATGCGCCAAAAAAGACGGTTGGAGCTAATTAAGGATTACGAATGCTCAATTCATTACCACCCTGGGAAAGCAAACAAGGTGGACGATGCAATATGTCGACAACACCATGCTAGCTTATCCATGATGAGGATCACAAGTGATCCAATATTTGTGGATTTACAAAGGATGGATCTTGGAATTATAATGGAAGGGGGGAAATTGTATCTTTATCAAATGAATTTTCAACCATCTATACATGTGAAGATTAAAGAGGCGCGGAAAGAAGATGTAGAGTTACAAAATAAGGTGAGAAATATTCCTGAATTTAACCTTGATTGTGATGGGATAATAAAGTTCAGGAATCGGGTTTGTGTACCTCCCATCCCAGAATTAAAGAAGGAGCTACTGGATGAGGCTCATAGTTCTTCATTCTCTATTCATCTTGGAAGCACGAAGATGTATAGGGACCTAGAAGAGTACATTTGGTGGGATGGAATGAAGAGAGATGTTGCTGAATATGTCTCTCGATTTTTGGTTTGTCAGCAAGTTAAAGCTGAGAGACAGGAGTCTAAGGAGATGTTACAACCATTACCCATACCCGAATGGAAATGGGAAAACATCCCTATGGACTTTGTCCCCGGACTTCATAAAACATCCAAAGGCAATAATTCTATCTGGGTCATAGTTGATCGTCTTACAAAGACTGCACACTTCATTGCCATTAGAGAGGATTTCTCTCTAGATCAGCTTGCCATGATATATATAAAGGAAGTGGTAAGATTGCATGGGGTACCACTTTCTATTATATCTGATCAGGATCCAAGATTTACCTCAAAGTTATGGTGAATTATTCAACATACTCTGGATACAGAGTTGAGTTTTAGCACTGCTTATCATCCTCAGACAGACGGTCAGTCTGAGAGGACGATTCAAACTCTAGATGTTATGTTGAGAGCTTTCTCTGTAGATTTCAAAGGTGGTTGGGATCAACACCTACCTTTGGTGGAATTTTCTTATAATAATAGCTTTCACTCCAGTATTCAGATGGATCTTTATGGATCTCTCTATGGAAAGAAATGCAGGACTCCAACTTGTTGGGACGATGTTGGGGAAAGAAAGCTATTAGGACCTGATCATGTTGATGAGATGGCAGAAAAGGTCAGATCTATTCAACAACACATAAGAGTAGCTCAGAGTCAGCAAAAAATTTATGCCGACAATCGAAGAAAAGACATATAGTTTGAAGTTGGTGATAAAGTGTTCTTACAAATATCTCCTTGGAATAGAGTAATGTGATTTGGAAAGAAGGGGAAGTTGAGCCCTAGATATATCGGTCCTTTCAAAATACTGGATCGTGTTGGAAAGGTGGCTTACCGATTGGCGCTTCCACCAAATCTCTCTCAAGTTCACAATGGGTTCCATGTATCTCTCCTGAGAAAGTACATACCTGATCTTTCACATGTACTCAGCTCAGAAGTTGTACCGCTGGAGCAAGATCTTTCTTATGATGAACAGTCGATAGAGATTTTGGATCATAGTGAAAAGGTCCTACGGAACAAGACCACTCGCTTGGTGAAAATTTTATGGGGGAACCACCAATTAGAAGAAGCTATATTGGAGCTTGAGGATATGATGAGGGAGAGATATCCTCATCTGTTTGTTACAAAGTGACGAATTTTGAGGGCGAAATTCATTATAAGGGGGGTAGAATGTAACACCCGAGACTTTTATGAGAAATATTTTGTTTTTTATGTTATATAAATCATCAAAGGAATCTTTCACTACACACAACACTAGCTTGCCTTACTTTACATGCAACTTCGGCCTTCCTTGATAGCTTGCGTTGTACGCAATACCGAGTTTCACTAAACAATGATATGTTATTAAAATATTATTAAAACTAGCCGTTATGAATAGTAATAACCACTTTTTGAAATTTTGTAAATATAATTTTTTAAAATGGACTTTATTTTTGGATTCGGAATATCGAAATTAGCCTAGGGTGAAATTTTGGTATTTTTCTGGAAACTTTCAATTTTTGATGAATAGTGAAAACACTGGGTTACTATTTAAAAACCGACTTTTTATTTTAATAATTATTTATTTTAGTTAAATTTATTTTAGGTATAAATTGATTCTTAATACCTATATAATTTCAATTCAATTCATTGGAGTCATTTTATAATAATTTTATATATATATAAATTTTATTGAACTTTTCACCGTCTTTTACCCACCTCCTAGGAGAATTTCCAAATTCACATAAAACCTAATTTTACCGATTCTGTGAGTGGAATTTCGAAAATACGAAAGACACGGTTAATATCAAGGACTAAAATGTGGTTTAATGAGATGAAATTAATTTTTGGTGAACAATAACCTTTTACTTTTTTACCACGGTTAAAAGTAAATAGGGTAATTAAGGGTAAAAATGATATTTTTGTTACCCTAACACATGTCCTAATTCTATTGGATAAGTGTAATTCGACAAAAAAATAACCTTAGGAATAAAATATAACCATTTAGGCCAACTTGGATTAGATTAGGACATTTATTATTAATTTATTTAAACAAGGGTTAAAATAGTTAAAATCAATGATTAATAAGTAAATAATTTTTAATTTAGGGTTATACATGAGATAAATTCGACTATAAATATTCATTAGAAAGATAAAAATATTTCCTACATAATGGTATTTTATTTGTAATTTTTAGACATACAATAATATAATTTATTTATGACACAATGATGATGTAGTAATTATCATATTAATGAAATATTGACATAAGTGATGTTATAAATACCCAAATAAATGTAATTTGAGAATTTTTATGAATTCCAATAATTTTCTATGTTATTATGACATGTTATTGTTGATTGAATTAACTTTTTACGAACTAATCATTCTTTTATGATTTTCACAAAATTCAATTACCAAATAGTGTCAAAATTGACATAAAATAGTTTTTAAAACAAATATTATATTATTAATTGTTATTTTATTCCTAAAAATCTAATGTTCAGAAAAATGACTTAGTTAAGGTTATATATATTAATAATAAACAACTTGGGGTTTGTTTGGCTTGTTATTGTAAGTTTATTAACCTTATAGTGTAAGAACACAAAAAGACACGGTAAAAGTAAAACTATCAATCTTAATGTTAAATATAAATGATAAGGTGAAAATAGTAACCTAAACCTGTCCAAATTCTATTGGATGAGATTATTTCGATCCATCCCCACCTTAACTTAGAAATAAATCAATTTGGAGCTATTTAAAACCGAATGTGACTTTATAATAAATTAATTTGTTTAGTTTTTCCAAAGGTGCCCCTCTCCTCCCTTATAAAAGGCCACCTCCTCCCTCTCTTCCTAACACCACTTTGAGCCTTCAAGCTCATCCAAACCCTAAAAAACTCTCTTCTCCACTTCCTTAGAAACATCCTAGAGGTCCTGGTCTTCTTCAATGACCAATTTTAGTGCCCTAAAAGAAGGTCTCAAAGAATCACTTCAAAGAAGAGGTAATGTTCGTTACTGATTCTTTCAACTTTATTTCTTCTTCCACTTATTCTTATTTAGTTGTTTCATTATGACTTAATAACATAATTATCAATCATATACGGATATGTTATTATAAGTATGAAAAAACTCTATTTCACTATCTATCCATCCTACGGAAAACGAAATCACCATGCGTGCGTACATACGGAATACCTTCTCCACGCCGTGGTGTAATCTATTTTCCACCACCACCTTACTTGGATGGGTATAATGGTGTAAATAATGAATATATATCATTATTGTAAAGTGTTATTGATTCTGAAATAGTATACATACACTCCAATACAATTCCACGATCATGGGAACGATATCATTGCTCGCGCGTACGTACGGAATACCGTCTCCATGTTGTGATGCGACTCGTTCTACATGATATTCATTGAATAATGATTATATAAATGAATTTAATGAAAAAATATGACATATAGTACACTTATAACATTCTGTAAATGAGTTATCTATAACCTAAAAAGAAGAATAATAATTTATTCGTCAAAACACGCATAAGAACAAAAAGTAATAAACACCCGAATAACAAGTAGTAATGAAATATTACTAATATGAAGCTAAGAATATGACCATATATGATATCATAAAAATAAGTATGATTCTGGAATAAGTCAATGATATTATTTAAATCATTATACAGGAGGTTCGGACACTTAAGAAGAAAATGAGACCTAAGGTAAGGGAAATATCACAATCTCATTTTTATTCGAGATTGTTCATACTTTGAAATTTACTGGGGTGTATTTTATCATCCACATCCATGTTTCTTCAATATGTAATATTATTTCCATCCACCTACAATTGTTTAAATCCAATTTTACCATTTTCTGAGATTTTAGTAAAAGATATGAAAGTAATCTTTTGTCGTTTTTCGTACGAGGTACTTTTTGACTTTTCCGAAAAAAAAGTACGAGAAGAATGTTTTTTTAACATATACGGCATGAATGGATTTTTAAAATTTTATTTCCAAGAACCATCCTTTAAAGTTTTCATGTTTGTTTTTAATCAACTTATTTTAGTTTTAAATTGTATGAAATTTTAAGAAGGGAAAAATGTTTTTAAAGTAGAAAGGATATTTTCCTCAAGAATGGAGTTCAAGTGTTTTATCAAAATTATTTTCCATCTTAGATAATATAGGGTTCTGTTTCTATCCCTATAATTAAATTGATTTGATTATGTTGTGATGGAATTATTTTTATGAATTATTTTATCTTATATGAATTGTTTTATGATGTCACGATGTTTAAGATTCCAATTTTTTTACATGGGTTATGCTATGATGTATGGTTTATGATTTTGTGGCACACATAAGAATGGTATCATTATGAGATGGGTGGTACCTATATCTCCCTCCATTGCATTGGGTAAAGATTTTATATCTCATGAGATATACATGGTTGGAACGGAAGGTTAAACCGGTTCAGTGAAACAGGACTGAAACGAGGAATGAACTCAGTTCAGAAATGGACTTTGTCCACTAAGATAGTCTTGGAAATGAGTCTTGACTAATAATAAATGATTCTATATGATTAAGTGTGTATGCCACAAAGTTTCATGTTTTAAGTTATGATTATTGGGATTATATTTCACTACTATGATTTATCCCATGTTATGAAATTATGATCTCTTTTGCAGGTTAAGATTTCCAAAATGTTATGTTCTTATGAATATGTTGTGATTGATATTTCTTTTGTTTACCCTTACTGAGAATTTGAGCTCACCCTTTTGTATGTTTTCTTTCCCCAGGTCTGGAAGAAGGTTATTAAGTATGATATGCCAAAAGTGACTCTAGATATGATGAAATAAATGGGAGGCAACGTAGATGCTTTATGAACCAGTTGTTTATGTTTTCCAGTTTCTAAAGACACTATACCCATACGGTCCTTTCATGGTTTTATTACATGTTGTAATAAGTATACTTAAATTTTGAAGTATTAATAATGTATGAAAAGTATGGGTCGTTATACATAGTCAAATAAATAGCATCTTTTGGCTGGCAGGTCCGTTATGTAGACTACTTATGCAAGGAAACCTAAGGGCATGTGTTGCATAGTCAAGCAAAATAACTCTCAAAAATTTACTTTCCTAGTGCTAAAATGCCAGTGAAAGTTTATGGAGACTCAAATTTTCCAAAGTATAGAGTTTTTTATATGGAAAGGGGTACTTGAAAATGGAGAATATATTTCCAAACAAGATTATCGAATAACTGGATGGATATCACTCCTACGAATGTCTGACCCAAAGGTAGGGAAGGAGAATATAAACCATAGACTTGAATACATTCAGATCATGAAAAAGGATATGGGACAAATATGTTAAGGATGGCTATTTTTTTGCAGATCCCTACATATTATCAAGAAAAATAAACACAAAAGAGGTTTTCCTCCCATGAATGAAGTTACCACTATTTAACAAACCCGTTAGGGGGTTGAATTATGTAGGGCCACCTAAGGGCGTTAACTGCATAGTCACATAATAACATCTTTTGGCTGAAAGGTCTGTTATGTAAACTGTTTATGCAAGGTCGCCTAAGGGCACGTGCTGCATGGTCAGACAAAAGAACTCTCAGAATTTCAGGCCTTTTGTGATTAGATGTTAAGAAAAGGGTTAGGAAGATCTGAAAATATTTAAGGTTAGGATTATGAAACATAAAGATGGGTATTGTCCAATGTATGCAGAGATACACAGATTAATGCTAACAATAATCATGTTGTGGCTAGGTCCTTATTGAGATGTTGGACTTCACTATGTTTCTCATAAGTATGGGAATTAATCCATACGTATTTCTTAAACTACAGTTTAATGTCGTGTGGGACAAATGGATTGGAGATCATAGTTTAGGGTCATAGAGCTCATACCATTATAAGAAATACACAGTGTGTGATTTCATGCAGACTTTTTAGCCAAGGGATTGAAAGTGGAATTTGGGGTTAGGCCCAAAAGACTTGGGGATAGATTTTATGGACACTCAAACATTCCTACATATCCCATAAGGATGTAAATCAAGCCCACGTAGTTCTTTAAATACCCTCTATACAAATTTGGTTTGTACATGTGAAGGGTGAAAAGGGACTTTAGTGCAATGATGGTTTAACCCAAGATAAAAGGTTCGGGTATTGCCATGTATTCACGTAGTCTTTGAAATGAAACATGATTGAAAATAAATGTAAATAATGATTCCCTCTTAGGTGAGGGTATCAAAGAATGTTATAGATTATTATCATACAGGACATAAATATTGTACAGTTTAACGTCATATAGCAAGGACGAAAGTGAGCCAATGTAAAGATATTGATTTTGGTGGCGATTTCATGAATCAACATCATATAAGATGGAGGTGAACCGATGTGAAGTGATTGGTTTTGTTCTTGAACCTCAGGAGGTTTCCTACGTACCCAGCATAGAAGGAAAGGATCAAAGTCCGCATAGTTCAATTAAAGAATCAATTAGTGATCAAGATGTTCTTGGGGGCAACGACCTAAAAAAATAGTATTGGGACTTACACATGGTTAGTAGCCTAGAGAGAGTGTTATGGTTGAAGTTTTCTCTAATCTCACGTGAGTCATACTCGGTGTGAGAAAAAAGAGGTAGCAACAACCCTAACGATGCACAATTTATTGTCATGTAGGACATATGAAGGGACTATGCAGTTTTAAAGTCTTTCAGTTAGGACTATTGGTGCTGCACAGTTTAATTTCATGTAGTAGGGACAAAGTACAGTTTAATGTCATGTAGGATGTATTAAAGGACATTCTATACAGTTTAGCGTCATGTAGTTAGGACGATGGGGAAAATACAGTTTAATGTCATGTTGGAAAAAAAGTGGACTGTGCAGTTTAATGTCATGCATTAAGGACAAAAGAGAACACATTTTAATGTCATGTTGGACATATTAGATACTTTTTCACAGTTTAACATCATGCTGGACGTAAGTGCGAATAGTTTAAGGTCATATGCATGGACCCTAGATGGTGCAGTTTAACATCATGCTGGATGTAAGGGACGTCATTACAGTTTAGCGTCATGTAGTTAGGACATAACAGTTTAACATCATGTGGGATGAAAGAAATGCAAATAGATTAAAGTCATATACATGGACCGTGGATGATGCATTTTAACGTCTTGCTGGACGTAAGGGACTTGTAAATAGTTTAGGGTCATATGCATGGACCATTTATGTATAGTTTAATGTCATATAGCAAGGACGATGAAGGGGATATAGTTTAATGTCATTTTGGATGAAAAATGATATATTTTGTGTTTATAAAAAATACTTCTTCAGAAATCTGGCATTGGGTGGAGTAGTGATGAGTTCTCCATCCATCGAGATTAATAAATATGCTCCATTGGAGTAGACCTTCTGTATTAAATAAGTTCATTCCCATTTTGGTTCAATATTGGGAGGTTTCTTTCCTGATATCACTGGAGTTCTGAGATCTAATACCAATTCCCCCTGAATAAATGAACGAAGACGAACTTTTTTGTTGAAAGCTTGTGCTATTCGATTCTGAAAGACTTCCAAGTGGTGAAAAGTGTAAAATATTTTCTCATCTAATCATTCCAATTCATTCAATCGCTTTTGAGATTGCTCATCTATAGTTGACTGATCACAAATGGCTACATTGAGCGAGGGTAATTGAACCTCAATTGGCAAGACCTCTTCCGTTCCATATACCAATGATTATGGAGTTGACCGCATTGCAGTGCGGGTGGTGGTCCGATAAGCCCATAAATCATGAAAGAGTTTATCAGGCCATGACTTTTTATCTTTATCCATAATCTTTTGTAGTATATTTTAAAGAGTCTTATTGAAGGCTTCTATCTGGCCACTGGCCGCTGCATGATACCGAGATGAATGATTGGATTTGATGTTGTATTCTTGATACAACTTTATCACCTCGGATAAATAGAAGTTGGTGCCATTTCCTGTCAATATGGTATGAGGGACACCAAATCTGGTAATAATGTTAGTCTTGATGAAGCTAACAATTAATTTAGAACTGACTTCCTTGAGAGGTATTGCCTCTACCAATTTGGAAAAGAAATCAGTAGTAGTAATAATATACTTAAACTGCTTGGCCGTAGCTGAAGGGTAAGGTCCCACCACATCCATTCCCCATGTGGAAAATGGACATGAGTATTTTTCTATATGAAGAAACTCTGGAGGTTGATGAATGAAGTTGGCATGTACATGGAATGAATGACACATCTTTGTGAAATCAACACAATCTTGTATCATTGAAGACCAAAAGTATCCAAGCCTTCAAATCTGATCCGACAGTCTATGTCCATACTAGTGGGCACCACAGACTCTTGCATGTACTTCTTTCATGATAGCCATTGTCTCTTCACCATCAATGAATCTGAAGAGAACTCCATCAAAACCACGCTTGTAGAGAACTTTCTCTAGGTGATCTGTGCTATCATAAAGAGTAAAATTGACCACATGTCACCGGATTTGTTCTTTCTTGGCTTTATCAGGTGGAAGTGTTCTATATTTAAGGTATTCCCAGATAGGTGTCATCCATCTTGTAGTATGCCCATATGGTTCAGTATTGGGACTAATTTCATTGATATCCTCTATTCTGGTTCGAACATAAGGGAAAAATGCATGACGGTGGGAAATAATGATGGTTGTCTCATCCCGATTTGGATCTGCCAAAGCTGTGGCTATATTAGCCAGTGCATCAGCATGAGCATTTTGTGATCTTGGTACATAAGAAAATGTCGGTTCCGAAGGGAATTCCTCCATTAACTCTCTGAAATATCATAAAAATGGATTAGTTCTTCATTTCTGATGTCATAATCCCCATTGACTTGTTTGATTACCAGGTCTAAATCACCTTTTCACCTTTAAGTGATTCACTTGTGCTTGAAGCGCCAACTCCAAGCTTGCGATGAGAGCTTGGTATTCTGCTTCATTGTTGGTACCACCTTCCCACAATAAGAAGGAATAAGGTAACACTACCATTTCTGGAGAAATGAACACAATTCCTAAACCAACCTTGTTGAATTTAGGATTTTCCATTTTCCTCCCTGTCGGACTTCTGGAAGCACCATCAAAGTACATTTACCATGTCTGAGGACTATCCTGAATATAGAAGACTTTCTCATCCGGGAATTCAATATCCGAAGATGTATCTTCCACTGAAGGGTGTTCATCCAGGAAATCAGCCATAGCTTGTCCCTTTATTGCCTTTTGAGACACATATTTAATATCAAATTGCTGCAAAATAACTTCCCACCTTGCCAGACATCTTGTATGCATTGGATGACTAAGGATGAATTTGAGAGGGTTATTGCGAGATACCAATTGGAACTTGTGATGTTCAAGGTAGTGTCTCAACTTCTGAACTGCAAAGACTAATTCCAGGAAGCACTTGTCAATATTTGAATATCAGGTTTCTGCTTCAATCATAGTACGACTGAGATAGTAGAGGCTATTTTCATTCCCAACATCATTCATCTGAGAAATAATGGCACCCAATGATCGCTCTAAGGTTGTCACGTAGAGGATAAGTGGCCTTACTTCAACAGGTGGCATAAGTATCGGTGGACTCAAGTGGTATTTCTTGAGAATATCGAATTCTTCTTGACATTCTTCAGTCCACTGGTAAGTGACTCCCTTCTTCATCAATTTGGTGAAGGGTAAACTTTTTCCTACCAAATTGGTGATGAAACGCCGAATATAGGTTAAGTGTCCTTGAATCCCTCTTAATTCATTCAAATTTTTATGAGGTGACATACCAAGGATTGACTTGGTCTTCTCAGAATCAACTTCGTTACCACGATGGCGTACAAAAAAGCCGAGAAATTTTCCTGAGGTTACCCCAAAAGCACATTTTAAGGGGTTCATCTTCAAATTATGTTGTCTAAGATTGAGGAATATGACTTTCAAATCAACCAAGTGATTAGAACTTTGTTTGGCTTTAACTAATAAATCATCCACATAACATTCAACAAACTTCCCTAAAAAGGGTTTGAAGATACGATGCATGGCACGCTGATATGTTGTGTCTGCATTCTTTAAGTCAAAGGGAAATACCCGATAGCAAAACACACCCTAAGGGGATTTGAAAGTAGTAGATTCATCGTCTTCAGGAACCATTCGGATTTGATTATTTCTGTAATATCCATCCATGAAGGAAAGTGCTTCATAGCCAGCTATTTCATCAATCAAGAGTTCTGTAATCAGAACTGGAAAATTATCCTTAGGACAATGCCAATTAAGATCTCTAAAATCCATGAAAACTATAATTTGTCCATTCTTCTTATTCACAGGGACAATATTATCCAACCACTTGGGATATTGAACTTCTTATGACGAAGTTATCTTTGATAAGCTTATCCACTTCAGCTTCAATTTTGGAAGCATAAGTCAGGTGTGTTCCTCTCGCGGCTTGCTTAAATCCTCGATGTTCTTCTGGTAAACCCAAATGATTAGTAGCAACATCAGAATTAAGCCCGTTCATTTCTATATAGTTCCAAGAAAATATGTCTCGATTTTTCTTTAAAAAGGAAATATAAATCTCTTGTTCTTCAAGATTCATGGTTGCACTGATTAAAGTGGGGCATGGATCTTCTTTTGTACCCAGATTTATTTCTCTGAGTTCATCCACGGTGGTAGAGATAACTTTTTCAAATGTTGGACGAGCATCTCTGAGATCTTCCTCTTCTTCTTCAACATGTGTTATTTATTCCGTTTTCAACTTGCATAGTAGATGATGAAGCAAAATTTTCATAATCATAAGAGATATTAAAATTTGAACATCTTGAAGAAGAGGCTTCCATTTCTGACCCAATTGATGATGGAGGGTCTTCCTTGGGTAATAAATGGGAGATGATGGATTGAGAATCGACATCATTTTTCACCTTTGACGTTGCTATAACTTCCTCTGGCCTGATTGGTGAAGTATAGATTTTTTGGATTTCAGCAGATGAAATGAAGACATCTCCATTTGAGCTTTCATCATTTCCTGGTGGATCATTTATTTCTCCCATGATGTCCAGCTCAATTTTCGTAATTGAAATTATGGATCTTTCCATAAGAGTATTTGGATTTGGTTCTATCCTGTCAATTTGACTGATAGGAAACACATAATCTGTACTCACATGCGCAAATGGATTTACTAGAATCTTTTCCAAACCATATGGAGCATTAACTTTGGTAATCTCCTTGGTTGTGGATTCCTCCATTCCCTTCATGTGATAGAATTCCGCCTCAATGTATTGAGACTCACAAGTCTTGAACGAGGCCTTATCACCATACAATGTCCCAACTTGACCATCAAAACAATATTTGAGACATTGATGGTATGATGAAGGGATAGCCGCATGTTGATGTATCCAGGGTCTTCCAAGAAAAATGTTGAAGGCTGAGTCTTGATCAACAACCATAAAATCTGAATTAGATACAAGATCTCCAAACTGAGTTTTGAGTGTAACTTTGTCCAGTATTTATTGTTCATTTTTATCATATCCCTGTAGAATCATAGTCTAAGGAGATAAATCAGATTCTATGAGGCCCAATCGACGAAGTGTACGAATGGGCATGAGGTTGACTCTTGAACCATTATCAATGAAATCTCTTCGGACGTCTACGACATTGACCTTTCCAGATAAGTACAAAGGTCTAATATGCCCATGTACAACATCATCTTCATCTTCATCAGTAAAAGATATTACTGCATGGAATCCTTCAGTAATATACTCTATGTGATAGACTTCAACTCCAGCAATTTCAGTTTCAAACTCCTGAGGACTTGAAAAAGCCTCGATGAGTGCCTCCCGAAGATCTTTTGACAGATTCAAAGAATCCAGAATTGATAACTTGGCCGGTACATGGGCCAAGTGTTTCAATACATCATACTTTTGATCCAAAGGTCTGCATTTCCCAATGAGAACATGTGGTTTAGCAGGTGCCTTGGAAGCAGATGCTTTGTAAGTTGATGCATCTTGTATCGGGATAGGAATTAGAAATATTCCTAGCTTTGGAAGATTAGACAGATTAGATCCATTTACTTGCTGAGAGGGTGAAGATGGAACCTTTAACTGACCTTCCAGAATAACTGTGCCAGGATTGAATTTTCTATTGGTGGAAGAACTTGCTTGTTCTTCCTGAGCTCACTGAAGGGATCTACCATGAGTTTCTGCTGCGTACACAGTTCTAGAAGGGGTAGAATTGGAATAGTGGCTTCTGAATGATCCACGTCTTCCCCTGTATCCTGAGCCTCTGGAACTTCCTCTGATTCCTCTTTTTGATACAGGGAATTCAGTTTCATGGAAATCAAAACTGCGATTGGCATATGGATCTATTAATTGAATCATATTAACAGAACCAAAGATTAACTCTTCATTCGATGAGGACTCTGCTTGACTGGCCAATTTAGGATGTACCATTTGGTGGGGCGGTGCCCGTTGCTTCGAAGTAGATGACATGAAATCTGCCAGAGTCAAAGACAGCTTAGGCTTTGACACATACTCATCTTCTTATTATTGTTCATCTTTCTTGTAATTATGTAGTTTCTTTGAGGATTTCCCCTCTAATGAAGAGGGTTTTTATGTGGCATTCATGGAAGAAGGCACAATCGGTTTCTTCAATTGTGTTCTCAAAATATCATGAGTTCGGTTGATCATCTTTCTGACCATCCAATCATCATATTTTTGTGCATTTTTTATTTTAACTTCTTTACACTCACCTTCCTCCTCTGAAACTGTACTAGTAACACATGCTACCTGAGCTGAAGAACCTTTTAGTTTAACTTGTCCTAAATCGACCATTTTTTGCAGGAGGTCCTTGATAACAAAATACTCCTGAATGGAATGCCCCAACATTTAATGAAACATGCAATAGTTGGGACAGTCTTCATCTCCATCCTTGTTTGCCATCTTGGGCATTGGAAATTGAACCAAATTATTTTCCAGAGCCAAAATGAAATAACCAAGAACTTGTTCATTTCTAAAAGAGCAAACTTTTCTTTTCAAATCCTCAAATTGTTTTTGTCTTTGGTCTCTTTGATTATCTTGACAAAATGACCTCTGTTGTTGGAGCTCAGGAGGTGGAGCCCTTCGAGAAGATGAAGGTTTTGAAGTAGAAGCCGATACTGGTGCTTGTTTAAGCATAACTATAGCAGTTTCTGCTTTACCCATTCTCTTTCTTAGAGATGATGGAATTAAACGAAATTTATCCTTAGTCTGTATAAGAGAATATTCAATCTGTTGAGCGATTTAAGTAAGGTCTCGAAACCCTCCTATGTATTTCACAGGGATCAGTGGTGTGCGTAATTCATCATGAAAATTTTCCACACAGATTGGCAATAGTTCCTCTTGAGGGAGTGCTAAGCTTAGGGAATATGTTAATCACTTCCAGTGAGCAATGAAATCTGAGACCCTTTCATTATCCATTTGCTTCCAGTTTGTAAGATCAAAAAATGTTCTATTTGTCAATGTTGAGCTGAATTGAAGAAGGAATCTTTGGTGAAGATCCTCCCATCTGGTAATTGATAGGGATTGCAAGATTGGGTACCAGACAAAGGCTGGTCCTTACAGGGTTCGCACGAAGCATATAAGTTTCACTTCTTCTTACTGCTCCAAAGTTCCCATCACAGGATTGCAACAAGACACATAATGCGTTAAATGATATTCAGGGTCACCTGATCCATTGAAAATAAGGAATATAGGGTTCCCAAAACTTGATGAGGGAGAGATTGAATCTACCCATTCAGGGTAAGATTTCTTTTCTGGTTGAACCTGCGCATGCTTCCCTTCCATAGTCTCTAACGGATCTATTAATGACTCAATGGTAGTTATTAACTTTTGAGGAAAATTTGGTTGAACTTATACTTGGGCAAGTTCAATGACTGGAGCTGGTACATATGTGGTGGCTGGTACTGCAACTGATTGCAGCACTGCCAATTGTTGTTGCACTTGACCCGTAGGATTAGACCTGTGAGGGTGTATTGATAGAGGAGGATATTCTTGATCCATCTCAGTAGCTGCAACAAACTCCCTTATCAGACTGACTCTAGCATTCTTAGGAGGAATACTACCTTGAAGTAGTTCTGCGTTCAACCTCCTCAATTATTTCATTTTTTCCTCTTGTTGCACAAATCTTTTCTCTAGTGAGAGTGTTTGGCCTTCTCAAGAGGAAGGACATGTAACCTGATAATTTCCCTTCCCCTTGTTTGATCCCTTTTGGAGAGGGGGAAGTGGGTTACTTGAAGGAAAACCCAGATTTTGGGTAAGCCTTTGATTTAATGTACGCACACCTTCTTCATTTGTGTCTATGCGTACAACTTCTTGAACAAGAGCCTCTTCATCTGATCCCTCTGAGTGAGCCTCATCTGGTGGATCAGAAATAATGGGATTGATGAAATTAATTGATGCATAATGCATTTCATCCCTTCTATCAACATTTCTATGATATTGTCTTCTACCATGCCCCTGATGAGATATTGCCTTTTGTTGGTTTGATCCATCGGTAACTTCTTGGTGAACCGTAATTTGGAGAGAATCTCCTAATAATTTTTCTCTCTGTTCCTCTTGAGGCTTCTTCCCCAGTCGAGAAAAGACCGACTTTCTCTGAGGAGGGGATTGAAGATTTGAAAAAGTACACAGTCTGGTGGACTGGGGTTGTTCCTACTCAACTCCTCGAATTTTATTTGTTGATTCTGAGGGTTGGTTTAAAAGAGTCCCCAGTCTGTCAGGCTGGGGTGGCTCTTGACCTGCTATGTATGAGACTTTATTAAAAGCTCTCTTAATCTTGCGGACCTTAGTCCAGAAATAAGATGGATGCATCAATCGACATCCACTTTTATCACCCGGTTCAAAAGACCATTGGATGATTTCGGGCACTTCTGTCACTTGAGGATGTGCTTTCTCCATACGAGAGGCCTATTCAATATTCTCGTTTTCTTGATGTGGGAGTAATTCAACAACTTGTTCTCTGTATTCTTGATTTTGAGAAGAACTAGTTGAGGCCTGTTCTTGGGCAAGCTTTTGATTACAAACAAAACCCATTGACTATGGCCTGCCATGGGCAATAATATTGAATGAGACCATTTTCGGAGGGCTTTGCTGACTGGAGAGCATGGTGAAATGTAGTCCTCCATGAACACCCCATCCTCTGACATGAATACCAGAGAGAGCATTGGCAATTAACTGGAAAAATTTTCTTAGTGCACCAAGGCATGAATGCTAAAGGGCTCTCTGCTGCTTTTCATCCTTCGGATATTGAGAGACTGATAGAGATGCCAAATCAATCTGACGTTGTAAGCCTTCTATTATCTTAACATGATTTTCATATTCATCATAAGATAATACAATCTTTTTCAACTGACAAAGAGTTTTCTATATGTTGAGACGAATATCATGAATTCCATCTTCCGTCAACATCTCTGGAATGTCATATTGAGAGTTATCCAGAGGCCAAAACATGACCAGCACTTCACCTTTCTCCAGTTTTTTTCTCATGTTCATCATTTCCTCTTTATCATTCAATGAAGATTCTTCTAACTGATTTGACCAGATCTAGTTCTTCCTTGTTGCTTCATCGGATTCAACAAGATTGGTAGAGAAATCACTGATCAAACTAGAAGATGCATGGCTTAGGGGTGGTTCGGAGAATGACCTACACACTGGGCTATCTTCCAATTGAGAAAGTATTTCACCTACTAGCGATGAAGCATCAGACATGACTGGTTTCACATTTGCAGGTGCCTCAAGATAAGAGGGCTTTCTCAGCACTACATTTTCCACTGGAGCATTTTCCAGGCAATGTGCATCACTACAACGGAGAGGACTTTAGCAGCGAAATTCATCATCATGTGGAGGACCACCATGGTGGGTTACAGAAAATGATGAGATCTCTTGCTCCTTGGTCTTCTGACCACACAGAGGGTTCCTGTGGCTCTCATCTGAGATGAAACTTCAAGATCGACCAAACTGTCATGAAGCAAGCATTCATGAGGAAGTGTCTGTTGAAGACCTTCAGAATTAATGTTCCCACTATTGGGGAATGAGGGAGTAGAATCTTAGATTACAACAGATAACTGTCTGAGGGCTTCAAGAGCTCCAGCATCAAGCAAGGCCTTGTTACAAATTGTCTCTTGATATCTTTACTGTGCTGGGAAGGTCTTCTTCTTAGAGGCCTTCTTACTCGCCTTAGAAACCACTTTTTGATGAAAGTGGCTGCTCTGAGCAGGTGTATGTGCCTGATCAGGAGAGATGTCCAGGTTAGGCTGACGATATCCACTCAAATCAGGTGTATGTTCCTGACTTGGTTGTCCGTATGATATAGGGGAGTATGCCACAGAACCCTCTTGGACTGGAACAGATATGTCTGTCTGTTTCGAAGTAACTGTTGATGTGTCACTCCACTGGTAGGGATAGATTTATGTGTCTTTCTCAGAGATGTTTCTGAAGCTATTATAATATCCTGGTAAGCATCCAGAATATGAGCAGGGATTTGCTTCTGCTCTTTCCCAATTTATAGAATATTATTGGTGACTTCAGCTACCGGAACGAGGATATATGTTCATTCCGTGCTTGGAGTAGGTGTGTGTGCCTGCTTCTTTCCTCCTTTTCCTATTAGTGAATCTTGAAAGTACTCAAGTTAGGGGAAGAGAGTTGAGTCGGCCTCGTGTTTGTTGCCAGAGCTTTCTGACTGACTTCTCCGAGTGCTTCCAAGAGAGACTTTTGGTAGGCTTGATCAATACTAGCAGGTGTATGTGCCTGCTGATTGCACTTCGCCGAATGTGGTTGACGAGCTCCATCATATGTAGTCAGACGAGCCTGATGACTAGTTGATGATGTATAAACAGGTATATGTTCTTGCCTATAGTACTCCACTGGAATTGCCTAGTGGGATTGGCATGATGCTGCTAGACGATTCTGCTGGACAGAGGAATTAAAACAGTCAGGTGTGTGTGCCCAATCGTTGCTTGCCACTAAGTTAGGTTGGGGGACTTCTCCGGAGATGGCAGAGATGATAACCTGCTCACTGTTAACTGGATTTTTCCTCTGGCTATTCAGCTTGACTGCTCGGATTCAAGGAACCTGAGCCAAATGCCTAGAGTCGGTACCCTCATCATGTTGAGGGTGCACTAATGCACGAGTCTGGTGGCGATTGTTGATGGGAGCCCTCGGGAAGGACTCTGGTCTCCTTGAATTAAGGCTTTGAGGGACCTGCTCATTCCCCTCCCCAGAATATGGGAGTGAATGGTGATTGCTTTCTGGGGATAACGACCCAAAACGGTTGGAGACGGTGGTTAGCATCGCCTGCTTCTTGATCACTGGTCATCACTGTCCGGACGACCAGGGTGAATTGTTCACTTGTAGGGCTCATCGAGCAGCCTCCAGAGTTGGAATAGTACCGTTTTGATGGTACTCCTTAACCAGCGCATTTGATACCCAGCGTTGAAGATGCTGAGTAGGTCATGTCATCCTCAAAGCGGATGACGATCCATCAGAAGTAGCAGTAGTGGCAGTCGCAGCAGCGTTATTCACATGTGTGAACTTGAGAGCATCCGTTTCTTAGAAATAAAGAAGATCTTGGAAAAGAGTGCATGTTTGATATAACAGACGTAATCAAGATAAATCTGACCACTACATCTTTTGGATGAGAAAATATTTCAATGATTTCTTTGTTGGCCCTCTCATTGAGTTTTAAATAGGGGCCTAACAAATAAGTAAAACTTCATTTTAACTTGGTTAAGGACTCACGTCAGGTTCACCGTTTTTTGTTTCCTCTGGAATTGGGGATGACCTCGTTGATTGAAGGTTCAAACATTCCAATCAGTTTCTAACGGGTTTTTTCGTAGAACTGGAAACATCTAATGATTCCATACCCATTTGGACCTACTTTCCAAAGGTAGGTGATCATTATTTGTGGACTGATGAGGCTTAAGAATTTGCATTGGTCGAGAGGATGGGAGGTCGAACTCATCACACCTTTTTGAGTGGAATTATTGTCTACTCCAGGACTCTCTTTATATATTTAAGTTATGTTCATGAATCATTATTACATTACCAAGTATAAAATGATCTTTCCTTTAGTCTGACAATCAATGATTGATATGTAGGAAAATCAGAGAATCATTTATATGTATTTGAGGTTTTTTATCGATAAAGAATCATCTGTATTTGTTATATATTCTTAGTCAATGGTATCCTTCAATACATAAAAGTCTCTTGGTCATTATGATGACCATACTAGTTTTAAAGCCACTCAGTAGGGCACGTGATGTTTATTGTCATTCAGAAGGACATGAATTATTTCAGAGTTGGGATCATACCCATAGATGGGCTACCTACGTATCCATTGTTTTAGAAAATGAATCAGAACCCACATAGTTCGAGAAAGGGAGTATGATGTTTATGAAAAATTTATGGTTCAAAGAAAGATGTCATAATTACTTTTACACTCTAAGCTCACGTGACTCATGCTCAGTGTGAGAAACAAGAGGTATTGGTAAAATCATACAATTGTTCCCTGAAAGATGCAATCATGAGAAATGATTTGGGTATTATGTATGTATTACTGCCCAAAATAAATGAAGATTAAGAGTTACTTCAGGGAATAATTCCATGAACAGGGTCAATAAAGGTATATGTGCTTTATGGAGATTTGGATACTCTAATCTTGGGGCTTACTCTTAAGGAAGATTCCCAAGTTATGAGGGGACTTATGATTGGGTTTTACACCTGAGAAAGAATCCTAGATAAAAATTAAATTAGGACTGGTTAAGAGAAATTAAGACTGGGGCTTACTCATGAAAAGGAGGCCCAGGTTAAATGGATTTGAAAATTAAAGGGACTTAGGGATTACTACTGAGGAGGATACCCATATTTGAGACTGGGGCTTACTCTTGAAAAGGAAGCCCAGGTTAAGAGAATTATGGTTGGGGCTTACTCCTAAGGAGGATGCCCATATTTGGGAATTTTAAGATTGGAGCTTACTCCTGAAAAGGATGCCCAGATTAAGAAGAACTTGGGGCTTACTCCTAAGGAGGATTCCCAAAATTAATGGGAATTATGACTGGGACTTACTCTTGAAAAGGAGGCCCATGAATAGGGTTCTCTAATCTTAAAGGATGAGGTTGAATGAATGAAATATCTAATTTTAGTGACATAAATATATGTAAATCACAAAGTTTTGAGAGATAATCTATAGATTTCCTTTCAGATAAAGAAGAAAAATCAAGAAATCATTCCATAAATGGATTTGAAGAGTGCCTTGAAGACTGAATCTTGAATAGGAGAGGTGGAATGGTATAAGAGAGATGACATGGGTAGGAAAGGCACCCAAAAAGATAGGGGCGCGCAAGTCCTAGAAGGAGCACAAGTACTGCATGGGCGCGCATGTCCCTGGTCACGTAGGTATACCTCCGCGACACATGGTTACTTGCATGATTGTTAACCAGTAGGGTAATACGTGGGAGATCCTTGACCAAAGGCTTTAGAATTGTCCTGAGGTACTTCCAGAAGAGGGGCGCACAAGTTTTAATGAGTAGGTAAGGAGGCGCGCAAGTATGTTCATTTCCCTTAATGGTAAAACACTTTAGACGTGCAAGTGTTAGTGAATTATAACACATAGACCTTACTCCTCTTGATTAGACCTTCCATTCTAGGTAAAGAATCACCGTATAAGTGTTCAGAAGACTTGAAGAAGATACTTGGGCGTTTAGAGCTCTGTATCTGAATTCTGGAAAAATTCCTCTCTAAAATAGGTGGCCCACCGGGGGTATTTATAGGCTGGAGAAGACCTCGGGCGGTTATTAATTAGGGCGTGCAAGTCAATTACGCGACCATTAGGCGGCACGCAAGTATACTTGCGTGACAGTATGGGAACTTGAGCGACCCTAGTTTCTTTGACTTCTTTTTCATTCCTTTGTTCATTTTTGATGTTTTCTTCAAAGGATGAATTGCTTTGTGCTAAGTCATTTCACTTTCCATTTTTTAGACAATGTGAAGAAAAAGAGCATCAAAAAAAACTCATAAAAATAAAACATGATTTCTCTTTATGAAAAATCTTCACAATTTATCCCCTTGATGTTATCCTTGTCTTTATTCCCCATTAAACCCTATGAATGACATTTTATAAATATGGATGAGCACAAAAATATCAGTAAGGGATGAAAAAATAAGTAAAAATTTTAGTCTTATGAAAACATTAAAACCCATGAAAACTTTATCATAATGTAATACATTTCACCCTTAAAAAGTAGTAAATACCTTACTTTGAAAATAAGTTCATTCCTTATCTTTTTTGTAATCATAATATTACCAAAAACCTATAACAAGCTCAAATTACACATAAAGGTATCTTAGGAAATAATTATACTTAAATAGAATAACCATGTAGTCAAATTCCATACATTTCACTCTTATAAATTAAATAACCATATAGTCAACTTCCATACCCAATGTATTAGTGGTTAAAATTTAACCACTCACCTTGGTTTGTCACAGAACTACTTGTCTGTGGTTTATCATGTAACCACATGTCAAATTTCCAACTACAATCATATAATCATAACACAAAAAATCTTTCAATTATCAAATTTTGACACATAGAATTTTTATTTCCACTCATATGAAAAAATTGTAAGTTATTGAATAACCAATCCATTTTAAAAAACACATTTAAAACATTTAAAAAAATATTTTTAAACCAAATTGTACCATACCACTTTGAAAAAATTGATTGAAATTAATAAATTAACATTTTAAAACATTCATGTCCATATAAATACATTCTTAAAAACCATTTTGAAAACATGGACATGAGAGAGAAATATTTATAAGAATAGATATTTAAAACATTAAAAATGATGTTTTACTTAAAGAGACCCTTAAAAATATCATATCATTGAAGTTATAATTAATAAAATTAATTGATTAGGTGTATCATATCAAAATACACCTAAAAAAGTGTAAATACAACATAAGATATTCAAAATTTAATTTCACACATAATATTATCATGAAATATTCAATAAGTATAAGTTTAACCCAAATAATGAAAATTGGGTTATGAATTCCCTTACTACTTTGTAATCAGTAGAATTGTATGCCACATGAATGATTAAATTTTAAAAATGAATTAAATATTATGACAATAACTAAATTCATGATATAACATGTCAAAGGAGACTTATAAGCACCTCATAAAATAATATATGTGGAAAACATCAAAATACACCTCAAAGAAAGAAAATTGAGACAAATACCCTTACCCAGAGTCTGACTTGTCACGTATAATCTTTGTATTCATAAATAAAAAACTTAGGTTAATTATTTAATTTCATTATAAACTTTCTATAGTTTATAATTCCTTATAAATCACTTTTTACCTTGTTATAATAATTACTTAATTATTTAATTCCATGTCAAATGTTTTGATGATATTTGGTACATGAGTCCAAAATGACTTTGGTATGAAGTCTATAGTCAAAGTGTTCATTAGTTAATCATATAAAAAATAATATTCAGGAAATATTAATAATTTTTATGTATCAATTATTATTTTAAATCCATTATTTAAATAAGGATATGAAAAAATGAACTATGTTACAATCATGGAGACGGTAAGTCATATGTACACTTGAGTAACGTTTCCAATTTTAAATGATCATTATGGAAGGTAGTTAAGGGTTATATTATCTTTAAATAATATTAATAATATCATTAATATCAAACTAATAATTTTAATACACTTATATATATCATTCATGTGACGCGGTGATGAAAAATGAATCACATCGCTTTGGGGGGTGATAGTTCACACGTACGCACGAACAACGTTATCATTTTTTCATGAATGGAATGGTAAGAAGGTAAATGATATATTATATTTTAATAAAGTTAAAAATTTCATGAAAATAATACCTAAACATTTATTCCCTCATTATAAATAGTCTTAATAGATTGTGATGAAAAATAATTTATATCGGTTCGCGAGGTGGTATTCTACTATACACTCAAACGATTAATTATTTTCCCATTTGATGGAAGTGGAGATGTATTTAGGTGATCATATTAACATAATATATTTTTTGTATAATTACGATATTGTGTTTATTATTTAATCATTTTTGAAGAAGATTTTAAGGACGGGGAAGAAGAAGAAAAATAGAAACACTTTATTAAAAATGATACATTTTCTTTGGATAATCTCCTTTGATTAACACATTAACACTTCTAAGGTGAGTGTTTTGCCTAAAATAAGAGTGCTAGAATGTGGGTAGTGATTCTTGGCCTGGATTTTGGCAGATATTGGTAGAAAAAAAATATTATTTCAGCTATAAATAAAAGTGAATAATGGGTTCCCTTTTATAGGAGAGGGGAGGGGAAATTTTGGAATTCTTCAATATATTAAATTAATATAATTTACTTTTATATTAAAAATGGATAAAAACTGATTTATTTACAATCTACTATTATTTTGGGTCAAAAAAAAATTCTTCTAATTAATATTAGACAAGTTTTGACTATTTTTTAATCCTTGTCTTTTTTGTTTTAACCATTATTTAACCTCTTTAATTATTATTGTGATATCATGTAATTTACACTTTAAAGGTCAATATAATTACTATAAAATGTTTAAAGACCCATAAATTAGCAATTTATGACATATTTAGCCTTATCCCAATAATTTAGACTAAATCTAGATTTTTATGAATTTTATTACATTTAAAAAAATATTATTTATTTTATAATATCATTAATGCCAATTTAGACACTATTCATTTCTGGGTTTTTAAAAAATATCATAACAACATCATATCTTAGAAAAAACTTTTGTTACTCATCACTAATATGTCAAAACATATGGAAAATTCTTTTATGATATTAATTATGTGAAATTATTTTTATTCTAATATTTTTAATGTCATTTATTTGATATGTCTCTTAATTAAAAAATTATTGAATCATCATTTATAAGGCTTCTATTTAATTATTTCTTCGTAAAAATTTAAAATAAAATTTCATGATGAAGATAAATATTTTATATTTCCAAATACTACTTATAGTCAAAAATATTCTTTATATAACCCCATGTTAGAAATATTTTACTTTTTAAAAACAAGATTATGATAATGTTGACTTTTCTTTGAATAAAATACTATAAATGGCATGAAGTCATACAAGTGGATATGAGAGGTCATAATATTAAACCCAGGATTATTTTGGTTAAAAATAACTTATCCAATAAAATCAAGACATGTTTTAGGGTAATTTTATAATATTTATAAATATATTTTAAAACCATATTTTAATAATTTGTTATAATTTTCTTCCATTCATTCAAATTGATATGTTATAATGTTAACAATTAAATAATAATAGTTAGTTTTTCATTTAATCTAGAAGTGGCATATCATGTATGATATCAAATATAGTATTTCTTTTTTAAGAACTTGGGATGTTTCAATTAGTCCAAATAAAACTCAAGGCTCATTTCTTGGACATTTTAGATGACTCATATTTTCAATTTGATTGGCAGAACATGGCCTTCAACATCTTTCTAAGAAGGACCATTTTGCATAAACACACAACAATCCCATCATCATACAGTCAATGCACCAAGTACTACCTTGATGAAAAAATCTCGACACTTAATTCCAAAATGGACCCATTCAAATCCTACAAGTCACATTATATAGATGCAGGATTCTATCTGGGAAATGAAAATTACCCCTAGTTGATGGTGTTGCTTGGTTCATTGCCCTGAACGGTCTAAAAATGATCCCGAACATCCCATTTAAATGGATTGGAGAAGAATATGTGTTACCCATCAATTAGATCAAGAATATGAGTCCCTATTCAGAAACATATTTGGTATTCTTCATTACTTCATCCATGACCACTGAGTCCATCTATGTTGAAGAGTTTTCTAACTCCCTAGAAAGTGATGATTGCTCAGATGAAAATGCCTCAATTCTATCCATAGATATCTAGGGAATCCCTACCTCACATATTGAGGAATAAAAGGTTATATGGTTACTCAAAAAGTATGGATACCCTCCTTATGAATCCCTCACTCCATTATCTCTATAATTTCAAGGAAGCCACACATTATCAGTTAGGTCAGAGTAAGTTTCTTCATCTTTGGGATACCAAGATATATGCTCCCCCCCAACTCTGGAGAACATATCCCAAGACATAATTCCCTAATGGAACAAAAGGAAGAAGATGAATAGGAGAATGTATAAGAATAGGAGGACCTTAAGGATTCCCCTCCAACATCTAAGGAGGGTGTCTCTACCACTATTGATGAGATTAGAGAAATAAATATTGGTATAGAAGAAGACTCATGACTAAACTTGATTAGTGAAGACAAGTATTCTGAATAAAAAGAGGTATATACCCACTCCCCAAATAAGCATAGGTATGTGTTCACCTAGAACTACAAAAAATATTAGGCCTTAGTACCAAGGTAGCCACTAACCAACGGGAATTTCCAGAGGACCACTGGGTCTATAAACAAGTAGCTAGAAGGATGCACCAAACACATGATCCAAAAATTAAGGTTGAATTTGACAAGTTCATCAGAGCCAAAATCATTAGGGAGGTATAATGTCCCAAAAGGATGGACAATATAGTCCTCATCAAGATGAAGAATGTACAAATCTAAGTCTATATCGATTTTATTAATCTCAACCAACACTACCTGAAATATGATTTCCCAATCCCGATAACATAACTGATGATTGATGAAATGACCGAATATCAGGATATCTCTTTCGTGGATGGCTATTCAGGATATAATAAAATATGAATGGACCAGAAATATGAATAATCTTCCACCTTCAAGGCCACCTAGGAAGTATTTTTCTATCAGGTAATGATCTTTTTCTTGAAGGATGTCGGTGCTACATACCAATGAGTCATGCATTGCATCTTCAAACCCTTACTAGGTATGTTTTCCAAATGTTATTTTGATTTCATGGTGGTTAAATATTGAAAATTCTTGGACCACATATTTGATCTTCAATATTTTTTTAACAAACTGTGACAATAAATCCTAAAATTAAACCCCTTGAAGTGTTTTTTTGGATTACCTCAAGAAAATTTATCTAATTTCTCATATTTCATTGTGAAAACAAAGTAAACCCCAAAAAGATAATGTATATCCTTGGAATTTAACCTCACCACAACCTCATATGGTTGAGATTATTTCAAGGACACCTTGCCTGTATTCCGATCATCAAATGCAACCTTGTAGAAAAATGTCTTCCCTTTACCATGTTGATGAAAATGTAGGTTACATATGATTGAACTGATAATTGTTAGGAAGAATTTTATAGTCTCAAGTAATATCTATTAATCCCCCTAGTTATGATACATCCTATCGAAGGAAGGCCTCTTATTTTCTATGTGCCACCCTTAGAGAAAAAATTGGGTTCCTTCCTCATACAAAAGATCTATTTTGGTGGTGAAAACAACATCCATTACCTCAGCCAAACCATGATTGTTACTAAGACTCCTTATTAATATATCGAGAATATCTATCTGGTACTAATAATTGTATTCTAGAAGATGAGGCACTACCTACAGCACCATGAGATCTATTTAGTCTTTTTTATAAACCCACTCAAATACATTCTTAGTTGTTTGATGTTGACCTCATGTCTTTCGTGGTGGGTGGTCATCTTGAAATAGTTTTACATTCAATTCGTGCCTCAAAAAGAGGTCAAATGCTAGACATTAGCAGATTTCCTTGTCAATAATCCCTCAACAGAGAGGACTTCATTGGATACTGAACTACCAGATGAATAGTTTTTATCTTTTCAAGAGTACCACAGTTATGGGAGATGTATTTCAATGGTGAATCCAGAAGTACGACGGAAGGGAGGATGGATGATTGTAAGCTCAACAAAGATGGGATGGGATTCATGCTCATAAATCCAACAATGGTGGTCCCAACTTATTCCTTCCTAATGTTGAAGGGGTGCCCAAACAATGAAGGAGAATATTATGATCTCATTATAGGGAAATACTTTTCACTTCATGTTAAAAGTAATGACCTTAAAGATAGAAGGTGGCTCTAAACTAGTCATCAAGTAGTTAAATTGTGATTATGATATAAAAAAAGGAAGATATTATCCCCCTACTAAGACATATCTGGGTACTAATGGCATAACATATTTTTGAATTAACATTGAGTCACATATCATGATAAAAAAAATTCTAAGGAAGATGCACTAGAAAATATAGCCACATCTCTAGTCGATCCAGAGAGGGTTGAAATAGTCATCATCATTGCATACTGCTGGATGGTCGACCTATCCATTCAAGCCTACATAAAAGAAATAAATGAAGTTATCCCCATCACTAAATCATATGGTCCTACAACCGTCTGGATGAAACCCATTGTGGACTACCTTCAAAAGGGGGATCGCCTGCCAGACAAAGTCAAGAGATAGAAAATATGAATATGAGTGATTAAAATTATTCTATATAAAGGAATTAATAATAAAAAGATAATCTATAAGTGAAGCCTTAATAGGGTCCTTATCATGTGAATTTATGGAGTAGAGACTATTGCTATCATGAAGGAAGTGCACACTGGAGCATGTGGTTCCCACCAGTCATGATCCCAGATTTCCCATAAAATTCAAAGACTTGGATACTACTAGTCCACTATAACTTAGGACTGCACCAAGTTCACCAAAAAGTTCATTTCTTACCAGTTTCATTCCAACTTCATTTACTTACCCCTATATTTTCTTCAAATAACCAAATACTCATGTTCATTTTTCTTATGAGGAATACACATCGTGGTACCATATCCTCCTGTTACGACAAAGAAATTCAAATAAATTCTCACAACAACTAAATTTATATACAAGTGGGATGATAAAACACATTTTTATTGAATATTTTATTGATAAAAAATGAAAAACTTTCCTCACATTGTGTTAAATATGTTTATTTATAAAAATTTTGGGATTAGATCATTCATTTGAAAATTTGATTGAAATTCCAATTTTACCCTTTATAGTGCACTGTAGTATTTCAAACATAAATATTTTTATATTTATTATTTGAAATAGAAATTTTTTAATTTTGTTTGTGACTTAATGGGATAAAAAATTTGTTCATGACATTGGAGCTAAATAGTTCATTTGGTTGGACTAAATGTACCATGAAGTCAAAAGTTGGCTAGACCCACCAGATTAGACATTGGTTATTTATTTGAGTCATAACTTCTTCATCTTATCTTGGATTAAGCCCAATGTTTTAGAGGAGATCAAACATAGAATTGTTAAAAAATTATTATTTGGTAAGAATAGATGGTTCACACATTTTGGAGGTCAAATGGGCAGTGAAAGTTGGATTAAAATATTTGGCAGAGATTCCCCATTTACACATGAAACCTCATTAAACCTAGCCTCCCCTCCACTATATAAATTAGTGTTTTTCTCATTTGAAGGGGTTTGAAGTGAATTGGGAAGTTTAGGGAAGAGTATAAGTAGATCCACTCTAATTAGCCAACTATTTCAATAAGGGTAGCTCTTGAAGCAAAGATCCCTTTGATAAAGCCCTCTTCTTCTTCTTCTTCTTCTTCTTCGTGTTGTAATACTTTTTTTTGTGCAATAAACTCATTAGTTATTCTTTAATTTATATTGTTTTCCTCTATTTTGTTCATTTATAATCCTCATTATTCTTCCTCTTTGGTATGGAATTCATGATTAGAAACGAGATTGGGTTATACCCTTTCTAAACTCTTGCGGTGACCACACCGCCCATGGAAGCGTGGTTCTTTTTAGTAATCGATCTACCTCTAACCTTCTTCGTTCATTTTTTTGAATCAATGAGGTAATTTAATTCACTTAATATGATCTGTGAATTTAATTTTTCAATCAGAATATACTAATTAATTAATTGAACAATTAACAAAAAAACATGTGAGGTCGATAATTTGTGTAAATTATGAGAGCGCAAACTTAATCTATATAACAAGACCACACGGGATAAATTTTTAGAGATAAAATATAATACATAATCTCAATTCAGATTCATTTTTCTAAATGGACATGTGCCTTAATTTACAATGTACCATAAGCTGGATTTTGAACATTAAACAAAGAAGAGTACTGTGATTACATGTTTCAAAGCTAGCCTAGGGTTTAATTAATTTCATATTGGTGGTTAAGTTAGTTCTCAGAGGGTTCAGGGGTTAACAAATTAAGGGATCATAATGAAGTGTATATTGATTTAAATGATAATGATAAATAATTTAATTAAGATTTATAGTTATATTTATTACGGCTTTTAAATATTTTCTAAAAAACATCTTCTTGTTGTGTCATTTTAATCGAACATCATTTAAAATATAAAAAATAAAAAAATAAAATCTTCTTCCAGAAAACTTCTTATGTATTTATAAATGATAAAATACCCATACTATTAATTACTATTCTTAAGTATTTTTATTTTATTTTCAAAATACCTTTAATATGTTGTTAAATTTACTTCCTCCTTTGAGAGACGACCTTGGTTAGCCACTCTGCTGCACCTAAGTACCCAATAAACCTTTATTCATTTGAGGGATCACACACCAACACCTTTAAAATTGGAACTATTTACTGGGAGTTAGGTAATTATTTCAACAAATTAAAGGTATTTATTTTATTTTACATTTTATTGTCTTCTTCACTTCTTTCTTCCTTTTTACCCAGTCTGAAGTTTTCTTCATCTTCATTTAGTTTCTTATTCTTCTTTTCGGACCACAAACTCAACTTCTAATTTTTATTTTACTATGGTAAAATTTATTCTTTTAATTTTTATTTGATTTATGACATGAACTAATCATAAGGATATTTTAAATCTTGACCCTGAGATTGAACGTAGCCTTCGGGGTCGAACCAGACATTATCAATCGACAGAAAGTTTCAACATTCAACGAGTTGGATAATTACTTCACTCCTAGAACATTTAAATTGGAAGAAAGTCAAATTATAACATAAAACAAGAACCAATGGTTGAAAATAAAGGAAATTAACTTAATAAAACTATTCATGAATTTTCTGCACCTGATATTAATTATCAACCAAATTGCATTGCATGCCCAAATCTTGAATCAGACTTTGAACTCAAATCTAGGTTAATTCACCTACTTCTAAAATTTCATGGAATCTCTAGTGGGGATCCCAATAAACACCTTAAATAATTTAATTTGGTTTTCTCAACATTGAAACCATGAAATGTATCTGATGATTAAATCAAACTAAGATCATTTCGATTTTCACTAGATGGAGCTGCAAAAGACTGGATGTATTATTTACAACCAGAAGATGTAACTTATTGGAATGATTTGAAATGTATTTTATTTCAAATATTTTTCCAGCATCAAGGACCAAATCCATTCGAAAAGAGATCTCTGGGATCAAGAAATCCCAAGAAGAGTCAATGTATGAGTACTGGGAGCGATTCAAGAAGTTGTGTGCAAGCTTCCCACATCACCAAATAAATAAGAAAATATGAATCCAATACATCTATGAAGGAATCACACCTATGGAAAGGATTATGGTGGATTATACAGTTGGGGGAGAATTGGTGTACAAGAAACCAGTAGCTGCACATGCATTGATTGAAAAAATGGCCCAAAACTACCAACAATTTGGTGATCGAGGTACGCCACATGTTAGGGGAGTAAATTAGGTAGTTTCTTCCTCTCTTGAAGATAATTTTATTGATACTAAGTTGGTACAATTAAAAAATATGGAAAGGATGGTTTTTTGGCTCAAAATACATCCCAACCCTCTTCTTTAAGGCCTTGTGGCATTTTTACTGAGACAAGCCACCCAACTGACTGTTTCCCCCAACTACAAGAAACAGAAGATTCTACAGATGTGTTCCCTGGGAGACCATATCTGTAACAACAATAGCCACATCCCCAAAATAAGTATGATTACTTTGCACCAACATACAACCAAGGGTGGAATGATCAATCATACATGAGTTATGGATCTAGACAACAATAAAGGACCCCTTTTTAGTAAAACTACCAGCAGCTTTCACCTTACCAATAGGGTTTCAAACAAACCCAAAGGTGATTTGACGCTCAAGAATCAACAAGTCAAGAACAAGGTAATTCTCAACCAAAGGTAGATTATAATTCTAATAATTGTTTTAAAAAAATTCTTCTTAATCAAAATAATGAGCTGAAGAGTCATGGTTCAGATCTGAGGGAGTTTAAGACACAAATGAGCTAGATTTCCACTGCCCTCCATGAACTAGTACGTAAGAACTCCAGAAATCTTCCTTCCCAACCCACTCTGAATCCCAATGGGAATGTTAGTTCCATCACATTGATAAGTGGGAAGAAAAAAACTAATACATTCACACCAATCATTCCACTGTGATTCACCTCAACTCCGGAGAAGCCTTATTCCATACCAACTAATGAGCAAACCAAGGTGAAAGATAAAGGTAGGAAAAAGATTTATGATGTCCCTCCTAAACCCATTCTATTTTAAAATATAGTTGTATAAACTAATATGATTGCTAAAGAAGTGATACAAAAAGAATTTTTGGACACATTCCATCGTGTGGAGATTAACATCCTTTTACTTGAAGCCATTAAAAAAATCCCAAGGTAAGCCAAATTTTTAAACAAACTTTATAGAAATCGAAGAGGGATCAAGGGAAATGAGAGGATAAATCTTAGAGGGAATGTGTTAGCACTCATTACACCAACTCTAGAAATGCCAAAAAAGTGTAAGGATCCTGAGACATTCACCATCCCATGCACCATAGAGGAGTTACACTTTTCTTATGCACTTTGCGATTTAGGAGCTTCCATAATTGTGATCCCACGCTCTATATTCTCTTCTTTAAAGGTTAGTGAGTTGAAATTGATGAGAGTAGTGGGGAAATTAGAAAATATAGATACAACATATCCAGTGGGAGTCCTTGAGGATGTACATGTCCAGGTAAGAGACATGATCTTTCTAGCATATTTCGACGAGATTAACATGGAGGATGGTCAGGTTTTTCTAATACTCCCGTTATCATAGGTAGACCCTTCCTCAAAACTGCAAAAAACTATCATAAATGTACATGAGGGTACACTTTCCATGGATTTTGGAGATACATTTGTGGTATTTAATGTTATGGACTCCAAGAAGTACCCCTCAGAGGACCATTCTTCTTTTTTTTATCTCCCATTTTGAACCACCAAGTAAACCCCCAATGGATTTTGATTGTCTTATTCTTAGGGAGATTATGAGAATTCATCCTAGTTTGATGTCTAAGAGTAATTACACAACTGTTTCTAATGCACAAAACTTTCTTATAATTTATTTTGAAAAGGATTCATATTCTGATTTTGATCAAATTAACTCTGATTATTACATGGATGTAGAGTATGCTAGTGGATTTGATGTTTTATTTTTGATTTTTATGATTTCTATTCTGATACTGATGCACTTGGTGTGCATATTTCAGTTCATTCAATGTCTCCATCCATACACCACCCCCTACACTGTAACTCAATCCATTTCCACCAAATCTCAAATACTTATACTTGTTAAGTGGTGATATATTGTCTGTTATCATTGCTAACAATATCTCTTTTGAACAAGAAGAAAAACATTTGAACCATTTGAGGGAGAACATTATGGAAATTGGGTGGACCTTAGATGACATATTAGGTTTTAGCCCCTCCATTTTCATGCATAGAATTCTTTTGGAGGAAGGGGCTAAACCAGTTAGGCAGCCACAATGGAGACTGAATCCAACTCTTTGGGAAGTTGTTAAAAATGAAGTTGAAAATTTTCATGAGGTAGGTATAATCTTTCTCATTTCATATTCTCAGTGGGTAAGTCCTATTTAGTTTTTTCCTAATAAAAGTGGTGTTACAGTTGTTAAAAATGAGAAATATGAGTTAGTTCAAATGTGGGTGAAAAACAACTAGTGTGTGTGTATTGATTATAGGAAACTAAATTAGTCTACTCACAAAGACCATTTCCCCCCTCCCATTTATTGATCAAATGCATTAGAGACTAGCTGGGAAAACACACTATTGTTTATTAAATGGATTTTCTAGATATTTTAAGGTTCCTATTGCTCTATAGAATCTGGAGAAGACAACATTCACTTGTCCATTTTGTATGTTTTCCTACCGAAGGATGCCATTTGGACTTTGCAATTCCCCATGTACCTTCTAGAGATTCCTGGTGAGCATTTATTTTGATTTTACTGAGACCTGAATAGAGGTATTCATAGATTATTTTATAGTGTATGGGTCCTCATATGATGATTGTATCTCTAGTTTGGGAATGGATTTGAATCATTGTATTGAGAAGAATATGGTCTTAAACTTTGAAAAGTATCATTTTATGGTAGAGCATGGAATTGTCTTAGGGCATGTGGTGTCAAAACTTGGGACATAGGTTGATAGATCAAAGGTGGATATTATTTCATCCCTACCCTATCCTTCATGTGTGCGGGATGTCAGATCTTTTCTAGGGCATGTGGGATTTTATCAAAACATCATCAAATATATTAGTAACATTGCTCTTCCAATGTCATGATTACTTCAAAAGGAATGTGATTATGTGGTTCATGATTCTTGAAAGAATTCCTTTGATGAGATAAAACAACGTCTGACCACTCCACCTATCATATATCCTCCATGGTGGGAGATTCCTTTTGAGATTATGTGTGACACCTTCAACTTCATGGCTGGAGTTGTCTTATCTCATAGGGTGGAGGTACGTTCACATGTGATTGGCTATGCTTCAAGGACATTGGATTAACCCCAATAAAATTACACAAAAATGGAAAAGGAGTTTCTTGCTGTCATATTTTCTTTAGATAGATTTTTTTCATATTTATTGGGCTCTAAATTAGTTGTTTTTTATTACCTTTCAACTCTAAGGTGCCTCTTGTAGAAGCCCGATGCAAAGCCTAGGCTTATTTGATGGATGCTACTTCTTCAAAAATTTGATATTGAGATAAAGGACAAGAAGGGGTCAGAAAACTTGGTGGCGGACCACATGAGTATGCTTACTCACGTACTAGAGGATGACACCATGGACCAGGTACCAGTTTTGGATACTTTCCCCGATGAGCATCTTTATTCCATCTCAGGTATGCATCCTTGGTATACAGATTTAGTTAACTACCTTGGGGCCTCTAAAATTCCTACGAATTTAGAGAAACATAAAGTCCAAAAATTAAAGACTGATTCTAGGTTTTATGTGTGAGATGACCCCTACCTCTGGCACATGTGTAGTGATCAAGTTATTAAGAGGTGTTTTCTTAATCATGAGTTTGAGTCTGTTCTGCAATTATGTCATACACTTTCTTGTGGTGGACACATTGGACCCCAATAGATAGCTAGGAAAGTCTTGGAATCTAGATTATATTGTAAAAGTTTATTCCATGATGCCCATGTGTTTTTTAGGTTATGATCTCATTGCCAACACACTAGGAACATTTCTAGGAGACATGAGATGCCCCAACAACCTATACTATTCTGTTAGATTTTTGATGTGTGGGGATTTATTTTATGGGTTATTTTTCTAGTTCATTTGTTTTTTTGTATATTTTAGTTATTTTAGATTATGTGAAAAAATGGGTGGAGGATAAGTACACTAGGACTGATGATTCTCATGTTGTAGTGGACTTTGTCAAAGCATAAATATTTTGCAGGTTTGGAGTACTGCAGGCCATCATTAGTGACCAAGGGAAACACTTTTGCAATCAGAATTTGAATTCCCTCCTTCAAATGTATGGGGTGACACAAAAAACATCAACACCATACCACCCCCAAATAAATGGCCAAGATGAAGTTTCAAATAGGGAGTTGAAAGAAATTTTTGAGAAAACCTTGCAGCCAAATAGGAAGGATTTGAGAAAGCTCTTGGATGATGCACTATGGGATTATAGGATAGCATACAAGACACCCATCGATATATGCCCATTTTGAATTGTTCTTGGAAAATCATGTCATCTCCATGTGGAGGTTGAGCATCAAGCTTATTGGGCTATAAAGAAATGGAACATGGGTTTTTCCCAAGCTGTAATTCAAAGGAAGTTGCAAATTCAAGAGCTTGAAGAGATTCAATTGTTTCAAATGGGAACTCAAGGCTCTACATTGAGTGCCTTCCAACTGATGTAGTGGATTTCATCCCATTTCATGCCCCATCATCACTTGAGCATATCAGGTTGTTCCTAACCCTTTCAATTTTATATTCTTTTTCCTATTTAAAATTATATATTTCATGTGCATATATCATCTCATAGGTTCTCATTGAGGACAATGCAATATTTTAAGTGTGGGGGAAGGCATATCATTTTGGGATAGATATTTAGGATTTTAATTTTTGTTTTTTGTGTGTATTTTATATTAATTGTTTTGTTAAAACTTTCAAAAAAACAATCAAAAATAAAAAAATGATAAAAAAACAAATATATCATTCTCATTTGAAACATAGGGAAATTTCATGTTTTCAAAATTCATTTGTAGAATTATAAACATGAGTAATATTTCATTTTCATGGTTTTATTTTTATAAAAATTGAATTCGTTGATGATATGAATGATTGTGTCATTATAAAACCTTTTAGATTTTGACATCATTATTTCTGATATTTGGTCATGGTAAATTATGTCCTTGATTTATCCACACAAATTTTCACTCAACCGTGACTTGTGATATTATACCTACTCAATTGGAGTTATAGTCAAGTTAGGTAAACAAATTCATTGGTTGATCCATATATTCATTTCTCTTTGGATAAGTTTCATTACTGTATCGAATTGACCTATGTGAGTGTACCTATTATCTGAATGTTGTGCACCCTCAAAAAAAATATGGGTTATGTCTTGGATAGGTCAAAAACCACTCTTCATCAACCTTTGATCTTGTTATAACTCTTACATTTAGTGTAGTGAGGAGATCAAACATGGGTTGAGAGTTGAGTGTGAGATTTGTTCCATGTGAAACTTAAAAAAACAAAAAAAATATTATTAATAAATGAGGGGAGTGATGAAATGTACAAAATATGGGGATATCTAGGTTGGTAGCTTAAGGTTTGAATTTTGAGAATGCATAAGTGAGTGGGTCTTGAAATTTGATTGCAAAGGAATGTAGAACAGGTTCGGTGAATTAAACTAGGTAAGAAAAAAAATTAATTGACCTGAATATACTGAATAAATGGTGGATTTATGAGCCTGTAATGGTTGACACACACACACGTGGAGAATTAGTGGCATGGTAGACCCATGACTAGTTTCACTATGATTAGTATTATGAATCTCACTGGATTTTGTTCTGACACAATTTATAAGACAATGACTTTAAAATTTATTAATATTGACTCTTTATGGGATTCTTACTTTTCCTATATTTTCACTGTGGATTGAGAAATTTGAATATGCGTATCTTTTCACAATCTTTTCGAATACATGATATCAGGTTCTTCCTAGGAGTGCAAAAGGGTATGTGTGGGGGAGTTGATAAAACACATTATTATTGAATATTTTATTGATAATAAATGATAAAATTTCCTCACATTGTGTTAAAAATGATTATTTATAAAATATTTTGGATTAGATCATTCTTTTGAAAATTGTATGGAAATTCCAGTTTTACCCTTTATAGTGCACTGTAGTATTTCAAACATAAATATTTTTATATTTATTATCTGAACTTGAAAATTTCTAACTATGTTCCTCACTTAATCGTATACAACTTTTTTTCATGAAATTAGAGATAAATCATGCATTTGGTTGGACTAAATAGACAATGAAGTCAAAGGTGGGATGGACCCACCAGATTGGACATTGGTTCTTTATTTGAGCCCTAACTTCTTCATCCGAGCTTGAATTGGGACCAAATTTTGATCCTAGCTCTATATCCAAATTTTTCACAAATCATAATTCTATAAGAATAGCTGGTTCATGAATTTTTGTAGTCAAATGGGAGGTGAAAGTTTACTTAAAATATTTGGCTGAGAATCCCCATTCACACTTGAAACCTATTTAAATCTATCCTCCCTTCCACTATATAAATTATTTTGCTTTTCATTTGGAGGGGTTGGGATGTGCATTGGGAATTTGAGGGCAGGGGAGAAGTAGATCCATGAAAATTCTTCAAACATTTCAATAAGGGTATCTCTTGAAGCAAGGATCCCTTCGACGAATCCTTCTTCTTCTTCTTCATGTTGTAATACTTTTATTTGTGTAAGAAACTCCTTATTTATTATTTAATTTATTTGTTTTTTCTCTACTTTGTTCATTTATCTTCTTCATTATTCTTATTATTTGTGGTGGAATTCAATAGTAGAAACTATATTGGGTTATACCCTTTCTAAACTCTTGTGAGAGAAAAACATTTCTACGATTACTACACCGCCCATGGAAGCATAGTTCTTTTTAGTAATAGATATACCTCTAACCATCTTCATTAATTTATTTTGAATAAATGAGATAATTTAATTCACTTGATATCATATATTAATTGAGTTTTTAAATTAGAATAAACTATGTAATCAATTTAACAATTAACACAAAAATACGTGAGGTCCATAATTTGTGTAAATTGGGAGAGCACAAACTTAATCAGTAAAACAATACCATATTAGATAAATTTGTAGATTTAAAATATAATTCCTAATCTCAATTAATCCTCATTTTTCATAATGAACATTTTCCTTAATTTACCACTGACCATAAGCTAGATTTAGAACATTAATCAAAGAAGGGTGCTGCGATTTCATGTTTCAAAGCTAGCCTAGTGTTTAATTAATTTCATCTTGGTGGTTAAGTTAATTCTCATAGGGTTCGGGTTTTAACAAATTAAGGGATTATAATGATGTGGATATTGATTTAAATGATAATGATAAATAATTGAATAAATAGTTGGAGTTTGTTCTATTATTCCTTTTAAATTTTTTCTAAAAAACCATATATGTGTTGTGTCATCTTAATCGAACATCATTTCAAAAATAAAAACAAAAAAATAAAATATTCTTCCAGAAAAATTATTCTAAATTTATAAACAATAAAAAACCCATATTTTTAGGTAGTGTTATTAATTCCTTTTATTTTACTATTAAAATACCTTTAATATGTTGTTAAATTTATTTCCTCCTTTGAGAGACGACCTTGGTCAGCCACTCTACTACACCAAAGTACCCAAAGAACAATTAATCATTTGATGCTACCCATGACAGTGCCTTTCATAAATAGATATGGTGTCCCTTATACAATACTAATGTCTAACAAAACATTTTTTTATTCAGTAAAATTGGAAAAACTATAGTAGGAATATGCTATCAAGTCCAATAATTCATCCCACTACCAGCAAAAACTAAAGGATAGATAAAGTCCTTCAAAAAGACCATGTCAAATATACTCTAGAAGATGGTAGATAAGGATAAAAATTATTGGTCTGACAAGATCCTACATGCCTTGTGAGATTATTGAACTATGACCTGCACTTCCAAATAAGTGACCCCATACTCATTATTATACATGACAGAGAAGGTCCTGCCCATAAAATTTCAATTTCCCTCTATCTACATTACCATATGTGATCAGTTATCTACAAATGATAAATCCCATAAAGGGCTAGATGAATTGGAGTGACCATAAGATAAAATATTACATACATTTAATTATTTTGAAGACCATCATTACCATATCACACAAGCCTTTAACTAAAAGGTCTTCCTATAATATTTCTACGAAAGAGAGATAGTGTTGGTCCTTAGGACTCTAATGATACCCATAAATAAATATATGAAGTTATTATCGAAATGGGAGGGGCATTATTCCATACATAAGGTATACTACAATGAAGGTTATTCTCTAATTTTGATTGGTGTACAGGTCGACATGGCTCCCGCCAACGCAACGTTTATGAAAAAGTATTTCATGTAGTTTCATGACATCTGTATCCTAATCACATGATTTTAAACTACATGTTTAATCATCCTGATCAAATGATGTTAAAATGCATGGTACATTGTCCATACCACAAAAAAAATGCATGACATCAACATCCTCACTACATGATGTTAAACTGAGGAATCATCATTTCAATCTACGAATCAATAAACACAAGCTATATCTGTATAGGAGAATAATAAAATTTCTTTATCCCCACATGAGAGTCAAGTACACATTTGGAGTCTCTTTCTCAAGTACTATGTGTTGCTTGATTCCTATCATCAAAGGATATATAGTGATTCCTATACCTATTTCATTAGGCCTAATCACAAATTTACCTCCATTTATAAGATTATTTTCATACCTTACTGGGGCCTCATGGACTCTTTTCACGTCAGTATTATGTTTCTCACTGGTCCATAAAATAATCCTTCCAATAACTACATAATAAAATTGACCTGATTGCATGATGTTAAATTTCATGGTACATATTCCATGTCATAAGACAATAAACTATATGACACCAATGTCCTCAAGGTATGACATCAAATAGGGTAACTCTATGTTCTCACCTGACAAGAAATTTTCCCAAACATCAGTCATATAGCACACTATGTTCAAGAACTACATACGTCTTGATTACATTCCAAACATTATATGTAGTGACACATAGATTTTATATCCTCATCCATCCACCCAAAAAGTAAAACAATAAAAATGGTCTATACCTATCTGTGGGTCAAGCCTACATAGGGTGGTTTCTATCAAAATGTAAGTGTGGTTTGATTCTATCCATTAATACATACATAGTGAATCCTAGGTCTCTATCCATGAGCCCATATGCAATAATACTTCTTTTACATTGAGTGACCCTTTTCCTTACCACAATACGTTAAACACCACGGTTCATAAAGAACTATGTGTATATTGATTATAATTCTATGGGATACCTAGTGATGCACAAATCAAATGTCTTGGGCCCAGCCATGAAATACAAGAAATGTCCCCTCCCCTATATAAAAATTGAGTCAATGTTGGGGATTCCATAGAAGCTCTTATTTACAAGTCAATTTCAAGTAAAGTGTCATCTCCCTATGCATGAGTCAGGTCTATGTAGGGAACATTGTGAAGATCTACATGCAGCTTGACTCCTACCCACACAGGATATGCAGTGACGTTCAAATCTCTGATTTTAGGTCCAACCACAATATTCCCCCTCTTTCAGGTTGGGTCACCTTCATCCTCATCGTATGATGTTAAACTGCATAGGGTCCCAAATCTAGGTGTGGCTTGATTCCTAGCACTAAAACATATGTATAGATTCCTAGGTATTTAATCCTATGACTAGACATAATATTTCCTCTTCACTTTAGGGAACCTACATCCTTACCATAAAACATTAAACTGTTGGTAAATTTCATTACTGCATGACATTAAACTATATGGTGCCTCAAGAACTCTATGTTGATTAATTCTACTTTTTTTGAGATACTTAGTGACCCCTAGACCTCATTTCCTAGTCCCAGTCATTGGGTAATGAAAAATAAAAAATTACTCATCTCGTATATGGAAACAATTATCTATGCATGATATCTCATATTTGGGTTCCACATCTAGGGATATATCAAGTAAACTTAAATGACCCCTATATACGAGTTAGATATTTTTAGGTAATTTCACACTCCATGGATAATCATGACCTAAATGTTTCTTATATACCCGAACACATTCACTGCATTCATCATTCTCTATGCCTGAGTGCTTTCGGATCATCACAATCTTCCTATGGCCATCAGAGATGGAGGGGGTCAATGCCTTGAGGACACCTTTGTTTGACAATGAAAAATATGAACCAATTAGATCTGCATAATTTTCCCACAAAAATAGCCTATCAACCAAATGAAACTTTATCCCTAAGACATTCCTCTTTTATCTACATAATCTCGAACAACATTTCTACCCTATATCATTTATCTTTATCCAAGAAGCTATGGAATCATGGTTTAGTCTTTATTTCCCCTCATGTTCAAGTAACATATTGTCCTAATGAGAATCCTATTACTCATCATTTTTATGATTACAGTTCATATACATATCACATAAAATCGTAAACCCCATTCTATCTTCACCATATAAATTTAAACTGCAAGGTTGATATCCTAATTCCATGACACTAAATTGCATAATGTTCAAAAATATGTGTTTCTTGATTACTACCATCATATCATACATAGTGACACTCTAATATCCAATCATGGTTCTAGTCATAGTGAAATTTGAAAATTTCCTTTCCCTTTGCACAGGTCATACCTACATAGGGAACCATATAAGAACTATGTATGGTCTCATTCTTACTTTAAAAAGATACGTAGTGATCCCTTATATTGTACCCCAGTCTGGAAACAACAACAAAAATATCCTAATCTTATATACATTATCTAGATCTACATAGAAGAGTCCAATTTTAGCATCACCTAATTCATGAGCTCATATTCAAAGGAGAATTCCCTTTTCCCACACAAAAGTTTGATCAACATGTGGGGGAAACATTCTAGAACTACATATGGATTGATTCTCATTTTGAGGAAATATATAGTGATGCCCAGAACTTGTATCTTAGGTACAAACCTCATGAATATAATTCTTCCTACATATGGGTCAGACCTACATAAGGGAATCATTACTACCCATTCCTAGAAAATTTCGACATGGAATATGCTTTCTATGTTCATAAACTCTCCTTTAAAGAACCAAACTCTATGTCTGGGTATGTAAAAATATCCATAAACCTTTATAGATATCAAAAATGGAGGGTCAGTGTCCTTGGGACTCCTTTGTTTCTCTATGAAAAATATTCCCTAGTTGGATATGCATAATTCACCCACAAAAAGGCTTTCTAACCAAAGGAAAATTCATCCTCAAGAGTGACTTTATCTATGTATTCCCCAATGATGTTTTCATCCCATATCACACCTTTGATTTGGGAACCCCTAGATGAAATTTTAAAAACATTCCCCCTCATATTTGTGGATGATGGATCATTCTTGAACATATTACCATGAAAATGGAAAAAAAATATCCCTTGGTTAAAGCTAAGTGAACTTAAATCTTGTCCCTCGAATGCCCTTTCTGTAAGATGTTATACTGCACGGTCCGTATTATAGTTGCTCAAAATTAAATTTCACTATAATCCAACCCACCTTTAAATATTCCAAATTCATGTATGAGTGGTTCCTCATTCATATCCAGTTCTGATAAATATTCCCTCTTCATTTCTCAAATATCATTCCCTTAAAAATCCACCATTCATATTCATACGAAATCAAAATTTTCAAAAATTACCTAGCCATCGAAAATGGAGGGTCAGTGTCTAGGGGACACCTTTTTTGACTATTCATAATATTCCGTAGTTGGGATTACATAAGTATCCCACAAAAAATATTTTCAACCAAAGTAATATTCATCCCCATGAGAGTCTTTTCATACCTCTGTATTCTACAACAACATTGTGTCAAAATTTGTTCTTATGGATACTCCAAGCATACTTTCTCCTTATAATATCTCATATTCCGGAATCACAAAATTAGGGTCAAAAAATCCATCATTCATGTCTGAAAAATATAGGGAAATTATCAGCTAGTAATCCCTATAGGGAAATTCACCCCATAATTAATAGTCAAAGCAGTTCGAACTAAAATATATGTTACATTAGTCTAGCTTTCATGACTCTAAACTACCCATGAAAAGAGACACAAAACTCGCCAGGTGAAAAACCCACAAAGTGAACCCTAGGAAAAAGTTGAGTACCAGCTCGCTAGACCTATTCTTTTCAAGGTTTAGGTAACAATTGAGAAATTAAAAAAAGAGACACAAAACTCACTTGGTGTAAAACCATCAAAGGGAACCCTCGAAAAAAGTTGAGTTATATCCCGCTAAACATATGCTTTTCATGGTTTATGAAACATTTTAGAAATAAAAAATTAAAAAGTAACAAAACATGTTATGTAAAATCCTATAAAGGGAGGACTAATAAAAAGACTAGTTGTGTCCACTAATCCTATATAATGATGGATTTATAAAAAAATTAAATTGATAATATAAAATACATGAAGTTCATAGGGTTTTCCAGGTAACCCTTCCATCAGTTAATACTACACTTTCTAAGTCCCTCATCTTAGGAAAAATTTATAGTATTAAATGATCAGGTCGATTTGGTTTTACCAGATTACAATTGAAATTGATATATAGTATTATTTTTTTAGATATATCTATTTATGATTAATTTTCATGGTAGGAAAAGACAAAGGATAAAAATTGAAAAAGGTATAAAGTTTTTATTTGTTTATTGGGTGGGAACATAGGATCGTCCACATCATGGTGTCTCCCCCTAATGCAGATAAAAAGATCACGAAATATCCAAAATTACTACAGTAATGCATAACTAGCTTTAGTTACCAAGTCAACTACCGCCTGACGCGAGCCATCAAGGGTCTGCTCCAAACTAGTTCTTTACCTAGCTTATGTTTCATCTATTTGGTGAGTTTGTTTAATTATGGCCTTGATATCTCCACCCTTCTTATTGATGGATTCAAAACATCCATTTTTTTATTACAGATGTTCCTTTAACCTATCTATACAACCTTTACACTCTCACATCTCCACAATCTATGTGACCATTTGATCGTAAGATCTTTTTCCGTAAAAAACTAGGTAATGTAGCTTAGCATTAGAATCCTTTAAGGATTATGCATGATGATTGGAAGAATTAAACATAGCAAGGTCACATTCATAAGAAACTAAGTCTTCTTGAAAAATGTAGATTTGGTGGAAAAGGATATGCAGGTGTTGGTAATAAATCCTACCTGAACCTAAAATAAGAAAAGTTTGGTGAAGGATTTTAGTCTTTTCATCCATTTCCACCCAGGGGTATCTATAATGATAGTATAAATTTGGTACCAGGCCCATATTCCCATATCCTTGTGTTCAATAGTAATATTGGGATCCTGGTCCGGATAACTCATTACCACGATTATGTAATATGGAATTTCAACCCCAACAGAAATGTTTATATTAAAAATGACTCCAAAGGCAGAAAATATTCCGTCTCCACCTGCTTCCCAACTTTAAGAACCTAAACGATAGGCCCACCACCAATTTTTACGGTTCCCGAGGCTATTCCACTAGGACCAGCATCATCAGGTCTGCCAAAATCTCCAGTTGAACACATCATATTTGCACCACCTTTAGTAAGGGGGGGGGGGGCTAGAGGATGAGGCTCCCCTGAGATACTTAGAGTGTTGGGATGCAAGGTGTTCTCCCTTTCAAACTAATGAGTAAGGTGTATCAGTCACCAAGTTGGGGGAGTATAATGGTTTATTCACCTTTTGGATTTCCTTCCATAATATCCTACTTTGATAGTATTCCATCAACATTTTGGCTTAATCACATGATAGAATGTTGGGAGTATCCACGCAAGGAAAGAAAATTTTAATTCCAGAATCTTCATGAATCATCGTCATCCACAACTGTCAAAGGATAACTGGGTATGAATCCTAAATCTGGAGAAGGTGATAAGAGGAAACCCATTATATACATCTAAATTTTCATGAAAACCTATATGGAGTATAGAATTCACAAATGGTTACATCATCCACCCATGTATCCATAATACCATTTTCATAGAGAGATGAGGTAAGAGTGTTCCTCTAAATTTCAATCACCATTATAAACCACCATTCTTGAAGGTACGAGGTAAGGGATGAAAGAAAAGTGGAAAGTATCACTCAATAGTTTGACAACATCATCAATGCCTAGTGATTTTGAGAAAACAACTACACCTTTATGCAACACAGGGTGAAAAGAGAAACGAGGAATTTTTGTGTTACACTGATATGTGTGTCATTAATAATGTTCTTCCTCCCAGTCATATATGAATTGGAATGGCCCATAGAGATGATGTGGATTCCAACATTCTTTCATATTCCCCAAAAAAGTTTAAATATGGTAAAGTGTTAGTACAACTAAGTTGATGACTTGTCCCTCCATCGATTTGGAATTCATCATTAGGGTAAAATCTATGATAGTAGTATTGGAATCACAGGATGGGAAGAGTTACCCACTCAGAAAAATGGTGAAAAAGAATGCAATTCCAAAGTTTGAAAATATGCCTTGCCATATCTTATAAAAAGATTTGGTATTTTGTGATACTTCAAGAGTATCCTAGTATGAAACTTGAATGCCTCATGACTTTTTAGTTGGATGAGTCCTACTATGTCACAATTTTAGCATTGGACTACTAACATGAAAAAACAATTGTATTCAATCACTTAATGAAATAAGAGAGTAGGTATGGAGGGAATGGCCCTGAAAGTCCTCTATCATGATCATCATGTCCCTCTCTAAGGGAGTTACATTATCATTTTGACCCATGTATTGGTCATGGGAAAAAAATTCAATCATATTATCGATAATGGTGATTCTCAAAAGATGGTATACATCCCATAAACTAACCCCAACATGACCATGTGGAGGTGGGATGTATTTGTGATCAAACATAAGTGACTGATCAATTCAAGAAATATCTTGGTCAATGAGAAAACTACAAATTAAGAAACCCATATGGCCTGATATAGGCCAATGACATCCATTCATTCCTAAAATTCCCAACAATTATGGTGAAAAAATAATTCCCTAGCCCACTCATCTAAAAAATCCCCTCCAAAACACTTGTCCCCCATTGATCTCCAACCACCTTCGGGATCACCTCATGATAGGTTGAAAATGGACTCATAATCTTTAATGGTGTATTGCAAGGATATTTCATGACTATGTTGATTGATTTGAGTCCACATAAAATCATTCATAATAAAGACTTTATATTCACCTAGCCTAAAAATGATATTTCCTATAGAGGATATTTTTAATTGAGCATTATCTAGAGACATCTTGAACCAAGAATATAGGAGATTCTAATCAACTGGTAGAATTATAACATCATCTTGAAGTCTGAATTTTTAGAGTGCTAGTCATCTGGACAATGGGTAAGTCAGATGCTCTGGTGAAAGGAGGATCTTCAGAATACCCTCCTTAAGGATGATGTTACATCGAAGGTTCTCTTTAATATTATCAGCCATGTAAGTTAATATCTTAGTCTAAATCATTAAGGTGGAATCAGGAGCCATTTTATCACTATAATGAGTTTATAAAAGCTATATTAGATCCATTGAAAAATTGCATATTAAATTTTGAAGAAGGATTCTACTTCACCAGCGAACCATCCCTTCATTAAGTGTTATCCCACGAAGCGTTAGCTAACAAAGTATCATCCCATAGGGCACTCAACCCACAAGGTGTTATCCAATTGGACTCTCCATTTGTGAAACATTTGTCATTTATGAGGGAGATTCAGAATTACTATTCATGGTTTAGACTTTTAATTTGCAGAAAAATACCTCCGCAAAGAAGAAATACTATACAGAAGTAGAGATGATCATTGAGTTTGTGGAGTTCTCAATTTTAAGATAAATATAGTGAAGGAAAAATAATTCAAGACCCCTATTTATATTCATGGTCCCCTCTTGTAGGTTTTCTTGTATACCACAAACTAGTTCAAAACATGACCACTTTCTACATCAGAAAATCCTTATCTATATCCCCATCAGAACCCATTCTGATGGGAGGCATTTTTTAGGTCCTAGAAATTCCACATACATGAAGAAGAGAATTTCCTAAAATATATAAAATGGTATAAATAAACCCAAAATTAGAATTTGAATAAAAAAATTTCAAAGGGGAGGAATTTCAGAAAGATGATTTGATCCCGGGAGGTTAAAATCACTTCACAGACCACCGCTCTACATGGACTTCCGCCTCTTTATAAATCACCCCATGAACAAAATAATTCACAGGGCAGGACTGTACTATCAGTTCCCATAAACGAAACCACATTTTTTGCAGGTCTAGATGGTGATATTTACCCTCAAGAGCCATTACAAACTAAATAGTTCATGGGATGGGATGGTACCACTAGATATTGTGAATGAAACCACGTTATTTGTGGGGCCGAATGGGGATTTATGCCCCCATGAATCACTGTCCCCCATGAACGAAATAGTTTTTTGGATGGGATGGTACTTCCAACACTCTCTAATTAAATTAAATTGATTTTGTGGTCAGATTGTGATTTATTCCCCTGCAAGTGACTTCCCCTATGAACAAAATCGTTTGCAGGTCGGGGCCTCCTCGGGCTCCTGCAAAAGAATCCTCCTATCCCACCATAGATTACATGTCATTCATTTATCCATTCCCTCCAGTACACTATAAAGGAACCCTGAGGAGAACTCATACGGGAGGATTAACAAATGGATATTGCATGAAGAGAGCCCAAAAAAGAGCAAAAACATGGAGATTTCTATTCGCAGTAGGTAAAAATCGACCACATGGCATTAATGTGGAAATAATTAATTGTACAGACATTTGTGAACATAAAACCCCTTTTGTGAACACCATTCTTATGTTCATAAATAGATGGATCTTTGTGGCCAGGAATACTGCCGAGAAAAACACTATGCAGTCAGAACACTACCCCATATATAAAATCGCTATGTGGGAGGAACAATGCCCCATGTAGAATACTACTAAATGAGAGGATCTTATAAACACATAGAAAAGTGCTACATAAGAGGACCTCATCCCCACATATCAACATGGGACATGGATGGAACCTAGCCCCTCCTAGAAACACACTATATGAGCAGAAAGTAGGTCAACATAGCATAACTCTATGATGATTGTACCCTCACCCCCATAAAAACATGCCATGCAGAGGTAACCCCATCCCATATAATAACATGCTACATGGGATGGGGAATCCTAGGTAGTTCTACTTTCCTTCTCCTATCACTCACTTCTTTCATATCATATGTCCCCACTTTGTCCCCTCTGTGAACCAGTCCATTGGCATTGGGACAAGGCCTCTTCCATAGCAACATGGCATGTATGATCAGAATATTTGGCACATTATCATTCCCCTTGAGTCTAAATACATGTGGTAAGCAGAGTCACATTTTTAACCTCTTCAATAAGGGGGTGCCCTCATAATTTCTTTGATTCTAAATTCTTGAAGTAACAAGGGTTCCAACTTTGATGGTTCTCACATGAACCTCACCAATCTAGGTATTTGGGGGAAACACTATACTTTCCATTTGATGAGGTCTAGTGTTGTACATTCATCTCTTCCCTAAGGACTGGCAGTGAATCCCTCCTAAAGTAATTCCATTTCCTTTCTTGGTCAAGGCGACACTATTTCTTCTCTTCTCTAGCCCAGGACATAGTCGTATGGTTCATCCGATGTGACTATCCTAGAAACTATACTAAAAGATGACACTGGCACATTCAAATCCCCCTATCTCTCCCTTTCGGATTCAAACCTCACCCAGCTACGGATAGAGTGGATCTTGTGATATTGAGATCCACTACATCTTCTTTTATCTCAATCTATTAATGTCTCATCTGAGCTTAGAGGTTAGTGGTGATCATGACATTCACACCATCCCCAACCTTCCCATGGGAATTCTCTATAGATGTAATCCCCAACCTCTATTCATATGATCCTCCTATATGGTATAATCCCAAAAACCATTCCTCAACCTTCAAAGGGCTATATTCTCAATGAATGAGAACTTCAAACGGCCTCCTACATGGTATAATCCATGATCATGCTCCATGGTCTTCCTATATGTTATAAACCCCATTCATGTTCAACGGACCTCTTCCTCATTTTTAATCCCCAAATTTCCAAATTGGGTGGGATTTGGTTCCCAACTAACTAGGATACATAGGAAGCCTTCCTGAGGTCCAAAACAAACACAAAAAAATCACCCTAATGTTCTCTGGGCTACATTACTAGAAGGTTCATATCCACTTGGGAGACCATGTCTCTTCTGGGTCCCTTGGGCCACCTAGGTGTCAGTACCACACCATCGTTGACTAGGAACCTTTCACATAAACGTTCTAGCCACATGATGTTAAACCGCATGGTTTGGTCTTAGCCACATGACCTTAAAAGGTGATGTGTACTATTAAGTGGAATCGAACTATATAGTTCTAATTCCTCGCAAAAGGTTATATATGAATCCCATCTTATGGGTCTGATCCCAAAATCAATAATTCCATCCACATCCCTAGATGACTGAAACTCCATAGTACCTCACCATGTGTCTTAAACCATCATTTTCCTAATGTACAAGAAAATAATCTATAATCCATCCATAAAAGGGTACCATTCTTGGAAAACCTCTAATAAGTAGAAATATCACTTTCAATCGAGAACCTAGGATATATACAGATGATTCTGGACCCATTATTCTTTGTATTGGATTGATAATTTAGGGTGATTCACATATACATACTTGGATATGAAAAACAGATTCAGTAATATATCTTAAATATATAAAATATTCCATGAAGAGGAAATAATTCCCCCCATAATGGTGTGATGAGAACAACTTCTAATCCTCTTGAAAAATGTGAGTTCTTAAGTGTAATTGTCCAAGTTACCCAATAAACTCCTTCCTTTATAAATAATTTTCAGGATTCTATGTGAATATATAAGCCATTTGATGTTTTTGGATCCCCGAATAAAACTTGTTGGAGACATTTGAAAATAATAAACACAATGTGAATGATTGTACAAAACTCAACCCCCTACAATTAACCATCGTCCTTATAAATTTATTTCAGAAACAATAACATAAAGCTACTATCTGTTCCAAGTAATCCCAATTAGAAGTTAAATCCAGAAGAATCAGAGGCCTTGACAACTCTATGAATTATTATAGTAGGTAGCGTGAGGATCAGATTAATAAAAAGAAAATTGACTGGGAAGGAAGGCCAATATCGGCTGAAAATTTGAATTTCCCCCTTAGGATAAAATTTCTTTAACTAAATGTAATGTGGAGAAATTTAATGGAGTGACATGTTGGAACATACTAGGAAACTGAGAAGAATAATTATTCCATATAAATAGATGATGGTATTCCTTCCCCAAAATGGATGTCACTATAAAAAATATTGATGAGACTCATGGATCTAAAGAGACTCATATTGGAGGAAATAATTTCTCCAAATTTTCTCTTAATCATCCTTCTACAATATCATAGAAGAAAGTAACCCATAACCAAATTACTTTTGTTTCTATTAAAACAGACTCATTTTTTAGTGTAGGTTCAAATCCAAATTATAAGAATATGTGGATACATAAAAAATTAATTAATCCAACCAAATAATAAGGGTGGATACAAGTAATATCAATAAAGATAAGTCCCAAAATGATTCGACCAAGAAGTAAAGTAAAATCTAGAATCATCAAGGCAATAAATCTAGTCAGGCATATGATACTAGAAAAGTAAGGAGGTTTATTTTCAATCATTAGTTTTTCTATAAATATTAACATGTGGATATTATTTTTTGGAATAATATATAGTAAAATAGAAACTAGGGTAGTGAATCTAATATGATTAGGGATTTTACAAAACAAAAGAAGAATACACATATGAAGGAGAGTCTATTTATCAAGAATATATTATGTTGTCTAGAAGACTTGCTTAATTATTTCATCCAATGTTTTTGCTGATATGATGAGTGATGGAATATACCAACCATCCACTACTCATATACTGATGAGAAGAAAAGTCCACCACAATTTTAGAATCAAAGAACAAAAGTATAAGAGTGTTCCTTGGAGAATAGGAGGAAGAAGTTATTTAAGAAATTTAAAAATAAAGATACACCCAAGAAGAATGATAAAAGGGATTACATGAAATTTATATTAACCAAGAGAAGACACATCAACTAAGGAATTAGAGGTTATAATATGTACCACAAAAAAAGTTTATGGAAATTAAAAAAATATAAGCAATCTAAAATTAAGCAGGGAATCGATTTAGAAGAGAAATAATAAGATATGATTGATAGAAGAAATTATTGAGTGAGATTTTGATAAATTTCTAAAGAAAGGTAACTGAAAATCAAGGAAGAAGACATTTGTAAGCTCCAATAAAGAATGTTTTAAGAATGAATTCATACTTGTTTTTCATGATAGAGTGAAAGCTATTATAGAAATACAAAAATTTGAAGATGAAACACTAGCTAGAGTTAAGGAAAAAATGAGAACAAGTTGTTCCACTTGAAGAAGAATTTAAAGTTAATGAGAGGTTTTCGATATATGTAATATCGAATGTATCACAATTTTTTTAAAATTGATGTATATTGGATATGATGCAACAAATTGTTTGACTCTTATACCTCCTCAAAAATAGATGATGAAGATAAAAAAAAAGCATAATGGAATGAAGTTCCACTATTGGTCGATGTGAATATATTTAATCAACCTAACATTAAGGTGAATGAAAGTAAAAAAGTACATGATATTTAATAAATATCACAATTTAGAATTTTGAGCTGACACAATCATAAAGAGTATCTAACATTTTCAAGATATAGAGAAAAGAGTCTCTAGGTTGAGAGAAAATTCTCAACCCCATTGCATTTATTGAAAATCACATAAGTGTTCCAGCTTAATCTATTACTTATTTTTTATTATTTATGAGTTTAAATTGTAGGTAATTGAAGTTTAATTTCATTCTCAATAGTATAATTAAGTTAATTAATTGGAAAACAACAAGTTGGAATGATTATTCCAGATCTAATGTAATCTTTAATTGTTTCACAATAGTGGTTTGTCAATATGAACATCTTGAATATTATAAAATGAAATTATCCACCATGTAAAATGAATTTATTTCAACCCTTAAGAGAGGAAAAACAAATAATTAAATGCTATCAAGGTTTGTTTCATGAATATGTAGAATTTCGGGTTATCTCAAAAGAATTTGAAAATTAAAGTAACCCAATTACACATATTTCCCTTGTATTGATTATATAAAATTTGTAAATAAATTTGGATTTCTGTATATGAGTAAACTCATAGAAATGGGGAGTAAATTATTCATAAACATGAAATTTCTTATGTGTTTACTAAAGTTTGATAGATAATATATTCTTGATAAATATATTTTATACATTCCCCAATTGAGAAATAAGTTAGTTCTTTCCATGATTTCACATGCATGGTAGTTGATGGATTAAATAAAAAAATGTTTTATATCACTTTTTTTCTACAACTGGTTTTCCCATATAGACTTAGAGTATACTACCTTAAGTATCTTTACTAATACAACCATATAGAACTATCCTTATTTTAGAAAAAAGGATAATAGAATCCCGAAGGCCTTGAAATTTATAATTTGAAATGGGAAAAACCTGAATTAACAATTTTCATTTATTATCAATAAGGTGGATAATAGACATTGATGTGATTTAAGTAAATTATATTAACCAAAAATCCAATGGGTGATATTTAGAAGACCATGTGGGAGATTAATGTGCACAGTTATATTTTTTGTTACTATGTGACAAGGAATCAAAGTCAATGTATGATGAATACCTCTATGATTAGTGATTAATCATTAAAATAGAAATATTGAAATTAATTTTAGAAATTATAGAGAATTTTGGTGATGATTCTAGGAGAATTTTTATGGATTCACGAAATAGAATTGAATGTCATACATGAGAAATTCTCTATGATAATTCTAATGATTGTTGAAATTTTTTATATTTAAAGACAAGTGATAATTGTAATAGGAGAGCTCACATTATCTACAACATTTTATAAGGTGAATACCATGAAAATACTTATTTTCATGAAGAACGTGTTTAAATGAAGGAATTCAATACCATTATTATTTCATGAATAATTTGAATGACATTTGAAGATGATAAAAAAAGAACATGCAATATTTCATTATTTCAGGAGGATTTTTTAATAGTATAAGGTAGATATTTATTTTCATGAGGAATATTGTCAAAGTCCATAAAAAATAAAAATATATTTATATTTTTTCCTGATGGAATATTTTGAATAAGTTATTTATGTTTTTGATTAGAAATGTTATACTTAGTAATTACTAAGTATATAGTGGTCCAAAAATTGATAAATAAATGGCCAAATATTAGGACCCCTCAACAAAACTTATAGGACCGAAGGTTAAACCACTTGGAAGAGGTTGAATAATCTATATAGGGTTTTCATGGTTTACAATTTTGATGAATGTGTTTATATTTTTGTTGGAAAATGTTATACTTAGTAATTAATATGTATATAGGTGTAAAAAATCAGGAAAACCAATACCAAAATGAGGATCCCCCAACCAAAGATGTGGTACTGAAGCGTTATCCATGTGGGAGAGGTGAACAATTCTATTCATGTTAGGAAATGTAATACTTAGTAATTATTAATTTTGAGAGGGTTAGAAATTGGGAAAGACAATGGCCATATGAGGACCCCTCAACCACAAATGTTGGACCAAAGGGTCACCATGTGAGATAGTATGACCAAGATATCCATGTAAGTAGATGGTAATTCTTGATTTCATAACACTCACATAGAGACAACATAAAATATGTGCATGACTAGCACATAGGGCATGCATAGGTACCCAAGGGACCACGCAAGCGTGTGGCATGGCCCATGTAAGGTGTGGGTGTAGTTTATCCAGATGCTGAACCAATTTTTGGATCACGGGGCTGTAAACGTGAGAATTATTATTATTAAGACATAAACTTCATTGAATTTGATTGGGGACCAAAAACGAAACTAAACTATACCATTGTATTAAATTTATATGTACATAATGTTGTTAATCTTATTTATCTAACCCAAACTGCCTGACCGGATGAGTTTCATTGTCCCCTACCTCTTAATGATGAGTTTATACAATGATTTGTATCCATTTTTCATAAAATCCATACTAGTGTTCGATGATTATACATCCAACCATCCTCCAATGATCAAAGTGAGATGAATAAGACCTACCCAAACAACCAGAATCCATGCATGCAACTTCATCTTGAATGCATATCATAACTCAAAGAATATGCATTGGAAGAATGTAATCGATGTTTCATGGGCCATTTTTCACATCTATAATTAATAGAAAAGTTAAATATTATAAATATATGCAGCATGAATTAATTTCATGAACATGAGTGGTCGATGAAATCCAGTATCATGATGACGTAATGTTATTTGGTGTAAGGTTATTTGAGAGATGTAGTGGTATTTAGAGATATTAATATCATGACACCACATAATTTTTGGGTGCCTCAACATAGAATTAAATTTAGATCAAATTTTATGATACCTCATCAATGAATATTGATTAATTGAGTCTCATGATCATTTTTTTCCATTTATTATTTTGAGAGGATCTTGTTTCCCAAAAATAGAGTACCGCATGTATAATGACCAAATATTTTCATACACAGATATTAAATTAAATTTTTATGGACATTATTTAAATTACACAAACACATGCTAATGTATCAAAAAGGTGTAGTTTCTTTGTAATCAAGGAATCATAAAAAACTAGCACATAGGTGAACAACATCATATCCCAATAACTTCATCATAAATGGAACCCTTTATAGACCAATCATACAAAATACATTTCTTTATAAACTATGGAAAAGAAACATAATAAAGGGTGTGTTCAAATTAAAAATATGGTTAAAAAGGGGTATATATAAACATAACATTACTAGAGGTGTATGATAATAAGAGAATAACATTTAAAAACCATACACTACATCTTAAAAATAATAATATTGGGTCATGACATAAAGAGTTGTAGTTAATAGAACATGAATCAAAATGAAATCCAAAAACATGATCCATGATATCATAATAATGGCATAATATATGGAATTTTGGCATACATATAAGTATAAAGAACAATTTCTTAGTAGTTCAAGGTACATTTTTGAGACTATCATAGTCAAATGGGTTCACTCCCCGAACCATTATAGTAGTAAAGGTTCACCCCCAATATTATCATAATGGATAGAGTCCCCTATGGAATTGGGTTCACTCCCTATTCCATCCCTTTTTTATCTCATGAGATATCAACTTTTACCCAATACATTATAGAGGCGTATAGGTCTCACCCATCACATAACTACAATAATACATATGTGTGCCACCAGATCATAAAAAAATTTTCAAATCAGAACCCAGGAAAATAAATGGGTATTAAAAATATGTTATCATATAATAAACTATGGAAAAGAAATAGGTTTCATAATCATTTCATCATTTCATCAGAGCATTACCCATTGAAAAATGAAGTGGGTTTCATAACTATTTTATCATGGTATAACTCGTGGAAGAGAAATGTGTTTTATAAAAAACATATCATCATAAATATAAACCATTTAGAGAAACAATAAAAAATGTATCATTGGATAAGTAAATAAAATGATGTCATCATAGATGGAAAATGATTTTTAAAGAAAAAAAAGTTGGATAATTTCTTATGGAAAATATCCTATATTTGAAAAATAATCTTTTAAAATTAGAAATTCATAAAATATTATTGGAATCATATTCTTTGAAAATAAACTTGAAAAATTATATAGGAATATTAAAAGTAAATAATATCAATGATGTTGGCAAATTTGGTTTATATCGTACATGTTAATACAAATATTCCTTTCACATTTTCGATAAAATTCAAAAGAGCCATGTTTGGGAAACTTCATGAAAATTTCATTAAAATTTTTTATAAAAATTAAAACACGGTTAAAAATGTATTCAATAAATAATTTTTATAATTATAAAAACATTTTTGAAATCATTTTTAGAAAACATCAGTTTGGATGAAAAAAAATCGACCGAAGAGATAAAAAATGATTTTTCTTAAAGACATTATCTTAAACTATTCAGTACATAGAGGAAAATGAAGGGAAATATGTATTTTTATGACTTAATAAGAAGAGAATAAAATTCATGTTTTTTAGAGATTTATCATAATATTTCATCATCATAATCATAATAATAAACAATCCCCATAATGGATGATATTGTGATATAAAATCATTACCACTTCAGTATCTTTTGAATCATCATTACCATTAAATATTAACATAAAAATAAAAAATAAATATCATGAAAATAATAATATTTATGATATTACATGTAAATTGGGATGTATATACACCTCATAAAATAAGATAGGTTCATAACATAACATATTTCTCAAAGAAGGAAAATTGATACAAAAAACCCTTACCTTAAGTCTTGACTTCACTCATACACATTCAAGAAAAATGTATTATAAATATAAGTTTATTAAACATATATTAAAGAAAAATAATTATATAAATAATATCATATATGATTTAATTATGACATTTTATTTCATTTTTGTTAACAATTGCAGGTTAAAGGCATGTTTCGGGCAATAATTGATTTACCTTTTTTGTATCTTTTTATTTGTCATTTTTGGTCCCCAAACTTTTATAATGGTAAAAATATATATATAATATTAAACATGATATAAAAATAATATATATTCAGTATATATATATATAGTAATACATAAAAATTATTGATAGAAAATTAAATACACCATTCATGGAGACGATAGGCCATACGTACTCACGAACGATGCTACCATTTCCTTGATCGATGAAGAGAAATAAAGATAAATAATATATTACATTTAAATAATCATATATATTTCATAAATATCACATATATTCATTTATATTATCCTTTATTACCTTCCATTTAAATTGTACGTGAAAAAATAGATCACATCACTTTGTGAGGCGGTATTCCGCCAAACACACAGATGATGTTATCATATTCTCTGTTGAATAGAAAGTAAAAAACGTTATGTATGATAATATATTATTAGAATTATAGTTACGATAAAAAATATCATATATATATATATATAATTTATCCATCATTATACCCAATCAAGAGAGGTGCTTATGGAAAACGTTTCACAACGGTTTGTTAGGCGGTAGTTCGTCGTACACAAAAGAGATGTTATCATTTCTCATTTTAGGGAGGAGGGTATGGATGTAGTTAATCATCATAACATAAAAACATATAATTATATTTAATATATTTATATTATTTTATCATAATTCTTTAATATTAATTGATGGAGGTGTAGGAAAAATAAAATAAAAAAGCTTGTTGAATAACGTTACCTCTTCTTCGGGTAACCTCCTTAATTTTACCCCAAAAACATACCAAGGATGGAATTTGAAAAAATTAAGGATTATAGTGTTATATTATTCAATTAGTAATGTTTTTTGGAAATTATTTTCCTATAAAAACTATTTTCTATGTGTGAATATGATAGGAGAGTGGGTGGCCTTTATAAGTGAGGTGTGTGACACACTTGTAATTTCAGAAAATAAACTATGTACCCACTTTTTAATCTTGAAAAAAGGATTGAAAAAGGAAAATTATAAGTAATATAACATTTAAGGTATAAATAATTCCATCCACGGGTTTTTTACAAGTTTTTTATCATTTGTAACACTTAACCTTTTAGTTTACCTCCTTGGTAAACCCATTTTTACCTTAATTGTGATAAATAATTTTTACTAGTTTTACAATTCATTACGGTAAAAATTTAAATTTAAGATATTATATAATAAAAATTATGATTTTTATAATATTTAATAAATTATCCCAATTTCTATTTTTATAATTAGAAAATTATAATTTAAAATTAAACCCATTGTCGCGATAAGAAAGTGGTTTTCCAAAGAGAAACTTTTCAAATGTTTAAAGTGTTTATATAAAAATATACTATAAAAAATATTCAAATGAATGGAATTGATTTAATATATATCTAATTTAACTAATTTTTCTTTTAAAACCATTTTAAAAAAAATTAACTGTATAAATTTTTTAAATGAAAATGAAATTTTTAATAAAAAGCAGTATTTTTCACTATTCATCAAAAAAATTAATATCTTCAGAAAAATATAAAAAATTCACACTAGGATAATTTAGATATGATGAATTAAAAAATAAATTTTATTTGGTAAAATAATTTTTCTAAACTTTTAATAAATTAATTTATTATTATTAACAAAATTAAATAAAAAACATTTTTTGGGACAATTGTATTTTCAAAACATGTGAAGACATTAAGATAAATTAAGTACTTTTTTTCAAATAATTTTTTTACATAAACCCATTATTATTAATATTATTATTTTGATAATTCCTATTAATTCTTTCAAGTTTAAATTCTAGTCAATAATTATCATTTTTAAATAATAATATTAATAATTTTTCATCTTTCGTCAAAACTCGATGTTCTATATAACGCAAGCTATCAAAAAACATTAATTTATTTGAAGCAAATAAATTCTTAAAAACGTGGGGTGTAAAATTATACCCCCTTTAAAATGAATTTCACCCTATAAATTCTATCACTTTGTGAAAAAAAACTATGGATACTCCTACCTCATTACATCCTCAGGTTACCACATAACTCGCTCAAACTAGTGGTTTCACCACCAAAATTTTACCAAGTGAGTGGTATTATTTTATATAACATTCACTATATCATCTAGATTTTCCAACTATTTTTTCAAATAAGAAATATCATTCTCTATGGTATGACCTCAAAGCTCAGTACATGTTATGGTTAGGGTATGTAATTCCACAATAATGATACATGGAGAACATTGTGGACTTGAGATAGGTCTGGTTGAGTCACCAACCAACATGATACCATCCTGAGATGATAATAAATGTAAAAGGTAATTATATAACATCGGATTACGTTCCTCTTATTCTCAAATCTCATAACCTTCTTCCAGGGATAAATTATTAGAAACACCTTATCACCAATTTCAAATTATAGATTATCAAGAACCGAATTTGGTCGCCATAAAAACCAGCACCTGACCCAGCCATTGTAAAGTTCTGAAGGGAGTTCCCGATCCCCGTGGGCTGGAACAAGTTCTTGGGTATCATAAAAAGGAAATTGGGAATTATTTACCTGGGTTTATAAACATAAAACAACAAACGAAACCAAGAAACAAACTCTGGATTTTTCAAACCGATTTTTTTTTTACTAAAATTCAGAACTTAATTACATAGTTTAAAACAACACACAAAGACTATAACTAATGAATAAAATCAAAAATTATAGACTAAGAACCATCCTCATGGCCAAGGCACCACACTCAACATGTCTCCACAAGACAACACCATGATGAACCGCTAGAAACCCAAACCACTGGCACTAAAAACTGTACCCAAACCTGTGACAAAAAATAACCAAGTCTAATTATACACAAAGGTGTAAGTATGGTGTGATCCAAAGCCTAATAGGATACCACCACTAAGATATTTTATGTGATAAACATTTAAATATGAAAAGCATGAAAGCTTTTTAAAACATGAAATGCTAGCTACAATTTCTAAAAGATGAAACATTAAATAAAACAATTTTCAAGTGGGCTATTTTAAAAAATCAAAACATTTAAAAATAATTCCAATGCTACTGAAATTTCCATCCAAACATAATTTATGCCAATGGTAAGAGTAAAGCATCTAATGAGCATAAGTAACAGGAAATAACCCCCACACACTAGCTCATTGTGTTTCCCACGTACCTCATATCTCAGTGAAAGTAACCATTAAAAATATTTGTTCTCATGCACGAGCCACTATTAGGGAACAAACCCATAACCTAGTGGTCCCCCATCATCGTCATCATAGTTTAGGTAGTTTTTTCAATGTTAAACTTGTTACGTGTAACTGAGGCCAAACCCCATGGGATCACTAGCGTACTAGTACACATCCACCAACTTAGATACTCAGGATTCCCTCTGGTGGTCAAACAAGTTCAACAATCCAAGAAATATAATTTGCACATGAAAATACCACTTCCACATCACACATCAACCAAACAGACCACATGTACATCACACTAACCCATCATCTCCCTTTTCATTCATGTTTATTTTGAAATCCAACTCACACAAAAATAGTCCACAACGCATTTTTCATATCTTTCACAATTCAAAAAATCCATTAAAAATTTATAAATTCTTTCCCAAGAGGCTAGATATCACATAACATCCCACTCACATGTTACATAATACCCTTTTCATAAACAAAATTCATTTTTCAAATCACACTCACACAAAACAGCCCACATCACTTTCACATCTCCTTCACACTTTAGTAAATCCTTTAAGAATTTTTATAAAACATTTTCAAGACGATACACATCACTTAGAAGCCCCTTCAACATTTAAAATAGACCATTTCAAAATATAAACAATCCAAAATAGTTTTCCAAGATGGTTTCACCAATTTCATAAATAATTTAACCCTTTAAATCTTTTATAAAACAATTATAAGGAGTATACCCAAGCTTTGCACATAAAACCCATTTCAAAATCATCTTTTAAAAAAAAATCACACCAATATCAACCCAAAATAGAATTTTTATCCCTAAAAAATTAATAAACCACTATCAAGTATTCTAAGAACACCTCGAATAATACCACCAAAGATGAACATGAAGACAAACATAGTTTCGTAAAACGCTTTCAAGAGTCATAACATGGTTTTACACATAAAACTCTTTCAAAACACCTCTTTCAAACCCAATGGAAAACCAAGAACCTACCAAATAAGAATTGGCATCCCAAATATGATTTAGTAAATAAAATTATATGTTATAAAATACACCCAAATAATACCCCAAGAGTTACACATGAAAAACACCCAATTTCAAGCAAAAATGAAACTAAAAAATTAAATGCTTAACCAAATCAATAATAAAAAGTTTTTTCACAACACACAACATATGAGGGATATGAAAAACTAATAAATATAGCAAGATAACGTATCAATAATTGTTTACACATGGAACCACCTATCGAATATATTGAAACCCTCAAATCTTTGTTCGAAACATCAATTGCACCGCCACCGCACCACAAAGAAGATAAATAAATCCCTAGACCACAATATTTCTCCCAAAAGACAAGAAGTTAGACCGTAGGTACAAAACCTAGATTTTGAACAATTTATAACTCATGAAAGGGTGAATGAAACCCTAAGGAAATGGAAGAAATGAAAAAGACAATGGTTTATTTACTTGATTTTGAAGTTTCCCCCATAAAATCTCCCTTCAAAATTGAGTCCCAAGGGAGGGGAGAGGGATTGAAGTCTTTACATGGAGGTAGAGCATGAAATTCATAATAGAGCGGGGGATTTGGTTTATTTCTGGAAGGGAAAAAGGGTTGAAACACGTCAAATTTTAATGGGCTGGAAACCCTTGCACAGTTTGGCTGCACGGTTTGGAACTGTGTGGCCAAACAGTGTAGCCTGTTCTGGCCACCCAAAAAGTATCAATTATCCTCCAATTATAGGGGTGGTTTATAAAGACCCTGAATTTCCATGTATTTTTTTTTTAAATATATGGGAATTTTACGAGTCTGCGAAATTTGACGGCGCGTGATTTTGAGGCCCGGTGTACCCGGAATCAATTGCTGAAGTTTTGTTCTGGTACGTTCATTAAACAAACGAGCGGGTTTTTTATAACTTTTTAATCGGTGATCGGAATTGAAAACTGAGGGCACTGTTGAACTCGCAGCATCGTTATTCGCTTAATAAGACTTTCACCTCGATAGCATTTGGTCAAGGGTGAAAGTTATTTTTTGGGTTTTTCATGGAAATAATAAAATAAAATGGACACATGTTTTATTTTATTTTATCTATTATAACCGCCCATGTGGAAGTTGGAGGTGGGGACCACTACACCTTAACCTCCCATGAGAGTTTATGGTTGTAGGACCCAACCAAACCTAACCTCCCACGAGAGGTTAAGGTGTGGGGACCACCCGAGACTAAACCCCCCATTTAATTGAGGAAAACCTCTCAACTCCCTCATAAATGAGGGAGAGTCTCTTGACCTCCCTTAACATAATGGTGCCTCCACCCCCCATCTTTTAATGGTGTCAACCCTTCCCCTTTAATTAATTGAGCCATCTCATTTAATTAAATGCTACAATTTAAATTTTAAACTCATCAAACTAAATAATATATAATATATTATTTGGAGGGGCTATCTATTCATTTATTGGATAAAGGTTGGAAAAGGAGGATTAGAGCTCTTGGGAGAAAACTCTCCAATGAAGAACGATTCCTCCATGAATAACGCTCCAACGACGAAGAACATCGACCATGACTTTGAATTCATTTCTTGGAGATCCCTTCGACGTTGGACGTGTTCGTCTACAATGAATCGATGTCCGCCTTCTCGCACCAACGTCAACCAACTTTGAACAAGGTAGGGATTTTTTTGAATATGGTATTATTCCCTTGATTCATACCTTCTCAAACAAAGAATCATTGTGGATGTTTTCCTTGTGGGATGGGAATAATTTTTTGCGGGAAGTGATTGATGTTCTTCATTCTTAACTTCTATTGAGCAACTTGCTACCACTCTAAACATGGAGGGTGCAGGACAAACTAACATGGCCTGACCCCTACGCTGATCTCCTTTGGTGTTCTTCACGATGCAGAAGGATGGTAACCTACGTGGAGGAGCACAAGAATGACATTTGGCACCCCCGTCGACCGCGAAAATGGCAACGAAACACGGAACCTCCCCTCAGCACCGTCGCCCCGCCGCGCCCTTGAAGAAGCCCCGACCGATCCGCCCTCACCCTTACGGCATCCCCACGGCTTCGCCGCCCACCCGCCCCGTGCACCCCACAACTCTGCCACCCACACGCCCTGTAAACCCCGCAGCTCCGCCATCCGCACGCCCCATGCACCCAGCGCCTTCGCCGCCTGTGCGCCCTGCATACCCCGCGACTCCGTCGTCCACTTGCCGCGCGTACCCCACATACCCCGCGGCTCTGGCCTCACGGCGCCCTCCCGAGCTGCCCCGATCGCACCTACCACCGGCCTCTCGAGCCCCAACTGAGCCGGCCTCCTGCGCCCCTCGCGGCGCCCCGACTGAGTCGGCCTCCTGTACCCATTGCGGCGCCCCGACCGAGCCGGCCTCCCGTGCCCCTCGCGGCGCCCCAGCTAAGCCAGCCTTCTGCGCCCCTCGCAGTGGCTCAGCCAAACTGGCCTATGTCGTCACAGAGCCCTCCAGGCAGGGTCACCCACGCGGTGCACTCCAGGATGAACCACCCTTACACCGACCTACGTCCGGTCCGTGCCCTCTCATCTCTCTGTGGCCGGTTGGGCAGGGCCCGACGGGCCAGGGCGAACCCAATGGGCTGGCCTACACAACGAGCCAGGCCAACCCATACGGGTCAGGCCGGGCCGACTGGAACCGGGCCCACTACGACCCCTTTACTTTCTTTTGGCCATATCTTTGGCACCAGATGTCCGTTTGATGAAACTTCTACAGCGCCATCAATCTTGGAGTATGATGGTCCCTTTGAGTATACCCCACTGGAGTTTGGGTATAGTTGACATATGGTCAGGTTGGATCATGCACGAATCCAACCGGGCCCCCAGGACTAAATGGCTAATAACTCACAGACCGGGCGTCCGATTGTCACATCGTCTGTTGCGTTGAGACCCATATGATGTGGTGGATATTTGGGTTTCTTCTTCATGGGAATTCATGGTAGTTGGAGAATCGACCAGTAGCTTTTGGATCGGTTCATCTGGAGACGAGCAAGCTTTTGTGTGGGAACCTAGTAGCTAGATGAGACTTGACAATGGCTGACTGATTTACTCGGAGTTACTCGACTAGCCTAGTGGGGATCACTTGGTTATGGCGGTAGACCCACGGAGGAGGAGCGCCTGGTTGTGACGGCAGACCCGCAGTACTCAACAGGAGGAGTACCTCTGCAAGCTATGAGGGGGAGCACCTGGTTGTGGTGGTAGACCCATGATGGGGAGCACCACTGTGTGATGCAGCAGACCCATGGTACTCGACAGGAGGAGTACCTCAACAGTCCAAGGTTAGGTGGAAGCACGCTTGGTGTCACAACAGACCCACTGTACTCGACAGAGGAAGAGTTCTCCCATAGCCGTGGTTTCGATAATGTGAATAAAAATCATGGTTGAGCTGAGTCAGTACTTTTGTGTTTTCCTCATGATTAAGATGGATCACATGATAACTTAGGTATATGTACGGGCATATACCTAAGTAAGGTTATCTGTAGATTTCATACTTTTTGGTTTATCCTCATTGGATTTTTTGAGACCTTGAGGGTCTTGGGGTCCCTTATGAGTATCGTTATACTCACCCCTACACGGGCTATGCCCGCACCTTGTTGTGTTGGTTGCAGATGATGGATAACACTGACTGAGGCTGAGAGTACCAGGACTAGACGGTACCCTGAGGTGGACCTTACGATGAGTTAGTACACGGAGGAGATTGACGGATGTGGAGTGCTAAAGAGGCTATATGTACCTAACCTTCAGGTAGTAATCTCGGAGGATGACCTAGTTACTACTTTTATATCTTTTTCTTCAGTTGTATTGTTTTCAGTTTTACTTGTACCTTTTTTGTTGGACTTGTATTCTGAACCCCTTTTTACTTACAACAGTCTTTTGTTATATAGTTTACTTAGTGTTTTGTATCCAGCTATGTGCCCTGTTGTGTGCATTTATAGGTTATAATGGAAATGCCTTTCCATTTTAATCTAATTACACCTTTGGTGCAAGTCTCCAGCCCCTGGCCTATGGAAGGCAGGCTTGGGGTAGTCACGACATGGGCCCCGGGGGACGGGTCATGACAATTGGTATTAGAGGTGTCGGTTCTACCACAGAACATAGGACTTTAATTTGTAGTTTCATTGAAGCAATAGTGTTAAGTGTAGTGATTTTGGATTTCAGTTCAGGGAGTCCAGTGTTGGTGTGGTGGTCAACGTATCCATACACTCGGACTCTAACTTCTAATTTCTGACACAGTGCATGAAAACACTGATTGTGTTTGTGTTTTTAAAAGTTTTATTTAGGTCAGCTCAACCAGGTCAACTCACTAGGTATAAAATTTTCAATGTAGTGAACCTCTTTCTTTTTAGGATGCCTCCACGTATACATCCAGCTAGAGTTTTGAGAGTTGTACACATAGTTATCCCACCAAGCGACGAGGCTTCGGTGAAGGGCCTTTTTCCAGTGCATGCACCAGTGGTACCACTCCCCATTGGGCCACTGATGCCACCATCCCCAGCAGTAGATGATGCACACCACTTGAGCGCATTGCACGTGTTCCAATGCTAGAGGCCACCCAAGTTCCGGGGAGAGACGGACCCACATGTAGCTGAGGATTGGCTGGAGGCTATGGTGAGAGTTTTCTGACTGGTAGGGACACCATCAGACCTCATGGTGATTCTTGATGCCAGCCTTCTACATGAAGCAGTGGGAAAATGGTGGATCTTGATGATCTAGGTCCACGAAAAGGTGACGCTTCTCTGGGTAGACTTCAAGAGTCTGTTTCAGGTAGAGTTTTTTCAAGCTACTCTTCACGTAGTGCGCATCCAGGGGAAACATTATCTGCAGCAGGGAAGCATGATTGTAGCTCAGTACTCAGCAAGGTTCACAGACCTCTCAAACTACTCCACCGATATGGTGCTGGACCCATTCTTCAGGGCCCAGACCTTTGAGTATGTGCTCATATGGGAGATCAGATCTCTAATGATCTCACTCAGCATCCTGATGCAGGCAAGGGTGTCAGAGAGAGCCCTCCTAGTAGAAAGTTTCCTTGCTGAGCAGTCTCCAGATGCGAGATCCACCACCAGTCGACATGTAGCAGAGACTTCTGCATTTGGCAGTAGATAAATTTCTTAGAGGTCAAAGAGGACTAGACCTATAGGTGGATGACCGCATGAATCATGATCGGTTTTGTGGGGCACCCAAAGAGGAAATGGACATGCCGAGAGTGGGTAGTGATACGCATGTGGCGAGCAAGGTCACATGGCTCATTACTGGCCAGCCCTCCATTCAGATGATCATCATAGTTTTGAAGGACTGCCCAGACATTGACATAGATTCGATTAAGGCGGTCCGTAGGGAGCAGGAGGACGTGGTCGAGGAGCTGGTAGTACAGCTGGCAGTGGGCAATGTTTAGAGGTGTTTCTGCCCCCATTAACATGAGGTCCACCCCAACTGCAGGGAGTAGGTGGTCAGGGGAAATCTCAGCTCCGGGCGGTTGAGGCATACGATCATGACGCTCCGGAGATGATTTGAAGGACGATCTGTGTCTACTCCACCATCGCTGTAGTACTTATAGACATAGGTTCCAGTCACTCTTTCATTGACAATGCCCTTGTTTGAAGCTCGAAGATTCTGAAGGAGCCGTTGGGTTGATCCTTAAGGCTAGAGACTCCTACATGAGCAGATTCGACGATTACGCACTGGTGCCGGTAGTGCGAGCTTACTCTAGGAGGCTAGAGCTTCGGTTGGGATCCCCTAGTAGCAGCATCGAGGCCTTACGATGTCATCTTGGGTATGGACTGGTTATCTACATTGAATGCTCAGATTGACTGTATTAGGGGCAAAGTGTTGTGTTTCCACAAGGATGGGACTAGGTTTGCCTTCACCAGTGAGAAAAGACCCTTTGCAGTATAGGACAGACTTACCCGGAGGAGGGTGCAACCGATCACTCATCTGTTCACTTGCCTTACCCTCAGAGCAGTTGATGTAGAGAGTCTGAGCTATTATGTAGTGGTGGACCTGTACACAGATATTTTCTCTGATGATGTCACAGGTCTACCTCCTCACGAAGAGGTATACTTTTACATTGACTTGTACCTTGGGATGGCACCGATATCTATTACAGCATATTAGATGGCTCCTACGGAGCTTTGCGAACTGCAGGTACAACTTAAGGACTTGCAGGGGAAGGGATTCATTTGGCCCGATATTTCTCCCTAGGCAGCCCCAATTATGTTCGCTAAGAAGGTGGATGGGAGCTTGAGGCTTTGTGTTGACTATCGGCGCCTGAACCAGGTGATCGTGAAGAAAAAGTACCCAATCTATAGGATTGATGACCTAGTTGACCAGCTGAAGGGAGAACGATGGTTCTCGAAGATAGACCTCAGATCAGGCTATCACCAGCTTAGAGTTCGAGACGAGGATGTGGAGAAAACAGTTTTTAGATGTCGGTACAGCCACTACGAGTTCTTTGTTATACCATTCGGAATAACAAACACTCCAGCAGTGTTCATGGGACTCATGAACATGATATTTCATCCATACCTTGATATCTTTTTCATAGTCTTTATCAGTTCCATTCTGATCTACTTGACTACTGAGGAGGAGCATGTCTATCATTTCCGGGTAGTACTGGACACACACTGAGAGAACTAGCTTTATGGTAAGCTCTAGAAGTTCCAGTTCTGGATTCGAGAGGTTCACTTCCTGGGGCATGTCATATCAGAGGCTGGAGTTTTAGCGGATCCAGCAAAGATTTAGGTGGTACTTGCTTGGGAGCCACCCTGGAGTGTGACGGAGGTACGAAGTTTCCTGGGTTTGGACGGATATTACTGGAGGTTTGTTCCAGACTTCTCCAGAGTTACAGCACCACTATCATCCTCGAAAAATAAGGGGCAACCCTTTCTATGGTTGGAGAGATTCCAACAGAGCTTTCAGGAGTTGAGGCAGAGGCTGAATTGTGCCCCCATCTTATGGCTTCTAGAGGAAGGCGTAGGGTACGTAGTCTACTGTGACGCATTAGGGACTAGACTTGGATGTTTCCTGATGCAGGAGTAAGTAGTGATCTCTTATGGCTCTCGACAACTGGGACAACATGATCAAAACTATGCTACCCATGACCTGGAGTTAGAAGCAGTGGTCTTCGCCTTGAAGATGTGGCGATACTATCTAATGGAGAATGTTTTACCATGTACTCTGATCACAAGATTCTCATGTATATCTTCTCTCAGAAGGACCTGAACCTGAGATATCGACGTTGGATTGAGTTCCTCTAGGACTATGAATTCGAGATAGTCTATACTATTGGGAAGGGGAAAGTTGTTGCAGATGCGCTCAGCAGGAGATCAGGAATAGAGCTACTAGGTGAGGTGACAGTGCAGCTGGCTTCTTTATAGATATCCTTTGTGGGTATAGATGGAGCATCCTTTCTTCATTCTCTTATAGTCACTCCCCCACTTCTTCAGTGAGTCAGGGAGGCGCAGCGTGGGGATGTTAACTGCGAGAAGCGACGTGCTCAGATATCAATGATACATGCACCTGATGGATTTTCTGAAGGTTGGGAGCATGTCATCCTCTTCAGAGGATGTACCATGGTACCAGTGCCACTTTAGGAGGATGTTTTGAGGGCGTTCCACACATCCCCTCTAGAGGAACATCCAAGAGTGGTAAAGATGTACCATGACCTCCGACGACAGCACTGGTGGCCGGGAATGAAGAAGGCAGTAACAGAGTTTGTCTCTCGATGCCTCACTTGTCACCAAGTGAAGACGGAGCATTAGGTACCTGCAGGTTTGGTTCAGTCTTTAGAGGTCCCATAGTGGAAGTGGGATCAGATATCCATGGACTTCATGACAGGACTTCCACATACATCCAGAGGTCATGAATCTATCTGGGTGATCATCGACTGACTCACCAAGTCGGCCCACTTCCTACCGATCAGAGAGCATGGTTCAGTAGAGAGCTTGGGATGCCTCTATGTGTAAGAGATTGTGTGGTTACATGGAGTGCCTTCAATTATTTTCTCTGACCGTGATGCATGTTTTACTTCCTGTCTATAGAAGGGGTTGCAGGAAGCTTTCAGGACGAAGCTTCATTTGAGCACCGCCTTCCATCCTTAGAAAGATGGCCAGACTGAGCAGACTATTCATACCCTCGAGGACATGTTGCGTGCTTGTGTCCTCGACTTCGGTCGCAGCTAGGAGGATCACTTACCTTTGGTGGAGTTTTCATAAAACAACTGCTATCACTCCACCAAAGGGATGGCACCTTTTGAGACGTTGTACAGGTGACCTTGCAGTTCACCTCTGCGCTGTACTGACCTAGGGGAGTCAGCACTTCTAGGACCAGAGATGGTACAAGCTACCATGAAGAAGGTGAAGATCATCTAGGAGCAGATGAAGACTGTACAGAGTAAGAAGAAGTTTTATGTCGATATAAGACGGAGACCTCTAGAGTTTGAGGATGGAGACCATGTCTTTCTATGGGCCTCACCTCGATGAGGTTTGCGGAGATTTGGAAGAGCCCGAAAGTTATCTCCGAAATTCATTGGTCCTTTTCTGGTCCTTAGCAGAGTTGGCGAGTTGGCTTAATGCCAAGATATTCCACGTTAGTTACACCCGGTGCACAATGTCTTCCACGTATCCCAGCTGAGGAGATACATGCATGACCCTTCTCACATCATCGACCATGGCGAGCTGGACATCGACGATGGGGAGACTTTTACGGAGGTTTCAGTAGAGATTGAGTATCGAAATGAGCAGGTCCATCATGGATAGTCGATACCTCTAGTGCACGTTCGCTGGCAGCACGGGAACCTCTAGGAGAGAACATGGGAGCGGGTGGCTCAGATGCAAGCTCAGTATCCCCACATGTTTACCTAGTTGAGTTTTGGCTTACGGGGACGTAGATCCCTGAGGTGGGGAGAATTTCAAGACCCTGAATTTCTATGTAATTTTTTTTTAAAATATATGGGAATTTTAAGAGTCCGTGAAATTTTACGGCCCTTGATTATGAGTCCCGGTGTGCCCGAAATCAATTTCTGAAATTTTGTTCGAGTACATTCAGTAAACATATGAGCGGGTTTTTTCTAACTTTTGAATCGGTGCTCGGAATTGAAAACCGAGGGCACTGTTTAACTCACAACGCTGGTATTCGCTTAAGAAGACTTTCACCTCGATAGTAGTTGGTCGAGGGTGAAAGTTAGTTTTTGGGTTTTTCATGGAAATAATAAAATAAAATAAATGCATGTTTTATTTTATTTTATCTATTATAACCACCCATGTGGAAGTTGGAGGTGGGGACCACCACACCTTAAACTCCTATGAGAGTTTATAGTGGTGGGGCCTACCCAAACCTAACCTCTAATGTAACACCCCAAGAATCCATGGTACACTTCTCTTTGAATAATACAGTTGTGTCTGTTGTACGCAACTTCGAGTTCTAACACACACCACAACCAATCAAACTAGTCGTTATGAATAGTAATTCCAACTTTTTGAAATTTTACACAATTTATCATTCAAAATGGACTTCATTTTTTGATTCGGTATATCGAAATTAGATTAGGATGAATTTTTGGTATTTTTATGAAAACTTTCAAATTTTGATGAATAGTGAAAAACACTGAGTTATAGTTTAAAACCGAATATTTATTTAAATTTATTTTAGGTCAAAATAGACACATAATATCTATATAAGTTCAATTTAATTCATTGGAGTCAATTTATAAAAATTTTACATATATAAAAATTTTATAGAACCTTTCACCGTCTTTTACCCACCTCCTAGGAGAATTTGCAAATTCTCATAAAACTTAATTTTACCGCTTCTTCAAGTGGAATTTATAAAATCTTAGAAACAAGGTTAATATCAAGGAGTAAAATTTGGTACAATAAGATACAAATAATGTTTGGTGAATAGTAAGTTTTTACTTTTATTTACCACGGTTAAAAGTAAATAGGGTAATTAATGGTAAAAATGATATTATTTTTACCCTAACACGTGTCCTAATTATATTGGATAAGTATAATTAGACCAATAAAAACCTTATGAATAAAATATGAACCTCTTTGGTCAAATTGGATTAGATTAGTACATTTATTATTTTTTAATTCAAAAAAGAGTTAAAAGAGTAAAAATCAATGTTTAATAAATAAAACATTTTTAATATAGTGTAATACATAAGATAAATTCAATTATAAATATTCATTATAAATATAAAACTATTTCCTACATAATGGTTTTTTATTTATAATTTTTAGACATTAAATATTTTACTTTCCTTAGGACACAATGGTGATGCAGTAATTACCAAATTATTGAAATATTAAAATAATTGATATTATAAATATCCAAATAAATGTAATTTGAAACTTTTTATGAATTAAAATAATTTTTAAGGTTAATATGACATATAATGGTTGGTTAGATGAATTTTTTTCAAAGTAATAATGCAATTATAAATTTAGAAAAAACAAAATACCAAATAGTTTCCAAATTGACATAAAACTGTTTTTAAAAGAAATATTATATTATTAATTGATATTCTATTCATAAAAATATAAAGATCGTCCAAAAGACTTATATAATTTTATGTGTATCATTACTAAACCATTTGGTGTTTTCGTGGATGTATATAGTACGTTTATTAACCATATAATATAAAAAATACAAAGAGACATGGTAAATGTCAAACTATTTAACTAAGAGTTAAATCTAAAAGATAAAGTTAATATAGTGACCCAAACCTATATAAAACCTATTTGTTGAGTGTTTTGCGACCCATACCCACCTTAGAGTTTAAATAATACTTTTTTTAGCCATTAGAAACCGAAAATTATTTTATTATAAAATAATATTTCTAGCTTTTCCTAAGGTGCCCCTCACCCCTCTAATAAAAGTGCACTCCCCCCTTCTCTCTAATTCACACCTTCAAACCCTTTTGACCTGGCCAAACCCTTCCCAAATATCATCTCAAATTCCCTCAATTAATCCCAGAGTCCTTCCTCTAGTCAGAAAGACAACATAAGTCACCCTTTTGATCAATTCAAAAGGAATAACCCGAAGAAGAAGTAAATATTTCATCACCTCTTTCAAGTTTCTTTCCTCTTCCACCTCCTTTTTCTTTGTTGTTTCCATTATAAAATAATAATTCCAGTATATTATATATAATGTGATGTTATTATAAATATGGTACAACCAAATTCATTATTCTGTACATCCTTTGAATGACATGTCACCATATGTGCGTACGTACGGCTTACCGTCTCCACGTCGTGGTGTAATTGTTATTCAATACATTATTATTTGGATGGGTATAATAATGATGTTTAATTGATGTAAATAATAAATATAACATGATAATGATTCTGTATATATGATATACCATCCAATTATATATTATTTTAATATCAAAATAATGATATTGTCACTCGTGCGTACCTACGGATTACCGTCTCCATGAACGTGATGATATTCATTCCCCATCGTATCCATTCACGACTAATTTAAATTTTATGATTAAATGTTATATTTAAAGAATTGATATAATTCTGGATATGAATAATATACATCCCACCCATAACAAATATGACTCACAATACAAATAATATAAAGGAAAACAAATCTGTTAACACCCTAAAACAACGATAATACTAGAATATTATAAATGAAGAAATGTTAAAAGCTCATATATGATATTATATTAATGTATATGATTCTTGTATAATTTAATAACAATTATTTTACCATTATACATAAGTTTAACCTACCATCAACCAAGGAAAATTACAAGTTAAGGGTTAATTTTACAATCCCTTTATTATCCGAGGTTGTTTTTACGTAAGTATCTACTGGGACCTCTTTATCGTCCACATACATTTTTATTAAAAATGTATTTCAAAACATTCTTACTATTTAATATAATATGGGTTAAAGTAATTTATACCCTTTTTTGACTTTTTATAAGATTTTTATAAAGTAATCTTCACATCATTTTCCAAACAAGGTCCTTTTTAACCTTTTCGACAAAATTAAGGTAAGAATGTCTTTTTTTAACTTATACGACAGGTGTGGCTATTTTCCGCCATTATAAAATCATCAAAGCTTACATTACAAGCTTATAAGAATATTTTATAATTAAATTTTTATTTTATAATTATGTCACTTTTAAGTGATTTCAAAAAGAAGTTATTTCTCTCAAATAGTTTTGATTTCATCTATATCAACATCCTTTGATAGATTTTAAGATTATTGGAAGATGATTTATTATACAAAACTTCCATATTGTATTGAAGGTTTTTTTATATGTTTGACTGTGGATGTGTTATTTTTATACCATTCATGGTTTGTGGATAAATTATTGAAATTTCATATGCTAGTTTTAATATGAATGTTTATGTTATGTTTAAACCTGTTCATATGAGGAATGCATTGGACTTAGTAAGTGATGGGTGGAGCCCGCTATAGCTCTTCAATGCATCAGTAGGTCTCATTAGACAAACTAGTGTCTTGGAACAAGGCCTTGAAAAAATCTTATTTTTATTCTTGGCACAAGGCCTTGACTATGTGTTAATGATAGTCTGACATTATGCATTCCATCATTATAAAAGTTGTTACTGATATTGCATGTGATTATTCGACTAGTATAATATCCATGTGAATAAGTAAATGGCATTATTTCATTTTATTTTTTCCATATTATGCTAAATTTCAAGTTTAAAAGGCTTTTGTTTTATTTATACATTGCCTTAAATGTTTATGCTTATTTATGAATGTTTCTGCTATATTGTTATCCTTACTGAGAATCTGAGCTCACCCCTTTCTATGTTTTATTTTTCCCAGGATGTGAAGAAGTATTTTATGACTGACCTGCATGATAGTCTAAGAGAGTATGAATGTGGACTATGGAGACTATGTTGTTGTAGTTTTTCACTTTATGATGTAATGTAAGGCTTATGAATGTATCTAGTGTTTCCAAGGCTACTAAACTAATCAGTATTTTGAGACTCGATCTTCTGTGATCATGAAAATGTTATGTATTAATGCACCGACTCTAGGTAACTAGGGTCAAGGTGTAACAGTTGGTATCAGAGGATGTTTAGTACCAACCTTTAAAGCTATATTTAGATAAACTCTGATTATAGCACATAGACCTAAGGTGGAATTTGAGGATTAGTATAGAAGAACTTCCTATAATTTTGGTATTATAGAGATTTTGTGAGTTTTCTAAGAAATACATCCCTGTCTGGATACAAGCAGGTATAGGTGGCTCTGGCACAGATGTACCTAGGGATAAAACCTGAAAACACCACTTTGAGCTAGACTCGAATGGGAACTTGTGCATGACAACGGGTCTTACTTAACTCTTGGTTACGACACTCCCGGAGGATATGCTTAGGATAATTCTCATTTTCTTTACAAACCATTATGAAGGGTTTATCAGTATATACTTCCTCAAAGAATTTTTTTTATGATTATGGATTATATCCATAAACTATTCAATTTATGTTAAGTGTTTTACAAGTTTGGATTTATGTATTGTGATTCATAAACTAATCTAGTGTATGTCATTGTTTAGAAATGGATCCTAGTGGAAGAAATGGAAATTGTATCAATGCACGCACTCCATGTAGGGATTTCCCTCTTGCTCAAGATAATTATGGTGGAGTTAGTGATGCAATTGTTTCTGATCATTTAATCACCATACTGGGACAACTCACTCATGTTATGAGTAATAATCCTACCCATATGGAGCACCCTGATCCATGGCATAGAGGATCAATGTTAGATTGCTTCATGAGGAAACAACCACCAACATTCAATGGGAGTACAAAACCATTGGTATCTGAGAAATTGATAAGTTCCCTAGAGAAAATATTTCAGGCTTTGAGGAGTAGTGAAAGGGAAAAATTTGTCATGGTTATTTATTGCCTCACTGGAGATGCTGATCAATGGTTGTCATTGATTCAAAACACGAAGGAAGATGATGAAGTATAAAATATGGAATGTAGAGAGTTTAAATATATTTTCATATAAAAATACTTTCCTCGTGACCATCGAGTGGATATGGAAAGGCAATTTCTGAGTCTGAGGAAAAAGAAGGATGAGAATTTTGCAACGAATGAGTGTAACTTTACAAGGTTAGCAGGGCATGCTACATATTATATACTTAACCCCAGAAGTAAGATTGATCATTAATTTGATGGGTTAAAACCATTTCTCCATCGAGCATTAGTCTCAAAATCCTTCTTGTCATATGGAGATTTTGTCTCATGTGCTATCAAGATAGAAAATGAATTCTCTAAGTCGTACAACTTTAAAGCAACGCAAGAGAAGAAGAGATCTTCTAATCACTATGGAAATGGAAATAAGGGGAAGAAGGGAAAATTAGAATATTTTTCCTGCAGTAAATGTGGGAAGAACACCCCAGTACTTTCCTGAAGGAAATGGGAGTCTGTTAGAAGTGTGGTGAAAAAGGTCACCAAGCTCGTGATTGTAAGGGGAAGAAAGAAGCAACCGATTTTTAATGCTACAATTGCAGGGATATGGAACATTATGCAAATGAATGTCCTAAGCGTCAGGGGAACATACCATAGAAAAGGCTAAGGGTTCAAGGCTAAGCTTATGCTATCACTATTGCTGAGGTAGAAGCTCCAAAAGACGTGGTGGTAGGTAATTTAATGGTTTCCTCAAGTTTAGAAAATGCTTTATTTGATTCAGTATCATCGCATTGTTTCATATATTCCCGGTTTTCTAAGAAAATTATATATTTCCAATTTAATTTAACAAGGGAGTTGTCAGTTAAAACCCCTAAGGGAAGTATCATCGCAACAATGTTTTGTGAATTTGTTCCCATTAAAGCATATAAATGTTCTTTATCTGCTAATCTCATCATCATACCCATGATTTAATTTGATATAATCCTCAATATGGATTGTCTTTCGGACCATGATGCAATAATTTATTGTAAGAAGAAGGAGGTTACTATTTTTGATGATTATGATAAAGAACACCTTATCATTATAGCAGAATCATCACCACCTAATTCTTATCTAGATCCACCCCCAGTAGCTCAACTAAATTAAATTATTAGAAAGGAAGAGAATGAAATGACTATGGGTGAGGAAAGGAATGTTCAAATTGATTATGTAACTATTGTGAGAGAATATATGGATTTGTTTCCTGAATATTTACCTGGACATCCTCCAGAACAAGAAATTGATTTTCCATTGATTTAATTCCTGGTTCAAGGCCCATATCAAAGACCCCTTATAGAATGGCCACTGTAGAATTAGTGGAACTAGAGAAACAACTAGAGTAATTGAGTAATAAAGGATTTATTCTCCCTAGTGTTTCTTTATGGGGAGCCCCTGATCTTTTTGTTAAGAAGAAAGATGGATCTATGAGGTTGTGCATTGACTATAGGGAGATCAATGCTATAACAATAAAGAACAAATATCCCCTACCTCACATTGATGATTTATTCTACTAACATCATGGAGCTCAATACTTTTCAATGATTAACCTCAATCTAGATATCATCATTTGTGGGTGAAGAAGGAAGACATTCCAAAAACAGCATTTCGAACCAGGTACGAGCATTACGAGTTTACAGTAATGCCTTTTGGGATGACTAATGAACCCTATGTTTTCATGGATCTAATGAACAGAGTTTTCAAGGAATATCTTGATGACTTTGTAGTGGTATTTATTGATGATATCTTGGTATACTCTAAAAGATACAAAGATCATGAAAATCACCTGCGCATTATCCTGAAGACTCTGAGAAGACATGAATTATATGGGATGTTTAGAAAGTTTGAGTTTTGTGTTCAAGAGATTTCTTTCCTTGGACATATTGCCTATAAGTATGGAATCTCTATTGACCCTTCTAAGACAAGAGCAATCCAAAAATGGCCAGCACCAATGAGTATAACCGACGTACTCAGTTTTATTCGTTTAGCAGGTTATTATTGACGTTTCGTCTGGAGTTTTTCCTGATTGGCTAAACCATTAATGAAGCTCACACATAAAGGGGTTAAATTTTTTTGGACAAAAGAGTGTGAAGAATGTTTTGTAGAACTGAAGAGACGATTAGTCAGTTCTCCTATCTTGACTCTACCATCGAGGAATAATGGGTTTGTTATTTATAGTGATGCTTCAAAGAAAGGGCTTGGTTGTGTCCTTATGCGGAATGATAGGGTTATTGCCTATGCATCACTACAGCTAAAAATTCATGATAAAAACTATCCTACTCATGATATTGAGATAGTAGCTATAATATTTTCTTTGAAGATATGGAGACACTATCTATATGGTGAAAATTGTGAGATTTATACTGATCACAATAGTTTGAAGTATATTTTCTCACAGTGAGGCAACGGGGATGGCTTGAACTAATCATATATTATGATTTCATGATACACTACCACCGAGGGAAGGAAAATAAGGTTGCAGATGCTTTGAGTAGAAACGATCATGGAGTATTGAACAATATGAGAGTTGAAAGGGATCCTATTTTTAGGGATCTAGTAAATATGGACATGGGAATAACCATGGGAGGTAAAACATCAATGATTTTTCAAATAGTTTCCAAACCATATTTACTAGAAAGGATTAGGAGTTCTATGACTCATGATGAAGAGTTTAAAAAGAAGATTAAAGCTATTAATGATGGGAGATTGAGTGACTTCGTATATGAAGATATAATTATGAAATTTGGGAAGAGACATTGTGTTCCCGATATACCTGATCTAAAAAATGAATTGTTGGATGACACTAATAGTTCCAATTTCTCTATACACCCTGGTATCACTAAGATGTATAGAGATTTGAAGGAACATTTTTGGTTGGACAACATGAAGAGGGAGATTGCTGATTTTGTATCAAGATGTATGGTTTGTCAACAAGTGAAAGCCGCAAGGTAACAGCCTAGAGGAGTCATGCAACCTCTTCCCATACCAGAGTGTAAATGGGATAATATTATGATGGACTTTGTCGCGGGACTACCAAAGACTCCTAGAAGGAATGATGCAATATGGGTCATTGTTGATCATCTTACCAAGTCAGCACATTTTCTTTCTATAAGGGAAGATTTACCACTTGAACGTCTAGCAAGAATATATATTTATGAAGTTGTGAGACTTCATGGAGTACCCCTATCAATTGTTTCTGACCGTGATCTATGTTTTACTTCAAGATTCTAGAAAAGTCTTCATAAAGCCCTGGATATTGAACATTGTTTGAGCACTTCCTACCACCCCCAAACTGATGGACAATCAGAACGGACTATTCAAACCTTAGAAGAAATGTTGAGATCATGATCACTTGACTTTAAAGGTATGTGGGATCAATATTTACCTCTGGTAGAATTTTCATATAACAATAGCTTCCATTAAAGTACTCAGATGGCACCATATAAAGCGTTATATGGAAAAAGATGTCTCACACCAACCTGTTGGGATGATGTTGGCGAAAAAAAACTTGATGTCCTAGAACATGTGTAGGAAATGATGGAAAAGGTGAAGGTAATCCAAACCCACATCAAAGCAGTTCAAAGTAGACAGAATAGATCTGCCGATAACTGAAGGAAGGATTTGGAATTTCAGGTAGGAGATCATGTTTTCTTGAAGGTATCTCCACGGAAGGGGGTTATATGTTTCGGTAAGAAGGGAAAATTGAGTCCCAGGTACATCGGACCTTGTGAAATTCTATAATTAATTGGGGCTATAAATTACCATCTAGATATGCCCCCAAATCATTCAAAAGTTCATGATGTGTTCCACGTATCACTGTTGAGAAAATACATGTCTAACCCAATGCATGTACTCACCTATGAGGAATTAGAACTGGAAACTGATCTGTCTTATTGCAAAGATCCTGTCAAGGTTCTTGATACAAGAGAACAAGTGCTGAGAAACCGGATGACTCGTCTGGTAAAGGTTTTATGGATAATCCATAAGATGGAAGAGGCAATGTGGGAACTCGAGGAACTTATGATGAAGAACCACCCGAGTCTTTTTATCCAGAAATATTATAGAAATCTTGAGGATGAAATTATTTGAAGGAGGGGAGAATGTAACAATCCAAGCTTCCACAGTACACTTCTCTTTGAATAATACAGTAGTGTGTTTTGTATGCAACTTCGAGTTCTAAGACACACTTCAACCAATAAAACTAGCTGTTATGAATAGTAATACCCAATTTTTGAAATTTTATAAATTTTATCTTACAAAATGGACATCATTTTTGGATTTGGAATATTGAAATTAGCTTCGAGAAATTTTCGCTATTTTTCTAAAAACTTTCAATTTTTGATGAATAGTGAAAAACATTGAGTTATAGTTTAAAACCAAATTTTTATTTAAATAATTATTTAATTTATTTAAATTTATTTTAGGTCAAAATAGACACATAATAACTATATAAGTTCAATGTAATTCATTGGAGTCAATTTATAATAAATTTAGATATATAAAAATTTTATTGAACTTTTCACCGACTTTTACACACCTCCTAGGAGAATTTTCAAATTCACATAAAACATAATTTTACCGCTTCTGTGACAGGAATTTCGAAAATCCTAGAGACATAGTTAATATCAAGGAGTCAAATTTGGTTCAATGAGATAAAAATAATTTTTTATGAATAGTAACTTTTTACTTTTATTTACCATGGTTAAAAGTAAATAGGGTAATTGAGGGTAAAAATGATATTATTATTACCCTAACACATGTCCTAATTCTATTGGATAAGTATAATTCGACCAAAAACAACCTTAGGAATAAAATATCAAACTCTTTGATCCACTTGGATTACATTAGGACAGTTATTATTATTTAATTCAAAGAGGAGTTAAAAGCGTTAAAATCAATGGTTAATAACTAAAATATTTTTAATATAGTGTCATACATAAGATAAATTAGATTATAAATACTAATTAGAAATATAACAATATTTCCTACATAATTGTATTTTATTTATAATTTTTAGACATTAAATAATTTAATTTATTTATGACACAATGGTGATGCAGTAATTACCTAATTAATGAAATATTAAAATAATTGATATTATAAATATCCCAATAAAGGTAATTTTAGACTTTTTATGAATTAAACTAATTTTATAGGTTACTATGATATATTAGGGTTGGTTCGATGAATTTGTTTCTAATTAATAATGCTGTTATAAATTTAGAAAAAAACAAAATACCAAATAGTGTAAAATTTGACATAAAAGAGTTTTTAAAACAAATAATATATTATTAATTGATATTCTATTTCTAAAAATCTAAGGTTCGGACAAAAGTCTTATATAATGATAGGTGTATCATTAATTAACCATTTGGGGTTCTATTGGAAGTATATAGTAAGTTTATTAACCATATAATATAAAAATATAAAGAGACATGGTAAATGTCAAACTATTTAACTAAGAAGTAAATCTAAAAGATAATTTTAATATAGTGACCCAAACCTATCTAAAACCTATTGGATGAGTGGTGTTATACCCATACCCACCTTATCCTTCAAATAATCCATTTTGGAGCCATTATAAACCGAAAATGATTTTATTATAAAATAATATTTCTAGCTTTTCCTAGGGTGTCTCTCACCCCTTTTATAAAAGGTCACACCCCCCTTCTCTCTAATTCACACCTTAAAAGCCTTTTGGATCAGCCAACCCCTGACCACATATCCTATATACTTCCCCCAATTCATTATAGAGGCCTTACTTTAGTCATAAATCCAATATAAGAATCCCTTTTGATCAAATCAAAAGGAAGAACCCGAAGAAGAGGTAAATATTTCATCACCTCTTTCAAGTTTCTTTCTTCTTCCACTTCCTTTTTCTTTTTCGTTTCTATTATAAAATAATAACTACAGTATATTTTATATAATGTGATGTTATTATAAATATTTTACAACCAAATTCATCATTCTATCTATCCTTTGAATGACATGTCACCATACATGCGTACGTATGGCTTACCGTCTCCACGTCGTGGTGTAATTGTTATTCAATACATTATTATTTGGATGGGTATAATAAAGATGTGTAATTGATGTAAATAATAAATATAACCTTTTAATTATTCCTTATATATGATATTACATACAATTATATATTATTTTAATATCAAAATAATGATATTTTTGCTCGTGCTTACGTACGGATTACCGTCTCCACGAACGCGATGACATTCATTCTCCATCGTATCCATTCAAGACTAATTTTCATTTGATTATTAAATGTAATATTTAATGAATTGATATCATTCTGAATATGAATAATATACATCCCATCCATAACAAATATGGCTCACAAAACAATGAATATAAATGAAAATGAGTCTGTTAACACCTAAAAACAACGATAATACTAAGATATTATTAACGAAGCCATGTTAAAAGATCATATATGATATCATATTAATGTATATGATTCTTGTATCATTTAATAAAAATTATTTCACCATTATAAAGGAGGGTAAACTACCCTTGACCAAGTAAAATTACAAGGTAAGGGTTAATTTCACAATCTATTTATTATCCGAGGTTGTTTTTACGTAAGTATCTACTGGGACCTCTTTATCATCCACATCCATGTTTCTTAAAAATGAATTTCCAATCATTCTTACTATCTTATAGAATATGGGTTAAAAGTCATTTATACCCTTATTTTACTTTTTATAAGATGTTTATAAAGGAATCATTTCGTCATTTTCCAAACAAGGTCCTTTTTGACCTTTTCGAAAAAATTAAGGAAAGAATGTATTTTTTTAACTTATACGGCGAGTGAGGATATTTTCCACCATTATAAAATCGTTGAAGCTTCCCTTAAAAGATTATAAGAATATTTTCAATGTAAATTTTTTCTATTATAATTATGTTAATTTTAAATTACTTCAAAAAGGAGATATTTCTCTCAAATAGTTTTGATTTAATCTATATGAACATCCCTTAATGGATTTTAAGCTTATTTGAAGTTGACTTATTATACAAAACTTCCATATTTTATTTAAAGTTTTGTGATATGTTTGACTATGGATGTGTTATTTTTATACCATTCATGGTTTATGGATGAATTATTGATATTTCGTCTGCTAGTTTTAATACAAATGTTTATGTTATGTTTAAACCTGTTCATATGAGGAATGCATTGGAATTAGTAAGTGATGGGAGGAGCTGTTATAGCTCCTCAATGCATCAGTAGGTCTCATGAGAAAAACTAGTGTCTTGGCACAAGGCCTTGACAAAATATTATTTGTAGTCTTGGCACAAGGCCTTGACTATGTGGTTATGATAGTCTGGCATTACACATTCCATCATTATAAATGTGGTTATTGATATTGCATGTGATTATTTGACTAGTAGAATATCCATGTGAATAAGGAAATGGAATTATTTCATTTTTTTCTATATTATGGTGAAGTTCAAGTTTAAAAGGATTTTGTTTTAGTTATACATTGCCTTAAATTTTTATGCTTATTTATGAAATTTTCCGCTATATTATTATCCTTATTAAGCATCTGAGCCCACCCATTTCTATGTTTTATTTTTCCCAGGATGTGAAGAAGTATTTTATAACTGACCTATAGGGATAGTCTGAGGGGATATAAGTGTGGAATATCAAGATTATGTTGTTTTAGTTTTTCACTTTAAGATGTAATGTAAGACTTATTAATGTATCTAGTGTTTCCAACGCTACTACACTAATCAGTCTTTCGAGACCTGATCTTTTGTGATCATGTGAATGTTATGTAGTAATGCACCGACTCCGGGTAACTAGGGTGGGGGCGTTACATCCCACGAGAGGTTACAGTGTGGGGACCACTCGGGACTAAACCTCCCATTTAATTGAGGAAAACCTCTCAACTCCCTCATAAATGAGGGATAGTCTCTTGAATTCCCTTAACATAATGGTGCCACCCCCCCCCCTCTTTTAATGGTGTCAACCCTTCCCCTTTAATTAATTGAGCAATCTCATTTAATTAAATGCTACAATTTGAATTTTAACCCCATAAAACTAAATAATAGATAATATATTATTTAGAGGCGATATCTATTCATTTGGTGGCCAAAGGTTGGAAAAGGAGGATTAGACCTCTTGGGAGAAAACTCTCTAAAGAAGAACGCTTCCTCCACGAAAACGTCGACCTCGACTTTTACTTCCTTTCTCAGAGCTTCCTTCGATGTAGGACATGTTCGTCTACAACAAATCGACATCCTCTTTCTTGCGCCAACGTCAATCAACTTCGAACAAGGTAGGGATTTTATTTTTTAATATGGTATTATTCCCTTGATTCTTCCCTTCTAAAAAAAGAATCATTTTGGATATTTTCCTTGCGGGAAGGGAATAATTTGTTGCAGGAAGGGATTGATGTTCTTTATTCTTATCTTCTCTTGAGCCGCTTGATACCACTCTAAACGCGAAGGGTGTGGGCCAAAATAACATGGCTTGACCTATCCGTTGATCTCCTTTAGTGTTCTTCATGATGGAGAAGGATGGAAACCTATGTGGAGGAGCACGAGAACAACAGTCGGCCACGACAAAGGCACCGGCACACAACAGCACCCCGCAGCACTGCCGCCCCACCGCGCCCTCGAGGCAGTCCCGACTGAGCCAACCGCACCCTCACGGAAGCCACACGACACTACCGCCTACAGGTCTGGCGCACCCCGCAGCTCAGCCGCCCGTGTGCCTCGTGCACCCCGCGGCTCTGCCGCCCATGCGCCCTGTACACCCCACACCTCTGCCGCCTGTGCGCCCCGCGCACCCAGCTGCTCCGTCGTCTGCGTGCCCTGCGCACCCCGTGGCTCCGGCCTCGCAGCGCCCGGCCGAGCCGCCCTGGCCGTGCCGACCACTAGCCTCTAGAGCCTCAGCCAAGATGGACTCTCATGCCTCTCGCGATGCCTCGGCTGAACCGGCTCGCGCCCTCACAGTGCCCCCGGTCCGAGTCGCCCACGCGGACCCCTTCATGCTGAACTGCTGTCATGCGGACCTGTGGCCGGTCCGCGCCCTCTCAGCTCTCTGCGGCCCCTCAAAGCTGGTAGGGTTGGGCCCAGCGGGTTGGGTTGAACCCAATGGGCCAGGCCAAACCCAACGGGTCAGGCCGGGCCGACTTGGTCGGACCGGACCAGGGCCCACTACGATCCCTTTACATTTTTGGTCATATCTTTCGCACCGGATGTCCATTTGACGAACTATCTACGACACTGGTAATCTTGGAGGATGACGGTCCCTTTGAGTATACCCCACTGGATTTTGGGGTATAGTTGTGATACAGTAAGGTTGGATCATGCACAAATCTAACCGGGCCCCTGAGACTAAATGGATAATAACTCACAGACTGGGCGTCCAATTGATGTGCCATCTGTTGCGTTGAGACCTCTATGACTTTGCGGATATTTAGGATACTTCTTCATGGGACTTCGTGGTAGTCGAAGCATTGAACAATAGCTTGTAGAGTGGATTTGCTGAAGAAGAACGTTCTTTTTTGCAGGAACCTAGTAGCTTGCTGGGAGTTGACGACTGTTGATCGATTGACTCGAAGTGACTCGACTAGCCCAGTGGGGAGAGCCTAGTTGTGGCGGCAGACCCACGGCAGAGGAGCGCCTGTTTGTGGCGGCAGACCCGCAGTACTCGACAGGAGGAGTACCTCTACAAGCTATGAGGGGGAGAGTCTGGTTGTGGTGGCAGACCCACAGCGGGGAGCGCCTCTGTGTGACGCAGTAGACCCATAGTACTTGATAGGAGGAGTACCTAAGTAGTCCAAGGTTAGTGGGAAGTGCGTTTGGTGTCAAGGAAGGCCCACTATACTCAACAGAGGAGGAGTTCTCCAGCAGCCGTGGTTTCAATAATGTGAATAAAAATCCTGATTGAGCTGAGTTAGTGCTTTTTGTTTTCCTCATGATTGTGATGGATCACTTGATAACAAAGGTATATGTATTTTCATATACCTAAGTAAGTTTATCTGTCGATTTCATACTTTTTGATTTATCCTCATTGGATTTTTTGAGACCTTGAGGGTCTCGGGGTCCCTACTGAGTATTGTTATACTCACCCCTACATGGGCTATGCCGGCACCTTGTTGTGTTGGTTGCAGACGACAGACAACGCTGACTGAGGCTGAGAGTACCAGGACTAGACGGTACCCAGAGATGGACCTTACGACGAGTCGATACACGGATGATATTGACAAAAGTGGAGTGTTGAGGATGCCATTTGTACCTACCCTTTAGGTGGGAATCCCCGAGGATGACCTAGTAACTGTTTTTCTATCTTTTTCTTTAGTTGTATTGTTTTCAGTTGTACATGTACCTTTACTATTGATCTTGTATTCTGGCACCCTTTTTACTTACAACACTCTTTTGTTATACAGTTTACGTAGTGTTTTGTATTGAGTTGTGTTCCATGTTGTGTGCGTTTACAGGTTATAAAGGCATTGTCTTCCCAGTTTTAGGGAATTACGCCTTTGGTGCTAGTCGCCAGCCCCTGGCCTATGGAAGGCAGGCTTGGGGTAGTCACGACGTGGGCCCCGGGGGATGGGTCGTGATAGGGTTCCACTGGGGAAAAAAAGTGGGAAATATAGTCCAAGGATAATGTGAAAACCACCCAAAGTATTACCACCTTTTCACCCCAAGACTCATCCAACTCAAGGGCGCAAACCACCTCAAAAACATACCCCATAAGTGGTGCCACTAGGAGTGTCACAAATCCAACTCCAAAACACCACAACCTAATACCATCATTTTGAAAAAAGAGGAGACCATGTACCATATAAGACCACCATGACTACTTTTATAGATCTAGGACATAAGATACACCAAATATTTAAACTTGTAACACCTGGAAACAAAGAGAAAGATAAGAACCAAAAGAAGATTTGAACCAAAGCATGGAATTGAAAATATGGGAGTGACAATTCTAGACAACATAAATCTTTTTTCCACTATAAATCCATAGAAAGGCTAAAGAAAAACCAAACCCTACTGAGAAACCAAGTTGTACTACTTTTCCAAGCTTCATTCCACCCCTGAAAGCCCAAAACACCTCCAGTGATCAATTAAGGAATGGATGCCACTACAAACCAACACTTACACCATTTTAATGAAATGATTAAGAACATTTAGAAATTATCCAAAAAGAAAACTCCTCAATCACTATCTGAAAAAGGATCCAGCAGTTTACCCAAATGAACAACAACAACGAACAAGGTTACACTTACCTTACTATAGTTAAACCATTGGGTGCTCACCATTATAAACCTTTACCCAAGGAAGATGTTGGTATCTAGATAGATTCGAATGAGACTACCTACCACCAATACAAGACCATGAAAAAATATGATTTATGGATATGGGGAGACACAAATGGGCTCCCCACTATAAGAGGGAACTTAAATTTTTCCAAGATGGAAACCAGACACTAATATGGGAGGCCCGAATGGAATCCCAGTAAAAGGGGTAGACTCCCATTAGACATTTCCAAAAAAACATTCATAAAATTCATAGAGGATATCCCCACCATAATAAATAACTATCTTAACAACTAGAATGGTCCGACACAGAAATATCCCATAACTTAGAGAGTTAGGACGGTCGTACGGTTAATCCGAATAGTTTGGGAAGTTGTGCGCTAACCGTGCAGATCATTCTTTCCACATGGATTCCTAGCACACGGTCACTACTAATCATGCAAAAACCATGTGCTCAACTATGATGGAACCAGAGGATTAAAAAATTCCCATCTTTTATACTGAATGTATGACTTTGTACAAGGGTTCGACCAACCTTGGAATTTCCTCTAACTACGTGTCAGCTTCTCTTCGGGACCTATGGCTGGAGCTCAAATTATTGAATCATATTAGGCCTCATAGTTAGGATTTAAAAACACCCTAAATAGAACTCCCTCTTCGGGTGACAGAAACAAACACACCACAATCCCCGATAAGTTTAACAAGACATAGCACATTCCAACTCACTTCACCCTCACCTGACATTTCATTGAAACAAGGACTTAGAAGATGCACACACATCACACCTTGTTTCTTCACATGAGAAACAATAGAAGGAAAGGACACATATAATCACCTTACTATAAAATAGAGGATTTTGAAGTTTTACCAACATGTAAGAGACTCTCATAGGATTTCACGACCTTCACCTTTACAGTTAATGAGAACACGACATCACACGGAGTCACCAAACGTGACCATTGTGACAGATAGAAACAATACATGGAAGAGGACCTTATTCCAAGACCCCAAACAACACACAATTCCAGAAAGTGTCCATAATAGCTTCTCATGACTATATTTCCCACATTGGTGATTTAACATAAACCTCTGCTTTGAAGAGACTACAAAGGACCCAGAGGCCTTTTTATACACCATCCAGATACTCATCCACACTAATAACCCTAGAACACTTCCACTTTTAATGAATTAAATAACATAGGAAACTAAGGTCTATTTTAACCTTATATGAAAACTATCTATCTACAAGAAGGTCCACAAAATAAAGAAAGTAAATGGTGTAAACTCAATCTCCAAAGCTTGAGAAAAAGTTTTCTTATTTTTATCAACAAGAGGGTCTTCCAATAGTGAAACAATCTGGGTTTCACTTCAGTCGTTCACTGACCCTTAGATGGGGCGTAACTTATCCAATGAGAGAACTCAAGGACCCAACCAAGCTATTCCATTGGTCAAAAAATACCAAAAACCAGATCCAAACACATGAAGGGAACCACTATAAAGGCGTCCTAAAACAATTCTCAGACGAGACTACTAACTGGTCCTTCTACCCAACTTACCGACCAAACACAAACCCAAAACACAATTCAAACTGGTGGGGTTCTTGGATTCGAACCATCCCACAACATCTACATTTTCCAAAAGCACATAATACACACCATCCCAATCAAGTCATCAATACATCATGTTTTTTAAACATTTCTTTGAAAAACAAACGGTTCAGTGGTTAGCGTATCCACCAATGGTACCCCATGGGCCACACACATGCATGTTTTCATGCCACACCGACACTCTCCTCAAATCCATACCGGAACTCATCCAGACATGCCATCAACCGTCCATCATCCCATATAACCCCATGCATGTGTTCCCTAGTGGAAATACCAAATTTTAAAACAAAAATTATTTTCACTTTTCAAAACCAAAACACTGAACCGATATTTCTTTTTTTTCTCACGACCACTAGCCACGAAATCAAAATCCCTAGTTACATATTACAAAACATTTTAGAAAGGCATAACCATTCAGATAAAAACTCGATTCCAATTCATTCAAAACAATTTCAGAAACATCTCATCCCATTGAAAACACATTTCAATAGTTTAGAGATCTCTATTGGAAAAACTTTTTCAAAACCAACTTTAACATAATTTTTTTCTTTCAAAAAGGGTATAAACACACCATTTTACATTTCAAAATAATTATTAAAATTCAGTTCAAGAATTTAAAAAATCTATCCATTCCCTCTATATTTAAAAATCATTTCACCAAAAATATTACACTTCATAAAATCATGTCATTTTTTCTTTAAAATCGAACTTCAAAGATTTTAAAACTAAAGAACACAAGACAAAGTGAGGGGAAACTAGATTCAATGGGTGACTTGGAAATATGGTTAGAGTCCATACTCCATTCACTTCAATGTCATAGAGAGTTTTCTAGGGATGAATCCTTGGATCAACATGGCTTTCCAGGCCATGCGAGCTCACTGAGACCATTAACCCAACTCTCTTTTCATTTCCCCTAATCATCATCAAACCTTGGAAACCAAAGGACACAGATAAATACTGACTTCCCCGGGTGACTTGAATCTTATCACGAGGTGTGGTGATCAAGCACACTTCCCATATCCGGGATTCCAATTCCTGAAAATCCTAACTTTAGAAAATCCCAATTATTCCCCAAATAACATTACCCAAAGAGTTAACATGAACCTCCTCTGATACCATTTTGTAATGAACCGAATCTAGCCGCCATCAAAATTGGCACATGACCTAGCCCGTGATAAGTACTAAAGGGCGTTCCGAATCCCCATGGGCTGGCATAAGTTCTCAGGTACCATAAAAAGGAAATTTAGAATGATTTACCCAAGTTTATAAACATAAAACAACAAAAGAAACCAGGAAACCAAATCAGGAATTTTCAAACCAAAATAATGTTTACTAAAATTCGAAACTGAATTACATAGTTTAAAACAACACTCAAAGACTATAAAAAATGAATAAAACCAAAAATGACATACCAACAACCATCCTCATGGAAATAGGCACCGCCCCCAATCCATCTTCACAAGACACCACCATGATGAACCACTAGAAACCTGAGCCACTGGCACTAAATATTGTACTGAAACCTATGACAAAAATAACCAAGTCCACTTACACCCAAAGGTGTAAGTAAGGTGTGATAAAAATCCTAGTAGGATACCACCACTAAGATATTTCATGTGATAGAAATTTAGAGATGAAAAACAAGCATGTTTTTTAAAACATGAAATGTTGACTATAATTTCAATAATATGCATTTTTAAATAAAAACATTTTTCAAGTGAGCTATTTTAAAGAATGAACAGTTTTATAAATAATTTAAATGCTACTGAAATTTAAATCCAAATGAACCATATACCGATAGTAAGAGTAAAACATCTAATGAGCACAAGGAAGGGGAAATAACTCCTAGGAACTAGCTATTTGTGGGTCCCAGAGACCTCGTATATCGGTGAAATTAACCATCACAAATATTTGTTCTCATGCATGAGCCACTAGTAGGGAACATACCAATAACCTAGTGGTCCCCCATATTTGTAAAAATAGTTTTTCTAGTGTTGTAAGGGTAAAATTATTTACGTAAAATGGAGGCCAAACCCCATGCGATCACTAGAATACTAGTACACGTCCACCCACCAAGATACCCGAGATTCCCTCTTCTGCTCAAAAAAGTTCAAAAATAAAATAAATATAATCTGTACATGAAAATACCACTTCCACATCACACATCAACCAAAAATACCACATGCACATCACACAATAACATCATCCCCCTTTTCATTCAAATTGATTTTGAAATCCAACTCACACAAAAATATCCCACAACACATTTCACATATCATTCACAATTCAAAAAATCTTTTTATAATTTTATAAAATCATTCCCAAGATGATAAAAATCACATAACATCCCACTCACATGTTACATAATACCCTTTTCATAAGAAAAATCCATTTTTCACGCCACACTCACACAAAGCATCCCACATCACGTTCACATCTCCTTCAAACTTTAGTAAATCCTTTAAACATTTTTATAAAACATTTCCAAGATGATAAACATAACTTAACTATCCATTTCACATTTAAAATGGACCATTTCTAAATATAAACAATACAAAGTAGTTTTCCAATATGGTTTCACCTCTTAAATAAATCATTAAACCATTCAAATATTTCATAAAACAATTATAAGGAGTATACCCAAGCTTTACACATAAAACCCATTTCAAAACCATATTTCATGGAAAAAATCACACCAATACCAACCCAAAACAGAATTTTCAGCCATAGAAATATTTAATAAAATAATCTCAATTATTATAAAATCACCTCGAAAAATACCAAACAATATGGACATAAAGACACACATTTTCATAAAACACTTTCAAGAGGCATACCATGGTTTTACACATAACTCCCATTCAAAAACCTTATTTCAAACCCAATGGCACACCAAGACCCTACCAAAGAAGAATTGGAATCCCAAATAAGATTTATTAAACCAATTTAATATATTATACAATACACCCAAATAATACCCCAAGAGTTACACATGAAAAACACCCAATTTCAAGCTAAAATGAAACTATAAAACTAAATGCTTAACCAAATCAATCATAAACAGTTTTTTCACAACACACAACATATGAGGAATATGAAAAACGAGTAAATATAGCAATATAACTCATTAATAATTGTTTACACATGGAAACACCTATCGAATATGTTGAAACCCTCAAATACTAGTACGAAACATCAACCGCGCCACCACCGCACCACAAGGAAGATAAATCGAGCCCTAGACCACAATACTTCACCCAAAAGACAAGAAGTTAAACCATAGGTACAAACCCTAGATTCTAAACAATTTATAACTCATGAAAGGGTAAAAGAAACCCTAAGGAAAGGGAATAAATCAAAGATACAATGGTTTACTTACATGATTTTGAAGTTTCCCCAATAAAATATCCCTTCAAAATTGAGTCCCAAGGGAGGGGGAGAGGTCTTGGAGGCTGTACATGGAGGTAGATCACGAAATTCATAACCGAGGGGCAGATTTGGCTGCACGGTTTGGAACCGTGTGGCCAAACTGTGTGGCCTATTCTAGCCACACAACAAGTTTCAATTCTCCTCCAATTTTAGGGGTGCTCCACTGGGGAAACCAAGTGGGAGAAATAGGCCAAGTATAAGGTGAAAACACAAAAAGTAATACCACCTTTTCACCCCAAGAATCATCCAACTCAAGGGTGCAAACCACCTCAACAACTTACCCCATAAGTGGTGCCACTATAAGTGTCACAAAACCAACTCCAAAACACCACAACCTAATACCACAATTTTGAAAAAAGAGGAGACCTTGTACCATAAAAGACCCCCAAGACTAAGGTTATAGATCAAGAACACATGAGACACCAAAAATTCAAACCCAGAACACCTAGAAACCAAGAGAAAGCTAAGAACCAAAAGAAGATTTGAACCAAATCATGGAATTGAAAATTTGGGATTGATAATTCTACCCACCATAAAGATTTATGCCCTTGTAAAGCAATATAAAGGCCAAAGAAAAACCCAAACCCAATTGAGAAACCAAGGTACTCATTTTCCAACCTTCAGTCTACCCCCGAAAGGCCAAAACACCTCTAGTGATCAATTAAGAAAGGCATACCCCCAAACCAACACTTACACCATTTTCCTGAAATGATTAAAACCGTTTAGACATTATCCCAAAATAAAACTCCTCAATCACTATCCAAAAAAGGTTCAAGCAGTTTACCCAAATAAATGACAACAATGAACAAGTTTACACTTACCATGCATTAGTTAAACTGTTGGGTGCTCTCCAATCTAAACGTTTACCCAAGGAAGATGTTGGTAGTTAGATAGCTTCGAACGACACTACCTAACAACAATCCAAGACCATGGAAAATTATGATTTTCTAATATGGGGAGACACAAATGGTCTCCCCACTATAAGAGACTACTTAAATTTTCCCGAGATGGAAACATGACACAAATAGGGGGATGCACGAACGGACTCCCAGTAAAAGGGGTAGACTCCCATTAGACATTTCCAAAAGAACTTTAATAAAATTCATAGTGGGTATCCCCACCATAATAACTAACCATATTAACAACTAGAAAGGGCTGACATAGAAAGATCCCATAACATAAATAGTTAGGACGGTCACACCGTTAGTTCATATAGCTTGGGAAGTCATGCACTATCCATGCAGATCATTCTTTTAACATGGATTCCTAGAACACGGTCCATACTAATCGTGCACAAACCATGTGCTCAACCGTGATGGAACCAGAGGTTTAAATAATTACCATCCTTCATACTGAGTGTAGGAATTTATACAAGGGTTTGAACAACCTGGGAATTTCCCCTAACTATGTTCCAGGTTCTCTTCGAGGCCTATGGCTGAAGCTCAAATTATTGAAGCATCTTCGGCCGCGTAGTTAGGATTTGGAAACACCCTAAACAAAACTTCTTATTCTAGTGATACAAAAAACTACACCACAATCCCAGATAAGTTTAACCAGACATAACACATTCTAACTCAATTTACCCTCACCTGACATTTCACTAAAACAAGGACTTTGAAGATGCACACACATCACACCTTGTTGCTTCACTTGAGAAACAATAGAAGAAAAGGACACATATAATAACCATCCTCTCCAAAATAGGATTTTGATGTTTTCCCATGAGATACATACTCCCAACATGTCAGAGACTCTCAGAGGATTTCACGACCTTCATTTTTTATATTTAATCAGAACACGACGTCATATGGAGTCACCAAACGTGACCATTATGACGGATAGAAACAATACATGGAAGGGGACCTCATTCCAAGTCCCCAAACAACACAAAATTCCAGAAAGTGGCCATAATATCCCTTCATGAACATATTTTCCACACTAGTGATTTAACATAAACCCATACTTTAAAGATACTACAAAATACCCAAAGGCCTTTTTAGACACCATCTAGATACTCATCTACACTTACAACCCCAAACAACTTCCACCTTTAATGAATTAGATAACTTAAGAAACTAAGGTCTCTTCCAACCATCCATGAGAACTTTCTTTCTACAAGAGGGTCCAAAAAATAAAGAAAGGAAACAGTGTAAACTCAATCTCTAAATCTTGAGAAAAATATTCCTTCTTTTGATCAACTAGAGGGTCTTTCAATAGCTAAACTATCTGGGTTTCACTTTAGTTGTTCACTGAACCTTAGTTGGGGGATACCTTATTCAATGAGAGAACTCAAGGACCCAACCAAGATATTCCATTGGTCAAAAAATGCCACAAACCAGATCCAAAAACATGAAGGGAACCACCGTAAAGACGTCCTAAAACATTTCTCAGACGATACTACAAACTGGTCCTTCTACCCAACTTACCAACCAAACACAAACCCAAAACACCGTTCAAAACGAAGGTGTTCTTGGACTGAAAGCATCCCACAACATCAACATTTTACAAAAGCACATAATACAGACCATCCCAATCCAGTCATAAAAATATTATGTTGTTTTAAAAAATTCTTAAAAAAACAAACGGTTCAGCGGTTAGTGTATCCACCAATGGTACCTTATGGGCCTCTTGCATGCATGTTTTCATGCCACACCAGGCACCCTCCTCATATCCAAACCATAACTCACCCAGACATCCCATAAACCATACATCATCCCATATAACCCCATGCATGTGGTCTCTCATGGAAATACCAAATTTTAAAACAAAAATTCTTTCCACTTTTCAAAACCAAAACACTCAACCAATACTTCTTTTTTTCTCAAGACCACTAGCCACGAAATGAAAATCCCAATTTCCATGTTAAAAAACATTTCATAAAGGCATAAACAATCAGATAAAAACTCACTTCCAATTCATTCACAACAATCTCAAAATATCTCATCCCATTGAAGACACATTTCAATAGTTTAGAGAACTCTATTGGAAACACTTTTTCGAAACCAACTTTAACAAAATTTCCTACTTTCAAAAGAGGTGTAAACACACCATTTTATATTTCTAAATAATTATGAAAATTCAGTTAAACGATTTCAAAAATCTAACCATACCCTTTTTATTAGAAAATCATTTCACTAAAAGTCTTACACTTCTTAAAACCATGTCATTGTTTCTTTAAAATAGAACTTCCAAGATTTCAAAACTAAAGAACACAAGACAATGTGAGGGGAAACTAGCTTCAATGGGTGACTTGGAAATATGGTTAGAATCCATACTCCAATCACTTAAGTTTAATAGAGAGTGTTATTGGTAAGTATCCACAGATCCACATGGCTTTCCAGGCCCTGCGAGGTCACTGAGACCATTAACCCAACTCTCTTTTCATTTCCCCTAATCATCATCAAACCTTGAAAGCCAAAGGACTCGGATAAATACTGAATTCCCCAGGAGACTTGAATCCTATCATGAGGTTTGGTGATCATGCACACTACCCATATTCGTGATTCCAAGTCCCGATAATCCTAACTTTATACTATCTCGATTGTTCCCCAAATAACATCACCCAAAGAGTTAACATGAACCTCCTCTGATACCATTTTGTCATGAACCTAATCTATCCACCATCAAAACCGGTACTCGACATGGCCCATTGTAAGTCCAAAATGGAGTTACCAATCCCCAAGGGATGGAACAAGTTCTCAGGTATCATAAAAAGGAAACTGGGAATGATTTACCGAAGTTTATAAACTTAAAACAACAAAAGAAACCAAGAAACCAAATCTGGGATTTTCAAACCGAAATAACTTTTACTAAAATTCAGAACTAAAATAAATAGTTTATAAAAACACTCAAAGACTATAAAAAATAATGAAAACCAAAAATTATAGCCCAATAACCATCCTCATGGAAATATGCACCACCCCCAATCCATCTCCACAAGACACCACCATGATGAACCGCTAGAAACCCGAGTCACTGGCACTAAAAACTGTACCGAAACCTGTGACAAAAATAACAAAGTATACTTACACCCAAAAGTGTAAGTGAGTTGTGAGGAAAATCAAATTAGGATACCACCACTAAGATATTCTATGTGATAGAAATTTAGAGATGAAAATCATGAAAGTTTTTTAAAACATGAAGTACTGGCTATAATTTCTAAAAGATGCAAATTTAAATAAAAACATTTATCAAGTTAGTTATTTTAAAGAATAAACACTTTTAAAAATAATTTAGATGCTGCTGAAATTTCAATCCAAACATACCATATACTAACGGTCAGAGTAAAACATCAAATGGGCTTAAGAAATAGGAAATAACTCCTAGGAACTAACTCTTTGTGGGTCTCAGGTACCTCATATATCAGTGATAGTAACCATGACAAATATTTGTTCTTCTGCATGAGCCACTAGTAGGGAACATACCCATAACCTAGTGGTCCCCCATAATCATCACCATAGTTTTTTTAGTGTTGTAAGGGTCAAACTTTCAATGTAAAACTAAGGCCAAACCCCATGGGATCACTAGAATACTAGTACACGTCCGCCCACCTAGATACCCGAGATTCCCTCTTGTTCTAAAAAAAGTTCAAAAATCAATGAAATATAATTTCTACATAAAAATAACACTTCTACATCACACATCAACCAATCATCCCACATGTTCATCACACAATCACATCATCCACCTTTTCAATCAAATTGATTTTGAAATCCAACTCACACCAAAATAGCCCACAACACATTTCAAATATCTTTCACAATTCAAAAAATCCTTTTAAAATTTTATAAATTTTTTCCCAATATGATAAACATCACATAACATCCCACTCACATGTAACATAATACCCTTTTCCTAAAAACCATTATTCACATCACACACACTCAAAATATCCCACATCACGTACACATCTCCTTCACACTTTAGTAAATATTTTAAACATTTTTATAAAACATTTCCAAGATGATACACATCACTTAACTATCCATTTCACATTTAAAATGGACCATTTGAAAATATACACCATCCAAAATAGTTTTCCAATATGGTTTCACCTCTTACATAAATCATTAAACCATTCAAATCTTTCATAAAACAATTTTAAAGAGTATACCTAAGCTTTTCACATAAAACCCATTTCAAAACCACCTTCCAAGGAACAAATCACACCAATATCAACCCAAAACATAATTATCATCCCTAGAAAGATTTAATAAACCACTCTCAAGTATTATAAAATTACGTCAAAAATACCAAAAACTATGCACAAGAAGACACACACATTTTCATAAAACGCTTTCAAGAGACATAACATGGTTTTACACATAAATCACATTCAAAAACCATATTTCAAACCCAATGGCACACCAATACCCTACCAAAGAACAATTGGAATCCAAAACAATATTTATTAAACCAATTTCATATGTTATACAATACACCCAAATAATACCCCAAAAGTTACACATGAAAAACACCCAATTTCAATCTAAAATGAAACTATAAAATTAAACACTTAACCAAATCAATCGTAAACCGTTTTGTCACCACACACAATATATGATTAATATTTAAAATGAGTAAATACATAAATCTAACTCATCAATAAATTTTTACATCATCGAACCACCAATAGAATATGTCGAAACCATCAAATCTTGGTGCGGAACATAAACCGCTACATCATCACACCACAATAAAGAAAAATCAATCCCTGGACCACAATATTTCACCCAAAAGAAAATAAGTTAAACCACAGTTACTAATTCTAACTTTTTGACAATTTAGAACTCATGAAAGGGTGAAATAAACCCTACAGAAATGGAATAAATCAAATAGACAATGGTTTACATACATGATTTTAAAGTTTCCCCCATTAAATATCCCTTAAAAATTGAGTCCCAAGGGAGGGGGAGGGGGCTTTAAGGATTTCCATGGAGGTAGAGCACGAAATGGAGAAGAGAGGGGTGGATATGGTATATTTCTGGAAGGTAAAAAGGGTCAAAACACATCAAATTTTAATGTGTTGGGCACCCTTGGAAGGTTTAGCTACACGGTTTGGAATCGTGCAGCCAAACCATGCGGCATGTTTTGGCCACCCAAAAAGTGTCCATTCTCCTCCAATTTTAGGGGGTCCAAGGGGGAAACCATAGAGGAAGCATAGGCCAAGGATAGGGGAAAAACACCCATAGGAAGACCACTTTTTAACCCTAATACTCATCCAACTCAAGGGTGCAAACCACCTCAACAAATTACCCCATAAGTGGTGCCACTAGGAGTGTCCCAAAACCAACTCCAAAACACCACAACCTAATACCATACTTTAAAAAAAATAGGATACCAAGTACCACACAAGACCCCCAAGACTATGATCATAGCTCAAAAACATAGGAGACACTAAAAATTCCAACCCAGAACACTCAGAAACCAAGAGAAAGATAATAACCAAAAGAAGATTTGAACCAAAGCATGGAATTGAAAATTCGGGTGTGACATAGATCATTCCAATGATTATCTATGTAAATTTTTTGTAAAAATTGTTCCTCCATTATTTGTTGTTGAATGTTTCTAAAATTATTTTCCATTTATTCAGATATCTCTAGTTCTAATAGCTTTCCTTCTCCAACTTCATTTAAGCATATTGGACCTCGAAACTTATTTCCATAGTGGTATTCATAAGGATCCATCTTAATACTCATGTAAAAGTTATTTTTTTATGAAAAATAAACTTAAGGAAGGTGTTTATCCCAACCAACTTTAAAATCTATATAACAAGATCTCAACATATCCTCTAGGGTATGAATTATTCTCTTAGACTAACCATATCTATGGTAATGATATGAAATGTTGAAAATCAAATATGTATCAAGATCTTCTTGAAGAATTAGACAGAACATTAATGTAAACCTAAGATCCCAATCAGATACAATTTAATGTGATAATTTAAAAAACCTTCCCAATTACTTAATATATATCCTATAAAGATTATCTAGAGAGAAATATTCTCTGATCAGGATGAATTCTGCTAAATTTGTATGCTGATCTACTACAACCCATGTATAATTATTCCCTTTAGACATTTTTTGGAGTTCGATTAAAAAAATACATGGTGATGTTTTATTATTTCTATTATTGTATGGGTAATAGATGTAAAAATCCCTTATAATTTTGTTTCTTAGCCTTAACATACTAATATAAAGAGAACTGTGATAAAAACTTTCTGATATCTCTCTTCATTCTATCCCACTAGAAATACTCATTTAAATCTCTATATATTTTCATGATTACCTGATTAAGAGATAATGAAGAACTATGAGCTTCCTCTACAAAATAATTAAAATCTGGTATAGATAGAACACATACATTATTATCAAATATTTTCATTCCATCATGATCATGGTTAAACTCATGAAAATTTATAACCTTATTTTGCATCTCTACAACTTCCTTATGTACCTCTTTACTCTTTACATAGATAGATGGATGAACATTCAATTGAGAAAGATAATATTTCTCACCTTCCTTTATGATTTCTAGATACATCCTTTGAAAATACATAAATATTGGATCTTTTATAATCATAATCATGGATATGTTAGCATGAATCTTTTAACTCAAAGCATCAACTATCTTGTTTTCTTTCCCAAGGTGGTGATGTATTAAGCATTCATAATATTTTATTAGATCTAAATATCTTCTCAACCTAATATTAAAGTTTTTATGTGTTAATATATACATTAATGTTTTTGATAAGTATATATATATCACACTTTTATTTATAAAGATAATGCATCCATATATTTAACTCGAAAAGTGTCGTAGTTAAATCCAAATCATGAGTTGGGTAATTATTTTCATTAACCTTAAATATTCATGAGGCATAAGCAATATAACCATGTCACTATATACAAGAACACATCCCAATCCCTTCTTGGATTCATCACAATATATTACAAACCCTTCTTCACTACAGGTTAATGTAATCACATGAGAACTTACTAATATTATATTTAGTTCCATGAAATTTTCCTCACACTCATCTTTCCATAGAATCTTGGCTCCCATCTGAGTTAATGTGGTGAGTGGATTATATATTCATGGGTAATTTTCCACAAATCATCAATAATATCAAGAAAAAATAAATATCTCCATATCTTAGTCACTGTATTTGGTTTGGGCCAATGTTCAATATCCTCTATCATTGATGGATCCATAGATATAACCTATCTTGAGAATATATGATTTGAAAATGAAACTTTTTTCATCTATAATTCACAATTTGTAAATTTTTCATCAGATTCTCTTTTATCGGGCACCTCAGTACAATCCTCAAGTGAACTTTATGATCTTCCTTACTCTTTGAATATATAAGAATGTCATCTATAAATAATTACACAAACTAATCAAGGTCATATATAAATACACTATTTTATTAAATACATAAAGATAGTGGGAGAATTAACAAGAATTTATGGAATCAATATATAATCATAGTGTTCATACCTTGTATGGAATGATTTATTGGGTATATCCACATTCTTGAACCTAAAGTGATGGTATCCGTAATGAAGGTCAATATTGGAAAAGTATTGTGATTTGAACAATTGATCAAATATGCCATCAATATGGGGTAGAGGATAATTTTTCTTAAACGTGATCTTGTTCAGATCCTGGTAATCAATATAGAGTCAAGTTGATAAATCTTTCTTGCTAACAAAAATAATAGGTTCACCCCATGGTGACACACTAGGTAGAATGAACACCTTGTAAAGTTTCTCTTGTATTTTCTTCTTCAATTCCATTAACTAAATATGGGTTATTCTATAATGTGTCTTTAAAATAAGCATGGAACTAGGTATAAGTTATATTGAGGATGAAACTTCATGTTTTGTTGTAATACTAGGAAACTATTCTGGAAATACATAAAAAAACTCCCACAAAATAAAAATATCATCGATGTTCATTTTCCCTTACCATATGAGATAAAACCCCCTTTTTAAATATGAATCAAGACCTATACAGTGAATGTAATTTCCATCAGAAGTTTATATTTATCATCATACTGATAGAAGACCGTAGGTTAGTTTGAAATTTAAAACATGACTTCTCTTATTCGGAAATTAATTTGGAATTTATGTAGATAAAGGAAAATTATTCCTAAGATAACATCAAATTCAGCTGAAGGAAGAATGAAAATATTTTTAGGAATCACATTCCCAAAAATTTCAACTCGAGAGGAATCATATAAATGATCTTCAATCATTATACCATTAGGTTTTCCCATTACTAATTCTACACCTAATCATTTGGTTAGACTCTTGACACCCATATAAAATTCTTCAAATATGAAAAAATGGTTAGATCCATAGTCAAATAAGGAATTAATATTTCCAAAGATGGTTCTAAGTGTACCTTTCACCACACCATTATCGCACAACTAATTTTAAATTGTGATCACATGATATTTTCCCATGTCCCTCTACTTAAGAGGTTTCTTCTGTCGATCATCATCGTTAACCTTTGTTTTTGGAAACTGGTTATCATAGTGCCTATACCCCTTTCATTAGAAACATTAGAGTGTGGGTGGATAATTATTTGGAGGTTTTTCTCTCTTTTTATAATTAACTACCCTTTTCCCATCACTTTGGAAGTTGATTACCTGTTGACTTTCCTTCCCCCACTTACAACATTTATGATTCAATTTAAAAATGTCCCCCATGTTTCTTCTCGCACATTGATCATAAAATAAAGATCACCCTCTTCTCTTCATGGTTTTAATATTTCCCTTGTAATTTCATCCTTATTTCCTTATCATAACCATTATATTGATATATTACTCCAACCACTATTTCCACAGTGATTCCACACCGAACAATCTCTTCATAGCTACTAAATTCTATTATGGATAACACCCATATGAGACTTTCTTTTATTCCACTAGAAAATTGATGAACCATAATTTTATTTGGGATGATAATATTAGTATCATACCTCACATGTCTTTTAAAATTTACCTCACAGGTACCAACAGATTCGTAATCATTTTTTTAACTCAAATAACTCCTCATCCATTATCATATGAAGAATAAAAGGAAATAACTAATTGAAAAATAATTTCTTTAACTCATCCCAATCCATGGATTAAATTTCCTCAAGTTACCTCATATTTTTTGTAATATTCAACCATTTATATGCTTCACCATCTAAATTGTAGAAATACAAAATAACTTTTTCATGCTTCAAACACTATAAGAAGGAAAAATATATTTTTGGTGGTGTTGATTCATTACTAAGAAACTAGTGATTCAAAATACCCACTAAAAAAATTGGATGTTACCTCAGGAGGGAATCAAAATAATTTTTCTCCCTCATTTGATCATTTGTAATTTTAGCATTATTCATGGGTTGAGAAAGTTGTGTGATCATAATAATGATATTTATTATTCTATCTCCCATAAAATTATGTTTCTTAAGAGTAAAATTAAAAAACTTTCCATCACATTCATCATTAATATTATTTATTTTATTTCCAAACATCAACTAAAACCAAAATGAGTTGTTATAGAAACACTAATTATAGTGTAAAATCAGAGTCGTGAAAATAATTTAGGATATATAAATCAAAATAATTTATTTTAAATCTATAAAAACATAGGTTTTATCTAGGTCATCAATGATCATTATCTATTAAAATCAATCATGATGGTTTTTAATGAAAATGTTATTTAACCAAGGAATATCCCATGGGAGTTCCAAACCAGGTGTGCAGTAAAGATCATTTTCAGGTATCAGGTAACGCTTGATTAAATCCTAATGTTCCTTTTTCAAATTTATTACCTATAGGTAAATATACACTAGAACAAAATCGAATTTTAATATATAGAAATGAATTTATTTATAAGTAAACAACATAATCACTTATTTAACAAAACTTTAGAAAGTTTCCCTATACTTAGTCTTATCCTAGGGGTTCTCACAAATTTTTTCGTATCCTATTTTCTAAATAATAACTAATCATATCCTACAATACCAACTACAGTGATCGAGGATTCTCATACATAAGTATTTTATCATTTTTTGATGAACATTCATTGCATTACACAAATGCATGCCTGAGGTTCATAAAGTTATAGTGCCTTTGGAAGCATGGAAACATAAATAACTAGTTTATATGTGAACTACATCATCTTCCTATAAGTTATTCAGAACTATATCCCTTATTAGACAAATAAAATATAATACTTTTCTTCATAACATAGGGAAAATAATAAATGGTGATATCAAATGCTTGGTAAAGTTAAACAAGGGAGATATATAGACATAACATTGGAAAAATGGTATATGAACAGGAGCATAACATCTAAAAACCATAACCTGCATATTAAATATTATAATATTTGTTTATGGGATAAATATTCAAAATTCATAATACCTAAATCATAAGGTAATCAAATAACAAGATACATTAGAGAATAATAATGACTTAATACATGGAATTTTGGCATCCACATGATCATTGAAATCTAATTTTCTTAATAGTTCAAGGCTCACTTACAATACTATCATAGTGGAATGAGATCACTCCTCATACCATCATATTATTCAAGTTTAAATACCAAGACAAACATAGTGTATAGAGTCCCTTACTAAAGTAAGTTCACTCCCCATTCGAATCCTGTTTACCTCATGAGATATCAATATTTTCCAAATACATAGGAGAGAGATATAGTTCCCACCCATCACAAAATGAAAATAATATAAATGTGATCCACAGTATCATAGAATATTATTTATATTATATTCCATGAAAACAAATGGGTTTTATAAACTTTTTATCATATCATAACATGTGTAAAAGAAACATATTTCACAATCATTTAATTATTTCATTATAGCATAACTCGTGGAAAAATAAGTGGGTTTAATAATAATTTTATTATGGTATTAATTGTGTAATTGAAATGGGTTTCATAAAGAAATTCATCATAAAAAGAAACCATTTAGAGAAATAATAATAATGTTATCCATGGATAAGTATATCAAAGGATTCCATCTTAGATGGAAAATTATTTTGAAATAAAAATCACATGGAATGTTTCTTGTAGAAAATATTAACCCTTTGAAAATAAATTTTTTTAAAATTAAGAATTCATAAAATATTGTGGAAGTAGTTTTATTTTAAAATAACCCTAAAAATATATAGATGAATCTTTAAATAAAATAATGGTCATGAATTCCTTAAATTATTTTCATGTTGTGCATGTTAAAAAAATATTTCTTTCACATTTTTTGTAAATCCTAAAGGGGCCTTATTAAGAAAATTACATAAAGCTTAATCTCAAACCATATTTTAAAAACTAAAACATGGGTAAATTTTTCATTAATAAATCATTTTTATAATTCTAAAAACCTTATTGAAAAAAATAGAAAACAATATTTTGTTTGAAAATGGGTTTTTGACTAAAGAGTGAAATAAATATGATTTTTCTTAAAAAATATCTTATGAACTTCTGAGTATATAGATCCAAATAAAGGGAAATATTATTTTTATGAAATATAAAAAGGATAATAAAATTTATTATTTTATTGAGAGATGGATCATAATATTTGGTCATCAGAATCATAATGATAAAAAATCCCGATAATTGATGAGATTATAAAAAAATATTTACCACATTGGTATCTTTTGAATCGTAAGTGACATTAAATATTAACATAAAATAAAACATTAAGTATCATGAGAAGAATAATATTCACTATATAACATGTCAACGGTTCTATACATACTCCTCATAAAATAATATAGGTGAATAAGATAACATATGTCTAGAAGAAGGAAAATAGAGATAAAAATCGGTTACCTTAAGTCTTGCCTTCCATTATACACATACAAACCTCATTTATAATAAATATTTCTTTATTAAAAATCTTTCAAAGAACCATAATTATATATATTATACCATATATGATTTATTTATGTGCTTTTATTACCCATTTAATAACAATTCCAAGTTAAATTCACATTCTGTTTAATAATTGCTCTGTTCTTTATGTATGTTATTATTTGTTGTTTTTTGTCCTCTTAATTTTATCTTGATTAAATAATATAAATAATGTTAAAAAATATATAAATAAAATTTAAATAAATTATATATGTATTTATATAATTCCATAAATGTTAGATATATAAAATGAAATTCTTCGTTCATAGAGATGGTAGGTCATACGTACACATGAACATTATTTACATTTCCTCAATGGATGAAGAAAAAGAAAGGAAAACATTATATTACCTTTAAAGAATCATATATATGTCATATATATCACAAATATTCATTAAATTTATCCATTATTTCCTTCTATGTAAAATGTATGTAAAAAAAGATCACATCGCTTCGTGAGGTGGTAGTCCACCGTACACATGAACGACATTATCGTATTCTCTAGGAACGAAAAGTAAAAAAAGTTATATGTGATAATATTTTTATAGAAGTTTTTTTATATTTAAAATATTATATATATATATATTATATTAATCAACATACTCAACCGTGATAGGTGATGATGGAAAATGTGTCACATCGGTTTGTAAGGCGGTATTCCGTCATACACACGAGCGATGTTATCGATTCCCATTTGAGTGAGAGGTGATGGATGAGTGAAATTACAAAAAAATATATATATATAACTATATAGAAGATACTGAGTTTATTATATGATCATTATTAAATAATAATCAAAGGAGTTAGAGGATGAAATAAAATAAAAATGCTCATTTAAGAATGCTACCTCTTCTTCTGGTAACCTCCTTGAGTCTGCACCAAAAACCTTCCTATGAATGATTAATGATCAAAATAAGGATTATATGATGATATTAGAGAATTAATTATGTTATTTGGGTATTATTTTTCAAAACCAAATGGTTTTGGATGTGATAATAGAATAGGAGAGGTGGTGGCCTTTTATAAGTGAGGTGAGTGGAACAATTATAAGTTTTCAAATGAAAAATATGAATGCCAATTTTTATCATTTATAAATCCTCAAAAATACAAAATTATTGATAATTTAAGATATAATATAAAACTTTGGAAATAAAATGGGTGTTTTAAAAGTTTTTTGTCATTTTTATACCTATTATTTTTAGTTTAATTTCCCAGTAAACCCATTTTTACCTTAACCACATTAATTAATTTTTACTATTTTTACAATTAATTATAATGAATAATTAAGTTGACCTTAAAATATAATATTAAATATTATTATTCCAAATATTTAATCCATTTTTTCAAATTTCATTTAAATAAGTGTCAATGTTTAATTTATAATTTAACCCGCAGTTTCAACGAGAAATCAGTTTTCCACAGAGAAAATTTTCAAAAGTGTAAAATGTTTTATATAAAATTTAATCTCTAAAATTATTATAATGAAATCAATTGGATTAATAGATATATAAATTTTATAAATTTACTTTTAAACACAATTTAAAAATATAATGATCCATATAAATTCTTTAAATGAAAAAGGCAATTTTCAATAAAAAAACTAGTATTTTTCACTATTAATCAAAAATTTAATCTATTCAGAAAAATATAAAAAATTTACCCAAGGATAATTTTGATATAATAACTTAAAAAAATTATTGTCTCAAATAAATTTTATAAAAGTGTTAAAAACTAATTTATTCTTTTAAAAAAATAAATATTTTTTTTGAGAAAATGGTATTTTTGGAACATATAACGACTTTACAAAACATTAAGTGATTTCTTATCAATATATTTTACTTTTATATACCCATTATACATAACCTTTAATATTTGTTTATTCATATTCATTCTTCTAATTTTATTAAGTTGGTAGTAACAATCATTTTAAATAATAATATTAATAGTTTTTTATGGTTCATTAAAACTCAGTGTTGCATGGAATGAAAGCTATCAAAGAAATTTAATTTAATTGAAAAATATATATTAATAAGAACTATGGGTGTTACAAAAATCCTCTTATATTATTTTAATCCTTATACTTTCATGGAGAGAATCCCATTCTCTCACACTATTCTTACCAAATCCATTGTTATTTTATTATTTTTTCCTGATTTGATGAACCATTGTACATATCCCCACTGTGTTACATAAAGGAGAAAAGAAAATAAGATCCCATGTACAAAAATATGTCACATTAACCTCATTATAGTTTATTAAAATCATTATGGATTTTTTAAATAAGAATAAAGGGCATGCTTGAACACTTTCACAAAGGTTGGGAAGTCCTCATATAATTTATGGTATGTGAAAGAGATATAAGAACTATGAAGCATAATTCTTCTTTAAATATAGTAAAATTTAAATAAAATGGATTGTTTGTACATATAATACTACATTATAGACTTAAAACAATTATTCTTTACCAAAATTTCATTATATAAATTAAAACCATTCACTCTATGTGTATTCATTAAAACACATCAGTAATCTGGTAGGATCATCCAAGGAAAATATTGAGTTTAAAAAACCATTTTCATTGAAGTAAAATGGTTTTAAAAGAATTTATTAGATATTAAAAATTATATAAAATATTATAACATAAAATGGTCATGTTAAAATATGATACTTTGTTACATGCATGCATTAATTGAGTTGAGCATTCAAGAAAGAAGACTGTGTTGAGGTTGTGAATGTTTATTATTCCATAAAATAACACCAATGAATTTGTGTTCATTACTTAAAACAACTAACTGAGGTTGGAAACATCACTAATAGAAGAAGAATCTACCCAAGCATTTAACAGTTGAGGAAGAAGACAACTTTCACAATATTACAAATTCTTTAGTTGATCATTATGAGGAATTGATAAGTTAGAGTGAAAGTTTCATCCATCAATTATTGATGAGTATTGGGCCAATGTGCACAAAATATTATTGATACAATAGAATTAAAAGAACTTTAGTTTAGGAAAAAGGATATTTAGTTGATGTAGAGACATTTATTGAAAATGATAGATCATGTTTAGAATTTTATTGAAAATCATTTAAGAACTAGTTGTGCTAGTATAAACAACACCATTAAAGAAATGATGGTAGTAGTATAAAGAATTCATCTCACTCAAAAATATTTATTATTTTCTAACCAAACATTGTGCACAAATTCTAGGCATTGGTAATCACTAAAATGTTATGGTGATAAGAAAATATGTGAAACAACCAATGGTCGATCGCATCAAGGAATAGGTTCTCACATCGAGACTAAACCTTGTAAAAATATGTGTGCTTCTATTTATTTTATATTCATTTCATATGTACATGATTTTTTAGAGAAAAAATATATCCATTCCTCTTAAACATGTCATAGGTTAAATAGTAATAGTGGATATTTAAAAATAAATTATAAATTCGGTAAACTTTATGTGCACTAATTCCCCCCCACCCACCAATGTTAGTGTCCCCACATGATCTATTACGGTTATAAAAATACAAAGGAAATACACACTCTTTGACCCCAACCAAATCTCCCAAATCACTCAAAAACAATCTCACAACTACTCTTTGGATAAGATACCCTTCTTAAATAAATTAGGAAATACATCCCAAGTCATCTCCTACTGAACATGTTGTTTAATCTCCAACATTCTTCGATCCTCTTTCTAAAAAAATAAATCAACTATTGTAACTTGAATTCCATTGAGATCCCTCACTAACCCAATATAATCCTATACCTCTTCATACAAATCTATAAAATTTGGGATAAAGGCACCATCCATGAAAATCAACATATCTTTATGCTCACATTTTAGTAAGGATCTATCCTACGTGGTATCCTTCTTTACCCCATTCCAAAAATATAAACAAAATTCCAATAGCATGCGTTTAGATAAAATTTCAACATGATTATCAAAATATATACAAACAAATGAATCATAATAGATCACTAAATAATATATTATAAAAAAACAAAAACCTATATACTGCAGGTTCCTGCAAGCATTCTCACACAATAGTCTATACAGCCACATCACTACCCCATGCCTAACAAGGAAACCAAAAACAACCCTACTACCCAAATCATCCCAATATCCTCATAACTTATGGAAATCACAACACAATAATTAAAATATTCTCTTAAATATTTTACAATAAATGTGTGTTGATAGAAACATATCAAACCCATGTTTTAGGTTTTTTTAATAAAATTTTAATTAATATCTTAGTGTGTTTAACCCTTTATGCTAGGTGATTTAATAATATAATCAGAAGAAGAACACAAAAAACTTATGTAAATAACTCAATAACAAACAATTACTTCACTTTTATATTAATAAAAAATATGGTATTTCATGGAAACTACTATCATATTGAAATAATTTGTGTTAACATGTCCTTATTTTTTTGATTCACTTTTTATAGTTACATTTTTACACATCACATGAACAAAAAATCAATTGAATCAATCATCAGGTAATGTTTCTATATGATGTTATATTTCTCCAACCTACATTATAGCTATGTAATCAAGATTTAGACTATAATTTAAAATCGTCACATGTTGAGTTCCTATAAATATTTTTGACAAAATGAAATAGTATTTATTTAAATATTTTACAACATAATAAAATTATATCAGATTACAAATTAAAAAATAAATATTTTTACTTTATTTCTTGACATTGGAAATAATTATATGAACAATTTCATTTTATATCATAATTATAGTGAAACATTATTTTGAGTAACAATGAATAACATGATTTTTATAATTTTTTTGATAAAACATGCTCAATAAAAAACTTTTAAAATTGGATACACATTGGTGTTTATACTAAAAATACAATAAACATATATCAATATTATACAGACATAATGAAATCACACAATATATATTATAACATAAATCATGAACATTTATATTTAAATAAATACTAATGTAATGGAAACAACATTTTCTGTATTATACATAAATAATTCAGTATTACAAAATACTAAAAATAATTGAAAAATAAAACAATATTTTATATATGTATTAGTCATTTTATTTTAATGAGATTGTCATTAAGCATGCTTTTCATCATCCATGAAATAAAAAACCAACAATTGTAACAAATCTATATAATACATTTCTTACACATGTATAATAAAATACATGGGTAGAAAGTGGAAAATAGTAGAACATCTTGTATAGAATTTAAAAACATCTTTTTTGGATAAAAAACTATTAGTTTCTGTCTATCAACATGGAATATATTTAGGATAATCATGATTTATAAAGGATCTATAAATAATTAATTTTAAAAAACCAAAAAAATTTACGGATATATTACTAAAAACTATAATCATCATGGAAAAATATCAACATGTTATGCATATCAACAATGAAAATGGAAATTGATTTCTGATAAATCGGGTTGTAACAATATTGGGGAAAACACATCCATTTTTCAACAAGGCTATAGTAAAATAATATATTACAATTATTTACCATTTTACACCTTACCCTCAGGTTATATAGTTAATTCAGTAAGAAAAATGCAATCATCAAAAACCTTATCACGCTAGAATTATAATAGAAACTGACATAAGATATAGAATTCTAATTCCAATGCAATTAGTTATATTGATGCATGTATCTCTCTATGATTCCTACCAAGAAACGACTACACTTTAACCTAAAAATTGAAGTATTTTGTCAATTAATTTGTTTCGAGTCATAGGGGGCACCATTATATTATATCATAGATGGTTTCATTCATCTATATAACATGTTTGGATGGAATTTCACTTTATATATACCAATCCCTTTAAATATCCACCTTTAGATAAGTCAAATCTCAACCTTATCTCCTTAAGATCTTCTCTAATACAATGATTTCATGAACCCCCTCTAATACTTCCCCTCTAGGGTCAAAAATGAAGCTATCGAGTGACCAATAAATTCTGCATTCAATAATCCATGGATTGGGGACCAATGGAAAGGGTATAAAACACAAATTGGGAGTCCTTACTTTCAATAATTACTTTTTAGGACTGAATATAATAATTTATCAACTAATAAACAGAAAATAATTTACATTCCGTACATAAGTTTAAATTTCCTAAATTATAATTACATGGAAAATATACAATATCAATATAATATATGAAATTTTATATCTTAATTTCCAATACGTCTAACAAATCCATCCAATGTACTCAAATAAAACATCCAAATTGCAGCGGCTTATCGATAAAATAGTTAACAAACTATTGTGGGGTATGGACATGGGAGCACTAAGTAGGGACACACCTCTAGAAAAATCCAAATTAGTGCCCAATAATTATAAAAATGTATTCATGAAATAAATAACTAAGAAATTAATGGAATGAATATAAGAAGTTATATAACAAGTACATAATTGAAATTAAGAAATGAAACATCCCTTTGTATTTTAAAACCCCCACCAACCAATACCCCCTATACCATGAAAATATAACTATATAATTACCAACTAATGAAAAAATTCATTCCCTAACCATAACCACAACAATACCAACCATGTTTCAAGACATTTACTGATTTCCCTAACCATTCAGTAGGGTATTTATAACTCTGAGCATTAGGGAACTAATAGGAAAACACATCTCCATATGAATATGATGTGTTAATAGAACAACACCAATGTGTGTGTTTGTTCATATATATATATAATCTAACTAACTCTAATGTGGGCTGGGTCAAGAACCTAAATACCCTAACCTATTCCTTGGTCTGATATCTTGGGTTTGAATCAATCGAGGGTTTTTATCACATAATAGTATCTATATCAATATCAGTCATATTAACGTATCATGGGCATATAGGGTTAAAATTTCATTCCCTCGCACTGCCATGCAAAAACCCTACAATGAATCGTTATAATTAACACACAATCACTTTAATAATACTATCCATAGCCTAAAAATTGCACATCAAGACATACTTTTAATAGTAAGGCATAAAACATAATTGATTAACTTATGATTCCATAGAAAAAATAGTTCTATAGTCTATATTAGTTCCAACCAAATAGATTTAAAATTTCCAACCCCATTAGAATTATTATTCATCCATTAATTAAAAATTTATAAAATTATAATAAGTATCTCGATTATCATTAAATTGAATCCCAATAACATTTCATTATAGCCACAAATAATTCATATCCAACCCATATTTATACTCAAAAAAAGCAGACACCCATTCTTCCATCCATATCGCTTCACTGGCCATTTTTTAATTTTTCAACATATTATTTATTCCCTGATCAATTAATATGTATGTTATTAACCATTAATCAAATTTTAATACATTTTATATTTTCATAAATCCAACTTTGTGTTGATAAATCCACACTTATTATTTACTCAATGATGACTATACATTTCATAACCATATATTCATGATGTATTAAAATTTTATTTTAATTAATAAAATTTTCATTTCCCAATATGACCATCATCCTTTTTATAAACCATCATATTAATTTCATATTTAGACATGAAACCAGTTTATCAACATCCCGAAATAAGATTGACTAAATATAGTTATCGTCACTCATTTCCCTCTCATTTTCATCATAGGTTTATCATGTTTTACATATTATTAATCCCACTTACCATTCAATTTTCCCATTTTCTCTTTATAATTTTATTTCATAACCATGACTATACCAAAATCAAGGAGGACTTAATTTTCATCGGCATCACTACAGACTAATTAATGGTAAGGAAAAACAACATTAATAACAACATAAAGCATCAAAAAATTATCAATAAAATTCTCTCTATCAATTATAGAATTTTTAATTCTCTTTACCATAATCAAATTATTAATAAATTATTACGTGGATAAGGTTATTTCATGATTTCTATAAGAAATAAGGTCACACCCAAAAGCATAAATAATTATAGAAAACACATAATGATTAGACTAAAAATAATTTTTTCCCATTACCACATTCTTGGGATAATCCAATTAACATTATGATATGGTTCTATACTACAAAAGTTGATCCTCAGTGGAAAATAAATTTAAAACGTTTCTGAACAAATAAAATAGTGAAGGAATCATAAATATCATGAAGTCCCACTTCATAATTTCCAAGTTCCACTTCCTAGTTCATCATTCACATATTAATTAAATCCTTTATTGATTTGTACCTCATATATTAATTCCCTATCCCTATAAACCAAAAACACCCTTTGAGAAAAATCAATCAATATAGAATAAAATTATGATTCCATTATTAGAAGTAATCACCATAAGTTTTTTTAAATATTATTTTTCTAGAATATAATTAATAAGTCCCAAATCTTATAAAATCAGAAAACTAAGAAACATCATTATAAGAGGAAAACATAGGTTAAACTTAATTGAAAAAAAAATTAAACCTAGATATAGAAGATTAGATCATAAACCATTAACCTTAGAATCCAAGAACTAATGTGCGTGAACCAATCCAAGAAGTTAGATGAATAACATAAAGAGAGGATATAAGAAAAGAAACCTTATATCATTGGAGGATCTATGACACAATCATGAATGTCCAAATCCTTATATGGATGTTAAATGACTCAAAAGATACCATTAAATCATCCATTTCTTGATTGAATAGAATAATATTGTACCAAAATTAATGGATGGCCTTATTTATACTGTTAACCAAAAAAATCCTTCTCCAAAGTATGGAGATGCCCATTACCACCAAGGTGGTCTCGATAAAAATAAATCTAAGACCATGCATTAAAATAGATATATTTACCCTATTTTTTATATGTTCTTTTCATTATTAAAATAGTTTTAACCACTACCATATTCACCTTCATGAAATTGGAGAAGATACATCAAAATGTTTTCCCATACAACCTTTGAGGAATGAGATACAATGTGGTGAAGTCAAGATCATTTTTTCACACCTGACTATACATAATTGGTCTCAAGAACACATAATACTAAGAAAACCTCCTCTAGGTCATGTATTTCACTATGTTTTGAAGATTTTAACTCCCTAGTAAAAAAGTTATATCACCATGACGTGTGGAATCAACTACAACCATTTGAAACAGTTCTCCCTCCTCACCTTAGAGTACATCAACAACAAGCTCCTAAATATTTGAACTCCTAAAACAAATAACCATGACATTGTGAGACCTAAATTTCTATTTTAAAACTCATTCAGATAGATAACCTCCCACTCACCACAACCCTCAATAAATAACATCCTCAGTAATTCTTCTTGACTATTATACATAGGTGAAACTGTGAAACACCCCGCCCATGAAAATGACCAGCACTATTATGTATTAGCCTCCAAGAAGATCCAATTATAAACTCTATATTACATTATAAAACCCATTATATAATGAGTTTCACCATTTTACACATATAAGACAAAGACACCCAGAAACCCACTAGAAATATATAAACAATGGAATATTTACTTCCCTCTTACACCTGAATTCACCATACCCCTCAACATGGAGATTTTCCTCCCAAATATTTTCAATACCTCAAAAATAAAACTTCATATGGACATTACTCAACCATTTACACAAAAACCCCCATTACCACTATGTGTTAGACCATAAAGAAGACATAACACATCACACAACCCTTTGAACACCGCCAAATTCTATATGTATGCCTCTAATTTACAATGAATGCAATATAATGGACCAAGAAGGTATGGGTCCTTAAGGATGTGGCTTCACTCTCATCATCCAATAAAAATAACACAGCCCTATATCATTGCATAAGTTTGATTCAAGAACAATTCAATATGGATAATGTGCCTGCATAAGATTTAGTATGATCAATTCAATTAAAAGGATGTATCTCCTTAATTAGTTTCTATACGCAAGGTAGCTACAAATTTATACACCATATCTAGTGTTGTATGATAAAATCATTAGATGAATATAATTAAACCTTTTGTAATATATTATTAGGAGAAATTCATCTTCAGTATTATGGATATGGAATGATGTGGGAAATTATTTCTTAACTCTAATAGTACACATGAATTTTCCCCTTTTGGCCACTATGCCATCCAATGGTTCTCTCCACTATAATAAATGGAGATTTTATAGAGGGTGTATATTTTGTTCTAGCTTCTAATTTTAACAACGCCTTTATCTAAATGAAATGATCACGTGAATTTAATTTTAATCAAATAGGGGGTCAATTAAGATCCCAATTCTATAGAGATGTTTTTTTGGTGAAATTTACCTATAAGACAAAACATGAATGACGATTATATTTGTATCAAACCATTCACATTATATTCATATTGAGAATATTTTTATTGCAAGATATATTTTTATATGTTATTCAATGTTTATTTCAATAAAACAATGAATTAATAATAAATAAATGACTTGTTCTCATATGATTATATAATGAATTAATTTTTATAATTAATTAAATGTGGTTCCATTATAAACATTATGTTGGTCTGAGTGGATACTCAATAGGGGGGGTGAATTGAGTTCCTATTAAAAATTTATGTTTAAAAGATTTATATTGAAATCCCCCAATTAATAAAACTTGTTACACTGTAGTGAATTTATAAAGATTGTCAGTGTTCAGTTAGTTTCTAAAAGATTGATTATTTCTCAGTTAACATAATCTAAAGATTAAGTTAGCTTTTGAAACTAACTTACTGGTTCACAATAATTACAAACACTTGATAGTTCAACTATCAGAGTTACTTTAAAAGAGTTTTGAATTTCCATGTAATTACTAGCAGAATAATGAAAAACTGAAATAAGATGCACAACAGATTTAACCAAGAGGTTCAATCTCAAGATGAGACTTAGTCCTCTCAAATAGTTTATTTAGAACTTTGATCCACACCCTAGATCGAGGTTTACAATAGTACTCAGACTATTCAGGTCCTCAAACTTCTACCACAGTTCTACGGGGGAAAGCAGCAACAACAGTACACTAGTTGTCCAGGTCCTCAGACCTCTACCACAATTCTACGTGGGATGCACAAAGGTATAAGGCGTTTGGTGTGAGGATTTCAGTATCTTCCAGTTCATCTTAGGAGTCTATGTGTGTCCAAATAGACAAAAGCACACACACTGCTTGTAATGTAAATAAAATAATGATCACAACATAGAAAAAATATAGAGTTGAGTTTAGAATGCTCTTGTGTGATGTCCATGTAGTTCTGGACTCATTTGGATTGAAGCAGATGAAGATTTTAGTCCTTCTCTGGAAGTTGTAGGGAAAATAGAGTGTTGTGATTCAGCTTGTGTTCTTCGTGAGGTTCAATAGAGCGAAGGTTTTCTTTATAATTCAAATATGCTTCATGTGTTTAGCAGTGTCGAGTTGCATGCAGTGTGCCTTTATTTTCCCAAACTTTCTCTAAGTATCTTCTTCGTTATTATGCTCATGACCTTGTTTTTCATTTTTGTATTGTGCACATTGATTCTTTGTCAACCATCGCTTTTAACTTGTAATGCATGTGTTGGAGCTGATAGGATACATGTTTTCTGCACCTCGTACCTTGTACTATCCGATGATATGTCTACAAAGAAACATTAATTATGTCATTGTATTAAAAACATCAAATATGATCATTAGAAATTAAATTGAAAGACGACAAAAAAGTTTAAGAAACAGGGTCATGGTAAGTCATGGAAACAGTGTCTCCTTCACACGGTTTCTAGATTGATCATGGAGTCTGAGTGTCACTGAGTCTTGTTCACAGTGTCTCGTGGTCACGATGTCTTGTTCACGATGTCTTGTTCACAGTGTCTTGTACACGGTGTCTTGTTCACAGTTTCTTGTTCACGGTGTCTTATTCACAATGTCTTGCTTCACAGTGTCTGGCTTCATGGTGTCTGGCTTCACGGTGTCTGGATTCACGGTGTAAAAAATACATAGCCAGTGGCAGACTCACGGTGTCTTAGACATTTCAAGTAAATGATGTTCAGACTTAAACAATGATGATAATATAAAGGATTAAACATAAGAATATTTCAAAGAGGGTATTATGAGATTATATCAAAGATAGCATAAAGTAAACAGAATGTTGAACAATTAAGATCTTACATGGATCTTATTAAATCATAAGAAAACTTTCAACATAAATACATATGATTGGATATAATTTATAGGAGGTAACTAGGTTGAATAAAATATTTGATCATTAAAACATGATTAATACATGATGAGTCCAACAATCTCCCCCTTTTTGATGATCACAAATCATGTACAGTTAAACTATAGAGATAAATGAAACTATGGAGATAAATGGCAAACATAATTCTCCCCCTTTTGAGATAATCAAAAAGATGAAATAAGATATGGAAAAAAAGTGGACATTACAATAATAGTAAAGACATGAAAGTACAACAAAGGAGTAATAAAAAATCAATAGAATCCCTATGAAAAAGAGTAATCACTATTCTTCTTCATGGTCTGGCCTTCTCTTTGCCTTTAGAAGTAGTAGAAGATGAAGTCATAGGGGCAGAGGTTGAGGTAAAAGAAGGCAGATAGGTGGCTGATAGAGAGGGTAAAGGAAGGCCTTCAAAGACTGAGGGAGCCAAGGTAAGAGTAGTAGAAGATCTAGGTAGTTGCTGATTGAGATTCACAGTCCTAATCTAACTGAGTGCTTGTCTAGCAGATATGGTGGTTGAGCCTAGAGAAGTGGTGAAGGTAGGCCACCCAGGTCTGAGAGGTGCAGCTACTGGAGAAACAATGGCTGTACTCTGGACATGAAGATAGGGCCTCAGGATTTTTATGAAATATGTAATGATCTATCCACCATACTGCATGGATTTCTCAAAATCATCCTTGTTCTCCATAAACATCTCCAACAATCGAGTAAACTCTATGAGCTTCTAGAATTGGTTCTTGAAAGCTTGTGTCACAAGAGGAATCCGCAGATTTTCTACAAGGTACTTGAAATGGTTTGTCATATCGGTCTTGGAGAAGATTCTGTTGATGTAGAAATCCACTTTCTTGGCAATCTCTTGTTAATCATAATTAGCAATTTTGGAGTGGATTTGTACTAGGTCAAGAACACTATCACTGTTCTTGACCACTTCAGATAAGGAAGCCGTATTGATTCCACTAAGTAAATTATGAATCTCTTCTTTGACTATAGTTCTGAGCAGATCACTGTCCAAGGTGGGTTTTGAGGATTGACTAGATTCTTTGACAACTTGGTTAGGGATTTTAGTAAATTAATCACCTTTTGAAGAAACCTTGTATACTCATAAGTGAGTTTATTAAGATTAGAAATAAGCTCTTTCATCTCCTTCACAATTTGTTTATTTCTTTTAGAAATCTTTTCATCTAAGGATGCTAGATAAGGTTGAATCTGAGACACACCAACTTGTGGAATTTGAGGAGAAACAGGTTCTATAGGAGGAGAAACAGACTTAGATCTCGAATGAAGCTCTCTCTGCATGTCTTCAACCATACTTCCTAGGGTATTCATTTCTGAGCATCTTATTTTCAACTCTTATTGAATTTCATGGAGCATCTTAGGTTGTATTTTCGAGATAAGTTTCTCCAATAATAGTGGGACATCTCTCTCACTTAAATTTTTCAGAGGACGAGGTTGGGTATTCATGGGTTTCTCAACTACAGATAAAAGAGTAGCACTAAATTACTTCAGATAATCCTTACTCACAAAGGATGGCTATTCAGATAAGGGTTCAGGAGTAGGGACTGGTACAGGCTCAGGTTCCTTCTCAGGTGAAAAAATTAGAGACTGATTTTAACTGAAATAGGGAGGAAATATCAAGTCCGGTTGCTGTAACCTGCAGCGAATCATTCACATAATAGAAACTAGAAAATTTATACTAAGTTTCTACAGTACTTGACTTAGTTGGATGTGAGGCTTCAACAAACTCAAGATTTTGGGTTTTCTCCCCCTCAACTGGTGCCTCTTTCTCAGGACCAAGAGGTTTAGGATCTTGGTCTAATTCCACAGACTCAGCTCTAAGTTCCTCACTCATTTCCTATCTAGCTTGCTGAAAGGCTAGCTCCATCCTTTCTTCAGCTGAAGGGATGATTTCAGGAACATATTGTTCCACAGGGAGTTCCTCAAGATTGATCTCTTTCAAAATAGGTAGCTATTCCATTGTAGACTCTTCCATGGTATGCATTTCAGACTCTATAGAAACTGATTCTGTTACAGCTTCGGGATGAGTTTCCAAATTAACAACTTCTTTAGGAGTAGGTACTTCTTCTTCAAGAACAATATGAGGAATATTAGTCATGTCTTCCTAAAAAATAACAGCTTACCTAGATGGCACTTCACCCTCTCCTTCCTCTTCCTCAGGATACTCAATAATCTTATTTAGTTCCAAACCAGGATCAGAAATGTCTTTCGGCATTGAGGGATAATCCACAGGAATGAATTTCTCATAAACTCTATCATTGTCTTCCACCCATTCCTTTTTGCAAGGATTCCAGTTTATATTCATTATTTTGATGATGGATTTTGAGAGACAATACTCACAGTCCATAATTACATCCTCATTGGGTCCAACCAAACCCTTGGCAGGAAGCATGGATAAGATTAGCTGAGAGTAGAATAGAGAAGTTGATTTGGATGTGACTTTGATCAACTCACACATGTGGTGTATGATATACTTTCACAGGTTGATCTTATGCCCATTTTTCATAAGGTGAATCAAAAACACATCTTGATATTTTAAAAAAGAAAAATCACATTTTTTTGGACTAACCAAATTCTGTACAAACTTGAAAAGAATCCTTGTTTCTCCATATAATTCAGCAGCAATAGCTCTTCTCTGGGTGCCATTTCCAGTTAAGGTTTTTAGGGCATCTTTTAAATCAAAGAAATATGTTGAAGGTGGAGGTCCTCTCTGATAATCCTCACAGATTACTTCATGAGTTATCCTTAGGCATGCATCCCATAACCTCAAAGAGAATGAGAATCTATGCCCATTGACCCAGCTTCTTACAACATAACTCTCACCAGAATCAAATGAGAACTGAATGTACTAGTAAAATAGATCCACTAACCTAGGATAGATGGGTCTATCATCCTTCGAGAACCATTCTAACCATCCTTGTTGTTATAACACTTTCAATACCAACGACTTACTAGACAGAATCCATTTGGGGAAAATCTCTTTCTCATGTACAACAATGCGGTTTACTAGATTCATATTTAATGTTCCTTAGGGTGTCATCTTAGGTGAAATCTTCTTCTTCTTCGAGCTGCGCTTCTCAGGTGTCGATTTTGACGGACGTTTCATTCATGGCATTCACTGAAGGTTCGAGTGAGAGAAGGGTTTCAGGGACAAAGAAGGGTTAAAAAAGAGTGGGTAGAAGAAACCTCGAATGAAGAATTGAGTGATACTTACTTTGTTTTATCATTTAGGAATAATAAACTTTGAAAAAATAACAACACGGGAAAAATAAGGAGGGGAAATAATAATCACCGCGATATAGGTTTTTTACAAAACAAATATAAAGAATTTTTATGGTGAGACAGTGTCTGGTCATTACGGCGAGATAGTAAACGAGATTTAGGGTGAGACCATGAAAGAACTTCTCATTGTCAGTTATGGTGAGACAGTAAGCGTCAGACCATAAGTATAAAATACTAATGGTGAGACCCTAAACATAAAACTTTATGGTGAGGTAGTAAACATGAGATAAAATTACTTAGAAACCGTAATCATGAAACAGTAATGTTTAACATAGTAAGATAACAAACAGTAAACCTGAAATAGTAACAAGTAAGGTATCTATTTGAGATTTATCATGCCTAGTTCATGTATGATGTAGGCTATTCTCTTGGAATTTAATGGTTTAGTGAATATATCAGCAAGTTTATATTCGATACCAATGAATTCCAAAGTGATATCACATTTTTTATAATGATCTCTTAAAAAGTGATATCTTACATCAATATAATTTGTCCAAGAATGTGAAACAAGATTTTTTGAAATGTTAATAGCACTTGTGTTGTCACAATTTATAGGTACATGTCTGAATTGATATCCATAATATAGTAATGCATGTTTCGTCCAAAAAATTTTTGCACAACAACTACCAACAGTTATGTATTCAGCTTCTACAGTTGATAATGAAACAGAATTTTTTTTCTTACTACACCATGACACTAGTGACTTGCCTAAAAGGTGACATGTTCCAGAGATGCTTTTTCTATCTAACTTACATCCACCAAAGTAAGCATCAGAATAACTAAATAATTCAAATGATTATCCTTTAGGATAAAATAGTCCTAAATTGGGTGTATGTTTGAGGTATTTGAAAAATCTCTTTACAGCATTTAAATGAGATTCCTTAGGTTTTCCTTGAAATTTAGCACACATACACACACTAAACATAATGTTAGGATGACTAGATGTTAAGTAATGTAAACTTCCAATCATTCCTCTATAAGTGGTTTGAATAACAGATTTTCCATCTTCATCGAGATCCAACTTACAAGTGGTACTCATGGGAGTGTCGCTACTTTTAGTGGTATCCAATCCAAAACGTTTTATAAGATCATTGTTATATTTACTTTGATTTAAAATAATAAAATTTTCATCTTGAAAAACATGAAATCCAAGAAAATATTTGAGTTCTCCCATTAAACTCATTTCAAATTATTTTTGCATCATTCTAGAAAAATCAATACATAAAGAATTCTTCGAAGATCCAAAAATAATGTCATCATCATAGATTTGAACCACTAAAATATCATTAGAAATTCGTTTTATAAAAAGTGTAGGATCAACTATTCCTGTTGTAAAACCTTTGGAAATAAGAAAAGTACTCAATCTGTCATACCAAGCTCTTGGAGCTTGCTTCAAACCATATAAGGTTTTTGATAGATCAAAAATATGATTTGGAAAATGGGGTTTGTAAATATAGGGGTTGTTCAACAAAAACATCCTCAGCTATATACCCATCTAATAATGCACTCTTAATATCCATTTGATATTGTTTGAAATTCAAATGTGCAGCATAGGCAAGCAGGATTCAGATGGCTTTAAGTCTGGCTACTCATGCAATGGTCTACTCATAGTCAATTCCTTCTTCTTGACTATAGCCTTGTGCAACTAGTATAGCCTTATTTCTAACTATGTTACCAGCTTCCTCAAATTTATTCCTAAAAACCCATTTAGTTCCTATGGTCAATTTGTTCTTAGGTGTGTCTAACCCAAAATTCATCATTGATTGCATCATTGATATTTTTAGGTTCAAGCTATGAATGAAAAGCTTCATGTTCAACCTGGTTTCTCAGAGAAGCTCTAGTTTGTGTCCCTCTACCTAAATATCCTACTACAGCATCTAAAGGATGATTTTTAATGGTCTTAGTTGGTATAGATAAGGTAGGGCTAGAAATTTCTGTTTCATTTATGGTTTTGGGTTCTACAAAAACAGGTTCTGGAAAAATTTCAGAACTGGTTGTCTTAACAACAGGTTCACTATTTTTGTCATTAAGGTTTAGAATGGACATATCTTCTTCAAGACTCTCAAGAGGGGTTTTTGGTTCATGTAGATCAGTTTCATCAAATTTTACATGTACATATTATTCCACACATTTGGTTCTTTTATTGAACACTCTATAAGCTTTGCTAGATATATAATAACCTACAAAGATTCCTTCATCACTTTTGGATGCAAACTTATCAAGATTATCTTTAGTATTGAGGTCAAAAACATTGCATCCAAAAACTCTAAAGTAATTATCCTTAGGCTTCCTATTATTCCATAGCTCATAAGGGGTCCTTTTGAGGATTGGTCTAATCAAGACTCTATTGATAATATAACAAGTTGTATTAATAACTTCAGCCCAAAAGTAAATTGGAAAATCATATTCATTGAGAATTGTCCTAGAAATCCCTTGAAGAGTCTTATTTCTTCTTTCTACTACACCATTCTGTTGAGGTGTTCTAGGAGAAGAGAAGTTGTGACTATAGCCATTGTGTGAGCAATAAGATTCAAACTCTTGATTTTTAAACTCACGACCATGATCACCTCTTAAGGTCTAGATCCTAATTCCACTAAGGTTTTCTACAGACTTGGAATATTTTATAAAATAAGAACAAGATTCACTGTTGTGAGCAAGAAAGTTTACCCAGGTGTACCTAGAAAAATCATCCACAAGAACATAAAAATTGTTCTTCCCATTTAAACTTAAAACTCTTGATGGTCCAAACAAATCCATGTGATCTAACTCAAGAGGTTGAGTAGAAGAAACTTATTTCTTTGATTTGAAAGAAACTTTGTGTTCTTTTCCCTTTTGATAAGGATTACACACTTTGTTAAGTGGGAATTCTAGTTTAGGTAAGTCTCTAACTAAACCTTTCCAAGTCAGTTTGCTAAGTGAGTGAACATTATAGTGTCTTAGTCTTCTGTTCCATAACGAATATTCTTTATGAAAATAATTTAAACAAGTAACATTTTTTATCTAAAGAATTCAAATATACTACATAAAAATTTTCATTTCTTAATGTAGTAAATAACAAATAATTTTTAGAATTAAAAACATTACATGAATCATTTTCAAATTTTACATTGAATCCTTCATCACATAACTGAGAAATACTTAGCAGGTTGTATTTTAATAAATCAAAAAATAGTACTTTAGAAATTAAAATTGAATCAGTGTTACCAATCTGGCCTAAGATGATGATTTTTCCTTTTGAGTTATCCCCAAAGGTGATATGTACTCCATCAACTTTGATTAAGATATTGAAGCATGATTAGTATCCTATCATATGCCTTGAACATCCACTGTTGAAGCCCCATATCTTCCGACAAGAACTTTTCAAGCAAGTTTCATAAAAAATATATTTAAACAGAAGATAATTTTGGAACCCAGATTTTCTTAGCTCTATAAATATTAGAAAGTAAAACTTTAGGCACCCATTTTTGTTTAATGGGTTTCCTATAATTAACAGATTCAAATAATTTTGATAAGTAAACTATGTTTGGTCTATAAGAATCTGAGTAGCCAGATAGAGCATAAGAGTTTCCAGAACTTGAACTAGCAGCACACTATCCAGATTTTAGAATAAATTTATTATTAATAATCTGTCTTTCTCCATGTTGGTATCCTAAACCAGTAGTATACTTTGGTTCAACTTTTTTTCCAAGCATTTGAGATAGATTATTCTTTCTATTTGTTAACTTCTATAAGTATTTTCTAAGTTCCTCATTAGAAAATTTTAGTTCAGTATTCTCGTTTAACAGTTTAGCATTCTTTTCCTTTTCTATACTAAGATCAGATTTTATAGTACTAGTCAATTCATACTGTCTCTTTAATGATTTGTACTTACCTTTTATCTCATTACAAGTATCTTCTAACATATTAAAGTATTCAAATAATTTAGCTTTAGACATATTATCATCATTATCTGAATCACTTTCATTCCCAGAATAGTAACCATTGGCATAGGGGAAACAAGTACCTCAGATGTTTTATTCATGAAACACATGTTTTCATGATTCTTTTCTTCACAATCAGAAGCTTCAAATCCATTTGAGATGTCTTCCAAAGAACTCCATGTTTCCTTCATAGCATTCTTATATTTTTTGTCCTTATAATCATATTTCTTCTTAAACTTCAATTTTGGACAGTCATCCTTAACATGTCATTTCCTTTTACATTCATAACAAAGTATCTCATCATTTTTATCAGCTTTCTTCCAATATCTCTTCCAATTACCTTGTTGGTCATACTAACCCTTATAATTTGATTTTCTAAAAAAATTGTTCTTTCTATAGAATTTATTGAATCTCCTAGCTATATGAGCCATCTCTTCATCATTTTCTGAGACTAAATTTTCACTAGTTGAGCATTCAATAGGTATGTGAACTTTTTCTTTGTCCTTGCTTTTGGAAGTAGTAGACTTAAATGCCACTTAGTTCTTCTTAGGTTCATCATCTTCCTATTTATTTAACTTTAGATATTCTTCATACATCATCAATTTTCTAATCAGCTCCTTGATAGGTTGCTTGCCAATGCCACATGATTCTCATCTAGAGACAGAGGTTCCTCTCCATCTGTCTGGTAGCCATATTAGTATCCTCATGATTTTCTCCTTTGTAGGAACAACTTTTTCTAGCGAGCTCATTGTATTGACTGTCTCATTAAACCTGAGGTACATATCAGAAATAGATTCATTAGATTTAATTTTAAAATTATCATACTTAATAGTGTATTTATTTAGTCTCATTTTCTTACATTTGTTGTTACCACATGGGAAACCGCCAGAGTATCCCATATTTCATAAGCAGTATTACAAGAAGATATTCGATTAAATTATTCATCTTCTAAATCACAATACATGGCATTTATTACTTTACAATTATTATTGTAATCAGCTTTCTTAGGTTCATCCCATATAGTTCTAACAGTTTTTGGAACCTTATACTGAGTCTCTATGGAAGTCCAAATGTCAAATCCCATACTTTCTAAATGTATTTTTATTTTTATTTTCCATTGGGCATAATTAACACCATTAAAGGAAGGTGGCATGTTGGTAGCTACACCTTCTAATTTTCTATCCATAATAACTATGTTTTAAAAAGATATATAAAGATATAAAAATTTAGAATTAATAGAAATTTTGAGATCTTCAAGATACAACTAAAATAACAGTTGAAAACTTTTCACAAATAGAGAGTTTTGAAAAACTTTTAACACCTCTGATACAAAATGTGGGTCGGAGTGGATACTCAAGAGGGGGGGGGGGTGAATTGAGTTCTTATTAAAAATTTATGTTTAAAATATTTATATTGAAATCCCCCAATTAATAAAACAAGTTAAAATGTAGTGAATTTATAAAGATTGTAAGTGTTCAGTTAGTTTCTCAAAGATTGATTATTTCTCAGTTAACATAATTTGGAGATTAAGTTAGCTTTTGAAACTAACTTACTAGTTCACAATAATTATAAACACTTGCTAGTTCAACGATCAGAGTTACTTTAAAATAGTTTTGAATTTCAAAGTAATTAGCAGTGGAATATTGAAAAAAATGAAATAAGATGCACAAAAAATTTAACCAAGAGGTTAAGTCTCAAGATGAGACTTATTCCTCTCAAAACGTTTATATAAAACTTTGATTCACACCCTATATCGGGGTTTACAACAGTACTCAGACTGTTCAGGTCCTCGGACCTCGGCCACAGTTCTACATGGGAAAACAACAACAACAACAACACATAAGCTGTCCAGGTCCTCAGACCTCTACCACAGTTCTACGTGGTATTCACAAAGGTATAAGTCATTTGTTGTGAGGATTTCAGTATCCTCAAGTTCAGCTTAGGAGTCAATGTGTGTCCAAATAGACAGAGTCACACACACTTCTCGTAATGTAAAGAAAAGAATGATCACAACATATAAATAATATAGAGATGAGTTTAGAATTCTCTTGTGTGATGTCAATGTAGATCTGGACTCCTTTGGATTGAATCAGATGAATCTTTTAGTCCTTCTCTGAAAGTTGTGTGGAAAATAGAGTTTCACAATTTATCTTGTGTTCTTCATGAGGTTCAACAGAGCGAAGATGTTCTTTAGACTTCAAATAGGCTTCGTGTGTTTAGCAGTGTTGACTTGCATGCAGTGTGCCTTTCTTTTCCAAAACTTTCTCCAAGTATTTTCTTTGTTCTTATGCTCACGAACTTGCTTTTTGTTTTTTATTGCGCATGTTGATTCTTGGTGAACCTTCACTTTTAACTTGGAATGCACATGTTAGAGCCTACAGGATGCATGTGTTCTGCACCTCATACCTCGTACTGTCCGATGATATGTCTAAAAAGAAATATTAATTATTTCAGTGCATTAAAAACATCAAATATGTCTGTTAGAAATTAAATTGAAAGATGACAAAAAATGTAAGAAATGGTGTCACAGTATGTCATGGAAATAGTGTCTCCTTCACACGGTGTCTAGATTGATCACGGTGTCTGAGCATCACAGTGTCTTGTTCATGGTGTCTCGTTGTCACGGTTTCTTATTCACGGTGTCTTGTTCACGGTGTCATGTTCACGGTGTCTTTTTCACGGTGTCTTGTTCATCGTGTCTTGTTCACAGTGTCTTGCTTCACAGTGTCTGGCTTCATGGTGTCAGAAATACATAGCCAGTGGCAGACTCACGGTGTCCTAGACTTTTCAAGGAAACTATGTTCAGACTTAAATAATGATGATAATAGAAAGGATTAAATGTAATCATATGTCAGAGAGGGTATTATGAGAGTAGATCAAATATAGTATAAAGTAGGTAAACAGAATGTAGAGAAATTAAGATCTTTCATGGCTCTTCTTAAAGCATGAGAAAACTTGGAACATAAATACATATGATCGGATATAATTTATAGGAGGTAACTAGGTTGAATAAGATTGGTGATCATTAAAACATGATTAATACATGAGGATTCCAACACATTAGGATATATTGAATAAAATATTTTATTTTACCATTTTGAATTTTAATTATTGGAATTTTAAATATTGAAATAAATTAGAGAATCCAAAATTATCTCAAGATTTTCTAGAAATTCAAGAATTGAATCTCGAGGCAGCCTTGCCAATTATTTTAACCATTATCTCTAAATTGAAATAATAAAATTTAAAAATTTCTTTCATCTTTTCAATTAATAAAAAATAGGGGGTTTTTTAGAGGAAAACAACTCGCAAATGAAGATAAAATTATCTATAGAATAATACAAAACATCCAATCCAATTATTCCTCAGTGACCCTTCCTCCAAAATCCCACTTCTATATAGAATAAAACTGGGAATAAGGGTTTATGAAAATAATTTACATTAAATAAATAATATAAGGAACTTGAAGAGAATATTAATTCTAATTTTTTAATATTAATAATATTAAAAATTTAATTAAAAATACTAGCCACTGATGACACATCAGCTTCGCAATTCTCAAAAATTATGTTATGAAAAATATAAGGTAAAAACCAAATTCTTGAATCAATGTTGGTGTTTGGATTCAACTCTAACATACTGATAGAGGTGAATTTACAATTTTATATTTTCAGTCTAAAATTGATAACCTCATTCTGAAAAAATAATGTAATCATTTTTATCACTTAGGCAGTTTATTAATATTTAAATAAGTTCTACCAAAATCAATGACATTAAGATGAGTTTTAGGATTTGATCACATGAAATTAAATCTTTGGTTAAATATAAATATATCATAAAAACATTATAAAAAAGGCCTCTTATCATTACTTTTATATTAATAAAATATCACAGTAATTGAAGAAACATTTTCATTTTATTGTCCAGACTAAATAATAAAAAATGTATATAAAGGGAATATAAAGAATTATATAAATATTTAAGAGTTTATTTTAAAAAATTTAATTGTATCTATTTTTATAATTTATTAGATATATGTTCATCCTAATAGAGTAAATATAGATGATAAATATAACCCCACACTCTCTTTCTTTCCATTTTAATTAAACACCATTTTACTTTCTCTTTCACATTTACTTATTTAATATTCTATATAAATTCTATATTTATATTTATTATTTCATTTTAGCTTTTTATAAAAGAGAAATCAGTAAAGCTTAATAAATGAAAAAATAGTGTTACAGGAGTCGAAAGGAAGGAAATTTAAATTTTTCTCTTTGGAGAATAGTTAGCATATCACCTATGATGCAAGAAGGATGAGTGCTAGAATATTTAGAGGTTACCATGTTTAAAATACCATTGGAAAGTCAGTTTTCCTCATGATAGACATGTTCTATGATATAATTCCTTGAAGCAATAATGTCAATACACTTAATCCATTTCTATGTGAGTTTCCAAGAAAGGTGAATATGACCCATTCTAACTACCTTAACAATTTTGGATGATTCATTTTCAAACCAGATTTTATTCCAAATTCTTTGTTGAGAAACATCCACTTACATGATGAAAGCCATAATTTCTACTTTAAGAGCAGTGACTTCTCCAAAAGAGCCATAAATCCCTTATAAGAAATCACCATTATGATCTCTGAAGGATAATCCACATTCAACGGGTCCTGGATTGCCTCTCGAAGCATCATATGAGTTGAATTTGATCCATACTGCAAAATGAGGTATCTAGAAGATATAAATGGTGCATAGTGGTTTAGGATAATTACCTTGTACGTGTAGTTTCCACAATACAACAATGTCTCGGATTGAGTTATCGTAGTTTTCAGCATGGATATTGTTTACCAATTGAGTCACTGACTGAATATTTGAGAGAGCAGCGCTGTGATTGAAGGTGTCATTATCATGTGATCTTTTTTCCTTCTTATCCCAATAGTATAGATGGTTTCCACACATGACACCAGAAATAGGATGTGGAACTGTTGCGAGAGATTCACTGTTGATATGTAGAGCATAAGTTCCACTATACTGTAGACTTGCAGAGGGTGGATTTTAAAAAAACTGATAAGCGAGTTCCAGATGGAGGATGTAGTCTTGTAGGATAGAAACAGATTATTTATATCGTCATGGTTTTGGTGACATAGTGTGCACCTAGAGCACAAGGAGATTCCAACTTTTTGTAGGTTATTATCAACTAGAAGTTTGTTCAGCAACAGGCGCCAGAGCAGTGTGAATCGGGATGGTTGAATCCACTTTTTGTGAAAATTCATAAATAAAAAATTGTTTCCTTGTAGTAGATGATTATAAAAGCGTTTAGAGTCAAGAATTCCATTTGGAATCGGTTACCATAGAATAATATCTTAAGTGTTTATAAATTCATAAGAAGAGACTTTAAGTGCAATTGGAGGTGGCAGGGTGTTGACCTACTCAAGTTGTTCTTGGATGGAGGCATTGTAGTCTGTTTCCAGGTCTTGGGTGTTAACATTGTCAATCAAAGGAGAAATTTTTTAACTTATTTATTTTTTGATATGCATAAATTTCTAATTTCTTTTGAATAATATATTTTATGTCAAACCATATAGAACTTATAATAAATAGTATTTCAATTCAGGTTTTGTCAATTTTAAATTATGTAATTTATAATTTTTTTCAATATTTACATATCAAATTTATTGAAAATAGAAATACCTATATGTTCACTTATTATGGGATATTTAAAAATACCTATTTCCTTTAAATTACTCTCTATCCATTCCTTATGATTTTTTAATGAATCCATTGCAAGGTCACCTCCTCATTTTTTTATATTTCTTCTATCCTATTTATTTTTATCACCATGGATAAAAATCATTTATTAATTAATTATCATATTCATTGAATACCAAATATAGTTTATTATATTCAAAATTATGGAAAACAATTATTATTCATTGGTATATTCTTTGTAATGTTACTACATAACCCACTATTTTATTATAGGTTCTCATATATATGATTGAATTAAAATATGTGATAATAATGATTACTTATGATGCCATTATAATGGATTTAATATTTATGAGATGTATTTTTATGAACCAACATGGGCTATCCCCTGATCTTAGAACCCAAATAGATCTGGGATATGCCTGAAGCACGTTACTGAATTCCCTGAGTAGGAAATGTGTGTCTGGGTCACATAACATAATCGATGGGAGAGATTTAAACATTTTTATAAAAAAAGAACAACTAGATAAATTATCCAATAAGAGTGATCTATGTAAATTGAATTAGACATATAGGAAATAGAACAGACACCAAAAATTACCATAAAATAAACTAAATAATGAAACATAATTAAATAAAAAACAAATCCTCAAAGAATAAAGGCCATAAACAGAGCTGATACATTTGTATCCAACAATGAAAAAAATAAAATGACTACCCATAATCTCTAAGTGTCTTATAATAATTATCATTTTCTAAATAAAATAATCTTATACAACCTGCACCCCAAAAAAATGGACCAAAAACCAATGTATCCTTATAGAAAACCACAATATTTCCATGAACCGTGTGGTGAACCGAGGTTGTGAGAAAAACCCAAGGATATAAGTTACCAAAATAATGATTATATAGTTCCATATAAGTAACAATATGTAAATTCTAGTTTGAAATTTAATAGAAAAAAGTTTTTCCATACACAAGTATGTTATTGTTATAACTTGTGTACTAATAATTTAGCAGCTGTTTTCTAATAAAATATAATTTCCTCACATTGAATTTAAATAAAATTTTCAAGGTAATCATTTTTATTGCATTTATTAATTTTTTAAATGATTAATAATTCTTTCCTAAAAAAATTTAGCATACAATTTTTTAATCATAATATAAAAAATTTTAGTACATATATAATATATTTTGTCTTCCCTTTTATATTAGTCTTTTAATTTTTGTTAATTTACTAAGTATATCCTTGGTCACCATTTAATTAAAAAAATTGGACCCGCCATGACCCGACACAAAGGCCATCCCATAACCACACATAAGGGACTGTAGGGTCAACCTCATGGGAGAACTGGCCCAATAAGTCTATATGGTGGAAGGGAAAAGTATGTTATGTATAGTGATGCAGGAGTGAATGCCTTGGCATGCATGCAGATAGGCTAAAGGGACTAGCTGGGTCGCGGACCGTGATTGAAGGTTTGTGAAAGTACTAATCCCATTCTGCTAGATTGATGATTTTATAGCATGGGATTATTAATATAGTAGTGCCAGAAAAATTCCAAGTCCAATGTGGGATCCAGGATCCAAAACACTGTTTATCCATATTAAAAAGTTATGAATAAAATTTAGGTGGTTTGTTCCGATACATGCAATCTTATTGATGGAGCATGTGTCAACCTCTTCCTCCAATGACACCTAAATGTTCCAATTTCCTCAAGTAGATGTTTGGACCACTGATTATCAAAGATGAGTTCACTGTTAATTTTATAAGGCTGATATAATTAATCAAAAAATCACAAACCTCTATGCATGAAATCATTATCTTTTACGCATGATGATTTTAAGGAATATGATAATACCCAATGAAAATGGAGTTGCATAAGGTCTCTTTTCCATTATAATTAAAGTGATGAGTTCAATATTATAAATTAAAAGAAGCATGTGATTCATGTCATATGAATAGCTCCTTCATGAATAGTGCACAACATTCATGGCACCTCAATTTTGTTCAAATGATAGTTTCATAACTACTCTTAAGTGATGGTATATCTTACTTGTGACTCCTTCATGATAGATCATAATGATGGTAGATTTAAAAAATAATGGTCGAAGTAGAATCTACCATTCCCAAAGGTAGTTAAGAAATGGTAGATTAATCTATAACTTGATGGTAGTTCCTATTTCTATACCTTTAGAAAATCCACAGTATCACCATCGAATATATCGATAGACAATGATAGATCATTAGTAATGTTATCATTTACATATGGGGTTGTAGGACCAATATACTAATTCATGGTACTACCTTGTGATATTTATGGTATATCAAATCTTTATGGTAGTACCGAGGTACAGTAATGGTCAATAAAACATCAATAGAAGGTCATCTCAGACAGTAGATCATCTACAATGATATATCATAATCTATAGTAGATCATCTTTGATTGTAGTTCAATGTGATAGTAAATCAACATGATGGTAGATCATCTATGATGGTATCTCATTCAACAGTATCTCGAATGATGGTAGCATGTTAGTAGTAGAAACATCTTTCTATGACCACGTATTTTAATCTTCCTCCAATTAATAATATTTTCCAGAAATTATAATTGGAATTATTTTAATTACTCAAATTGTAATAAATTTTCTTTATATGTTGTTTTATTATATTTTTCTAAAGAATATAATTACATGTTTTTTAAAAATATATTGAGTAAAAATTATGTATATTAACACATGTAGTATATTCTTTACAATACTATATTTTTGTGACATTTTGATATTTCAATAAATTATAATATTATTAATATTATTTTAACTAATTTATTAATGTGTAAAATATATTTTTGTATTAAAAATCATACTGGAATATTTTTCATGTTATTTCATGCAGGAATAAAAATGTTATGAGATTTTTTATATATTGAATCCATTATTTCAAAACATAGGTAAAGACATTATTCTATATTTTATTATTAAATAACTCATGTCGTGAAGTGATTTGATAATTAGAAACACCTAAAAGATTTTTTGTTTAATGATGATACAATATTAGTCTTTTAGCATGTGATTAGAAGATTAAAAAATATCATATAGTTTATTTGAGAGTACAGGTATCACACAATTCTTTCCACTCATAAGATCAATAACTCCTAAGACTTATATTACATTGTTATGATAACAAAGGAACTTATATATTTAACTCATTAAGAATGAAGTAATAAAAGATCATAGAGTGAAATTTTCTTCATAATCTGATCAATCTACTAGAATTAATTATTTTATTCATCTTATAGTACAAGAAAATCACCTCATAGAAACGTTTTTTTATTTAGCAGTGGATTAATCCACCAGCATATGGTTTTATTATGGTTTCCAAAAACCACCACTAAATTTGGTGTCATCATGCAACTAACATCAGTACCATCCGTTTAGTGTCAGTTACAGGGAACTATTAGAGAATGTTTTTTTAACGGTGGTTTTTTGTGCCAAAAAAAATGTTGAGGATATAGTGATGGTTTAAACCGCCCCTATATCCTCCACATTTTTGTAAGGGGGGATTTTCAATAAATAAATATGGACCTTAAATAGTGATGCATTAAATCTCCACTAAACTATAATATCGAATATATAACAGTGGTTTAAACAAGTAATATATATCATAGTTAAAAAAATCCAACTGCAGAATTTTCAATGCCAGAACAGCCAAAAAAACTCAATGCATATACAATAATTAGTTTGTAAATTAGAATAAAAGAGATAATAGTCAGTCAATAATAAATAAATTTAGTGATCAATACTACATATAGTGGATAAGCCTCTATATTGGGATGATCTATACATGTACTACCTTTATAAATCCTCGACTCAAAATCAGAGATGACAATCCTGGGACAACCCTTATGAGAGGAAATATTAGTACCTTTAAGTAACCCGAACATGTACACATATTCATCTACTCATCTGAATAGATGTGTTCAAATAATTCAGGGTCCCAGTGATCCATTTTATGTATGAAAATTAGGCCTAGAAAAAAATGGTATTCGTGAAACCCATATTAGGGAATATGTTAGTGGGTATAATGTGTTAGGGAAATCTTATGTCCCATCTGAATTATATAGATTCAGGGTGTTTCAATATCATCCTACACCATCAATATATATAATACTGACCATTGGTCCTACTAATTATGTTTATAATAAAAAAATATAGTACCTAGGAAATATATATACTAACTATAAAAGAAACAAACTTTCTATAAAACAAACTATATACATGCTTAAATAAATGTTAAGAACTATATCAATAAACATGATCATTATAATAAAGCAACAACATTCTTGATATTGTAAAGAAAAAATACACTTAAAATCATATCCATGTTCATCACACCCAACTATGAGATCATATAATCATGAAGGTATCTGAAACTATTAACTAGCATGTAAAAATTAATAGACTTATCTAGGAATAATTTAGAACGTGTAAGATAGGAAAAACAATAAAGTGGCTATTGAATTCCTAAGACATCCATTGAAGACATCAATTAATGAAATAGTAAATTCATTAAAAAAATTCCAATAAGGTGTACGCAACTGAAACCTGGTATTAAACTAAGGAATACTAGTTTTAATGCTCAAAACCACTTGGTCATTCCATAAATAATTCTAGATGCACATGTTTTTGAATGGTTACTTATTACCCCAATATTTTCAAAGTCTCACACTAAAAGGTTTATAAGTGAAACTTGATGTGAGTTAACTTTTTTCTGAGAAATTAAGTTTCAAAAGGGGTAAAATGGATTTCCAATGAAAAAAAAATTTTGTTAAAAAAATTTAAAAATAAAATAGAATAAGGAAGAAAATAATCTAATAGATATACTATTTTCAAAATATAGTTTTCCATAGAATTTTCCAAACATTAAACTTCTATAAAAACCATAAAGGTTATAAAGTTTCTGATTTATGTGAATTCTTAAAAACTTTATGATAATTATGTTTAATCACTTCTTACCACCTTGTAAACCCATCCACCACATCAACCATTGACATATAGGTCATTCATGTTTATTTTGAATAAGTGATTCCCAATATTTAATATAGGTGGGACTCATAGAAGTATACTTGAGTTTATAATTTGACAAACCAAGTAGTTTTAGGCTATTGAAAGACTACATGGTTAAAAGTTATCCAAAATTTGGATTAAGACTAGTGGTATTTCAAGGATTCACATTTTGTATCATAATAAACCCTAAGGAAAAAAAATTAAATCCACTAAAATGATAGGATTTTGTATTGTAGATTAATATCGAACTATTTAACTCACATGTCAATGGAAAATCATCAACATGGGTCCAAACTTATAAAGGACTCACAAAGAATAAATCTATTTAATGATATTTTACAATGATCTCGTGGAATTCCTCTAAAAATACCTTATTTAATAAGAGGGATTTTATATAAGGGTAAGAAAATGGAAGATGGGAAGGAATATGGACTTACCTTAGACTTTGGTGTGACAAAAGACCATGAATATTACATGAATCATGGGACATGGAGAATGGATAATAGGGATCTGTAGAACTTATTTAGGAATGATATCCACATGAAAGAAAACAATGAAAACATCTTGGCCTATATGACCCATGTTTATGTAAGTGATTTAATCCATGAATCATCGATGTTCATGAATTCCACTAAACTATCACCTAAAGACATTTGAGTTAAGACATCACAACTGAATTGATCATGAACTATCATACATAGTCATATAATTATTTACCGATACAAGACATGAGAAGACAAGAATATGGATTTGGAAATAACCCACTAAGAATAGATGTTGTGTTTCCTTGAGTTTTCTAGAAGGGTAACTATTAAAACAATCTAAGAAAATTGTTTTCACATTTTCAAATAAAGTGATATTACCATGTACTCAACCATACCCTAGAAACAATAAATGTCATTCCCCATCCAAAAGTATACTCTCAAATAACCAAGAATATATATTTTTATGCAATGTAATGTAAATATAGATATCCCTACCAGAAAATAGAACATTGTTTTGGAATCACTATATTAGTGTTAGTATTTCATATGTTTCATTACACATCATCCTCAAACCTAAAGTGATACCTAATCACTACCATATGAACTTTTTTGAAACCCCCTACATCTTTATCTCCACTTCCTACTACCAGCACTTTCATGAAAACTATGTTAAAAAATAAATAGTGTTATATATATAAATTTATTCTTAAATCTAATAAATTTTTGTGTGCTAAATGATTTTCACGTTGTGTGATTTACCTTCTCACTATCATTAATTGATATAATATAATAAAGGATAGATCCAGTCATTTCCTAATATAATTCAATCAATCCTTTCTGTAGAGTGACGACCTTTTCTCATGATACTTTATATGAGCCCCATGTTCCTGAATTATTCTCTGCATTACAACAAACTCCCTCTTAGCATCTCAGGGTATGAAGTACCTATAACCATGAGTATACACTGCAGCAATCCCTAGTGGCCTTCTAGATACCTCATGTGGTAATAGTTCCAAACTCATCTTATGCACTCTACCAAGATTCTCCTTCCAAAGGACTTGACTAAATTTATCCTGATTTATGTTCCTTGTTTGTAATTCCTTTTGATCATTAAGATGGTTCTTCGATTTTCCAGGCTAATTAAAAAATATGAAGATCAAATTATCATAAAAAATCTTCTTAATATGCATAAACTCAAGATTATTCCACAAAAAAATTAAATTACCAATACAGATGTTTAAAATATATACTTTTCTTCATCCATTTTTGTGTTCCAATTTCACTTAATGTTGCACTTCGAACACATTTCCTACAATCATTCAAATGATGAACCTTCTCAAATTCTGTTTCAATATTTTCAAGTTGTGCCAAAATTTCAGAGCCTATCCACAACTTTGGAGGTATTTTATGATCAACAGAACCATTGAATTTTGAATTGTTCAACCGAAATCGATGAGATGAATTAATAAATAATTTAAGACATAAGAAGCACCATTTTTTACTATAAGGTAGTCATTATAGCTCAAAATAATATTTTCAAATTGAACATGCCAATCCCATGTAAGTGTTCCAACCAAATAAGTCCCTAAGTCTAGGGAAGTCACTAATGGTCCACATTAGATCAACATGCATTTTGAACAATATTCTAGAAGATGCATTATATTTCATAACAATTTTCTTCAGTAATTCCTATTATTATTCAATTAGATGATACAAGTACACATCAATATCATTTATAGACATTTCTTCTTAGAATAATAATTTAAATTATAAAATACGTTTTTTATTCACATTCATAGAGGTATATTATAAGAGATCAAAAAACCCATCTAAATTATATAACTGGTGCTCAAATACCCAAATGAGTTGAATTAATTGGCAACCAATCTCAATCACACATTACTAGGATCAGATAATAAATTTGTATGTAATGAATCAAATGTATTCCATGATTCTGAATCTATTGGATATCTCATTAACCCATCATTTCTATTATCTATAGAATTCCAATTAATGTACGTAATAGTTTTATATGATATGAATAATATTTTTAATCGATGATTCAATGGAAATTTATGAAAACACTTTATAGGTCTATTTTTTTCATCTTCATAGAAGTATCTTGATTCATAATTACAACATTACCCATTGACTTCCATCATGAAGAAGAACATTTTTTTAATCTAGTCTTCCTGAATCCTATCCCAATAAATAATTCAATCACTGGGGCAATCATGTATTTTTGTATAATTTATACCAAGCTTGTTGACAATTTTTTTCATATCATAAAAAGACCAAGGGATCTTAGCTTCAATAAATGCATCACATAACAGCTCCAATATCATGGGAATTGCCTTATTTGTAATTCTCTAAAGGCATTTGATATGATACGACTTCAACATAAAAGAAAGTTTTGAATATTTCAAACAGCCACTCTACAACTCTTGATTTCCGTCATCAACTAAATCATGAAATTAATTTTTCTTCTCATTAAAGTTCTCTCTTACATTAGTATCCATAGAATAAAGAGTAGGATCCAATGATATGTTACAATATTTATTTAGTTATCATATAGTCCCAAAAACATTACTTATCAAGTTACTATTTGTATCTCCCTCAACTGGTTTTTTTGGTATGTTAAGATGTTGATTTTTTTGTCTTGCAATTCCTAAATCATCATTCATAAGGTTTTTTGTTTCACTTTTCATTGTCAATGAAGTTGGGAGATCATTCTATTGATTGAAATGAGTGCTCAAAATTTTTATAACATTCAATTATACATTCCAAACCCAACACAAATATGGAGCAGGGAATAACTTCAATATCAAGTTTTTAAAAAATTCATTTCTCCTAAATCATCTTCTAAATTTACATTTAGGATATGGACATCATAATTTCCCATGAACGGATCAATTGAAATTTAAAAAATCTAAAAAACTCCTTCAAACCCTTATCATATTGAGGTGTTTTTCTCAATAATGTGATCCATATTTTATCCATATATATCATAATGTTCCTATACATTATTAAATAAAATAAAAATACATAAGTATTACTATGTAGGAAAGAGATAAATGAAAGTGAAAAAAATACAACCTAAGTACTTATAAAAAGATTCATATAAGTACGAAAAACAAAAAGTAAAAAACATGAAATTAATCATTGATGGTATTATGTAAAATAGAAGTATGAGAAAAATCATACATTCATTAAGAAAACTACATTTCAAAAGATATCTAAAAATTATTTATCAATCGGCACATTGAAAAACAATTTATATATATAACTATTTATATAAAATAAATTTTAAAGGAAATACACCCCACTTTAAATGAATTCAAATGGTGTAAATCATCCATTTTTCAATGATATGAGAAACCATATATTCTAATTTGAAAATAATTACGAAAATACATTTATATTTTTTAGAGATATTAAAGAAAATAAACAACCCATTTACTATTAATTTTCAGAACAAATATAATTTATACATGGTGAAAAAATAAATCAATGAATAAAAAAATAACCATTAAATATCAATGGATAACTCCAACAATCATAGTGAGAAAATATTGTACTTTACTCACACATATCCATCTCACTAGGGTATGATGACATCCTATCAACACTCTTCAACATACACTTCCTTGGACCCATTGAGAGTGAATGCTAATAACTATATATAAATCATAACCATGGGTACGAGTAAAATGAAATCAAATTATTATAACACTTGTACCTAGAACTCCCACTTAGATAACCAAGGCTTCCCAAAAAATTTTATAATTCCAAACATGAAAAGATAAAAACAAATATTTATATGAATATCATGTTACACATGTACATCCATTTATTGAAATAAAAATTTTCATATCAATATATCACCATCTAAAATCATATGATTCAAAAATTATATATATGATAAAAATTGGAAAATAGAAAAGGTGGAATCAAATAATATCTAAATTACATCAATCCAAACATGGATAAATGAAGAAATAGAATTTAAAACCATGAGATCATTTTATTAAAATCTAAAAACAATTCATATAATCAATTATGGTTATAAAATAATGGATAATGAATTATTATGTAATAATTAATTCTATTTTGATTCATCCCATCTAATTGTATGAAAAATCCCATTGTGATCCTAACATAGTTTTATTATATTATCAAGATAAACCTCTAATTTTAATCTCAATGGTATCATTGTTTAATATTTATTGGTTTTAGGTTCTATTTATGAATTCATAACGAATTTAAGTTTAATATAATATGTATCTATTTATTATTAGAATTAAATATCCACACATACACTAATGACAAATATATAAATGAAATAACAAAGATAAAGAATGCATCTCTATTCAGGAAAGAAACTGAATTATAAGTTTCCCCATGTTGTAATTCTATTGGATATAGGTTTAGAATGGAATTATATGAACATATTTTAGTATCATTAACTACTATGGAGGAGGAATTTTTTTTGACTTTGATAAGATCAAACAATTATTTTGAAACAAATGACTAACTGATATTTCTTACTAAAATTTTACTACATAAGAAAAAATAACTAGTGGGGAAGATCACAAGTTTAATGATTCACATGATATATCAATAGTTGATTTAAAAAAATCATTTAAAACTATAAAAACAGATACAATCACTTTTATTTATGGCTATTTTAGATGCTTGAATAAGGAGATCACCCACTTAGAAGAATAATGTTTTGGGATGGAAAATGTACAATAGAAAAATGTAATTATATGAACTAGTGTCACAGAATAATGAAATGAATGTAATACCAAATATATAGAGATTGAAGAAATATTATCCATTGTTATAAAGGATTATCTTAAATAAATTCTTAAAAAATTTTAGGCCAATTGAAGGATTAATGGGATGTTCTATACATTTGATAAAAAGGAGAATAATTCCATTGATGATAAAAATACTCTACTTGATATCAAATCAACAAATATAAAGAATAAGGAAAAATAATTTCAAGAGAAACCTAAGAATAATTATGTTTCTAAGAATAATATTGAACCAATCATAATTAAATATTAATATAGAATAAAGATAAACATCCTTAATAAAAAAATTTCTAATGCATAAATCCAATGTTTTAAATATGAAGACTATTCATGTTAACTATTCAAAAAAAGTTTAAAAGAGAGATAATACCATACATAATTCCAATGCAGTTTTATATGAAAAAGTCCATTTTCTAGTTAAACAAGTACCTTGAGATCATCCAATAGTCAATATTTTGTAGCACCAATGAAAAAAATAACTCTCAGTATCAAAAAATGAAAATTGTACTAAATTTTTTTCATGTTCAATACAATATTGAATTATAAATATGTACAAAAATTCATAATCTAAAATAGAGATATATCCACCACTAAAACAGTTATAGATGTGTGAAAATATGGAATAAAGATTCCTAAAATGAATCCAATTAATGGAGTAACCCCTGATATATCCCATGCCAAATCCCCAAGAGACTATATGAAAACCCTAGATAAATTAAAACAAAAACAAGTAAAAAATTAAGAAAATAACATAGAAAACATACATTAATGAAATGATATGACCCCAATGAAAAAAACTACCCCAAGATTTCCTCTACCATGGTTGAACAGAATCCCCAGGATAATTGGGTGATTCCACCATTCTCCTCTAAAATCTTTAAAAAAACTCTAACTGTAGAAATAAAATTATAAAGACCTAATTAAAATATCATGAAAGGTGTTTACAGGGTGATATTAAGCTAAAATCACTAAAGGAACTCAAAACATCATGACTCAAACCAAGGGGTGGTGAATAGAGGAAGGGATAGGGTTGTAGGAGGCCAAACCATAGATAACTACTCAAGATTGGGGGGCTTGGGTGGAAACAAAGCATTGGAGATGGCTTGAATTAGTGAGGGGGGGGACTAGAGGAGTGGTCAACGAGGAAGGAACCATGGTGGAGTGGAATTTGGGTAATGGTTCCTCATGGGAGGGGTGATTGAGGTAGAAGGGGGTCAGTGATAATGGGTGATCATAAGAGAAAACATGTTTTTTTATTAATGCATAAAATTTAGTGGTGATTTTTGAAAAACCGCCCCTAAATTCTAAAAAATAGCAGTGGTTTAGTAAAACATCGCTAAAAACCCACAACTAAACTATGAAATTGGTGTAGTATTTTTTTCTTTTTTTCTTCTTTTTATAATAATTATTTTTATTTTATGATTTTAAAAATGAAAACCAGCTCGGCCTATTGGTTATTCTACCACCCAAAAGGAATTTATTAGGTTGTGACTCCTGAATCAAAGTCAAGTCTAGACTAGTATGAGACTCCAAGTAAATGACTGGGTTGTTCCTCAAGATAATGTAAAAGGTATATTATGTAGTATATTATCAAACCTCTCAAATTTATATCTTCTTTGTGGGTAGCAATATTCTCACAATGTAGAGAATATTGATTAGTTCACAAGGATCATAGTGATATGAACCACTATTAAAAAATTATATCAATATGTTTTAATTCTCGTTTGACTACATAACATGAACACTAATCTAATTATAGATTCTTTAATTAACAAATACTGATCTATTTTTTCTAAAAAATATGAAACAGCTATTCACCGACTCCCCTCTAGTATATTTTTTTATTAATTTTGATCCAGCAATTAATATCATTGACCAATCTCTAATTTGCTATTAATACTTGTATACATAGTTCTATTATTTATTTTTTAAACTACTCTAATAACATAAATATCCTATAATTAATAGTCTAAGAATATTATCTAGTTATATAATATGTCAGGTATTAAATATAATGATGGATGGATTCCAAAAAATCCTCCATTTTTATGGAAGGGACTATGGTTACAAAAAATTATGAATGAAAACATACCAGAAACATTTAAGTGTGGATCATTTCACTATCATGGAGAATATATATGAGCTACCTAATGTTTATTGTGTGATACTTGCAGGTAATGATATGGTTTAGGTTATTTAGAATTATAAAGTTAAAAATATTTTATATTATGTTATATATATAAGTGTCTATAGCCATGTTTCTACATCTAATAAAGTCCAAAACATATAAATAATACTTCAAGTTACACATTCTGGGATATAAAATCTTAAAATAAAAAAGATCAGAATATTCCAACCAGAATACTTTGACTTTAATATGGGTGAAAAAGAGTCATTGAACCAGATGTTCCATTAGCTTACAAGTATAAAAATGATATCAGTTCCCTTGGTGAAGTACTGGACAAACATATTAAGTTGAAAGATTATTGAGGTCTCTACCAAAAATATGGAATGAAAAAAGTTATTCATCGATAAGAGTATTAATTTTAAAGAGTATACATTCGATGAACTAGCGGGTTCTATGTTATATTATCATTTGGAGTTGAAAACAATTTCTGATGAGGGTACTATAAAGAGAAAATGTATAGTTTTTAAGTATAATATTAATGAAATCTAAAACACTTCTGAATATGAGTTCCAAGAAAGTGACAAATATATTTCTCACTTTAGCAATATTTTTTCAAATTTATGAAAAAAAATGTGGAAATAAGTAGTTCAAATGGAAATATAAAAAGGATTACAAGAAATGTAATTCCAGTAATATTAATGATGTTTCAGAATTAACCTTTTATGATTGTAGGAATAAAGGTCACTTTAGGAGAGATTTTCCCAAACTCAAAAATCCAATGAAATAAATAGGAAAAAGAGAAAATAAAAATAATCATTTTTAGAGTATAGGACTACTTATATATTTTAGACTCATTTTTTATTCTAGATTGAATAGTAGATTGAAACCTTGATTTGATGGGTACAAATTGTGAGGTAAATAATTCATTTTTCACTTAATTAATTACCCTTTATAATGTTGATCATAACATTATTTATAAAGTTTAAAATGATTCTAATTCATGTTATTATTTTTATGATATTAATTCTAATGTCAAAAAACATATTAAATAGAATGAATAATTAAAAAAATGATGGTGTTAGGATTATCTATAAATGAACTGACATTAAAATTAAAAATAATAACTTGGTTAAATTTAATTAGAAACTAAAAAAAGAATGTCATTTTTTAATATCATTGTTTCTTAAAATGATAAATCGAATGAGAATTACGATTATAGAATGTTGAATCTAAACTAAGAAAATGGTAGACTTGAAGTCTTTCTGGTAGTGAATGATAAAGATCAATAAAGAATAATTAATTATTTTTTGGATGATTCAACTAATGTTGAGAATTATTATATAAAAATTATGAAAGAAAATAAGAAAGTGATAAATAAAACTTCTATCTCAAATGTAAATTTTTATACTGATTTAAATACTATGAATAAATATAATATCAATTTGGAAAATGAATTTGGTAATATTAACAAAACTCTATCTAATTTTGTTTAAGGAAAATAATAATATTATAAAAATATGTCTATGAGGAAACTAAACTATAATAAGAATGGTTTTGGTTATTATAGTTTATCACCAAGGATAAATAAAACTACATTTTTTAAAAGTTAGAAATGAATTATTTTCAGTGTAACCTTCTTTAAAGGTATAATTGAATGGAATTATGCCAATGAATGTTCTTTTAGATTCAAATAGTCTTTTTCATGTATTTAAACATTTATTGCTAATGTAATGTTTTCTTAATATACCACTAATTGATTCCTTAAATATATTTGGGTTCCAAAATTTTCTTCAACTAATCCAATTGGACTCAAGTTCATGTATCAACCTGACCCCAATAACCTAGGGCCAATGTTTACTTTATTACATTAGTATAAGATACAAGGGATTGCATCCCAAAGGACTGAATAGTTTAGTAGTCTTGGAAAAATAGATACATTCTTCAAATTCTCATTATAATTGAAGACATAAAATACAAAATGTATTTCCTTAAAGAACACAATTATTACCCTTATTGTATCCATGCATATCAATGAAAAACACTTCATGGTATCCTAGGGATAATAGAACATAATAATGGGGTAATATCAGATTATCAGTAAGGGTAAGCGTATAGTGTAAGCTAATAATAAATAAGGCCTAATCAATATGGAAAGGTAAATAAATGAAACACATTCCATTTATTTAATAACTTGTGCACAATATGGAAATAATAAATGTTGATCAAATAATTTTATATAAATAATCACATGAGATTGATACATAACCATGGATTTTCTAACTATTTTAATAACCACATGGGATATAAATAACTAAATTCATAAAGATGGAATGAATAATACCAGAAACCTAAAAAATACCATCGAGGATTTGTTCCAAGAAATATAATACCATCTAGGCCTTGTTCCAAGACATCAATATAAATGGGTAAGTCCTCAAAAAAACCCAATCTATTTTGTCTCATGAGAAGTACTGATATATTGAGTGGCTATAGTGGCCCTCACCTTTCACTTAATAATTGAAAAGCATTCCAAATATAAAAGGGGTGAAACAAAATTCACATAAATATTCATATTTAAACTATCATAAAAAATATAGATACTTTCTATAATCAATAAACATGATCATAAACAATCCAGTATAAAGTGAATGGTATAAACATTACACATCCCTAGTCAAATGATGATAAACAATCTGGAGAAATAATAAGAATAGTATCACTGGAGTATATCACAATTAAATCATAATTCATATCAAAGGATGCCTTATTATATGAAAAATTATTTTAAATATCACATATAACATTCCTTGAGTAAAATAACCTTTCTTTTAAAACTACCATTTTTATTTTAAAACGAAAAATTCATAAAATATTATCAAAATCATTTTCTTTGAAAATAAATTTAAAAAATAAGAATTTATTGAATATTAGGAAAAACATTTTATTTAAAAATAACCATATAAATTTTAAAATGAAACTTAAAATAAAGTTTTTTCATGATGGTGGGTAATTTCATACATTCCTTATAAGTTAAAAGGAACATTCCTTTTTCATTTTAAAAGTGTTAGAAAAGAGTCTTGTTTAGAAAATTAAAAGAAGATTCCTTTCAAAAAAATATAAAAAATCAGAAAATTTGATAAATGTCTTTAAAAAATAAAATGTATAATGGAAAACCTTTTTAAAAATATTTCTTGAAAAATAGTTTTGGAATAAAAATTATTTTAGACCAAAGAATGAAATAAATTAAGTTTTTCTTAAAAACATTTTCCTAATCATTTTAACTACCCAATAGTGGAAAAATGATGATACTACTTGATAAAAACACAAAAAACATAGGATAATAAAATATATTTATTTTAATATATAAATATTAAATTATTCCCCCAATGGAGACTTAAACAAAACCAATCCCGAATAATAATGAGATTGTGAAATAAAACCTTACCACTTTCATAACTTTTCAATCATAATCCCAATGAAAAAAATAAAATTAAATGAAATTTTAGATACCATGAATATAAATTAATTAAATATATAACATAAAAAAATTTAAGTATATAATTCATAAAAAAATTAGTGGAAAATATGGTATATGTCTCACAGAAATAAAAGTGAGATGAGAAACCCATACCTTGAGTCTGACTCATCAAATACATTCTTTATCTTCCTAAATAATTAACTTATGTAATTAATTAATTTCTTAAGTACCTTTTGGAAGTTTATTATTTCTTTTATTTCACTTAATACCATATTATATATTAATACATTGTCAATTAAGTTTAAGTTAGATGTTTCGATGATATTTGGATTATGTGTCAAAAATGACTTTGGTAGGTTGATTATAGTAAAATAGATCATAATTTAAGAATATAAAGAATAATAAACAAGAAAAAATTAACATATTTATACATAAATTATATTTTTAAAACCAATCATGAAATATGGTTATGAAAAATTAACTACGTTATAATTACAGAGACAGTAGGTCGTACATACACTTGAGTAACGTTTCCATTTTTAAATGATCATTATTGAAATAAGGTAATTAATATTTTATCCTTATATAATTATTATTATATCATAAATAACATATTTGTTCTTTAAATATACTTATATATATCATTCATGTGGTGTGGTGATTAAAAGAGAGTCATATCGCTTCGTGAATGTGGTAGTCCACATGTACACGAACAGTGTTATCGTTTTTTAGTGTAAGAAAGAAAATGATATATATTATCTTTTAGAATGATAAATATGTATTTAATATAATAATTATTTAATTTATATTACATATATTTATTAAATTTATCAGTATTACCTTCCATTTAAAGCATTAGTAAAAAATGAATCACATCACTATTTAATTCAGTAGTCCGTCGTACACACGAGCAACGTTACCGTATCCCCTAAGGAATGGATAGTAAAAATGTTATATTTAATATAAATACTCTAGATGTATAATTATGTTATAAATATTATATATATACTTTATATGTATCATCATAACAAACTATAATATGTGGTAATGTAAAAAATAAATGACATCAGTTCGTGAGGCGGTAGTCCACGGTACACATGAATGATGATTTCGTAACTCATTTGATGCAAGTGGAGGTTTTTTTAGGTTATGAAATTAAACTAAAAATATAATACAATATTTAATAAACTATTTATATTTTATTATCTGGGTGTAATAAGAATTTAAGGAGGTTTGGGAAGAAAAAAAGTAAAAAATCGCAATGAAAAATGTTACCTCTTCTTCAAGTATCCTCCTTACTTTGGCACCAAAATATTTATATGGTTAAATTTATTCCAAAACTAGGGCATATAGAATGAGAGGATGGAATTTGGTAAGTTATTTGGGCACTTATGGACCAAAACAATTGTTTAGAGGTGTGAAGAATATAGTATTGTGGGTTGCCTTTTATAAGTGAGTTGAGTAATACACTCATAATTGTTGAATAGAAAAAGGTGTAACCATGTTTCCCACATTTCAAAAGAGTTAAAAATGGATTATTATCAATTATTAGAAATTTAAATGGTTAAATATTTTTATAAAATATATTTTTTACAATTTTGTAGGTCATTTTAAACCTTATATTTTTAGTTTAACCCCCCGGTAAATCAGTTTTTACCTTAAGTATGTCTATTAATTTTTATTATTTTCACTATTGATTTTGGTAAAAAAATTATGTTTGACTAATTTGGAAATATAAATTATTATTATTATTCCAAATAAATAATATATTTTTCTAAATTACATTAAAATTAGTTGAAATTTTTATTTTAAAATTAATCCAGCGGACGGAACGAGAAAGCGGGTTTTCAAAGAGAAATTGGTCAAAAGTTTAAAATAGTTTTTTATAAACATTTATCATTAAAATTATTCCAATAAAATAAATTGGATTAATAGATTAATAATTTATCTAATGTTACTTTAAAACTAGTTTTAAATATAATTTAACTAAATAATTATGGAGTTTTCAATTAAAATTCTATATTTTTCACAATTCATCAAAAAATGACATTTTTCCTAAATAAAGTAAACATTAAACCTAAGATAATTTTGGTATTATGATTTCAAAAATGAATTTTTTTTTCTGAAATAAATTTTCTAAAATTGATAAAAATCAATTATTAATTATATGCACAAAGCATGACTAAACCATCTTTTAGAAAAATACAGTTTGTCTTAAAGCATTTCTTTTAACTTTCAAATTGTTCTAATTTTATCACTAATCAATAGATATACATTTTTCTTAATTTTTACATTTTTAAACCATGTAGATTTCATATTTTATTTATTACTATTCATACCCACAAATTTAACATCTATATTATAAATATGTATTATATTATGGTTAATTTATAATCGAGGTTGCAAGTTATGCATCTATCAAGGAGATTAAAATTAATTAAATATATTTAATGGGTTTTTTAATCTTGGTGTTGTATTTTTCATACACTATATAATAAAATGTTCTCTTTTTAAAATTTAGGGGTGTTATAGTTATCATGGGTACCGAAACATTCTACTTGATTATTTAATTTTATGAAATCCTCCTTTGAAATCTCAAAGACTCACTGTATAAAGAAAGTGGATGTTCCAGCTACCTGATAGGTTATATTTATAAATTTATATCTTATAATTCATGTGATTGTGGAATATTCACATTTTTATATAACTCTAAAGGTCATATTAAATTTATTAAAGATGTTAGTTTTTCTAAAACTGTTATAATTTCCAAATTATTATTTGTAAATGGTTCAAACATCATATAATAAGTAAATCATAGTTCTAAGATGATGGATTAAATGTAAATTTTGAAAATAATAAATTTATATTTTTTAAAAATAAATCATTTTTATTGTCTTCAAATAGAATATACAATGATTATACTATTTATTTTTATGTTCTTACCGAAAAAAGGGTAATGTGTTTAAATTTTGTAGAAGTAGATGAAATTTTGGGGAATAGGAGAATTGTTCATGAAACTTCATACTAGTACAAAAACTATCATTTCATGAATAGCTTATATAATTTCCAAAGTTACATACAAGTACTTTATATGTGATTCATATTTAAAACATAAAAAAGGCAAAGAAAGATTTAAATATGTAAATGGTATTAGTAAGGTTATATATATTTAATTTTTTACATCCTGAATTATTTGAACTGATTCAAACTATTCATTTTTGTGGTTATAAATATGAATTTTTAATTATTAATTATTACAGAAGATTCATTTGTATTTATTTCTTATCAGATAAAAATGAGTGCCTAAATAAATTTAGTTAATTTTGCATGCTTATTGAAAACTTCAAACAAATCAATAAACTTTATCAAAAGTGATAGATGTGGTGAATTTTTTCATTCATAATTTAATAAAAAAAATTAGAAAATGGTTATAACCACTATTTTCAGCCCTTGGGATACCATAATAATGAAATACATGATTAATTAAGTCAATTTGAAAGATATAAAGTGTGGAATTGTGTTGAATTACCAAAATATAAACAAATCATAGGAACTAAGTTGATGTTTTATAATATATATGATGAAGCTAGATACATAGTTAAAAATAAAGAAAGATTGGTTGCTTAAGGTTATTCACAAGAATAAGGAACTGACATTGAAGATTATATTTCTCCTATTACAAGGATGGAAGCTATTTTAATTTTATTAGTTTTTTCTTTTTTTTAAATGTGAAATTATTTCATATGGTTGTAAAAATTACATTTTTCAATAGAATAAACTTTAAGGAAACTTATGTTAAATAACTACTGGATTTGAAAATGAAAAGGTTCAAAATCCAGTTTCTAAACTCAATAAATATTTATATGGTATAATTAAGCTCCTAGATCTTGGTAATATATACCTAAAAATTTAATATTAAAAAAAATTAAAGGATAGGTTTATCCTAACTTATTTATAAAAAATGTTTTAGATGATATTTGGATTAAAAAAATCTATGTTAATTATATAATATTTGGTTCAACAAATGATTTAATATGTAATGATTTTTATAGACTACTATAAATTGAATTTAATATTATCTTAATGGGAGTACTAAAAAGTTTCATCATATCAAAAATTAATAAAATATAAATATTGTATTTTTTTTAAATCATTCTAAATTTCATAAATAACTTGTTAAAATGTCTGGACATGAATCTTACAAAATTAAGAAAACACCAATGAATAATTATTCCAAATTGGATTTGGATAAATCAGGTAAGAGTGTGGATATTAAACTATATAGAGTCATGATAGGTAGATTAATGTATTTGTATAAATCTAGAACAAATATAATGGTTTCAATATATTTTATGTGCAAGATTTAATTCCAACCATAAAGAAAACTAAAAGGAGTTAAGGGATTTATTATATATACTAAAGGAACAGTAAGTATTGGTATATTTTATTCAAATCAGAATTTTTTTGATTTATTATCTTACTATGACTCTTAATTTTGAGGTTATAGGATTAACTGGAAATGAACAATAGGTTTGTATCATTTTCTAGGTAAAAAATTAATTCCTTGGAGTTATAAGAATCAACATTCAGTTTCACTATCTATATATTAGAATGAATATGTTGTTATTACTAGTTTTTTCCCTAAGATTATTTGGATAAAACAAACTTTATGTGATTTTAATATTAGCTCTGATAAAACTAAAATATTATGTGACAACTCTGGTGAAATTTCAATTTCTAAAAACTGTTTACAAAAATTAGAACTAAACACATTGATGTTAGATTTAATTTTCGAATAGATCATATAAATAAATGTGATATTTTTTTATAATTTTTCAAATGAAAAGAAATTTGAATAAATATTCACTAAATCATTATATTTTGTACAATTTTAGAAAATTAATATTTAACGGTGTATATAAGAAGCATAATACTTCTCTTTATTATAATTAGCACGTGGTTAAAACTACACACTATTTTAAATATATTTTTATATGTATATTGTAACTAAATGCTAATTTCTATGAATGAATAAATTTTAGTTTATTGTATGTATTTGATACGGTTTAAGAAGGATAATGTTTTAAATATTTAATTTTAATTTCGTATTTGATAAATTTAAAATAGGGTGAGAATATAACATCCTAATATTTCTATAAACAAATATTACATCTATTTAGATAAATATTCAATACAAAAAAAGATCCATGATAGAGCCATAAAGTTTTGTATTATTTAAATATTAGATATAAAATCCTATTATTTTATGAAATATCTTCAAAAACTCCCATAAATATGTTCCCTTATAGTACTATTCAAAGGTATAGCCTGCTAAATTTCTTCATAACCTGGGAAAATGAAACATAATAAAATGGTGAGATCAAATACTCGGTAAGGCTAAACATGGGAGATATCAATTGATGGTCATATTTAACCATAATAAAAGAATAGGGGTTTAATATCTTGAACATAGCTTCCAAATTTCATACCCAGTCTGAGAAAGATCATAAACATGTGTTATGAAATTGAACATTAGCATTTCAAAATTCATGAATCTTAGGAATGAAAAATCCATCATAACTCAATCATGAATTATTAGTTCATGTAATACATGTGTGTGGCTCCATCCTATGTATATAAACCATTTAATATGTCAATGTTAACTACTAAGTCCATCATATTAGAAATCAACACTTATTTCCTATAGTGGTTCAAGCACATTGACTTGTTTCCCGTAGCAGATCAAGCACATCAGCTTATTTCCTATAACAGACCAAGAACATCTACTTGTTTCCCATTAACATATCATGAGATATAATAATTTTCTCAATTAATTTGAGTTATATATAGGTCCAATCCTTCACAAAATTAAAAACATACATATGTGTGGAACATGATCATAAGACATTCATTATATTAGAACCCTTGAAAGGGAATGGATTTCAAAAACATTTCAACTTTTCATAAAAAAAATAAACCATATAGAGAATGAATATGGATTGTATCCTTGTATCATATCCAAATTAAATTATAATTAACATAAAAGGATTACAACTTATATGGAAAATGATTTTGAATGATCACCTTTAATAATTCTTGAGGAAAATAACTTTTATATTTTAAAATCACTTCTCTTTTTAAAAAGATGTGAACTTATAAATGAAAGAAATTTATTTGAAAATAAAATAGTTAACTATTAAATGAAACATAAATTTATTTAGGGTTCATTATGGTGGAAACATACACTCATTCTATATAAGTTAAAAAAATTACTTCCGTTTTTTCAGAAAAGTCATTAAGTACCTCGTCTAGAAAATGATTAAAATATTCCTTCCAAACCAATTTTATATAACTTTAAACATCAAAAAAATTATTTTAGAAAATTATATGAGAATATTAAAAAATGAAATTCATGGAAAACACGGACATGTAATAGAAATATTCCTCAATAGTGACTTAAACATAAATAATCATGAATAATGATGAGATTGTGTAATAAACCCCTACCTCAAGTCTCAAATTTCTTTTTTAACATTCAAAACTCTTATATAATAAATATGGATTTATTATAAATTTATTACATAACCATATTAATATTTATAAAACCATTTTTATTTATTTATAACATCTTATCACCCATTTATTAATAATTGTTTATTAAAATCATTGTTCTCTGTGATAACTGCTTCATTTTCCAAGCATGTTTCGGTATGGCTATATTGGTCCTTATACATTGATCATAATCCCATAATTCAAATAGAATTAATCATGATATAAATATAATATATATTCATTATATACATAATTATAATCATTCATAAAAATAGATATAGAAAAATGAATTACATTATTCATTGAGACGGTAGGTCCTACATACGCATTAACATTGTTTCCGTTTTTTTGAATGATGGAATGAAAGAAAGGTGAATAATAATTATCCATTAAATAATAATTATTTTATCATATATATTCCTAAAATTCATCATTATTACCATACATTTCAAATGTAAATGAAAAATGAATCTCATTACATCATAGACATAGTAGTCCACACGTATGGATGAATGATGTTATCATTTCCCAAAGTTTTGAATGGTAAAAATGTATGCATTATATGATAATTTAATAAATATAACTATGTAATAAATATCATATATAAACATTAAAACCATAATAATACCAAACAATAAAATATGTTGACGGAAAATGAATTGTATTTCTATGTTGAAATGGTAAGTCATACATACGCACAACTAATACTTTCACATCTTATTTGATAGGAATGAGGGTGTATAATTGTTTCTTCATAATAATAATAAAATTTAAGAATATTTAGGATACATAATTTATTATTTATAAACATCATATATTTATATGAGGTAAATAAGATTATAAAAAATAAAGTTATCGATTAATGCGATTACCGCTTCTTCGAAATGACCCTATTAGATATCCTCTAAATGGATCTAGGGTTGTTCTTTTTGGAATATTGGAACATATAAAATATGGTTATGAAAGATTATAAGTTTAATTAGAATATGGTTTTAAAGAGATACATGTGGTGTAAAGAAGTGGGGGGGGGGTGGAGGTTTCCTTTTATAAGAGAAGAGAGGGGAACTCGTAGAATTTTTTTTAAAAAAACTATAATTTGACTATTATAGAGACAAATAATTAAAAATGTCCATGGAATTAGACATAGGTTGGGATATGGTTGAAATACCTCATTTAATAAAATATGGATAGGTTTAAGTGCTACATATTTAAACATTAACCACTGTAACACATTTTTCACTCTTAAAATGTTTTAATTTAATGTATAAGGTAACTATTTACTAATAAATGGTTAAAGGATGAAATTATCAAAAATATATTATCAAATTTATCCTTTATATATGTTTTTTATTATTTATAAATTATTAAATAAAATATTATCTTCATAAAATTTCATTGTGGTTAATTTTGACATTATGCATTACTTTGACATTAATAGCATCAAGAAAACACATAAAATTCAAACAAATTATTTTAACACATCCCAAACATTTAGTGGTAATATATAAATTATTTTCACATTAATTATGTCTAATTATAATAATTTAAAAAAAATATCATTCTTTTTATTATTCCATTAATTGAATATTTTTGGTATCAGCATTGTGTAAGGATTTAAGGTATTTATTTCATCACTAGAAATTAAATGAAAATAATAATGATGAACATAAATATTTAATATTAAAAAATAATATTTATAGTAAAAAATATTCTCTGTATAACCTCATATTAAAAATACTATAGTTATTAAAAATAATACTGTGACATGTTGGACTTTTCTTGAAATAAAATATAATAAAGATCATAATCTCATCCAAATGGCCATAAAATTCCATATAACCTAATATTGGATGAATATGAACAAAATTAACTCATCCAATAAAATCAATGCAAGTATTGAGGCCATTTTATAATTCTTATCATTTTATTTCTAACTTTAATTACCTGATTGACCCTTTACTATGGTAATAAAAATAACTAAGGTTACTATTCATATTGAATAAACATAAAAAACAAATATTTACTAAACTTTTACCCTCCAATTAAAAATTTAGAATTACTTTTTTAAAATCAAAAACATATAATTTTTATAATTTTATTTAAAATTAAACTAGAAAAACACAATGAAAAATAATTTTTCAGAAAAATGCCATTTTAAATGAAAAATGTATTTAAGATAAATTAAGTATACAATAAATTTAAAACCCATAATTTAAATAAAATGTAACTTATAAAGTTTTTAAACTAATTCAAAAAATAATTTTACTTTGTAAATACTTTAAAATAAAATATTTTTTTAATAAAAAAATATTTGTTACTATTCATTGAAAAATAAATCATTTTTGAAAATTCACAAAGATTAATACTAATATAATATTGACATGAATATTTTAAAATTTATGTTAATTTTATCAAATAAAGTTTCAAAAGTTTATATAAATTAATTATATTATTTTCTCAAAAATAGGAATAAAAAAAATTAAAATTTATTGTATTTTTTAAGAATAAAATGACTTTACTAAAAAATAAGTGTTTATTTACAAGGAAATAATTATTACATTAGAAATTATTTAGACCATTATATATTTAAAAAATAATTTAATCATTTCCATACCTACAAATTTAATGACTAATATATAAAAGACTCATAATAATATAATAATGTTTCACAATTCAACTAAACTCGATGTTCTATGTAATATAAGATATCGAAGAAAAAAAAATTATTTAAAGAAAAATATTTCATTAAGATAACAGTTTGTCACATTCTACCCCCATTAAAATACGTTTTTCAAATAAAATTCATCTCTCAGATACAAACATATGAGGACACTTCTGCATCTTCAAAACATAGGTTCCCACATAGCTTACTCAGATTCGTTGTTTCACTATAAAAATTTTACCATGTGAGTTATATTGTTTCATAGACAATTACCACTAAAAATTTGAATCTCTACTGATTTCTTTCCATAAGAAATATCTTTCTCCTATGTTATATCCTCTAACTTTAGTACATGTGAAGGATCAGGTAAATACTTCATCCAGAGAGATATATGGAAGATATTATAAACTTGAGAGTGATTTAGTAGAAGTGCAAATTGATAAGATATTATCCAGATACGTTCAAGAATTTAAAGAGGATTGATATACCTAGGGATTAAAATTCCCTTATTTCCAAATATCATCTCTCTATTTCAGGGTTATATTCATTTGAATACCTTATCACCCACTTCAAACTCCATATATTTTTTATGATTTTCAGTATAACTTTTTTATTGAAAATGAGCTACTATTATGTACTATTGAATGAATCTAACCTTATATGATATTTACTTATCTTGGTCAGGAGATAATAGCTTTATTTTTATAATTTAATTATAGTATCTTGTAGTTCTTTACTTCTTATTATAGTGGGATTCAAAAGGATGTATCTAAATACTAGATTCAAAGCTGTTGTTGTATGAAAATTATACCAAAGTAAGGTGTTGATCCCAACCACCTTTAAGAATTATAGATCAGGCTATTAACATGTCTTATATAGTTTTAATGGTTCTATTATATTTACCATCTATTTGAGTATGATAATTAGTTCCGAAATATAACTCTGTATCCAAGTCTTACTGAATACTTCACTAGCACTTCGAGGTAAATCTCATTTGTCGATCAGATACAATGAAAAGTGGTAATCCATAAAATATCACCACTTCCTTAATATATATTTTTGAAAGTTTATCGAGAAATAAATCATCTCTAATAGAAATTAAGTGTCTTGAATTCATAAGGTGATCGACTATAAACAATATAGAATTATGGCCTTTAGGTGTTTCGGGGAGTCCAATGATAAAATCCGTGGTGATGTTTTCTGATTTCCATTTTGATATAGTTAATGGTTGTAAAAAAAACATATATAATTATGTACCTCAAACTTAAATTTCTAAAAAAAATAACCAATAAACATACTATGAAATCTCCCTCTTCATTCCACACCACCATAAATAATCTTTCAGGATTCTATATATCTTTGTACTTCCAAGATGATTAGAGAATAATGAACTATGAATCTCATCCAATAGCTCCTTTATAAAATCTAGTATAGGTGGGACACATACATATTATTAGAACCATATTATTCCATCACGATCATGGTTGAACTTATGAACATTTCTCACCTTCTTTTATAGGTATAAATCTTCATTTTGTACCTCTTTATTCTTTACTTGGATAGATGGTTGAACATTCATTTGAGCCGAATAATATTTATTCCCATCCTTTAAGATTTCAATGTCTATCCTTTTTAAATTAATAAATATATGATCTTTTTCATCTTCATCATATATAATCTTTCATGATATTTTTTTCTCAAGTCATATTCCACCTTTTTCGGTTTCACAAGGTGGTAATGTATTTAGTAGTCATAATCTTCAATTATCTCCAATCATCTTCTTTGGTGAATGTATATCTCTTTTGAAGTTCAAATATACTTTAAATGTTTTTAAACTTTATATATGTCACACCTTTATACATAGAGATTATGCTTATATATATTTAATTTAGAAATTATTATAGATAACTCCAAATCATGAGTTAGGTAATTTTCCTCATGGACCTTCAATTAGTAAGTGAAATAACGTATCACCATATAATTTTGAAAGAGAACACATCCCATCCCTTTATCAGATGCACCACTATAGATTATAAACCTTTCTCCACTATAGTGTCATATTATCGCAATTTTATTGACTATCCATTTTTTAGATCCTTGAAATTATCTTCACATTCCTCCATTTTCATAGTTTACTTGGTGAGTGAATTAAATAATCATGATAAATCTTTCATAAAAAGTTTATAATATCTAGACCAACCTAAGAAAACTATGGACTTCAGTTACCATTGTTGGTCGAGGTAATTTCTCGATAACTTATATATTTGAAGGATCCACTGATTTACCCTTATTTGACAATATATAATCAAATAATGAAATTTTCTAAAGAAAAAATTCACATGTGATAAATTGTTCATAAATCATTTCCTTCCTTAGGGTCTTTATCACAATCCTCAAGTGATATCTATTCCTTTTCTTTATCTTTGAATATAAAATAATAACATTTATAAACACTACAAAAATCTAATAAAGATAGTATCTAAATACTATATTCATTAATTTCATGGATATAGTGGGGGAATTGGTAGAACCAAAAGGAAACACTATAAATTCATAGTGTCTATAACTTATAGGGAATATTGTATTGGGTATATACACATTATTACCCATCAATTGATGATATCCATAAATAAGTTCAATCTTATAAAATTATTGAACTACATGTGGTTGATAAAATAAGTCATCACTATAGGGGAGAGGATACTTGAACTTGATTTTTATCTTGTTATGTTCTCGATAATCAATACAGAGTTTCATTGATCCATCTTCCTTCTTGAAAAACAGAATAGGTGCACTAATGGTGATGCAATAGGGTATATGAATCCCTTATCAATATTATCCTGGAGTTTTTTAATCAAACTCTATAACTAAATTGGGTAAATTCAATAAGGAGTATTTTAAATAGACATTTCACCATGTACGAGTTCCATTGAAAGACCAACTTCACGATTCAGTGGAAGACTCATAAGTTCATCCATAAATACATAAAAAAAATCCCCTAAAAAAGTTTTATCCTTAATTTTGATTTTCTATCCAACAATATGATATATATAACCTTAATTTATAGTAATTAGTAACCACAATATAGAATCATTTTTCATTAGAAGATCATATTCATCCTTACATCGATAAATGATAATAGGTTCATTCAAAATATGAAATGTGACTTCCCTTCCTCATCAATTGATATGAAATATAGATTTAGAAAGCTAATACATTCCATGAATTACATATAATTCAATTAAATGGAGAGTCAGAAAATTTATAGGAATCAATTTCCCACAAACTTCAATAATAGAAAAATAGTAAACATGACATGCACCTAGTGTTCCATTAGGAGTTTTCACAGCTAAATCGACATTTGATTATTGTGGTGATATGGTGATACCATTAGAAAATTATTTATAATTAAAGGATTATTGGGATCCATAATAAAATAATGCATTATATATTCTATAGTGGATTATAAGTTACTCTTTCACCACGTCATTCTCAAAAACCACATCAGATGTCGTGAACGCATGATATTTCACTTCGTATTTAGGCTTAATAGAATGTTGAATATGATCATAAATAAACTTTGAATCCATGAAATGGTTGGAATAATTCCCACACTACTTTAATTTGATGAATTAGAGTTTGGGTGGTGAAATAGTTGGTGTTTTAAGGCCCCAACCTTAATGCTTACTTAATATTGAGTTATTACAAGACTACACATTGAGGATCTTTTCAGGTTTAGAGTTTTAGAGAATTAGATCATGAAACTTACATTACATTCCACATTTAAACAAAGTGGTTACATGAAAGACATTATTCATTCTTCCCATCAACAGAAACATATTTAAAATAAAACATGGAATCTTTCTTGACTCATCCTTGACACTATCATCACATCATGTACCTTTCCCTTGACCTGTGAAAAACATTTCAAAAACTTGGGATGAGCATAAAAATCTCAATAAGGGTTATAAAAATATGGAAAGGAAACATGAGTTCATATATACATAAGAATGAAATCATACTTTACCCATAAAACATAGGCACTTTAACATACATCATCAAATCATGAATAAATCATAGAAATCATAAGACATAAAAGGTAACTTGAGGCATTCATAACATTCTTACGTAGGGAGTAACCCTCTTGGTTACGTTTGGAATACCCACCACAGTATATTCCCTAAATCTCTTCGGAGATACCTTAACATTTCACTCCTTCACATTACCCAATGCATTGGAGAGCTATATCGGGCTCACCTGCCCTTAGTTTATCATGGAACCACCCATCCTCATAATAATGCCCAAGAACCTCAACATAATCGTATCACATAAAACATGCATAAAGGAAACATAACATTTCCACCTTTCAATCACATGATATCAATACAACACATTGATATAAAAACATTATGAAAACCATTTTCAATACCAAAATAAAAGAAAAGTAAAACATGGTATTTATTTTTCTTTTAAAAAGAAGGTATGGCTTGTAGAGGAAGCTGAAACTCAAATAATGGTCACGAAGGCGGAGAAGTCGTTGTCGCCGCATACGTACGACAAAAACATTCCCTTTTGTCATTTAATAAACACTTCATATAAAAAATATTCCTTTTGAATAAACGTAAAAGTCAAATGGTTTTATACACCGTATAAAAGAAGGTTGTGTATAAAACAGAATATGCCTCAATGAAAGGAGATTGAGACGAAGTCCCTTACAAAGACGGTATCCTTGGTTTAAGGATAAATCAATTACATAATTATGTGTGACAAACGAATACACCAAATATAAGTAGATGTTAAGTGTAAAATAATCAAAGGTCATTCACACATATTCAAAGGATGACATATTCAATAACTACATGTTGAACCCAAAGAAATAGAAATTGGGTTAAGAAGTTCCCTTGACAGCCTAACGGCGTCACATCAAAATGAGTTGATGAGAGACAAAAAAGGGTATCTCATCACTTGGACATAAAATTTACATCAATAAGGATATATTAGAACATATCCCAACATAACAATATGTAAATTAAAAGACCCAACAAAAGAAGTCTTTTAAAAAGGGGAGGGCGAAAGGTTCCCTTACCGACATGGGTATCTTTCAAAACATACACCTCATGAAAGAAGGACAATACAACATTGATGTAAATACTCATAAAATAAAGTATATTACATAATGAGTAAAATAATGGGCAGTACATACACCACTCAAATGAAATTATGGAAAATGTAGCATAAATCTCATGGGAATAAAAGTGAGATGAAAAATCCCTTACGAAAACTCGGCAGCCTAACGACGCCACATAAAACATACAAAAATTGACTGATGAGATCAAATAGGGTATCTCATCATATTAACTTAAATTTTATATAAAGATGAATATAAAATGACATCCCCCAACATAAAAAGATGAGCTTAAAAGAAGTGACATAAAGGAGAGTACTTAAAAAGAAAGAGAGAGGTTATATCTCTTACGAATATTTGGCAGCCTAACGGTGCCACTCAAAACTTCCAAAATGGATTGATGAGAGAGAATAGGGTCTCTCATCACATGAACATAAAAATTACAGTAAGATTAATATAAAATAACATCCCAATAACAAGAAAGATGAGCTTTAAAAGGAATGACATAAATGAGTGTACTTAAAAAGAAAGAGTGGAGTAGGATCCCTTACCTCAAGTCCAACTTGTCTTGTTCGTTTCTTTATATTCCTGAATAATAAACCTTGGTCAATTAATAATTTCCTAATTACCCCCTTTATAAATTATTATTCAGTTCATATCACATATTATAATGTTATAATAATTGTTTAATAATGTAAGTTCATATCAGACGTTTTTGCCGATGTTTGGTACATGAGTCAAAAATGAACTTGAATGAAAAATGATTGTCCATGTAGTTATAATTAAATAATTTCCAGAATAGTATTAATGATTAAAATATCATATATATCTAGTAAATACTCATTTTATAAAATTCCATATCATTTGGAGATAAAAAACCAAAAGCACCGTTCATGGAGATGGTAGGCCGTACGTACGCATGAACGCTACTTTCATTTTTTGTCATATTAATGGAATTAAAACAAAATGAGAGAGATATATATATATGTTATAATTCCATATTGATATCCATAATTTAGATGTAATATATTACATATATATCGATTATATATATGTACTTATAATATTACATAACATTTTGAGATAAGAAATGAAATGTACTGTTCATGGAGACGGTAAGCCGTATGTACGCATGAACGCTACTTCCATTTCTATTTCATATTTAATGGAATTAAAACATAATGATATATAATATTATTTTAATTCCAGTATTTTATCATATATAATATCTTTAAATATATCCTTTATACGTACCACATATGGTATTAACGAATCAAATCACTTTGAGGGGGTGGTAGTCCGCACTTCCTTAAATGAAGATATCACGTTTACCCATAATGGAAAACATAAAGGTACGCCATAAATGAAAAATACGGAAGTTTAAGTAAAACATAAACATATTATATATCATATATAAATATAGTGTCATCTTAATGGCCACCTTCGAAGGTGTTAGAAGAATGTTGAACAATCATCGTTTCGGGAGGCAGAAATTCACCATCCACGGAAACAGTATGTTCTTTGACCATTATATGTAGGTGTGTCTTATAATAACATCATATTATATTGAAGATACTGGATTTGTTACAAAATAAATTAATAAAAAGAGTTTAGGGGGTTGAAGAAGCAAAATAAAACAAAAGGACACAAGTGAAGACATTACCTTAAAATCGGGTAACTCCCTTTGGTTTGAGCTCAAAGGCTTCCTTGGGAAGAATTCTGCCCAAATTGAGGCTTCAAGGAGTAAGAGAGGGAAGTGTAGAGACAAAATGGTCAGGGTTTGGCCGAGACAAAGGCTTTGGGAGTGTGGGTAAGGAGGTAGAGGTGGGGGCCTTTTATAAGAGGAGAGGAGGGCCACTCTTGTAAAGTTACAAAATGTTACTTTATTTTCAAAAGAGTTTTGGATTTTAAAGGTCCCACATTGATGTATTTCGAGGATAAGGTGATAAGGGTTCGAAATCAACTCATCCAATAGGTTTTGGACATGTTTAGGTATTAGATATTACATTATCTTTCCATTTTATTTAAATCGTTTAATAATGAGGTCATCGCTGCATCATCATGATGTCATAAATAATTTAATTTATTTAATGTATAAAAATTATAAAACAATTACTATGATGTTGTAAATCGTTTTAGATTTCCAATGACTATTTATAGTCAAATAAATGACTTGTATAACCCCATGTAAAAATTGTTTTAGTAAAACATCTCATGTTTGTGTCATTTTTACTTTAACATTAAATAAAAAGATATTTATGTCATTTTCCAACCAAAGTGGCTCCATGGGGTCCCCAAGTTGACCCATGGATTTTCTTGGTCGGCTATGACACATCCAATGAGGTTAGGACATGTGTCTAGGTCATTTAATTTTATTAAAACATTATTCTTACCATAAACTACACTAATTACCTCTAATCGCGATTAAAAACTTAATAAGCTACTATTCACCAAAAAATTATTTTTATCCCATTGAACCAAATTTTACTTCTTAATGACAACCATGTATGTCGGATTTTTGAAATTCAAAACACAAAGATGGCAAAATTTCATTTAAACGGAAAAATCGGTTTTTATAAGTACCACTTAGTGGTTTCACTATTCATCAAAAATTGAAGTTTTTCAGAAAAATCCCAAAACTTCACCCTAAGCTATATTTGATATTTCGAATTCAAAAATGATGTCTATTTTAAAAAATTAAAAACATATAAGTCAAATTAATTTATTTAATACTTAATTCCCGCTGTCAGAGCAAATAGCGTGTTTTGATGAAACAATAAGTATCAAAAGATTGACACTAGTTTAAGTCTGATTTCAAAGTGAAATTAATTCCAATGACCACTATTGGATTTAATGGTAAAAATATATTCTAATTTAACTTTAAAACCAATTCAAAAGATAATCTAATCATATAAATAAATTAGATTAAAATGAGGTTTTGAATTAAAATACAACATTTTACGCTATTCATTAAAAAAATGAACTTTATCGGAAAGATACCAAAAATTTACACAAAGTAAATTTTGATGTCCCGATTCTGAAGAAGAGTTTTGTTTGGTCCAATAGAATGTATAAGAGTGAACAAAACTATATTTAATGACGGTTCTCCATCAAAAGACGATAAGTGAACCTTTAGTGAAAACTAGGGCATATACACCTAAAATTGAATTCTTTCTGTATTTTAAGCCTTTATCTTTTATTGGATAAATGTAAAAACATTTAAAAACATATATAATCATATTTTAGTTATTTCTATCCATTCCCTCCAATACAATGGCTACATGTTAACTACCATTTAAAATAATATTATTTTATTATTTGAGTGCAACGTATGATTCCCAAGAAACTCGTAGTCGCATGTTGGGTACGCCATCGAGTATAGCGTCCCCTTTAAAGACATATTAATATTTTATTCACAAATATGGATAAATATGAAAATGTAATATTCTTTATTTACCTGGGGTGTTACACCCTTCCCCCCTTTTGGGAATTGCGTCCTCGCAATTCTTAAAATTGAGCTTGGAAACATCCTTGAAAGTCCCACATCGGAACAAGAGTCGGTAAAACAATCACTTTAAAATAAAGGAAGATAAGTACAGAGGTCACCTGAGATAGCCCAAACTAGGATTCCATGTAGAAAAACATGGACATGGAAGAAAAAGAAAAGGGTCATGTTCTTGAGGGAGAGTGATAGTAAACATGTCTTGGAGAAAGTTAACCATAAGAAAATCACAAACTTGTGATGGGTTAAACGGTATTCGATTCCCCGGTAGGAAAAGTTAATAGACAACATTTTTGTTCTAAGTTACCTTTTTTTGAGGAATTTATTCATAAGGAAACATAATCACTTATCATGTTGACTTTCAACTTTTACTAGATTCCTTAATCAAACTCATATTTTTTTCCAAAAGACGAGTATTTAGGGAGACTTGTTCGCATTAAGAGTACTATAATCAACTTCTAGAGAATCACCTAATCCACCAAAGACAACTATATTCTTCCCATATCTTTAGACCATAACCAAAACCAAAACCAAAAAGGTTAGTACAAGGTCAGATAATCCAGGAAAGGATAACCCTTTAAAAAGAAAATCTATGCTTCATCTCCAAAATTTGTCCAACAAAACCCAAAGTTCAACAAGGACCATCCGATAAACAATTTGTCCATAAAATTCTTCAAAGTAAACCAATATAAGATTGAAACCCAAATATTTGAAGGATTTAGTCACATAGTCTTCCAAGTTAAATCGTAACATTTATCTCCAAACAACATCAGTTGCTCCTAAAGTCTCGTATTGAAAAGTAATTAACCTAATCACATATCCTCCATGATAGGTTAATCATTTTCATAAATAACCCAAAATCAACTTACTCTTAATTCATAAAATCATATAACTAAAAAAATCAGTCAAACTAACCAGGGACTTCACGTAGTCCAGTGGTAGGCGATAAATACCAGTCGCACTTTGGTTGTGGGTTCGATTCCCCCAGCTTTGTCCGACGCGACGGGTAGTCACACGGTCTGCATGTTGTTCTTTTTCCAAAACTATATAATTCTCAAATAATTCCCCGAAAAGGGATAAAATCATCAAAAATAACCATAAAATAATTTAACCTCAATTTTATCTCATGCCTTTCACTTCAATCATAACATATAGTAACCCATAATTACCTCAAAAGTAAGGATCATATAAACCCAAATGGTTCTTTATAACTATGTCCACCAAAGAAAAGATAACTATTCCTTGAATAAAATTTTCATATATTAAACATCAGGGTTACACATAATATAAAAATCTTCTAATGTAACCCCATCAACAAAAGAGACTTAATACTCTTAAGAATTTCACCATAACTCTTGAAGCCCTTATATATTGACATCTTACTAATTCAACATTTTTCATGATCCATTAACCATTCCTTTCTAACTTATTCCGAAATACCTCTTTCCTACAAACAAAATCATGAATCATATCCTAAGATTCCAAAATAGGAAAACAATAGTCATGAAATAATACATACCTTTGATTGGTCATTGTCAGTTTCTTCATCCTCAATCGGAATGGTATTAGGCATTGGTAAACGAACATTTGTACGCTCTTGGTGATCCCATTCATGAAACTTCTTCATAGAACATGTGTTTTCATAATGACCATGCACACCACATTTAAAACATTCAATTGATCCCTCAGAAAGAACTTCTTTCCCTTTCCTCGAGTCAACTGGATGCTTCCTTTTTCCATGGCAGGTTCTTGCTTTATGACCTTCAATTCCACATCTATAGCATATTTCTGTCCCTTTGAAACATTTTCCTAGGTGTTTCTTTCCACATCTTTGACACATAGGTTTTTGAACACACTTGCCTTTATGATTATTACCTGTACTTCCATAGGGATTTTTTCTCGCATCTATGATTCCTTAGAGAAATCACCAAGTTTTAGGTGGTCAATCATGACTCCAGATAGTCGGTTGAGGATAATCACAAGAGTTCTCATTGCAGCTCCCATATCATTCAGTTGCTTGCTCAAAAAACTGTCACAGTTTCCTTCACATCAACTGTTACTTTGGTGCCTGCTAGATCCAGCCATTTACTAAAACCAAAAAGGTCAGTGTGAGTATATAAACCATCATGTACTAATGAGGAATATAAACACTAAGATATACTTACTCATTCACTTTATCTAAACTAGGACTCTTTCTGAAATCCTAACCATTATGGTAATTCCACTTATGCTTAAAGAATACCCTAACCTCTAAAGTTATCTAAACCGACCATTGATACCAACTGTAAGGCCCCAGGCTTAAATCTTACTTAATCTTGAGTTATTACAAGATTACACATTGAGGATCTTTTCAGGTTTATAGTTTTAGAGAATTAGATCATGAAACTTGCATTACATTCCACATTTAAACAAAGTGGTTACATAAAAGACAGTATTCATTCTTCCCATCAACGGAAACATATTTAAAATAAAACATGGATTCTTTCTTGACACATCCTTGACACTATCATCACATCATGTACCTTTCCCTTGACCTGTGAAAAACCTTTCAAAAACTTGGGATGAGCATAAAAAGCTCTGTAAGGGTTATAAAAATATGGAAAGGAAACATGAGTTCATATATATGTAAGAATAAAATCATACTTTACCCATAAAACATAGGCACTTTAACATACCTAATCAAATCATTAATAAATCATAGAAATCATAAGACATAAAAGGTAACTTGAGGCATTCATAACATTCTTATGTAGGGAGTAACCCTCTTAGTTACGTTTGAAATACCCACCATAGTATATTCCCTAAATCTCTTCGGAGAAACCTTAACATTTCACTCCTTCGCGTTACCCAATGCATTGGAGAGCTATATTGGGCTCACCCGCCCTTAGTTTATCACGGAACCACCCGTCTTCATAAGAATTCCCAAGAACCTCAACATAAACATATCACATAAAACATGCATAAAGGAAACATAACATTTCCACCTTTCAATCACATGATATCAATACAACACATTGATATAAAAACATTATGAAAACCATTTTCAATACCAAAATAAAAGAAAAGTAAAACATGGTATTTATTTTTCTTTTAAAAAGAAGGTATGGCTTGTAGAGGAAGCCGAAACTCAAATAATGGTCACAACGGCGGAGAAGTTGTTGTCGCCGCATACGTACGAAAAAAACATTCCCTTTTGTCCTTTAATAAGCACTTCATATAAAAAAGATTCCTTTTGAATAAACGTAAAAGTCAAAGGGGTTTATACACCATATAAAAGAAGGCTGTGTATAAAACATAATATGCCTCAATGAAAGGAGATTCAGACGAAGTCCCTTACAAAGACGGTATCCTTGGTTTAAGGATAAATCAATTACATAATTATGTGTGGAAAACTAATACACCAAATATAAGTGGATATTAATTGTAAAATAATTAAATGTCATTCACACATATTCAAAGGATCATATATTCAATAACTACATGTTGAACCCAAAGAAATCGTAATTGGGTTAAGAAGTTCCCTTGACAGCCTAACGGCGTCACATCAAAATGAGTTGATGAGAGATAAAAAAAGGGTATCTCATTACTTGGACATAAAATTTACATCAATAAGTATATATGATCACATATCCCAACATAACAATATGTAAGTTAAAAGACCCAAAAAAAGAAGTCTTTTAAAAATGGGAGGGTGAAAGGTTCCCTTACCGACATGGGTATCTTTCGAAACATACACCTCGTGAAAGAAGGACAGTACAACATTGATGTAAATACTCATAAAAGAAATTATATTACACAATGAGTAAAATAAAGGGTAGTACATACACCACTCATAGGAAATTATGGAAAATGTAGCATAAATCACACGGGAATAAAAGTGAGATGAAAAATCCCTTACGAAAACTCGGCAGCCTAACGACGCCACATAAAACTAACAAAAATGGATTGATGAGATCAAATAGAGTATCTCATCATATTAACATAAAATTTTATAGAAAGAGGAATATAAAATAACATCCCCCAACAAAAAAATATGATCTTAAAAGAAGTGACATAAAGGAGAGTACTTATAAAGAAAGAGAGAGGTTAGATATCTTACAAAAATTTGGCAGCCTAACAGCGTCCCTCAAAACTTCCAAAATGGATTGATGAGAGAGAATAGGGTCTCTCATCACATTAACATAAAAATTAAAGTAAGATTAATATAAAATAACATCCCAATAACAAGAAAGATGATATTTAAAAGTAATGACATAAAAGAGTGTACTTAAAAAGAAAGAGTGGAGTAGGATCCCTTACCTCAAGTCCAATTTGTCTTGTTCATTTCTTTATATTCCTGAATAATAAACTTTGGTCAATTAATAATTGCCTAAGTACCTCCTTTAGTGATTATTATTCAGTTCATATCACATATTATAATGTTATAATAATTGATTAATAATGTTAGTTTATATCAGACGTTTTTGCTGATGTTTGGTACATGAGTCAAAAATGAACTTGTTTGAAAAAATATTGCCCATGTAGTTATAAGTAAATAATTTAAAGAATATTATTAATGATTAAATAATAATATATATCCATTAAATATTCATTTTACACTATTCCATACCATTTGGAGATAAAAAAACGAAAAGCACTGTTCATGGAGACGGTAGGCCGTACGTACGCATCAACGCTACTTTCAGTTTTTGTCATATTAATGGAATTAAAACAAAATGAGAGAGATATATATATGTTATAATTACAGAATGATATCCATAATTTATATGTAATATATTACATATCTATCCATTATATATATGTACTTATAATATTACATAACATTTTGAGATAAGAAATGAAATGTACCGTTCATGGAGACGGTAAGCCGTACGTACACATGAACGCTACTTCCATTTCTATTTCATATTTAATGGAATTAAAACAAAATGATACATAATAGTATTTTAATTCCAGTATGGTATAATATATAATATCATTAAATATATCTTTTATACGTACCACATATGATTTTAACGAATCAAATCACTTTGAGGGGGCGGTAGTCCGCACTTCCTTAAATGAAGATATCGCGTTTACCCATAATGGAAACCATAAAGGTATGCCATAAATGAAAAATATAGAAGCTTAAGTAAAACATAAACATATTATATATCATATATAAATATAGTTTCATCTTAATGTCCACCTTTGAAGGTGTTAGATGAATGTTGAACAATCATCGTTTCGGGAGGCAGAAATTCACCATCCACAAAAATAGTATGTTCTTTGACCATTATATGTAGGTGTGTGTAAGTGTAGCTAGAATCCATATTATAACAACATCCTAGTATATTGAAGATACTTTATTTGTTACAAAATAAATTAATAAAAAGATTTTAGGGGGTTCGAGAAGCAAAATAACACAAAAAGATACAACTGAAGACATTACCATAAAATCGGGTAACTCCCTTTGGTTTGAGCTCAAAGGCTTCCTTGGGAAGACTTCTTCCCAAAGTGAGGCTTCAAGGAGTAAGAGAGGTAAGTGGAGAGAGAAAATGGGCAGGTTTTGGCTGAGCCAAAGGCTTTGAGAGTGTGGGTAAGTAGGTATAGGTGGGGGCCTTTTATAAGAGGAGAGGAGGGGCACTCTTGTAAAGTTACAAAATGTTACTTTATTTTCAAAATCGTTTCGGATTTTAAAGGTCCCACATTGATTTATTTCGACGCTAAGGTGATAAGGGTTCGAAATAAACTCATACAATAGGTTTTGGACATGTGTAGGTCTTAGATATTACATTATCATTCCATTTTATTTAAATCGTTAAATAATGAGGTCATCGCTGCATCATCATGATGTCATAAATAATTTAATTTATTTAATGTATAAAAATTATAAAACAATTACTATGATGTATGAAATCGTTTTAGCTTTCTAATGACTATTTATAGTCAAATATATGACTTGTATAACCCCATGTAAAAATTGGTTTAGTATAACATCTCATGTTTGTGTCATTTTTACTTTAACATTAAATAAAAAGATATTTATGTCATTTTCCAACCAAAGTGGCTCCATGGGGTCCCCAAGTTGACCCATGGATTGTATTGGTCGGCCATGACACATCCAATGAGGGTAGGACATGTGTCTAGGTCATTTCAGTTTATTAAAACATTATTCTTACCATAAACTACACTAATTACCTCTAATCGCGATTAAAAACTTAATAAGTTACTATTCACCAAAAAATTATTTTTATCCCATTGAACCACATTTTACTTCTTAATGACAACCATGTATGTCGGATTTTTTAAATTAAAAACACAAATATGGAAAAATTTCATTTAGACGGAAAAATCAGTTTTTATAAGTACCACTTAGTGGTTTCACTATTCATCAAAAATAGAAGTTTTTCAGAAAAATCCCAAAAATTCACCCTAAGCTATATTTGATATTCAGAATTCAAAAATGAAGTCTATTTTACAAAATTAAAAACATATAAGTCACATTAATTAATTTAATAATTAATTCATGTTGTCATAGCAAATAGCGTGTTTTTATGAAACAATAAGTATCAAACGATTGACACTAGTTTAAGTCTGATTTCAAAGTGAAATTAATTACAATGACCACTATTGGATTTAATGGTAAAAATATATTCTAATTTCACTTTAAAACCAATTCAAAAGATAATCTAATCATATAAATAAATTATATTAAAAAGAGGTTTTGAATTAAAATACAACATTTTACACTATTCATTAAAAAAATGAACTTTATTGGAAAGATACCAAAAATTTACACAAAGTAAATTTTGATATCCCGATTCTTAAGAAGAGTTTTATTTGGTCCAATAGAATATATAAGAGTGAACAAAACTATATTTAATGATGGTTCACCATCAAAAGGCGATAAGTGAACCTTTAGTGAAAACTAGGGCATATACACCTAAAATTGAATTCTTTCCGTTTTTTAAGCTTTTATCTTTTATTGGATAAATGTAAAAACATTTAAAAACATATATAATCATATTTTAGTTGTTTCTATCCATTCTCTCCAATACAACATCTACATGTTAACTACCATTTAAAATAATATTATTTTATTATTAGAGTGCAACGAAAGATTCCCAAGAAACTTGTAGTTGCATGTTGGGTACGCCATTGAGCATAGCGTCCCATTTAAAGTCATATTAATATTTTATTCACAAATATGGATAAATATGAAACTATCATATTCTTTATTTACCTGGGGTGTTACATCCTTCCGCCCTTTTGGAAATTGCGTCCTCGCAGTTTTTAAAATTGAGCTTGGAAACATCCTTGAAAGTCCCACATCGGAACAAGAGTCGGTAAAACAATCACTTTAAAATAAAGGAAGATAAGTACAGAGGTCACCCGAGTTAACCCATACTAGGATTCCAAGTAGAAAAACATGGACATGGAAGAAAAAGCAAATGGTCATGTTCTTGAGGTAGAGTGATAGTAAACATGTCTAGGAGAAAGTTAACCATAAGAAAATCACAAACTTGTGATGGGTTAAACGGTATTCGATTCCCTAGTAGGAAAAGCTAATAGACAACATTTTTGTTTTAAGTTACCTTTTATTGAGGAATTTATTCATAAGGAAACATAATCACTTATCATGTTGACTTTCAACTTTTGCTAGATTCCTTAATCAAACTCATATTTTTTTCCAAAAGACGAGTATTTAGGGAGACTTGTTCGCATTAAGAGTACTATAATCAACTTCTAGAGAATCACATAATCCACCAAAGACAACTATATACTTCCCATATCTTTAGACCTTAACTATAACCAAAACCAAAAAGGTTAGCATAAGGTTAGATAATCCAGAAAAGTATAACCCTTTAAAAAGAAAATCTATGCTTAATCTCCAAAATTTGTCCAACAAAACCCAAAGTTCAACGAGGACCATCCGATAAAAAATTTGTCCATAAAATTCTTCAAAGTAAACCAATATAATATTGAAACCCAAATATTTGTAGGATTTAGTCAAATAGTCTTCCAAGTTAAATCGTAACATTAATCTCCAAACAACATCAGTTGCTCCTAAAGGCTCGTATTGAAAAGTAATTAACCTAATCACATATCCTCCATGATAGGTTAAATATTTTCATAAATAACCCAAAATCAACTTACTCTTAACTCATAAAATCATATAACTAAAATGAATCAGTCAAACTAACCAGGGACTTCACGTAGTCCAGTGGTAGGCGATAAATACCAGTTGCACTTTGGTTGTGGGTTCGATTCCCACAGCTTTGTTCGACGCGACGGGTAGTCACACGGTCTGCATGTTGTCCTTTTTACAAAACTATATAATTCTCAAATAATTCCCCAAAAAGGGTTAAAATCATCAGAAATAACCATAAAATAATTTAACCTCAATTTTATCTCATGCCTTTCACTTCAATCATAACATATAGTAACCCATAATCACCTCAAAAGTAAGGATCATATAAACCCAAATGGTTCTTTATAACTATGTCCACCAAAGAAAAGATAACTATTCCTTGAATAAAATTTTCATTTATTAAACATTAGGGTTAAACATAATATAAAAAGTCTTCTAATGTAACCCCATCATCAAAAGAGACTTAATACTCTTAAGAATTTCACCATAACTCTTGAAGCCCTTATATGTTGACATCTTACTCATTCGACATTCTTCATGATCCATTAACCATTTATTTCCAACTTATTCCGAAATACCTCTTTCCTACAAACAAAATCATGAATCATATCCTAAGATTCCAAAATTGGAAAACAATAGTCATGAAATAATACATACCTTTGATTGGTCATTGTCAGTTTCTTCATCCTCAATTGGAATGGAATTAGGTATTGGTAAACGAACATTTGTACGCTCTTGGTGATCCCATTCACGAAACTTCTTCATAGGACATGTGTTTTCATAATGACCATGCACACCACATTTAAAACATTCAATTGATCCCTCAGAAAGAACTTCTTTCCCTTTCCTCGAGTCAACTGGATGCTTCCTTTTTCCATGGCAGGTTCTAGCTTTATGACCTTCAATTCCACATCTATAGCATATTTCTGTCCCTTTGAAACATTTTCCTAGGTGTTTCTTTCCCCATCTTTGACACATAGGTTTTTGAACACACTTGCCTTTTTGATTATTACCTGTACTTCTGTAGGGATTTGTTTCTCGCATATATGATTCCTTAGAGAAATCACCAAGGTTTAGGTGGTCAATCATGACTCCAGATAGTCGGTTGAGGATAATCACAAGAGTTCTCATTGCAGCTCCCATATCATTCATTTGCTTGCTCAAATAACTGTCACAGTTTACTTCACATCCACTGTTACTTTGGTGCCTGCTAGATCCAGCCATTTACTAAAACCAAAAAGGTCAGTGGGAGTATATCAAAAAAAACCATCATGTACTAATGAGGAAAATAAACACTAAGATATACTTACTCATTCACTTTATCTAAAACTAGGAATCTTTCTGAAATCCTAACCATTATGGTAATGCCACTTATGCTTAAAAAATACCCTAACCTCTAAAGTTATCTAAACCGACATTTGATACCAACTGTAAGGCCCCGGCCTTAAAGCTTACTTAATCTTGAGTTATTACAAGATTACACATTGAGGATCTTTTCAGGTTTAGAGTTTTAGATAATTAGATCATGATACTTGCATTACATTCCACATTTAAACAAAGTGGTTACATAAAAGACAGTATTCATTCTTCCCATCAACGGAAACATATTTAAAATAAAACATGGATTCTTTCTTGACACATCCTTGACACTATCATCACATCATGTACCTTTCCCTTGACCTGTGAAAAACATTTCAAAAACTTGGGATGAGCATAAAAAGCTCAGTAAGGGTTATAAAAATATGGAAAGGAAACATGAGTTCATATATACATAAGAATAAAATCATACTTTACCCATAAAACATAGGCACTTTAACATACCTCATCAAATCATGAATAAATCATAGAAATCATAAGACATAAATGGTAACTTGAGGCATTCATTACATTCTTACGTAGGGAGTAACCCTCTTGGTTACGTTTGGAATACCCACCACAGTATATTCCCTAAATCTCTTCGGAGAAACCTTAACATTTCACTCCTTCGCATTACCCAATGCATTGGAGAGCTATATCGAGCTCACCCACCCTTAGTTTATCACAGATCCACCCATCTTCATAATAATTCCCAAGAACCTCAACATAATCGTATCACATAAAACATGCATAAAGGAAACATAACATTTCCACCTTTCAATCACATGATATCAATACAACACATTGATATAAAAACATTATGAAAACCATTTTCAATACCAAAATAAAATAAAAGTAAAACATGGTATTTATTTTTCTTTTAAAAAGAAGGTATGGCTTTTAGAGGAAGCCGAAACTCAAATAATGGTCATGGCGGCGGAGAAGTCGTTGTCGCCGCATACGTATGACAAAAATATTCCCTTTTGTCGTTTAATAAACACTTCGTATAAAAAAGACTCCTTTTGAATAAACGTAAAAGTCAAAGGGGTTTATACACCATATAAAAGAAGGTTGTGTATAAAACAGAATATGCCTCAATGAAAGGAGATTGAGATGAAGTCCCTTACAAAGATGGTATCCTTGGTTTAAGGATAAATCAATTACATAATTATGTGTGACAAACTAATACACCAAATATAAGTGGATATTAAGTGTAAAATAATCAAAGGTCATTCACACATATTCAAAGGATGACATATTCAATAACTACTTGTTGAACCCAAAGAAATCGAAATTGGGTTAATAAGTTCCCTTGACAGCCTAACGGCATCACATGAAAATGAGTTGATGAGAGTTAAAAAAATGGTATCTCATCACTTAGAAATAAAATTTACATCAATAAGGATATATGAGAACATATACCAACATAAAAATATGTAAATTGAAAGACCCAACAAAAGAAGTCTTTTAAAAAGGGGAGGGTGAAAGGTTCCCTTACCAACATGGGTATCTTTCGAAACATACACCTCGTGAAAGAAGGACAACACAACATTGATGTAAATACTAATAAAAGAAATTATATTACACAATGAGTAAAATAATGGGCAGTACATACACCACTCAAAGTAAATTATGGAAAATGTAGCATAAATCACACGGGAATAAAAGTGAGATGAAAAATCCCTTACGAAAACTCGGCAGCCTAACGACGCCACATAAAACATACAAAAATGGATTGATGAGATCAAATAGGGTATCTCATAATATTAACATAAAGTTTATAGAAAGAGGAATATAAAAGAACATCCCCCAACAAAAAAATATGAGCTTAAAAGAAGTGACATAAAGGAGAGTACTTAAAAAGAAAGAGAGAGGTTAGATCTCTTACGAAAATTTGGCAGCCTAACAGCGCCACTCAAAACTTCCAAAATAGATTGATGAGAGAGAATAGGGTCTCTCATCACATGAACATAAAAATTACAGTAATATTAATATAAAATAACATCCCAATAAAAAGAAATATGAGCTTTAAAAGGAATGACATAAAAGAGTGTACATAGAAAGAACGAGTGGAGTAGGATCCCTTACCTCAAGTCCAACTTGTCTTGTTCATTTCTTTATATTCCTGAATAATAAACATTGGTCAATTAATAATTTCCTAAGTACCTCATTTAAATATTTTTATTCAGTTCATATCACATATTATAATTTTATAATAATTTTTTAATAATGTTAGTTCATATTAGATGTTTTTGCTGATGTTTGGTACATGAGTCAAAAATGAACTTGTTTGAAAAAATATTGTCCATGCAGTTATAAGTAAATAATTTCCAGAATAGTATTAATGATTAAAATATAATATATATCCAGTAAATATTCATTTTATACTATTCCATGCCATTTGGAGATAAAAAACGAAAAGCACCGTTCATGGAGACGGTAGGTCGTACGTACGCATGAACGCTACTTTCATTTTTTGTCATATTAATGGAATTAAAACAAAATGAGAGAGATATATATATATCTTATAATTCCAGAATGATATCCATAATTTAGATGTAATATATTACATATCTATCCATTATATATATGTACTTATAATATTACATAACATTTTGAGATAAGAAATGAAATGTACCGTTCATGGAGACGGTAAGCCATACGTACGCATGAGCGCTACTTCCATTTCTATTTCATATTTAATGGAATTAAAACATAATGATACATAATATTATTTTAGTTCCAGTATGGTATCATATATAATATCCTTAAATATATCCTGTATACGTACCACATATGGTATTAACGAATCAAATCACTTTGAGGGGGCGGTAGTCCGCACTTCCTTAAATGAAGATATCACATTTACCCATAATGGAAACCATAAAGGTATGCCATAAATTAAAAATACATAAGGTTAAGTAAAACATAAACATATTAGACATCATATATAAATATATTGTCATCTTAATTTCCACCTTTTAAGGTGTTAGAAGAATGTTGAACAATCATCGTTTCGGGAGGCAGAAATTCGCCATCCACGGAAACAGTATGTTATTTGACCATTAGATGTAGGTGTGTGTAATTGTAGCTCAAATAAATCTTATAAAAATATCCTATTATATTGAAGATACTATATTGGTTACAAAATAAATTAATAAAAAGAGTTTAGGGGGTTGGAGAAGCAAAATAAAACAAAAGGACACAAGTGAATACATTACCTTAAAATTGGGTAACTCCCTTTGGTTTGAGCTCAAACGCTTCCTTGGAAAGACTTCTGAACAAAGGGAGGATTCAAGGAGTAAGATATAGAAGTGGAGAGACAAAATGGGCAGGGTTTGGCCGAGCCAAAGGCATTGGGAGTGTGGGTAAGGAGGTAGAGGTGGGGGCCTTTTATAAGAGGAGAGGAGGGGCACTCTTGTAAAGTTACAAACTTTTACTTTATTTTCAAAAGATTTTTGGATTTTAAAAGTCTTACATTGATGTATTTCGAGGATACGGTGATAAGGGTTCGAAATAAACTCATTCAATAGGTTTTGGAAAAGTTTAGGGCTTAGATATTACATTATCTTTCCATTTTATTTAAATCGTTAAATAATGAGGTCATCGTTGCATCATCATGAAGTCATAAATACTTTAATTTATTTAATGTATAAAAATTATAAAAAAATTACTATGATGTAGGAAATATTTTTATATTTACAATGAATATTTATAGTCAAATATATGACTTGTATAACCCCATGTAAAAATTGTTTTAGTAAAAAATCTCATGTTTGTGTCATTTTTACTTTAACATTAAATAAAAATATATTTATGTCATTTTCCAACCAAAGTGGCTCCATGGGGTCCCCTAGTTGACCCATGGATTGTATTTTTCGGTAATGACACATCCAATGAGGGTAGGACATGTGTCTAGGTCATTTAATTTTATTAAAACATTATTCTTACCATAAACTACACTAATTACCTCTAATCGCGATTAAAAACTTAATAAGTTACTATTCACCAAAAAATTATTTTTATCCCATTGAACCACATTTTACTTATTAATGACAACCATGTATGTCGTATTGTTGAAATTTAAAACACAAAGATGGAAAATTTTCATTTAAATGGAAAAATCAGTTTTTATAAGTACCACTTAGTGGTTTCACTATTCATCAAAAATTGAAGTTTTTCAGAAATATCCCAAATATTCACCCTAAGCTATATTTGATATTCTGAATTCAAAAATGAAGTCTATTTTACAAAATTCAAAACATATCAGTCACATTAATTAATTTAATAATTAATTCCCGCTGTCAAAGCAAATAGCGTGTTTTTATGTAACAATAAGTATCAAAAGATTGACACTAGTTTAAGTTTGATTTCAAAGTGAAATTAATTCCAATGACCACTATTGGATTTAATGGTAAAAAAATATTCTAATTTCACTTTAAAACCAATTCAAAAAATAATTTAATCATATAAATAAATTAGATTAAAAAGAGGTTTTGAATTAAAATACAACATTTTACACTATTCATTAAAAATGAACTTTATCGGAAAGATACCAAAAATTTACACAAAGTAAATTTTGATGTCCCGATTCTTAAAAAGAGTTTTATTTGGTCCAATTTAATGTATAAGAGTGAACAAAACTATATTTAATGACGGTTCACCATCAAAAGGCGATAAGTGAACCTTTAGTGAAAACTAGGGCATATACACCTAAAATTGAATTCTTTCCGTATTTTAAGCCTTTATCTTTTATTGGATAAATGTAAAAATATTTAAAAACATATATAATCATATTTTAGTTATTTCTATCCATTCCCTCCAATACAACGGCTACATGTTAACTACCATTTAAAATAATATTATTTTATTATTAGAGTGCAACGTAAGATTCCCAAGAAACTCGTAGTTGCATGTTGGGTACGTCATCGAGCATAGCGTCCCATTTAAAGTCATATTAATATTTTATTCACAAATATGGATAAATATGAAAATGTCATATTCTTTATTTACCTGGGGTGTTACATCCTTCCCCCCTTTTGGGAATTGTGACCTCACAATTTTTAAAATTGAGCTTGGAAACATCCTTGAAAGTCCCACATCGGAACAAGAGTCGGTAAAACAATCACTTTAAAATAAAGGAAGATAAGTACAGAGGTCACCCAAGTTAACCCATACTAGGATTCCATGTAGAAAAACATGGAAATGGAAGAAAAAACAAAGGGTCATGTTCTTGAGGGAGAGTGATAGTAAACATGTATAGGAGAAAGTTAACCATAAGAAAATCACAAACTTGGGATGGGTTAAACGGTATTCGATTCCCTAGTAGTAAAAGTTAATAGACAACATTTTTGTTTTAAGTTACCTTTTATTGAGGAATTTATTCATAAGGAAACATAATCACTTATCATGTTGACTTTCAACTTTTACTAGATTCCTTAATCAAACTCATATTTTTTCCAAAAGACGAGTATTTAGGGAGACTTGTTTGCATTAAGAGTACTATAATCAACTTCTAGAGAATCACATAATCCACCAAAGACAACTATATACTTCCCATATCTTTAGACCTTAACCAAAACCAAAACCAAAAAGGTTAGTACAAGGTCAGATAATCCAGAAAAGGATAACCCTTTAAAAAGAAAATCTATGCATAATCTCCAAAATTTGTCCAACAAAACCCAAAGTTCAACGAGGACCATCCGATAAACAATTTGTCCATAAAATTCTTCAAAGTAAACCAATATAAGATTTAAACCCAAATATTTGAAGGATTTAGTCACATAGTCTTCCAAGTTAAATCGTAACATTTATCTCCAAACAACATCAGTTGCTCCTAAAGTCTCGTATTGAAAAGTAATTTACCTAATCACATATCCTCCATGATAGGTTAATCATTTTCCTAAATAACCCAAAATCAACTTACTCTTAATTCATAAAATCATATAACGAAAAAGAATCAGTAAATCTAACCAGGGACTTCACATAGTCCAGTGGTAGGCGATAAATACAAGTCGCACTTTGGTTGTGGGTTCAATTCCCGCAGCTTTGTCCGACGCGACGGGTAGTCACGCGGTCTGCATGTTGTCCTTTTTCCAAAACTATATAAATCTCAAACAATTCCCCAAAAAGGGATAAAATCATCAAAAATAACCATAAAATAATTTAACCTCAATTTTATCTCATGCCTTTCACTTCAATCATAACATATAGTAACCCATAATTACCTCAAAAGTAAGGATCATATAAACCCCAATAGTTCTTTATAACTATGTCCACCAAACAAAAGATAACTATTCCTTGAATAAAATTTTCATATATTAAACATCAGGGTTACACATAATATAAAAATTCTTCTAATGTAACCCCATCATCAAAAGAGACTTAATACTCTTAAGAATTTCACCATAACTCTTGAAGCCGTTGTATGTTGACATCTTACTTATTCAACATTCTTCATGATCCATTAACCATTCCTTTCCAACTTATTCCGAAATACCTCTTTCCTACAAACAAAATCATAAATCATATCCTAAGATTCCAAAATAGGAAAACAATAGTCATAAAATAATACATACCTTTGATTCGTTATTGTCATTTTCTTCATCCTCAATCGGAATGGTATTAGGTATTGGTAAACGAATATTTGTATGCTCTTGGTGATCCCATTCACGAAAATTCTTTATAGGACATGTGTTTGCATAATGACCATGCACACCACATTTAAAACATTCAATTGATCCCTCAGAAAGAACTTATTTCCCTTTCCTCGAGTCAACTGGATGTTTCCTTTTTCCATGGCAGGTTCTTGCTTTATGACCTTCAATTCCACATCTATAGCATATTTCTGTCCCTTTGAAATATTTTCCAAGGTGTTTCTTTCCACATCTTTGACACATAGGTTTTTGAACACACTTGCCTTTATGATTATTACCTGTACTTCCATAGGGATTTGTTTCTCGCATATATGATGATTTAGAGAAATCACCAAGGTTTAGGTGGTCAATCATGACTCCAGATAGTTGGTTGAGGATAATCACAAAAGTTCTCATTGCAGCTCCCATATCATTCAGTTGATTCTCAAAAAACTGTCACTGTTTCATTCACATCCGTTGTTACTTTGGTGCCTGCTAGATCCAACCATTTACTAAAACCAAAAAGGTCAGTGTGAGTATATCAAAAAAAACCATCACGTACTAATGAGGAAGATAAACACTAAGATATACTTACTCATTCACTTTATCTAAAACTAGGACTCTTTCTGAAATCTTAACCATTATGGTAATTTCACTTATGCTTAAAGAATACCCTAACCTCTATAGTTATCTAAACCGACCATTGATACCAACTGTAAGGCCCCAGCCTTAAAGCTTACATAATCTTGAGTTATTACAAGATTACACATTGAGGATCTTTTCAGGTTTAGAGTTTTAGAGAATTAGATCATGAAACTTGCATTACATTCAACATTTAAACAAAGTGGTTACATAAAAGACAGTATTCATTCTTCCCATCAACGGAAACATATTTAAAATAAAACATGGATTCTTTCTTGACACATCCTTGACACTATCATCACATCATGTACCTTTCCCTTGACCTGTAAAAAACATTTCAAAAATGTGGGATGAGCATAAAAATCTCAGTAAGGGTTATAAAAATATGGAAAGGAAACATGAGTTCATATATACATAAGAATAAAATCATACTTTACCCATAAAACATAGGCACTTTAACATACCTCATCAAATCATGAACAAATCATCGAAATAATAAGACATAAAAGGTAACTTGAGGCATTCATAACATTCTTACGTAGGGAGTAACCCTCTTGGTTACGTTTGGAATACCCACTACTGTATATTCCCTAAATCTCTTTGGAGAAACCTTAACATTTCACTCCTTCGCGTTACCCAATGCATTAGAGAGCTATATCGGGCTCACCCGCCCTTAGTTTATCACGAAACCACCCGTCTTCATAATAATGCCCAAGAACCTCAACATAAACGTATCACATAAACATGCATAAAGGAAACATAACATTTCCACCTTTCAATCACATGATATCAATACAACATATTGATATAAAAACATTATGAAAACCATTTTCAATACCAAAATAAAAGAAAAGTAAAACATGGTATTTATTTTTCTTTTAAAAAGAAGGTATGGCTTGTAGAGGAAGCCGAAACTCAAATAATGGTCATGAAGGCGGAGAAGTCGTTGTCACCGCATACATATGACAAAAACATTCCCTTTTGTCATTTAATAAACACTTCGTATAAAAAATATTCCTTTTGAATAAACGTAAAAGTCAAAGGGGTTTATATACCATATAAAATAAGGTTGTGTATAAAACAGAATATTCCTCAATGAAAGGATATTGAGACGAAGTCCCTTACAAAGACAGTATCCTTGGTTTAAGGATAAATCAATTATATAATTATGTGTGACAAACGAATACACCAAATATAAGTGGATATTAAGTGTAAAATAATCAAATGTCATTCACACATATTCAAAGGATGACATATTCAATAAATACATTTTGAACCCAAAGAAATCGAAATTGGGTTAAGAAGTTCCATTGACAGCCTAACGTCGTCACATCAAAATGAGTTGATGAGAGATAAAAAAAGGGTATATCATCACTTGGACATAAAATTTACATCAATAAGGATATATGAGAACATATCCAAACATAATAATATGTAAATTAAAAGACCCAACAAAAGAAGTCTTTTAAAAAGGGGAGGGTGAAAGGTTCCCTTACCGACATGGGTATCTTTCGAAACACACACCTCGTGAAAGAAGGAAAATACAACATTTATGTAAATACTCATAAAAGAAACTATATTACACAATGAGTAAAATAATTGTTAGTACATACACCACTCAAAGGAAATTATGGCAAATGTATCATAAATCACACGGGAATAAAAGTGAGATGGAAAATCCCTTACGAAAACTCGGAAGCCTAACGATGCCACATAAAACTTACAAAAATGGATTGATGAGATCAAATAGGGTATCTAATCATATTAACATAGAGTTTATAGAAAGAGGAATATAAAATAACATCCCCCAAAATAAAAATATGAGCTTAAAAGAAGTCACATAAAGGAGAGTACTTAAAAAGAAAGAGAGAGGTTAGATCTCTTACGAAAATTTGGCAGCCTAACAGCGCCACTCAAAACTTCCAAAATGGATTGATGAGAGATAATAGGGTCTCTCATCACATGAACATAAAAATTACAGTAAGATTAATATAAAATAACATCCCAATAACAAGAAATATGAGCTTTAAAAGGAATGACATAAAAGAGTGTACTTAAAAAGAAAGAGTGGAGTAGGATCCCTTACCTCAAGTCCAACTTGTCTTGTACATTTCTTTATATATCTGAATAATTACATTTAGTCAATTAATAATTGCCTAAGTAACTCATTTAGAGATTATTATTCAGTTCATATCACATATTATAATGTTATAATAATTGTTTAATAATGTTAGTTCATATCCGACATTTTTGCCGATGTTTGGTACATGAGTCAAAAATGAACTTGTTTGAAAAAAGATTGCCCATGTAGTTATAAGTAAATAATTTCTAGAATAGTATTAATGATTAAAATATCATATATATCCAGTAAATATTCATTTTATACTATTCCATACCATTTTGATATAAAAAATGAAAAGCACCGTTCATGGAGACGGTAGGCCGTACGTACGCATGAATGCTACTTTCATTTTTTGTCATATTAATGGAATTAAAAGAAAATGAGAGAGATATATATATGTTATAATTCCAGAATTATATCCATAATTTAGATGTAATATATTACATATATATCCATTATATATATGTACTTATAATATTACATAAAATTTTGAGATAAGAAATGAAATGTACCGTTCATGGAGACGGTAAGTCGTACGTACGCATGAACGCTACTTCCATTTTTATTTCATATTTAATAGAATTAAAACATAATGATAAATAATAGTATTTTAATTCCAGTATGGTATCATATATAATATCATTAAATATATCCTTTATAAGTACCACATATGGTATTAATGAATCAAATCACTTTGAGGGGGCGGTAGTCCGCACTTCCTGAAATGAAGATATCGTGTTTACCCATAATGGAAACCATAAAGGTATGCCATAAATGAAAAATACAGAAGCTTAAGTAAAACATAAACATATTAGATATCATTTATAAATATAGTGTCATCTTAATGGCCACCTTTTAATGCGTTATAATAATGTTGAACAATCATCGTTTCAGGAGGCAGAAATTCGCCATCCACGGAAACAGTATGTTTTTTTGACCATTATATGTAGGTGTGTGTAAGTGTAGCTCGAATCCATATTATAAAAACATCTTAGTATATTGAATATACTGTATGTGTTACAAAATAAATTAATAAAAAGAGTTTAGGGGGTTGGAGAAGCAAAATAAAACAAAAGGACATAAGTGAAGACATTACCTTAAAATCGGGTAACTCCCTTTGGTTTGAGCTCAAAGGCTTCCTTGGGAAGACTTCTGCCCAATGTGAGGCTTCAAGGAGTAATATAGGGAAGTGGAGAGACAAAATGGGTAGGGGTTTACCGAGCCAAAGGCTTTCGGAGTGTGGGTAAGGAGGTAGAGGTGGGGGCCTTTTATAAGAGGAGAGGAGGGGCACTCTTGTAAAGTTACAAAATGATACTTTATTTTCAAAAGAGTTTTGGATTTTAAAGGTCCCACATTGATTTATTTCGAGTATAAGGTGATAAGGGTTAGAAATAAACTCATCCAATAGGTTTTGGACATGTTTAGGTCTTACATATTACATTATCTTTCCTTTTTATTTAAATCATTAAATAATGAGGTCATCGATGCATCATCATCATGTCATAAATAATTTAACTTATTTAATGTCTAAAAATTACAAAAAAATTACTATGATGTAGGAAATATTTTTAGATTTCCAATTACTATTTATAGTCAAATATATTAATTTTATAACCCCATGTAAAAATTGTTTTAGTAAAACATCTCATGTTTGTGTCATTTTTACTTTAACATTAAATAAAAAGATATTTATGTCATTTTCCAACCAAAGTGGCTCCATGGGGTCCCCAGGTTGACCCATGGATTGTCTTGATCGGACATGACACATCCAATGAGGGTAGGACATGTGTCTAGGTCATTTCATTTTATTAAAACATTATTCTTACCATAAACTACACTAATTACCTCTAATCGCGATTAAAAACTTAATAAGTTACTATTCACCAAAAAAATTATTTTTATCCCATTGAACCACATTTTACTTCTTAATGACAACCATGTATGTCGGATTTTTGAAATTCAAAACACAAAGATGGAAAAATTTCAATTAAATGGAAAACCCAGTTTTTATAAGTACCACTTAGTGGTTTCACAATTCATCAAAAATCGAAGTTTTTCAGAAAAATCCCAAAAATTCACCCTAAGCTATATTTGATATTCCGAATTCAAAAATGAAGTATATTTTACAAAATTAAAAACATATAAGTAACATTAATTAATTTAATAATTAATTCCCGCTGTCAGAGCAAATAGCGTGTTTTTATGAAACAACAAGTATCAAAAGATTGACAATAGACTAAGTCTGATTTCAAAGTGAAATTAATTCCAACGACCACTATTGGATTTAATGGTAAAAATATATTCTAATTTCACTTTAAAAACAATTCAAAAGATAATATAATCATATAAATAAATTAGATTAAAAAGAGGTTTTGAATTAAAATACAACATTTTACACTATTCATTAAAAAAATGAACTTTATCGGAAAGATACCAAAAATTTACACAAAGTAAATTTTGATGTCCCGATTCTTAAGAAGAGTTTTATTTGGACCAATAGAATGTATAAGAGTGAACAAAACTATATTTAATGACGGTTCGCCATCAAAAGGCGATAAGTGAACCTTTAGTGAAAACTAGGGCATATACACCTAAAATTGAATTCTTTCCATATTTTAGGCCTTTATCTTTTATTAGATAAATGTAAAAACATTTAAAAACATATATAATCATATTTTAGTTATTTCTATCCATTCCCGAAAATACAATGGCTACATGTTAATTACCATTTAAAATAATATTATTTTATTATTAGAGTGCAATGTAATATTCCCAATAAACTCATAGTTGCATGTTGGGTACGCCATCGAGCATAGTGTCCCCTTTAAAGTCATATTAATATTTTATTCACAAATATGGATAAATATGAAAATGTAATATTCTTTATTTACCTGGGGTTTTACATCCTTCCCCCCTTTTGGGAATTGCGTCCTCGCAATTTTTAAAATTGATCTTAGAAACATCCTTGAAAGTCCCACATCGGAACAATAGTCGGTAAAACAATCACTTTAAAATAAAGGAAGATAAGTACAGAGGTCACCCGAGTTAACCCATACTAGGATTCCATGTAGAAAAACATGGACATGGAATAAAAAGCAAAGGGTCATGTTCTTGAGGGAGAGTGATAGTAAACATGTCTAGGAGAAAGTTAACCATAAGAAAATCACAAACTAGTGATGGGTTAAACGGTATTCGATTCCCCAGTAAGAAAAGTTAATAGACAACATTTTTGTTTTAAGTTACCTTTTATTGAGGAATTTATTCATAAGGAAACATAATCACTTATCATGTTGACTTTCAACTTTTACTAGATTCCTTAATCAAACCCATATTTTTTTCCAAAAGACGAGTATTTAGGGAGACTTGTTCGCATTAAGAGTACTATAATCAACTTCTAGAGAATCATCTAATCCACCAAAGACAACTATATACTTCCCATATCTTTAGACCTTAACCAAAACCAAAACCAAAAAGGTTAGTACAAGGTCAGATAATCCAGAAAAGGATAACCCTTTAAAAAGAAAATCTATGCTTAATCTCCAAAATTTGTCCAACAAAACCCAAAGTTCAACGAGGACCATCCGATAAACAATTTGTCTATAAAATTCTTCAAAGTAAACCAATATAAGATTGAAACCCAAATATTTGAAGGATTTAGTCACATAGTCTTCCAAGTTAAATCGTAACATTTATCTCCAAACAACATCAATTACTCCTAAAGTCTCATATTGAAAAGTAATTAACCTAATCACATACCCTCCATGATAGGTTAATCATTTTCATAAATAACCCAAAATCAACTTACTCTTAATTCATAAAATCATATAACAAAAAAGAATCAGTCAAACTAACCAGGGACTTCACGTAGTCCAGTGGTAGGCGATAAATACCATTCGCACTTTGGTTGTGGGTTCGATTCCCGCAGCTTTGTCCGACGCGACGGGTAGTCACATGGTCTGCATGTTGTCCTTTTTCAAAAACTATATAATTCTCAAATAATTCCCCAAAAAGGGATAAAATCATCATAAATAACTATAAAATAATTTAACCTCAATTTTATCTCATGCCTTTCACTTCAATCATAACATATAGTAACCCATAATTACCTCAAATGTAAGGATCATATAAACCCAAATGGTTCTTTATAACTATGTCCACCAAAGAAAAGATAACTATTCCTTGAATAAAATTTTCATATATTAAACATCAGGGTTACACATAATATAAAAAGTCTTCTAATGTAACCCCATCATCAAAAGAGACTTAATACTCTTAAGAATTTCACCATAACTCTTGAAGCCCTTATATATTGACATCTTACTCATTCAACATTCTTCTTGATCCATTAACCATTCCTTTGCAACTTATTCCGAAATACCTCTTTCCTACAAACAAAATCATGAATCATATCCTAAGATTCCAAAATAGGAAAACAATAGTCATGAAATAATACATACCTTTGATTGGTCATTGTCAGTTTCTTCATCCTCAATCGGAATGGTATTAGGTATTGGTAAACGAAAATTTGTACGCTCTTTGTGATCCCATTCACGAAACTTCTTCATAGGACATGTGTTTTCATAATGACCATGCACACCACATTTAAAACATTCAATTGATCCCTCAGAAAGAACTTCTTTCCCTTTCCTTGAGTCAACTAGATGCTTCCTTTATCCATTGCAGGTTCTTACTTTATGACCTTCAATTCCACATCTATAGCATATTTCTGTCCCTTTGAAACATTTTCCTAGGTGTTTCTTTCCACATCTTTGACACATAGGTTTTTGAACACACTTGACTTTATGATTATTACCTGTACTTCTGTAGGGATTTGTTTCTCGCATATATGATGCCTTAGAGAAATCACCAAGGTTTAGGTGGTCAATCATGACTCTAGATAGTTGGTTGAGGATAATCACAAGAGTTCTCATTGCAGCTCCCATATCATTCAGTTGCTTGCTCAAAAAACTGTCACAGTTTCCTTCACATCCACTGTTACTTTGGTGCCTGCTAGATCTAGCCATTTACTAAAACCAAAAAGGTCAGTGTGAGTATATCAAAAAAAACCATCATGTACTAATGAGGAAGATAAACACTAAGATATACTTATTCATTCACTTTATCTAAAACTGGGACTCTTTCTGATATCCTAACCATTATGGTAATGCCACTTATGCTTAAAGAATACCCTAACCTCTAAAGTTATCTAAACCGACCTTTGATACCAACTGTAAGGCCCCAGCCTTAAAGCTTACTTAATCTTGAGTTATTACAAGATTACACATTGAGGATCTTTTCAGGTTTAGAGTTTTAGAGAATTATATCATGAAACATGCATTACATTCCACATTTAAACAAAGTGGTTACATAAAATACAGTATTCATTCTTCCCATCAACGGAAACATATTTAAAATAAAACATGGATTCTTTCTTCACACATCCTTGACACTATCATCACATCATGTACCTTTCCCTTGACCTATGAAAAACATTTCAAAAACTTAGGATGAGCATAAAAAGCTCAGTAAGGGTTATAAAAATATGGAAAGGAAACAAGAGTTCATATATACATAAGAATAAAATCATACTTTACCCATAAAACATAGGCACTTTAACATACCTCATCAAATCATGAATAAATCATAGAAATCATAAGACATAAACGGTAACTTGAGGCATTCATAACATTCTTACGTAGGGAGTAACCCTCTTGGTTACGTTTGGAATACCCACCACTGTATATTCCCTAAATCTCTTCAGAGAAACCTTAACATTTCACTCCTTCGCATTACCCAATGCATTGGAGAGCTATATTGGGCTCACCTTCCCTTATTTTATCACGGAAAAACCCATCTTCATAATAATTCCCAAGAACCTCAACATAAACGTATCACATAAAACATGCATAAAGGACACATAACATTTCCACCTTTCAATCACATGATATCAATACAACACATTGATATAAAAACATTATGAAAACCATTTTCAATACCAAAATAAAAGAAAAGTAAAACATGGTATTTATATTTCTTTTAAAAAGAAGGTATGGCTTGTAGAGGAAGCCAAAACTCAAATAATGGTCACGATGGCAGAGAAGTCATTGTCGCCGCATACGTACAACAAAAACATTCCCTTTTGTCGTTTAATAAACACTTCATATAAAAAAGATTCCTTTTGAATAAACCTAAAATTCAAAGGGGTTTATACACCATATAAAAGAACGTTGTGTATAAAATAGAATATGCCTCAATTAAAGGAGATTGAGACGAAGTCCCTTACAAAGACGATATCCTTGGTTTAAGGATAAATCAATTACATAATTATGTGTGACAAACGAATAAACCAAATATAAGTGGATATTAAGTTTAAAATAATCAAAGGTCATTCACACATATTCAAAGGATGGAATATTCAATAACTACATGTTGAACCCAAAGAAATCGAAATTGTGTTAAGAAGTTCCCTTGATAGCCTAATGGCGTCACATCAAAATGAGTTGATGAGAGATAAAAAAACGGTATCTCATCACATGGACATAAAATTTACATCAATAAGGATATATGAGAACATATACCAACATAACAATATATAAATTAAAAGACCCAACAAAATAAGTCTTTTAAAAAGGGGAGGGTGAAAGGTTCTCGTACCGACATGGGTATCTTTCGAAACATACACCTCGTGAAAGATGGACAATACAACATTGATGTAAATACTCATAAAAGAAAGTATATTACACAATGTGTAAAATAATGGGCATTACATACACCACTCAAAGAAAATTATGGAAAATGTAGCATAAATTACACAGGAATAAAAGTGAGATGAAAAATCCCTTACGAAAACTCGGCAGCCTAACAACGCCACATAAAACTTACAAAAATGGTTTGATGAGATCAAATAGGGTATCTCATCATATTAACTTAAAGTTTATAGAAAGAGTAATATAAAATATCATCCCCCAAAATAAAAATATGAGCTTAAAAGAAGTGACATAAAGGAGGGTACTTAAAAAGAAAGAGAGAGGTTAGGTCTCTTACGGAAATTTGGCAGCCTAACAGCGCCACTCAAAACTTCCAAAATGGATTGATGAGAGAGAATAGGGTCTCTCATCACATTAACATAAAAATTACAGTAAGATTAATATAATATAACATCCCAATAACAAGAAAGATGAGCTTTAAAAGGAATGACATAAAAGAGTGTACTTAAAAAAAGAGTGGAGTAGGATCCCTTACCTCAAGTCCAACTTGTCTTGTTCATTTCATTATATTCTTGAATAATAAACTTTGGTCAATTAATAATTGCCTAAGTACCTCATTTACAGATTATTATTCAGTTAATATCACATATTATAATGTTATAATAATTTTTAATAATACTAGTTCATATCAGACATTTTTGCCGATGTTTGGTACATGAGTCAAAAATGAACTTGTTTGAAAAAAGATTGTCCATGTAGTTATAAGTAAAAAATTTCCAGAATAGTATTAATGATTAAAATATCATATATATCTATTAAATATTAATTTTATACTATTCCATACCATTTGGAGATAAAAAACAAAAAGCATCGTTCATGGAGACGGTAGGCCGTACATACGCATGAACGCTACTTTCATTTTCTGTCATATTAATGGAATTAAAACAAAATGAGACAGATATATATATGTTATAATTACAGAATGATATCCATAATTTATATGTAATATATTACCTATCTATCCATTATATATATGTACTTATAATATTACATAAAATTTTTAGATAAGAAATGAAATGTACCGTTCATGGAGACGGTAAGCCGTACGTACGCATGAACACTACTTCCATTTCTATTTCATATTTAATGGAATTAAAACATAATGATACATAATAGTATTTTAATTCCAGTATGGTATCATATATATTATCATTAAATATATCCTTTATACGTACCACATACGGTATTAACGAATCAAATCACTTTGAGGGGGCGGTAGTCTGCACTTCCTTAAATGAAGATATCGCGTTTACCCATAATGGAAACCATAAAGGTACGCCATAAATGAAAAATACAGAAGCTTAAGTAAATCATAAACATATTAGATATCATATATAAATATAGTATCATCTTAATGGCCACCATTGAAGGTGTTAGAAGAATTTTGAACAATCATCTTTTCGGGAGGCAGAAATTCTCCATCCACGGAAACAGTATGTTCTTTGACCATTAGATATAGGTGTGTGTAAGTGTATCTCGAATCCATATTATAACAACATACTAGTATTTTTAAGATATTGTATTTGTTACAAAATATATTAATAAAAAGAGTTTAGGGGGTCGGAGAAGCAAAATAAAACAAAAGGACACAAGTGAAGACATTACCTTAAAATCGTGTAACTCCCTTTGGTTTGAGCTCAAAGGATTCCCTGGAAAGACTTATGCCCAAAGTGAGGCTTCAAGGAGTAAGAGAGGGAAGTGGAGAGACAAAATGGGCAGGGGTTGGCCGAGCCAAAGGCTTTGGGAGTGTGGGTAAGGAGGTAGAGGTGGGGGCCTTTTATAAGAGGAGAGGAGGGGCACTCTTGTAAAGTTACAAACTGTTACTTTATTTTCAAAAGAGTTTCGGATTTTAAAGGTCCCACATTGATGTATTTCGAGTATAATGTGATAAGGGTTCTAAATCAACTCATCCAATAGGTTTTGGACATGTGTAGGGCTTAGATATTACATTATCTTTCCATTTTATTTAAATCGTTAAATAATGAGGTCATCGCTGCATCATCATGATGTCATAAATAATTTAATTTATTTAATGTATAAAAATTATAAAAAAATTACTATGATATAGGAAAGCTTTTTATATTTCCAATGAATATTTATAGTCAAATATATGACTTGTATAACCCCATGTATGAATTGTTTTAATAAAACATCTCATGTTTGTGTCATTTTTACTTTAACATTAAATAAAAAGATATTTATGTCATTTTCCAACCAAAGTGGCTCCATGGGGTCCCCAAGTTGACCCATGGATTATCTTGGTCGGCCATGACACATACAATGAGGGTAGGACATGTTTCTAGTTCATTTCATTTAATTAAAACATTATTCTTACCATAAACTACACTAATTACCTCTAATCGCGATTAAAAAGTTAATAAGTTACTATTCACCAAAAAAATATTTTTATCTCATTGAACCACATTTAACTTATTAATGACAACCATTTATGTCAGAATTTTGAAATTCAAAACACAAAGATGGAAAATTTTCATTTAAACGGAAAAATCAGTTTTTATAAGTACCACTTAGTGGTTTCACTATTCATCAAAAATTGAACTTTTTCAGAAAAATCCCAAAAATTCACCCTAAGCTATATTTGATATTCAGAATTCAAAAATGAAGTCTATTTTACAAAATTCAAAACATATAAGTCACATTAATTAATTTAATAATTAATTCCCGCTGTCAGAGCAAATAGCGTGTTTTTATGAAACAATAAGAATCAAAAGATTGACACTAGTTTAAGTCTGATTTCAAAGTGAAATTAATTCCAACGACCACTATTGGATTTAATGGTAAAAATATATTCTAATTTCACTTTAAAACCAATTCAAAATATAATCTAATCATATAAATAAATTAGATTAAAAAGAGGTTTTGAATTAAAATACAACGTTTTACACTATTCATTAAAAAAATGAACTTTATCGGAAAGATACCAAAAATTTACACAAAGTAAATTTTGATGTCCCGATTCTTAATAAGAGTTTTATTGGGTCCAATAGAATATATAATAGTTAACAAAACTATATTTAATGACGGTTCACCATCAAAAGGCGATTAGTGAACCTTTAGTGAAAACTAGGGCATATACACCTAAAATTGAATTCTTTCCGTATTTTAAGCCTTTATCTTTTATTGGATAAATGTAAAAACATTTAAAAACATATATAATCATATTTTAGTTATTTCTATCCATTCCCGCCAATACAATGGCTACATGTTAACTACCATTTAAAATAATATTATTTTATTATTAAAGTGCAACATAAGATTCCCAAGAAACTCGTAGTTGCATGTTGGGTACGCCATCGAGCATAGCGTCCCCTTTAAAGTAATATTAATATTTTATTCACAAATATGGATAAATATGAAAATGTCATATTCTTTATTTACCTGGGGTGTTACAGGTGTCCTCTTTTCCTCTTTTTCATTAATTATCATATTCATCACCTTTCGACATTCATGGGCTTTATGACCCATATTTACACATTTAAATCACCTCATAGTTCTAATCAAAACCTCCCCTTGATATTTATTTCCGCATTCATATAATGTAAATGACTATAAAATCTTTCCACCATGTGATTTATTTTATTTTTTATGAAGATTAATCATTATTTTCATATCAAAATATTGGTAATGGTGGGAATCACTGATTTCCATTTCTACTTTGAGTGCACATCAAACGATTTCTTCATAGATACTGAAGTATATTATAGATAATTCCATTCAGTGACTTGGTTTTATGCCACCAAATAATCGATCAATTTTACTTTCAATTCTGATAATTAAACCAGAGGTATACCTTGCATGACTTGTAAACTTTTCCTCATAGGTACAAATGGATTTATCATCCTTTGTCTTCAACTCAAGAAAACCATTCTCCATCATCGTATGTAGAATATAAGAGAGTTACTTACTAAAGAATATTCTATTAAACTCACCTTATTACATGGATTCAATTTCTTCCTCTTTCCTCGTATTATAGATAAGATTCCACCATTCATATGTTTCACCTTACACAAGTTAAGAAAACTATGAAAAACATTTCTGGGCTTAAGCATTGAAGAAGAGAAAATATTTTCTCAATAGTGTTAATCCATTTCTCAACCACAACTAGATCATAAGGTCCACTAAAATAAGGTTTATGTTTCCTTTTGAAATATTCAATAGTATTTTCTTTCCACCTATAATCATTTGGAAACTTGACATGATTCATAGCTTGATAAATTTGGGCAAAAATAACAGCGCATTTTTTTATTCTAGCTCCGATAACATTTGGATGCTTAGATGGAAAATCCTTTCATTTCCCATCACATTCATCATTAACATGGTTCTTCAAGTTCCAACCATTGACTAAAACCAAATATCGTAGTGTGAGAAAAAAATAATCATAGTGGAAAACCACAAAATTATAACAAATCATTTATAGAATATATAAGTTGTGACATTTTATTCTATGAAACCTTAAGTTTAATCTATTAAATTCCTGATTTTTCAGAAAAATTATGATTTAATCCTATACATAGACTAATCCATAGGGTTATCATAAAATATTTCTAACCCTAATCAACAAATATTGACTAAACCCATATATGATACCAACTATAGTGGCCCTATATTTTTATACACAAATGTTAAAACTATTTAGATGAATATTCAATACATAAAAATAAAATAATGCCAAAAACATAAAGGTTTTGAGTATTTGGAGATTAGATATATAATACTATTATTCTATGAAATATATTTAGTATATCCCATAAGGATATTCCTACATTGTACTCTATATAGTCATACCCTAATTTTATCTCTCTTCATAACCTAGGGAAAAGAAACATAAGAAAGGGTGATCTTAGATGCTCAGTAAGGGTAAATAAGAGAGATGTCTATTGATGATCATAAGTAATAATAATATAAGAATAAGGTTATGAGATCTTGAACATAACTTACAATGTTCATACATAATCAGACAAAGATCATAAACACTATTTTTGGCATAAAACATTATCATTTCAAAATACATGAATCATATGATTGAAAAATCCATAATACATCAATCATGAACCGTAAGTTCATGCCATAGAAGTTTTCATAACCATAGTAAGTATATAAACCATTTAATATTTCACGGTTAACTACCAATTCCATAAAATAAGGTATCAAAACCTATTTTTTATAGTGGATCAAGCACATCAACTTGTTTCCCATAATAGGTCAAGCACATCAATATGTTCCCAAAATAGATCAAGCACGTCGACTTGATTTCCATAACTATCCTATTAGATATAATAATTTAAAAATTCATTAGGGGAGATATAGGTATCACCTTTAATATATTTAAAATCATACATACTTTTGAAGAATGATCATAAAATATTCATCATGTCCTAACCCAGGAAAAGAAATGGTTTTCATATACATTTTATCTTTTCATCACAAAAATAAACCACATATAGAAATAATAATGATGTTATCACTAGATAATATCTCCATTAAATTATAATTAACTTAAAATTATTTCATCTTATATGGAAAATTATTTTAAAATATCACTTGGAATAATTCTTGAGGAAATTTACTTTTCCATTTTAAAATAACTTCTCTTTTTTGAAAATTTGTACATATATAAATGATTTATTTTTTAAAAATAAAATTTTAAAATTGGTAAGTAAGATTTAAACCATTAAGTATTAATTAACGAGTGAAAATATTCTCATACAATATAATTTAAAAAAAACACTCCTTCAATATTTTTTCATAAAAGTCATAAAGTACCTTGTTTGGAAAATGGAAAAAAAGATTCCTTCCAAACCATTTTGTAAAAAAGTCGGAATTGGGTAAAAATTATTTTTAAAAAACTATTATAATATTAAAAACCATTTTTTGAAATTTTTATAAACCATGTACATGGAAAATAAATATTCCACAACATTGACTTAAACATAAACAATTCCAAATAATGGTGAGATTGTGAAATAAATCCTTACCTCAAGTCTCTCCTTTCTTCGTTCACAATCCAAAATCCTATATTATGAATATATATTTATTATAAATTTATTTTGTAACCATATTAATATATATCATGCAATTTATGATTTATTTATCACATTATCTCACCTATTTATTAATATTTTGTTATCAAAATCATTATTCTAGGTGATAACTACTTTGTTTTCCAAGCATGTTTCAGTTCAACTATCACGGTCCTTATACATTTATCATGGTTACATTAGTTATAGAATATTAATCATGGTATAAAAATAATATAAATTAATTAAATACATATTTATAATAATTCATCAAAACTATAGAGATAAAAATGAATTCCACCATTCATTGAGACGATATGTCGTACCTACGCATGAATGTTGTTTCCATTTTTTTACTAATAGAATAAAAGAAAGGAATATAATAATTCACCTTTAAAGAATAATTATTATATCATATATATAATATATATTAATCAAATTCATCCTTCTTATAATGAAATTTAAATATAAATGAAAAATTAATTTCATCACATCATGGAGGTGGAAGTCCAAACATACACCGGACAACATTATCACTTCCCGAAGGATTGGACGATAAGAAGATAGACATGATATTATCATTAAAAAATATAATTTTGTCATAAATATAATATATAATCAGTAAACCCATCATAATACCCATCCATAAAATAATGCAATTACAAATGAATTGTATCACTACGGGGAGATGGTAAGTCATACGTACGTGCGGGCGATACTTTCACTTATTGTTTGATGAGAAGGTTGTGTATTGGTGTTTTAACCATGATAATAACATTTAATTATTTTTAGGATAATTAAGTCGTTTTATGATAAATATAATATATTTATAAGAGATAAAAAAAATTATAAAAAGTAAATTGATTGAATAAGGCGATTACCTCTTCTTCAAAACGACTCCTTTAGATCTTTTATGAAGGGCTATATGGTTGGCCTTTTGGGAATAATAGTGCCTCTATAATGTGTATAAGGAATTTTAGAATAAAAATATGTATATTATGGCAAAGATATAATGTTATAAGTGGTGTAAACAACTAAGGAAGAAGGTCCCATTTTATAAGAGATGGGGGGGAACTCTTGGAATTTCTTAAAAAATAAAATATAATAAGACTATTCTTGATCCAAATACCAAAAATGATCTTGAATTAATAATTAGAGGATTGTATAGTTGAAATATCATCAAAAAATAAAATTTTAACAGTTTTATGGGCTATTTTAAACCTTATCTTTTGGTTTGACCCCTTTATTATCCAATTTTATCATTAAGCGTGGTAACATTTTTTTCACACTTAAATGGTTATAATTTTTATATAACGGAATTATTGAATCATAAATGGATAAGGGATTAAATAATATAAAATATAATATACCCTTTTATTTATTTAATATTTTTTTATTACTAAATAATTTAATAAAATATATTTTTCATAAAATATCATTATTGTCAATTTTGACACTATTCATTACTTTTAATATAATAAAATCAAGAAAAAACTTATAATTAAAAAAAATTATTTTAAAACATCACCAAATTTTATTTTAATATATAACATACATGGATAACCTTAATTAGCACAAATTATAATATTTTAATATTTTAATAAAATTATTTTATTTTTCATTATTTTAATAATTATAGAATTAGTGTTGTGTAAGCATTTAAGGTAATTATTTCTTCACAAAAAATTAAAAATAAATTAACATGATGAATATAAGTATTTTATATTTCAAAATAAAATTTATAGTATAAAAAATCCTCTTGATAACCCCCATATTAAAAATATTATAGTTATTAAAAACAAGAGTGTGACATGTTTGTATTTTCTTGAAATTAAATATTATAAAGTTCATAATCTCATCCAAATGACCATAAAATTACATATAAAAAATATTGGATGAATATTGATGAAATTAAATCATACAATAACGTTAATTTAGGTTTTAGGTTCATTTTAAAATCCTTGTCATTATATTTTTAACTTTAATTACCTAATTTACCCATTACTATGGTAACAAAAATTACTAAGGTTACTATTAACGTTTACCAAAACAAGAGACCTATTTGTTAAATTAGTAACTTCGGATTATAAACATGGATTAAATTTTAAAAAAAATTAAAACATATAAATTGAATACATTAATTTAAAATTAAACCAACAACATTCAAAGAAAAATAGTTTTCTCAAAAAGACTCTTTAAAATGTAAAATGTATTTATGTTAAATTCAAGTATAAAATCCATTTAAAAAATAATAATTTCAATAAAAATGAACTAATGAAATTTTAAAACTTATAGAAAATATAATTTTAATTTTTTAATTCTTTAAAATAAAATACAATCTTTAATAAAAATCAGTATTTTTTAATATACATTGAAAAATAAATCTTTTCGGAAAATTATCAAAATTTAATCTTGAGATAATTTTAACATGATGATTTAAAAAATGAATTTATTTTTATCAAATAAATTTTCTAAATATTACGTATGTTGATTATAATATTTTCTCACAAAAAACAATAAAACTCATTTTTAAATAAAAAGTATTTTTGTAGAATAAAATGACTTTACTAAAAAATAGAGTGATTATTTAAAAAGAATTAATTTATTCATTATAAATGAGTAGGACTATTATATATCTTATAATTCAATAATTTCTATTTATACCCACTAATTTAATAACTATGATATAATAGATACATAATGTTTTTTGATTCGACTAAACTCAATGTTGAGTGTAATTCAAGCTATCAAATAAATAAAAATACTTAATGAAAAAAAATTATTAAGATCTCGGGGAATTACTAAGAAGTTTTTTTAAATTTTAATAAAAGTTTAGTTTTAAAATATACAAAAAGGGATATATTATTAGTGTTTAAACTTGTGTATTAATAATTTAATAGTTTTATTTTAATAAATTGCAATTTACTCACATTTACTTTAAATCAAATTTTCAATGTAATAAATTTTATATTTCATGTATTAATTTTAAAATATTATTAATTCCTTCATAAAATATTTAATCTTACAATTATATTAATCATAACTTAAAAAAATTGTACATATATAATATATTTTGAATTACCTTTTATCTTAAGATTGTTATTTAGGTTGATTTACTAAGTATATCCATGGTGAAATTTTTAATAAAAAATTGGACCAACCCAAAAAAGCCATAAAGGCCATCCCATCACCACACATGGAGGACGAGAGGGTCAACCACATGGTAAATCCAGCCTAAGCATCCTATACAGTGGTTGTGAATAGTAGTTCATGTATATTCTTGAGGGGATCTTGCATGAGTGTGAGCATGGATGAGCCAATGATACTAACTAGTTCATGGTCCGTGTGTGAAGGTATGTTTCGGGGATAATCCCCTATTGTTATCTCAAAGTATTTACAACATGGAATTATTTATATATTAGAGTCTAAACAAAAAAAATTCTGATGTGGGAATTAGGCGCCACTACACTATTAATCTGTATTAAAAAGTTACAGAAAAACCCACAGTCATACACATGAGCCATTTGATGGAGCCATAGTCATATTATTCATCTAGAAACACCCAAGTGTTTCAAATCACCTAATTAGATAGTCGGGCTATTAATGATCAAATTTGAGGTCATCATTGTTTTTTGAAGGTTGAGATACTGAATCGATAAGACCATGAAAATACAGGCATGAAATCTTTATCTTGCGTGCATGATGATTTAAAGGAATATAATACATCCGAATGTAAATAGAATTGTAGAATGATTCTACTACATTAAAATTACGGGTATGGGTTATATCTTATTAAAGAGAAGAATTATGTAGTTCATATCACATGCATAGCTCCTCTGTAAACAAAACACAATGATTACGAAAGCTTAGTTCCTTTCTTCTGGTAGTATCATCTATCCTAAAATAGTGATGATAGCCCCTACTTTGGACTCCTTCATGATAGATCATAAAATTAGTATATTCCCTACATAATGGTAGCATTAACATCTATCATTAGAAATAGTAGTTCAAAAATAGTACATTAATCTACTAATCAACAGTAGATCATATTTTTATTCATTTACTAACTCCACGGTTGCACCATCACATCAACTACATGAAAATGTTAGATCTTTAGCTATGGGGTCACATCCACGCACAATGGTAGAACCACTCACCTTTTTCAGAGAAGTAACTTTCAACACCAATACAAGATCACATCTTCACTGTAGTATTGTGCAAAACTAATGGTATATCATACTAATATGGTAGATCTTCTATAATGATAGATATTCTACTATGGTAGATCATCATCGATAGTAGATCAATGTGATAGTGAACTAATGAGATGTTAGATCATATTTGATGGTAGCTCGTGTGATGGTAGCTCGCACAATTGTTGCATGTCAGTGGTAGATATATCTTGCTACCACCTAGTATTTATATATACCACCATTTAAAAATATTTTTCTAAAATTATAATTTTTATTTTTTTAATTAATCTAATTGAATCAAATTTTCTTTAATTAATATTTAATTATATTTTTCTAATGAATATAATTACATGATTTTTTAAATTATTTTGAGAATATATTATGAAAATTAAATCATGGAGTATATTATTTAAAATAAACTATTTTTGTAACTTATTTATATTTCAATAAAATAAAGTTTTATTCATATTATTTTAACTATTTTATAAATTTGTAAAATAAATTTTTTATTAGTAATCATACTTGAACTCTTTTCATGTTATTTCATGAGGGAATAAAAAGAGTGTTATAATTCTTGAATATTAATCATGCTATTTTAAAATACAGGTAACAACATTATTTTATGTTTTATTATGATTTAACTCATGGAATGTAGTGAATGGATAATAGGATGTTCTTAGAAGATCTTTGATTTAATAATGATATGATATTAGACTATTGTCTTGTAATCAAGGGATAAAATATACTTTATATGGTTTATTCAATAGTGTAAGTGATTCATAATGAGTTTTTTGTATAATATCAAGAACTCCTATGACTTTAGTTACATTGCTATGACCATGAAAGATCTTCTACATTAAACTCATTGTTACTGAAGTGATCAATGATCATCGAGCGACATTATCTACACCATCTGATCATTCTGAAAGTTTTTCATTATTATTTTTTCATTGTGTAGTCTATATTTCTTCTATTTTTATTATTTATAATTTTTTTATGATTTTACCAATAAAAAGAAGATAAATTTGTTGGTTATTCTACCACCAAAATTATTTTCTTGGGTTGTGACTCTTGAATAAATTCTAGTTGTAGACTATCTCGAGACTTCTTTAAAAGGTATGGGGTGTGCCTCTAGGTAATGTAAAAGAAAGAGTCTATAATAGGTTATCACACCTCTAAAAGTGAGTCCTTCTTGGTGGGTATTAATATTATAATCAAGTAAAGAAGGTTTGTGAGTGGACTAGGATCTTAGTGATCCAAACCACTCTAAAAACACTATGTTCATTTCTTTTAATTTTTTGTTTCACTACATAACTTCAAAATTTCACTCACTATTGATTCATTAATTAATAAACTCGGAATGGTTTTTGAGAAAATATTTTAAATGAATATCCCCCCCCCCCCATTGAAGTATATTCTTCCATTAAATTTGATCCAGTAAAGTATACAACATTCAATATCATACTCACTCATTCAAAAAATGGCATAAATTAAAAAGAATAATTTTAAATCATCGTTCATAGGCTTCATCCCATTTTCAATAAAACTATTCAAACTTCAAAAAAAATTAAATTATGGTGAAATTAAATATAAATATATATTAAACCTTTTTAAAAACATCAAAAAAGTATCCTTTTGGAAAAAATTACGTACAATAAAAACCCATTTTTCCTCTTTCAAAAACCTTTTTGAATGCCCATTTAATATTGACGCCACATTCCATTTCAAATAATCATTATAAATAATTTCAAAAATAAATTTAACTATGATCCAGATCCATAAGAATAGAACAAATTAAAATAGGAAACCACACATCATAAACATGAGAAATGAAAGAAAGGAAAATGGTGTTGATAATAATTTAATAGGAAGGGGATGAAATCATAGTGTAAAACAAGATTTCATATGTTATCCAAAAATACTATCCTAATGTCATGGGAATTATCTTGAGGCTCATGTAACATTATTTAAAATGAGTGATGAGGAACTTGGGTTACTACTACTGAACTTATCTTATCTTGGTATTCCAAAAAAAACTAACATATCTCTATAGGGTGCTCAAATTCCATCCATGGGCCCTTTTCCTATGTCATGGGACAATGGGAACATCACATTATCTCAATCAATATAACTGTGTCATTATCCTAGATATAAAGCTCTACATTATATATTTCATTATTTGGATCACTACTAGTTTACTAGAAAACTTAGTAAATCATCAAATGGAGATATTAAATCACAAAATTTGTTATATGAGTAGAAATAAACATTATCTCACTTTATATACCCTCATAATAAATATCCTTTTTGTATTTTGTTAATGTCACCTAAAATATTCCACATGGATCATGGGAAATAAGAAATACTAAGAAATATAAATTATCCCCCTTAAGGGGTGTAGGGTCCTAATAAGGTCATATATAAACACCCACAACATTTAGAAACCAATTTAAGTGTCAAATGAGCTATCACAATGTGGTCTCACAATGAAAAGTAGATTCTTAATTGATTTATCTCCCACTATAAACTATTCATTGAAATCAAACTAATGAATATTATTTTTAAATAATATTTTCAAAACAATTAACTCAATACCATCTTGATCAATTATACGAGATTCATAACATTTATAATTAAAATAATCCAATTTTTGAAAAAACACTTCTATTTAGATCATGAAACAATAGGGGAAAGAATATATAATATCATTTAACTCTATTTAAAATATTTATTTTAATTTGTTTTATAACATGGAATTTTAAGTAACACATGAAATCCCATGGAAATCACTTTGGAATTCAAAACCCAAAATTTACAACTTATCTTTGAACCCAAATGAGGTCAATATAATTTAAACAACACATGTTATTTAAAAACACTATTCAAATAATTTATCAAAACTTAAAAATTCATGTACCACCATAAATTCTAGGAAAATGTCTTATTCCTATTAAAAATATTCCAAGAAAATATTTTAAAATCCACCTAATGTATAACATATTGGATGAATTTTAGAAAATAAATTATTTAATAGAATCATGAAATCAATGGAATTTAATTTTAAAAAAATGTAGAAAAACATATACATAAGTTCAATGGTAATCAAGAAATAATTCAACACCTATGATAATATATTCCCAAAAATTTCATAAGGATCCCTAAACTATCACTAAAATAACCCCAATAATCAATCACCATGACCCCAAAAATAAACATGTAGGTCCTAGGGTTCTCTAGAAGAAGGAAACCAAAGGAGAATTGAAGGGTGATGAAAGAGAAGAAGAACTAAGTGTTTGCCTAGGAATAATCTATAATAAAATTCTTTAGATGAGTTTAGAAAATGATGTTAAGGGAGGACGTAGCTAACATAGTGTTTTTCCCATCCTAATTGAATAATATATAGATAAATAGATGGGAATACCCCTTAAAATAAGTTAATTACAATAAGAAACATTCCCTCTTTTAATGAATATGATGGATCACATAGTTTAGTGAACTATGTACCATTCATGTGAAATACACTAAAAATAAAATGAAATTTCACATAGTTTGGCCACACAGTTACTCCTACAAATATTTCAAATGTTCTCCAGGAAACTCTGAAAAAAATTAATCCACATGGTTACTACTATAATCCATATAAATTTGTAATACCAGTTTAGTTAAAACCATGCACATTCAAAATAAACTAAATATAATAGAGTTAAGGGACATCTAAGGGTCACCACATGGTTTCTACCAAATAATATGCCCTAAAATATGTACCAAAAAACCATTATATAGAAACTAAAATCCAAGTCCATACATTCAAAAACTTATAATTACAATAAATTGATTAAAATATTCAATAGAAATATTTACAATAATGATATTGGGTGTTATAATCTACTATTTGTACAACATTATTCCACACAAAATACCCTTGATAAAGTGAATTTAACAGAAAATAGTCACAACCACACCATATGGAATGAGTTTAGTTAGAAGAAAACAAATAGATTTCATCTATGGAAAGAAACTCTTAAACTCTTATTATTCTTCCATACAAAATAATCATGTCTAAAAACCATTATATGACTAATCAAATCCCAATAATGATCACTAATAAAAGACCCAAAGGAAAAAAATATCCTTTATAGGTTTTTCCAAACATTATAAACTATATAAATAAAAAAAATAAAAAGGATAACACACCAATAGAACAAAACATCAACTAGGACAACACATCCCCATCAATTCCTAAGAAACACATAAAAATCATCTGAGGAATCTATAATCTAATCACTAAAGGAAAAATTAATTAATTAAACATAAAAAAGTAGAAATAAATCACAAAATATGTTCCCCAAAACAGACAACCACCTAGGTTAATCACATAGTTCTCCAAGAACACTCCCATATAGCTTTAATAATAATTCCCCACTAAAAAATCACTATGGGGAAACTCTAAATCCTCCTAAACAATCCATTGCAAAGATACAAAGGTCAGTAAACCAGGGTTTATTATAAAAAAATTATTTTTTGGGTTCACCGATCTATATATATTCTTGGAAGAGTCAATAATGTTAAAGGTTAATTCTATAAAATCAATGAAACCATAAAAGGTGTAATGTTATGAAAAACGGACTACCATTCAATAAGAACCTTTTAGGGAAAATATAGAAACTAAAATATGACATGATCCTCAACCCATCCATGTCCAATAAAACAATTAATGTTCTATTAGCCATATGGGACAAACTAAAAACACACGTTATAATGAAATGACCTAAGGATTATATATGATATATTTTTTATGATTAAAATTTTGTTTTATTATATTGTATTGGATTATAAATATCCAATACAAAAAATAAAATAAAAAACTTTTAATTTAATTAAGTAATAATGTTATATTGGTTAAAATTTAGACCCATGAAAATTTCAAATATTTCAAATGGACAAAAATAGAAAATAAAAAAGTTGGAATGTGAAATTTCAAATCATCCCAATATGATAGAATAATTGATGGAATAAAAACATTGTGTAAGAGTAAAAAAATATTAGTAAACTGAAAAAAATTGTAGGAGTGGAAAATAGTAAAACATGGGATGATTTATAGTGAATGATTTATGAAGGAATAGAGAGGTATTTATGAGAACTAATATGATGGTTGGAATATTCACATTATAGTTTAGAGAAGTAGCTTGACTATTAAAAAAATAACATATCCATTTAGAATATTAATATGAAAAATGGATTTCTAATTTAACTAATAAAATAGTTTTTGTGTAATGAAAATATTTTTACCTCAAATAAATCAAGTGAATATTAATAATAGAGTGCCTTATAATAGCTATAAAAAATAAATTATCTGTTAGGGAATTTTTTTCAAAAGAATATTTTATTGAAACTACAATTATATATTAAAATTTAAATTACATACGTTATAAAATAATTTAGATAAAATAAATTTCATTTTTAAAATAATCATATCTAAATTTTCTAAGGATTATTTTCTGATATTTTTATGAAATACTCTAAATTTTATGTGAAATGTAAAAAATTAAATTTTTCTGAAATTAGTATTGTTTAATTACCTCATCAATGAGGTACTAGTTACATAATAAAATATATAACATATTAAACAACCAAAAACTCCTTTAATATGAAAAAATGTACTTTTTAAAATTATAAACTTAAATTATAAAACAAAAATGTATTTTAATGTCTAAAATGATAAAGTATTCCTTTTAAATTTTAGTTTGTCAATTTTCTTCTTTCCTTTTTAATGAATTCTATTTTTGGAAGAATTGAAAGTCCTACAATAATTTTATTTTTTAAAAATACTAATAATGCTCAATAATATCACTATTAAAAAAATTTATCATGTAAATAATATTTTATTAGATATTTTAACTAAAAATACCCCTCTCAAAAATTATAAATACCTCTTCTCCCTCCCCTTCGAAAAAATCTTCTCTCCCACTTACCAAAGCCAATGCTCTACCCATAATACCCTTTTTATATACTTTATAATCCTCAAGGGTGTTATATAGTCACTATACCCCATGAATTCAAGGGGTTTCAGGTCATAGAAATGAATAAACATTGATTAGAGGGTAAGGTTTCATAAAATTTTCCTCTCATTTATCTCTTCTCTTTCTAATTTGATCTATTTTATTCAAACTGAAACCTTCTCTTGATGATTTATATAAAAATATTTTGAAATTAGATAGTTGGAAAATAGCAAAAACAAAACTTCTATTTTTGTTAAATAGAAATGAATAGAAATATTACATCATTCTTGGATTACATGAACACTTTTCAGTCATGTGATCAAGTGACACAATCACATATCCCTCATAGAGGAACAAAGGTGTGTAATCTCATATGGTTCACACGATGTATTAAATAAAATATAATGGATTTTTTTTTATTTTGTTCAAATGTTTTTGTTTCTATTTATGATATTCCTCTGAGACATAGATGTGTTCTTAAAACCTAAAGGATTAAATGATTGATGTTTTTTGATATAAGAGGATTTCCTAGAAGTTATTAATTTTATGATGCCCTTCCTGAGTCATGAGACCACCCAACAAAAACTAGATCATGTGATCGAGAATATGGTGAAACTTTTTGTGGCTAGACTATCTCATTATCATTGTTTTTTAAGTGATGCATTGGGTAGACCTCATTAGTGACATTCGACTTAGATATGCATGGCACAAAATTTTATGACAAATTGTGCAAAACAAATTCTACTAAATTAACCCAGATACATGTCTCACCCTTCTTAATTAGAAGATCCTATATAGGGGGTGAAATATTTAAACCCCCTAACAAATTAAAATAAAATAATTTGATATAATAATGGAGTTGAATTTCTAGAGTTAGGAATGTTTTCTAATTTTTAAGACTACGGATTGAAAATTTAGAAAGTAAAATTTGAAGGAAATAATGGGTGACCCTTGTAAACTTGTATAAACCATACATGAAAGACTTGTATACATCACTTCCCAACCCCTTACTCATATGATCATATTATGAACCATCATTCATGTGATTGTGTGATGATATTTACTCATGTGACTATGTCATGTGATCGCCTAGACAAAGGCTTGTAGTGTGATCAATTCACCCCATTATTGTCATATGATTACATATACCCCCTTCCATTATTCAAATAATGGGTCCCCATGTTCATAAGTGAACCACATAACTCTATAAAATTGACATTAAAACACTCCTTTATTAATGATTCCCTTACCTATTATAAGACCATATAACTTAACATCCTCCTATATTCTCTAAACCACGGGTTCATAATCTCTATGGGACTAATCAACCTCTCTCTCTAATTAGTGGGAAAGGAACTTATAAACTACGAAGACTCTAATTCCTATCATAATTAGAATATATAGGTCACCATTTAAAGTATCAATCCCCATATATAATAATGTAATTATTTCATATATATATTCAAATCATGTCATTTTACATGGCCATGTTCCATATGAAAACCATCATGCCTTAGACTTATCATCCACTTTCCACATTTCTATATTTATGGTGGAAAATAAAAATCTCTCTATATAATGTTATGTTGTATGATTAATTTCCTTATCACATGACATAAAACTACATAACCTTTAAAGTACGAGTACTCTAATTCTTATTATAATAAGTATACATAGGATTATTTTTAAAATAATGAGATAAATAACCAATATACTTCCATCAATACTTCTATGAAGGCATATCCCCAATAAATACCTAGATATTTTCTTGGCATAATTTTCAAATTCCCTCATGTTTCCATCAAATTTATATACTTTATTAGAAAACTCATGTATTTTTTAGTGGATCCACATCCACTATAGGACTCATCACTATATTTCCCTTAGGAAAACATCAATGTGTAACCCTTTTACAAATTAAATCTTACAACCCTTTGAAATATGTTTGATTTTCTATTTTATCATGTTTTTGTCATCAAGAAAGACTCACATGGTCTAATATATTTTTTATGATCATCCTGTTAGCTTAAAAAAATACCCCCAACTATGGGCATCATCCTATGTTTCTTGTACCGATTAAATTTTAATTCCCTTAAACGGGACATATTATATATGAAGCATCCCATGGTCTCCTAATATGCATAGGAACCTCTCAAACCTATGTTCTCACACATTTTTACTATATGGATGCTCTAAGAATTGAATTTTAAGTTTACACTAATTCATGTTTTCACATAATATGTTTAAATCTTCTTTTAGGATTGATCCCACGTATCTAATACTCAAATTTCCCCACATACATCCTTATCACATGATATTAAATTTTATAGTGTGGACATGTCATAAATCCTAAAATTATACCACTTGAACATCATGGTCCTTGGTTCCCATCTCAACATGATACGTAGGATACCTACCTAGGGTTTATACTCAACATCATTAACCTTTCATCCTCACGAGGATATATTCTTCATGAAATCATTTACATTCCTTCCTCACCTATTGATAATCTTGTGAGCCTAAAAATGTCATTAATTATGTCCATATTCCCTAAGGACCACCTATTATTAATCCATATTCTGGGTATAACTATTCCCTAACCTAGAGTTCCATATTCCTTCTCAGTCCCTCTATATCATATTTATTGGCCTATATACCTAGTGAGGATTTCCATCATTGGGATATACTCATTGTGAATTCATACCATCCACATTTAGGTTATTCTCCTGATGGGGGCTATCTTCATGGGGCCATATTCCTTGGGATACCTAACTATCCTCATTTTTTCATACTCTCTTTGAGGTAAATCAGATAGGTCCACTCATTCATAAGACCCGCACTAACCATTTCTAATAACCCCTCATCTAGTATTCTCTACTATATAAAGTTAAAAAACATGGATCAATCCTTGTCACATGAACATAAATAGTACAACATGTATCATTATGTGTAAAAAAACAAAAATGGTTCTAATTCATTTCACAAGGATACATCTAAATCCCCTTTATTGGATCAAGTTTGACACAATAAACAAATAATTCATCACTATATAGAAATAAAATCAATATTTTCCAACTGTATGGATTTAAAACATAGAAATCCCTAGAATATTATCTCTAAGAAATAATTGGTCAATAATTTATTATAAATGTTAGGGTAAACAATTCTTTATCATGATATGGAAACAATTATTGAACATAACTTAAATATATAAGAGAGTCCCATTGTATTAAAAAACTTTTACCCAATAGGGTGTGATAATCCTAATATAAAATTCACTTGACTAACATGACTTTATAAGTTTAGTTAGTAAGGAACCCTAGTAACTACATGCCTTTGTAATATAGGCCAATAGCTCATTATAGATATGGTAATTGTTGGGTGTTTCTGGATATATGAGAAAACAATGTTGCAAATAGTTTGAGGTAAGAGCATCAGTGTAGAAACTAGGCCTCTCCTTCCTGGTTTGAAAAAAATGGTGAACACGATATGAATATTTCAATAAAAAAAGATAAGGGATAACCGCATGATGGTCCATTTAATTTAATATATCATATTAAAATAAAAATGGTACACCCTAAGGGAATATTTTTTTAACAAGAATATACAAATTCATTTGCTATGAATAACTAATTTAACATATTTCATACATTCAATTTTGAAAAGATAAATATTTAATTTTTATTGTATTTGTGACTAAATAAACATTTCTTTATAAAGAGCCTTCAATTAAAATTCAATGGCATCATCATTAGGAAAATGATTTGGTACTATAACTTCAATAAGAGGTGCTACCTCTATTAACCAAAGTACGACATCTCTTACTCAACACATCTAGCCCCAGGAGTCCAATATGATGGTCCTAGAATATCACCTTCCTGAAACCATCCCAACCCAAGAGGGATTTTTTCAACCACATCCATCAATTTTTCACAACTAACACCCCTCAGTAACCTGTTGAGGATGCCTCCCAGCAATTCATCGTGCTAAACACTCTAATCTAGGTTCCCATGAGATCATTCCCTTAGTATAAAGTAGTAGACCACAAGGAGTATGCCTATATCCCCACTTCTGCTAATGATGTATTTCATCAAAATCTGGAAGAAACCAATGAATAGTCACATATCCTTTCTCGCCCTTAGTATGTCTTCCATCATACTGCGACATCACCCACCAAGTAGTCTGATATACATGATCATGCATTACAAGCCTTCCAGTATATTCTAGCTGTGAGCAAGGGGCATGCGCATATTACCACCTCCACATAATAAGTCCATCAACATATTATAGTGTAAAATGGAGAATATGAGTCCATATATATCCACACTTTAATCGAATATATATCCTAGTATATCTTGGTGATTAAAAAATTATTATAATTTTTTTATACTTACACCCTTCTATTGTGATGGTAAATTCTAGAAGTAATGGAGGAGCCTCACTAATATTTTCAAGAGAGGGTACGGGGACATGAAACAAATCACAGTCCAGTTGTATGAGCTGAATATAAGAATTATTAACATGAATAGATGGATATTATAGATAAATATAATATTATTTCTCCCATCTAGGAAGATTATGGGCAAATTATAATAAACGTTGAGGCATAGGACTATGCTAATTTCCCCATTCATACTAGGGTTTATCATATTAGGTTTAAAATCACCTAAGGATATATTTATATTCTTATTAAATATGGAGGACAAAATATTTCAAAGGAAAACCAAGATTGAACCCATATTACACATCCAACTGAATCTATTTGTGTTATTCTAGTAGTTATATCTGGGAATGCCCATATCTTATCTAGAAACTCAAAATCTAAATAAAATATTCCAATAGATGACCAGATCTAGGAACCTATTTATACTCCCACCAAATAATATATGTACCAAAATCACTTGAAGGATATAAATGAATAGGATAATATCCCTTCTTCCATTCTAGATGTACCTCAATATATTTTGGTGGGGAAGTCACATATTAATCATGTTCTTATTCCCTCTTCAACTAGGGCTAACCAATAAAACCTGAATGATAGTCAATCTGGATCATTCTACTCACATATCACAACAACATAAACCAATCATAGTCCTACTACCTTTTTATATATCCAAGGGGATCATATCAGGATCATCCTCTATAGGTACAAAAATTGTCAGAATTAGGATAAGTAACATGAATAAGAGTCTCATATGACTCATAAATGACCCCAGACCCTCTTAGGTTTTATTCCCTAGTCATCCTTACAATGAAAACTAAAAAAATAAATAGAATCATCATTATATAAATATTTACTACTAAAATATATTAATATTCTTAGTTGGGTAGTCATATTCTATGATAATGTATACATATTTGAACACAAGTTCATTATAATTGATTGGTAAGTTGGGAGAAGAGGCCATTGAAGTTGAGGAAACAATGGAAGATAAAGTTGTGTCTAAGTCCAATATCCTATACAAATCATTTATGATCAAATATACATGGTCAAGATCTACTAGGAAGAATGTTATAGTTCATATAATGATCATGGGGACACCCCAGTGCCATCCCTATGGCATTCAAAGACGTTTATTTTAGAGGACTCGCTAATGAGTGTGCAACTGTCTGGCCAATTTTGTTGATTGGGTAGACCAACCCAACCCACTCCATCAGTAGTAGGAATTTCCTCTACTAATAATAACAAACAATATCTATCTACCTAAAACACATCAAACCCTAAGGCATGTGCCAATTAGAAACCCTATATTTGGTAGTGTGGACCTCTAGTACAGAATTACAATATTTTGAAATAGTTAGCAGTTGTCCTGACCAAGGTATACATCTTGAATGCTCTGGGGGAACTTAAAAAGGTCCCCTAGATTCCATGGGAGTTTTATATTGAAGTAATTTTATCTAAGGATTAATTAAAAAAATCAATTCAGTAGAATTTCATTCCACTATCTCATTCACCAAGTAATATTGAGAAGAATCTCTCCATGGGTGTATCATACCCTTTTACATTTAAATAAATATTGACTATGTCAAAATTCAAAGGGCCTTCGTAAAAAAATGTATCATGGATTAATCTAATCTTATTATGAACTCTCCAACATTTGGCATACATTGAGGATGATTTATCTCTAAAAATATGACTATTCTTGGTTATGAAAATAGTGAAAAAGATCCCCTTGGAAATATCAACCTCATAAACCAATTCTAGGAGTTGATGTATAATTTCAATTCAATGGAAATTTGGAATGAAATTAAATATAATGTTATAGTCATGAGACCATGGCTTCATAGCTATATAGTGGTTCCATCAACATTCCACCAGTGCTCGAAGTACCCCATCGATAGAAAAGTAGGCATTATATGTGGTGATATAACCCCTTTTGATCTTGTGAATCCCATTACTCTAAGTTTGGTTTCTATAATAGGGGATGAAAGAAACAAATGATAGAGGGTAACATATATGTTGATGCTCCCAATGTCTTGGGAACCACCCCTTACATAACATGGATCATTTTCAACAATTAGTATGTGCAGCCTAGAAACTTGAATCATGTAATTGTCTTATCTAAAGATATCTAGATTAATTACCTGTCAGATTTGTAAAATTTCCCTATTATAGTAATAAAAATTAAAAATTCCCCTATGATATATCTTAAACCTTGGGATTTTGATACTTCATCTACCCCAATAACAGAAGATATTGAAGTGATAATCTATGAAATTATCTCATTTTATCCACAATTCATGAGGACATTTTTCATGACATGGAGATTGAATAAGAATATGACAATATAGGGGTTCCCCTTTGGCATTAGAGAAAGGCATATCCATTACCATCAATGATCTTAGGTAGGAAAATCTAGGTACATTAGAGGACCCATGAAAAACATTGATTTGAGAAGACATGACTATATAAAAGAATGTAACAACCCCTGTAATGTTACAATAAATCATTTTTATGCCACATTAATATTCATTGATTTTATTCGTATTTATTATAAGAATATTAGGTAATTTTTCAGTCAAAATGAAAAAAATAATCATTTCAAACCAAATTAGGTTTTGATGCATTATATGGTTTTATTCAAAATATAAAATTCCAAATTCTAGGATATTAGTTGGAATAAATTGTTTTTGAATTCATATTATTAAAATTATTATATTATGAATTTTTGAAAATTTTCTAAAAAGTTTGATTTTTTCAATAAATAGTGAAAACACTGATTTTTGTTGGAAATTTTATTTTCCATTTAAGTTTTTAAAATTCAAAATTATGTTTTTTATAATTTTTAAAATTTAAATATTACGATTTTATTGATAAAAATCAAATTATGGTATTTTTAATGAATTTTATTATTGAATTTGGTATAAAAAAGTTATACTGAAAAAATGTATTTTTCTAAAAAACTATTTTTCATTACTTTTTACAGGAATAATTTTAAATTAAATTATAAAACTTATAGAAATTAAATAATTAAAAAATGATTCTATTTTGTAATCATGAGGATAAAAAATTTGTAAATACATCCATTTTATTTTTTTCCATTATGAATAGAAACCATGTTACATTTTTGTTACAACAATAAAGGTAAAATGAGTTAATTATTATTAAAAAAATATGATAAGGCTATAAATTCAATAAAAAATGATATAAATTTCATTAGATGAGTTTATTTCATCCAAAATCATCTAAATTTGGAAATTTTATATTTTTATGACATTGAACATTTAGTTTGACCATTATAATATATATGTAAAAGATAATGTAAAAAATATCACATAATATCTATATAATTTTATGATTGGGAAAGAGGAGAATTATTTTCAGTTACAAATATTTATTTGAAAAATGAATTAATAATTTTATTATTGGAATTTATTTTTAATTTTTAGTGGTGAAATAATTACCTTAAATATTTATGCAACTTTGGCACATTGCATGTTCTAAGATTAGAAAAATAAACGAAATGATTTTAAAAATAGAAAAAGTAATATTTTTTTGTTTAATTATAATGTCCCATGAATTTTAAAAATAAATATAACATAATATTTATATTTAAATGGTTTTTATTTGAATTAATTGTTTCCATGTTGATTTAAAATTCAAATTAAATAAATTGTTCTAAAAAATATATTAATGATATTTTATAATAAAAAGTATTTTATGAAATGAATGTAAATTCATAAAATTATTGTCATTATCCAAGTGAATGGGATATTGTTTAAAATATCAATCATGTTTCATTTTTTCTTTTTATAGTAACATTGTTGACACTTAAAAAGTAAAATAATTTATAACACCATAATTTTCAAAAGGGTTAATTAGGGTTCAAAACCAATATGAAATGGTAAATAAATAATATAAATATGTCCAAATTTTGTTATATGATACTATTTACACACATAATCATTGTATATTCAAATTATATTACCTTTTAAACTTGAATAATAAAATTAATATAAATTAATTTAATACTTTTAGAAATTCCAAGAATACCCTCCCCTCAACTATAAAAGGGAACCTCCTCTCCTATCTTCCTCACACCATATGAGCACTATATCTCAAAAAATACCTACCCAAATACCTTTAAAAAATATTTACCCATGTTATAGATATCTTAGATTGGGATTTATACCATCCTTAGATAGATTTAGATTTAAAGTAAATGATGTTTTCTAGAGAAGATGTTTTATTTTTTACCGAACATTTTAGTTTTATTTATTTTTATATCTCATTTCAATTTTCTTAAAACAAGATGAAATAATAAAACCAATATATTTCTTATACATTTAAATTTTTATTTAAATTTAATAACCTCTTACCATCTCCTTCTTCCATCAATTTTTAATTGAAACCATTGTTTATGTGAATAAATGACTACCTCCTCACAAACTGATGTAATTTGTTTTCCATCATCGCCTCTCCAGACTGTTTATAATGATTTATTTAAAATATATATATATATATATATGATATTCTAGATATATATATCATTTTTAAAATATTATAAATCATCCAATTTAAAACCATTCTAACTATTTAAAAATGATAATGTTGTTCTTACATATGTATCAATTACCACCTCCATAATGTGATGTTGTTCATTTTTCATTACCACACCACATGGATGATATATATAATTGTATTTAATTAAATAATAAAACATTTATTATATAATCATCCATTTATAAATATAAAAAATATTAACAACTTTACTTTATATTCATTGAAAATGGAAATGTTACTCATGCATACGTACAGCATATCATCTCCATGATTGTAACATAGTTCTTTTTTCAAAAAAATATTTCATATAATGTTATGAAATAATAATTGATTTATAAAAAAATATAATAATTTTAGGATTATAATTCCATAGATGATGGAATAATGAACTCTTTGACCATATTTAACCTACAGATGTCATTTGAACATATGAGTAGAATATCATCAAAACATATGACGTGAACCTAGTTGAGTAAGAAATTAAATATAACATGGTAATAAATAAAAAAATTAATAATAAACATTAAAACAGTTTAAAATAATGTAATGATTTAACATAATATTATTATTCTGGAAGATAAAGAATGCACCTGACGAGTCAGACTCGAGGTGTAGGAAACTTGACTTTAAAAACCTCGATTTAATTATTTTAATGCTTTATTTTATAAATATTTTTATTCCATTAATGTATACATAATATTATTTAATTTATATATTTATATGCACATTAGTGAAATAAAATGGACACTTTTTACTTTCTTACAATTTCATTAAAATTAAACTTTTTTCTGAGCATTTTGACTTTCTTTATAAGAAGAAAAATGGAATGTTCTATTTTAATGTATACATACTCAAAGTCTATTCCCACCACCATTAGCATTATTCTATATTGTTTATTGCATTATAATATTCTAGGTTTTATTCAATGAAAACCATTCCTACCATTATTTCTAGGAATTTGAGTTTTCAAAATTGGGTTTTAGAGGAAAGAGATGTATCGATATCCTAAGAAGTTTTATATATGGTTTTAAAAGGATATTTTTTATAATTTTGATGGTGAAGATGAATTTTTTTTTTGTATTATTTCTATATTATGCAACTTTAATATTTTTTATGATGGTGTGTGAACATAATATATCTCATTATGACAGGTGAGCCTGATATAACTCATTACGATTGGTGACACCAATATAGCTCTCTAATTCACTTGCTAATGATTATGTTCTCCAGATAATTATTTTGGAAGTCAAATGTAATGGTTTTTTCTAATATAAGGGTTATTGTAATTTTTATTTTAAAGGTTATATTATTATTATTTAACAATTCACTACATGAATTTTCTATTCTTTCAAAATAGTTTTCATGTAAATCATTTTATTTCAAAAAGTAAGCTAATGATCTTTTTTTTATTTGAATGATTAGGCCCTTCATAAGAAAAATAGTATATTTATAAGAAATTATTTTTATGGGGTCTCATTTTTTTTAATAAACCCTCATGATTATGATTTTCCTTTATTTCTTATTATAAAGTGTTTTATAAAAATAATTGGGTAATAAAGCTGATTTTATGTGTATGTAAATAATAATTAATAAAAAATTTAATTATGTTAAAGGAAAAAACTATTTTATGATCTCTTGGTTTTAAAAAATACTAAATAGTTTCTTTATTTTTATTTTTTATTCCCCTTACTATGATTTTTTTCTCATACAATTTTGTCAAATATTTTTACATGTTTTAAAGATGGGTAGGTATAAAGAAGAAGTCATGTTGAAAATATTAATGATTTTTTTACGAAAAGAAAAAGTTCCATAATTTAAATGTTTTATATTTTGGAATAAGTGGATACTGATATGATGTTTCTTATTATTAATGTATAAGTTTATTATGTAAGTGTTGTGACCTAATTCTCTATAACTATATACCTAAAATTATCTATAATAATGAAGAAAATGAATTCTTATTTCAAAAATAAGATTATAGATTGAATAAGTATTAGGTCCTTATAGTCGGTACCAAATCCAAGGAAAAGATAATTTTAGAGGTTATGATAATGTAATTATATACACTTAATAGATTCTAATTTATTTTTATGATGATAGAGCTTTTGAATATTATAATGTTGCTTCATCTAAATTGTATCTGGTTATAATGGTTCTCTATAGAGTAAATAAGAAAGTTTGTGTGATAAACAATGAAGAAGAAAATATCCTCCTAAATCAGAAACCTAGAATTTTTAGAATTAGAATAGACTATTTTTTTATTGTGATCACTTAGTTTAAATAGGTTATAAATGGTGGTGGTATACATGTGATAGATAAACCCTGTTCACCATAGAGTAACATGTCTATAGTGGATCATTCCATGAAACAAAACCCTCTATAATTTTGTGGATCAACTAACCTTATGGTAGATGAAGGATGGATTAAATCACTATATAAGATATTAAAATTCAATTATTATTCATAGAACTAAAAGGTAACTCTTTATATTTATCATTTTGATGGTGAATCCAACCAGTGGTGGTAAATGGTTAAGAATATGAGAGAATTAAAAATGAATGATAACATATAATGGGATGAATTTGAGACTATTTTTGTTGAGAAATATTTGCCTAAGGATTTTCAAATTATAATGAAAAAACTGGAATTTATACAGAAGGAGGAAGATTCATTGGACACATATAAAGAAAAATTCATCAGATTGGAACTGTACACACCAATTTTTATCCATGATATTTATAATAAAATTAATTATTTTTAATTACTACTGAACCCAATATATTGAAGGGAATTTTATTACCATGAATTCAAAATATATGAGAAAATTTTTCAATGTGTTAGAAGGGTAGAAATAGAGTTTATTGATGATCATTTATCTATAACAATAATAAGAAGACAGAAAGGTAAAAATAAATAGAAATGTTGAAACATTAATAAAAATATATTGGGGTAAGAAAATAAAATTACCATTTTTGATATGTTCTGTACTAATCACACCGAAAAATAAATTATAAAATTAGGGATGTTTTTTTCAATGTGGAATGTATGGAAATGTGGATATTTACTATAACGAAAATGACCAAACAAATAATGAAAATATGATGGTGAGATGATTTAATTGCAATGGGATGGATCATTATACGAGTATTTGTTTAAATATCAGAATATTCGAAGGAAATCATCAAAACCAAAAGGAAAACAGTTTGAAAAAATCATTTTCTACTAATATTGTTGATTTTTGGCAATTTATTCAAGTAGTGAGATATAGGTGACTTATTTCATCAAATAATGAAAATACTCTCTTTAACTCTACTTCATCTCATTCGATCATTTATAATAAATTTACATGAAAAAATAGAATATCACATAATGAGAATAAGATAAAACATTTCATTAAAACTATGTAAAAAATAGAAATATTCATATTGTTATCAGTGGGATGGTCTTTCCTATAAATGTTTGTTGAAATACACATTGTATAGTTTGATATTATTTTTGGTATAGATTTGATATTAGTTTTCCATGATATAACATATTTCATAGGTAAGAAAGTTATATTTAATGATTTCATACCATTGATAACATATCAAGAAGCTGAGAAATTGATTAGAGATATCTATGAAAGTTACCTTCATCATACTTTTGAAAAGAAATTAAATGTCAAATTTTTTGATATTCCAGTAGTGAATGACTGTATGGATATATTTGATGATGATTTTCCTAGTGTTATTCTTGATAACGAGGTTGATTTTATCATCTAATTAGTTCCTCATTCTATATCTATTTTTTGACCCCCCATATCGAATGGTTCGTTTGGAACTTTTTGATTTGAAAAGGCAGTTTCAAGAGTTTCTTGATAAAGGATTCATTCATCCTAACACTTCACCATCTGATTCCTAGGTTATAAATGTTAAAAATAAAGATGGTTCAATGAGACTTTTTAATGATTATAGATCCTTTAATAACATCAATGTTAAGAACAAGTATTATTTTTCACATATCGATTATTTGTCTGGCCAACTCTAGGGAGTGTATAATTTATCAAAGATTGATCTCATGTTAGGGAACTATAATTTTAAGGAAATATAAAATAATATTCATAGGATAGAATTTTAAACTAGATATGGGCAATATAAATTTTTTGTTATGAACTTTGCGTTACCTAATGCACCGACTATTTTCATGGATCTTATAAATATAGTTTTTTGTGAATATTTAGATATTTTAACGGTTTTGTTTAATGATGATAAATTGGTATTGTATAATATTTACTAGGAACATGACTGACACCAATTTATTTTTTTCCAAACCATATATGAAAATAATCTATATAGAAAATTTATTATATGTGAATTTTGGTTGTGATAAATTTATTTAAAAGGAAATATTGTTTTTAATGATTGTGTAATTGTCAACCCTTATAAAATTAATGTTTTTGAAAAATGGAAAAGATATAAAAATGTTAAATAGATTCAATATTTTCTAGGATAAGTAGGTTACAACTAAATTTTTTTTAGACATTATATGTTAATCTTTCCCATTGATACGTTAAATTGAAAAGGAGTTAAACTCATATAGAAGAGATAATGTGATGATTGTTCCTGGTGAATGAATAGAAGATTGGTGAATGAATCAATTTTATCCCTACCCTATAAAAATAGTATATTTTTCATCTAAGATGATGCTTCATTGATGTGAAATGTTTTGTATGATATATAATTATCATGTAATTTCATATTATTCATGTAAACAAAAACCTATCTACTTAAATTATCCTTCACATGATCTAGAAATAGATTTTGTGATATTTTATTTAAAAATTCGGGTGCCTTATTTATATGGAGAAATGTGTGAAATATATAATGATCATAAAATTTCAAAGTACATATTCACTCAGAAATAGTTTAACATGAGATAGGTTATATTTATGTAATTAATAAAGTATTATGACTATGTAATTCATTTCCATCTTGAAAAATCAAACAAAATAACTAATGATTTGATTCAAAAATATAATTCTACATTAACCCTTTTATTATTGGAATATTACCCTTAGGTTTATGGTTTGATGAAATCTATATAAGAAAATTTTTAAGTAGAAACTTCATCTATTTTGTTTTAGGAGTTTTTATAATCATATTTTTTAGAAATAATTAAGCAAAAACATAATAAGAATCATAATTTACATGAAAAACTATAATTTATTTAAAAGGTTAGGATTCTATAGTTTAATATTTTTGAATAATTTGTTATAATATTTTTAAATAGATTATGTGTTCTATGTGATTCCCAGATGAAGAGTAAATTTTTGAGTAAATCTTGTTGTCCCATGTTTTCTATTCATCCTTAAAGCACTAAAATGTATTGAGACCTTTTGGAATATTATTGGCGGGATTGAATGAACATATATAATACTTATTTCACCATGAAATGTTTGAATTTTAAATAGTTTAAACAATAATGACAATTACCAACAAGGATAATTCAACATTTTTGAGTCCCGGAGTGCAAATGTGAAAATATATATATGGATTACATTATGGTATTTCCAAATATATCTCAAGGTAATAATTCAATTTGGGATATTTTTGATTGATTAACTATATCTACTCATTTAAATCCTTTTCAAGATGTTATATATTTTGATTATATTTCTTCACTATAACTTAAGGAGATAATCAGGTTTCATAGAGTTACTATGTCCATTGTATTTGATCATGATCTCATTATTACTTCTATGTTTTTTATATTCATCAGAAGTCATTGGATACTAAATTAAATTTCAGTACAACTTTTTATCATCAATATGATGGATATCCACATAAAATTATTTAGAATTTGAAAAATATTATTTGGGATTTTTCAATGGATTTAATATAAATTAAGGATCAATATCTTTCATTAGTTCTTTTCCATATAATTTCACATTCATTCTAGTATACTAATGGCACCTTTTGTGGATTTATAGTGAAAGTGGTTTGATATTGAATATTTTTAGAAAGAAATATGTGAATGAATGTATTTTGGGACTAGAATTGGTAGAAGTGATGGTTGAGAATGTGTAGATGATTAAGACCGTGCAAGGATGTCTCAAAAAAAGGTTAAAAGTTGTGTAGAAATTTGAATTAAAGACCATTGTTTTGTGGTAGGTGATCATGCTTTTCTTAAAGTACCTCCATAGAAAAGTGTTATGAATTTTGGTAAAAATGGAATGTTAAGTCCAAATTTCATTAGACTGTATGAAATCTTGGATAAAGATAGACCAATTTCATGTCGAGTGGACTTTCTTATGATTTTATATCAGGTACATTATATATTTCTGGTTTCATTGCTAAGAAAATATATTTTAAACACAACTTATGTTTTGATCCCTAAACTATTCTAGTGTTCATATGAAGAATATCCTCTTTAAATTATTTAACGAAAATATAATTTGTTATGTAATAAGTTCATTCACTAGGTTATGGTTTTTTAGTAACCATGTGATTGAAGAATAGATATGGTAATCTGAAAATGTGATAAAGGAAAAATATCCCCACTTTTTTTAGAAATGTATAAAATTTCTATGATTCATTTCCAAAAAGGGGAAGAATCTAAGGGGGGAATGATCAAGGGGGAATAGTAATGAACCAATCCTATGAAAACTTGTTATCTCAAAACACCCCAAATCACCACCACAATCTAAAAATAGTAAAGAATAGGTAATGATCATCACGAATCTCAAATCTCTAAGAAGTGTAAAGTTCTACTTCTTAGACCACACCCTATAAATTAGCTATACATTTTTATAGGATCAAGATCACAACATGGAGGGAGAAGAATAAAAAACATTTTTATTCCCAAAAATAGAAAACATAGTTATAAAATGAGAGAAAAGGAAGATGAGGGTGGGAAATAATGTTATATCTTTAAAATTTGGAATGGGAAATTATATAGGAGCATACATCCTCTTATTCAAAAAACTAAACAAGAAATAGTTTTATACCAACTAATTAGTTTTAAACATCCACATGGAACACATTGAATTTATCTTAATTTACTTGAGTGGAACCCTAGTTAGTGTAGTAATGCTCTAATAAAAAAAACTCAAAATGGGAACGACCATAGAGGAAACCCCTAGAACAGCCCACTGAACTTGAAAATATTCATTATTCTCTAGAATATTACAATGGATCTCTCATCATCTTGAGTTAAATTAATAATTTTAGGGTACCTTTATTTTAATAAAAAATTCACATGACCCACATGAACCAATTTTTTTCTGAAACCATGGTCATCCTATAATTCTTCAAATATGGACTCCACCTCCTCCTTTTTTAACACTCATGATCAAATGTTAATATTATTTTTATGTTTTAAACCATAGAAATTCATAAAAACTTATTCAATTTCATGAAATTGTCATCAAATTAATATAATTTTAGTTTTGGTAATTCATTAGAATGAAAATTTAATGTGTGTATTGGAAAAGACTCTATGAAACATCAATTTTCCTTGAATGATGTAGTTTTGAGCTTCTCCAAAAAAATGTATGTATTAGACTCATTCTTTAATTATTGGGTAATGGATTAGTATCATTGTTCATTTTTCCTCTATAGAAAATGTATACAGTGGAAAATTATTCAATTCCATTTTCTTTAATGGTAAATTCATTAGATAAATAAATAAAGAACCTAATATGCACTCTTTATTATAAGGATAAAAAAACCATTAGATAAGAATAGTGTACCACATCATCTTCAAAATAAATTCCTATAAAAAATCAAATTAACAACTAGAAATAAGAAACATAAATTTGTATCGAGTCATTGGTGACCATTTTAGTGTCTAGTTCATCAGTTGTAAGTATTATTCTATATTAGATCATTATTTGATGGTTAAACCCACGTATTTTTTATTTTTTTCAGTTTCAACTTTTTCATTGATCTATTCTACGATAGCTTCCCATGATGGGTATGGGTTCATTTGGCATGGGAATCATCCATATCATCATCTTTGTATGGTTTAGATCAAGATCATTACCTCACATTCAATCTGGATTTCTGAAGTTCTATTCATTTAGGATTCTTCACCCTTCGGTTAATCGTATTCTTTATTTTTTAATAAATGATTAAAAATTTTGTGATACATATATGATTGGAAAATGTTCACATTCTTTTTAGTCAAATTTTGGTTCAACATCTACTATTATGGCTTGTATTCTTCATAATGTGGTGGTCATTGGTGTCTTTCACCTCAATCTTGGTTTAGGCTCAATGGAGGTGGAGAAGTTAAAGGGAAATGGGGGGAATGGAAGTGATGGTAGTATTAAATGGTGTTTATGGTAACAAGGGGAAATAGTGGTAGCAAAACATGGGAGTGTTATCTATAAGGGGAACAATATAAGGGAAGACTAGAAGCTAGTTATTGTGGTAGTAGTAGGGATAGTTAAAATAAATGGAGTAATCAGATAGCTAGTGATATTAAGAATGGTATCTTAGGGGTGTAAAGTGGTAAAATCAGAAAAGTTGATGAGTGGTAGAATATGGAGGCATTAGTGTGAAGGTAGCATAATTTCAATAGTAGCACATGGGCTTTGACAATAAAAAAAATAAGGGCTTTGATAGTAGTAGATCATTTTATTCCAATGATATCGGGGGATAAATTTAGCAGATAAAATGATAACACTTACTATAGGAGAACCTAAAATTAAGAAATTTAAATATTTATGTAACATTATAATAAAAATAATTTCAATAAAATTTTAATCTATTATTTTCCCAAAATTGATAAATATTTAATTATATAAATTAAGCATAAAATAAATTCATGTAATTTTCATTATAAAATTAATTAACCTTAATAAAAAATAAATCCAATAAAAATTATTATTCCATAGAATATTATTAAATAAAATCAAGGAAATTTATAAATGAATTAATTTCATCAAAAATCATCAAAATAATTTGAAATGACATTTTCAATGAAAAAAATTACTATCCAATAATAATTTAAAAATTAGGGAATCATAAAAAATCATACAATCTCTAAAACAGACACTTTTTAATAATATTATCAATGAATAAAAATTTGGTTCAAAATTATCAAATTAAAAAAAATACACTTCAATAAAACTTTAACATTAAATATTTAAATAATTCCATAAAAATTATGTGGTATAGTGTATAAAAAATGTTCATATCATCTTTATCACCAAGGAAATCCCTATATTGACTATTGGAATAGATCCCACTCTTTTTTGTAGGTGTTGTATCTTAGAAATGGAACACACTAAATTAGCTCATAGTCAATAGGAATATTGAGACACAAAAATTAAAATTCCTATGAAGGAAACTTTTCTCAAATAACCTAAGGGATTATCATAATTATCATGTTATCTATGTTTATTTAAAATATTTTTACCACGTTTTTGAAAAAACATCCTCTAATACCAAGTATAACACCCTAACTCTTGTAAACCAGATCCAATTTTACATTTTTAAGTTTGTAAAAGATATAATGGGTCTCCCCATGTCAGATCGATCGGTTTAGTAGTCTTGGAAAAATAGATCCATACATGATTCTCATATTACATTGGAAAAATAAAATCCTCATATGATAAATATTATTGCATCTTTAAAATCATTCATTATATCCATTTTAATATCCTAGGGAAAAGGAAATAAATAAAGGTAAAATTATCAAAAAGGGTTATATACAATAAAATAAATAATTATTAAATAAGGTTCTTCCGAGTATTTTCAACAAAAGGATTATGATGCACTTAAATGACTCGTTGGAAGTAGAGGAACGTGGCTTTATCAAAGGGAGGTTAATTCAGGGTGCTATTAGAGTGGTGCATGAAATTATTAGTGGGATCAATAATAAGGATTTTGTGAATAACCTAGCTATCAAGATTGACATGAGTAAGGCCTACGATTCAATGGAATGGTGTTTCATTCTAAAGGTGTTGACTTTCATGGGTTTCCCAAATTGGACCTGATATCTCCTCTTCTACTGCTTTAGCTCGACATGGATCTCCACTTCTTTCATGGGTAAACATTTAGGCTTCTTCAAGGCATGTATATGTTTGAGGCTAGGTGATCCCCTTTTTCCCACTCTTTTCATTTTATCCCAAATTGTTTTTGATTTTTTATAAAGAGGAGCCCGCGCTTGGGGAGAATCCTTTCTTTTAGGGATAGACATGCTATGAAGGGAATATCCCACTTAATGTTGGTAGATGATACCATTTTATTTATCAATGGTAGTAGTAGATCAGTGAATGGGTTGAATGGGGTTCTTAGGGAATACTATAAATGGAGTGGTCATGTGGTGAATGGGGAGAAAAGCTTGTTTTTCTCTAATAAGGATCTCGTGGCCAGAAGCGTTGCATCTCTAGAATTCGGTTTTCATATGAGGAGAGGCTATTTACCCATGGATTATCTTGGTGCACCGGTGAGTCCATACTCCCTTTGTGTTCATCACTTTGACAAGCTTGTGGGAAAGATTATGGGTCACATTCTCAATTTTAAAAATAGGTTCCTCTCCTTTGGAGGGTGCATCACTTTGGTTAATAGTGTTCTATTTTCTATTCCCATGCACCTCATGTCCACTTTAATGATTCCAAAAAATGTGATCAAAAATTTTGAAATAATAATGGTCTCCTTCATATGGGATAGCCAGATGGAGAGAAAGCACAACTGGGCCTCGGGGAAGTGTTTAGCAAGACATGTGTCTGAAGGGGGAATAAATTTGAGGCATGTATCTTAGACCATACAAGGGATGCATGCCAATATATCATGGGAGGAAATAGAGGGCAGAACTATGTGGGGCTAGCTCATGCAAGATAAATATGGATTGAATTTGGAAGTGTAGAGGTTTTAGCCATCGAGATCATGGATATTGATTCATCCTTACTGAGATTGTCTTCTTCCTCATGCACGATGGTTGGTGGGTATAGGGGAAGTGAGTTTCAAGAAGCAGGACTAGGGAGGAGGGACACTCGGGTTTTTCGATTGTACAGTACTGGACAGGACCTTTAGAGAATCCAGTGTGCACCCTGATTTCATCCACGCCATTCTCAATGAGGATCAGCTCACTATTTTTAAAGAGATCATTCTAATTGAGGAACCTAACCGGCTCATATTCACAAGAGCTACATCGGGCAAGTTATCTTTTAAAGATTTTATCTATGTAAGGTGGGACCTCGGTTCTAACGATCCATGGGTGTATCGTTATGGTGCAAGGGAATCTCCTCAAAGTTCCATTTTGTGCTATGGAGTGTCTGGTATAATTCTATGCCAACTGATGACCATATACAACACATGTGTATAAATTTGGCATCCAAATATTGGTGTTGTGTTAAACATCAACAAGAAATAGTAGAGTATTTATTCTTCAATAGTTATTGGGCTTGATGGGGTTGGCAGGCCCATGGATAGCTCTTAGGATGGAAAGCATCAGGTTGAAGGAAAGAGGAGATTCTGAACTGGTGGTTTGATGGTGCAGGTGAGAATGGACCGGAGAAGGAATTCGAGCTATCATTCTTGTGGTGGGTTGCAGGATTATTTGGAAATTAAGTAATGATGTGAGGCACAAGAACTCCTCTGACACCTGTTTAAGCATCAACTTCAGAATAAGAAATATAGTGTTGGATTTTGTTAAATTATGTGCAAGTTTTCATTATTCTCCATCAATATGATCTCTTAATCAAGTTGTGTTCTTTCAATAGGGGAGGGTGGGTATAGGACATTGGGTACATTGGTATCCCCCATGTGCTAGTCTCAAACTCAATACAGATGGGTCATTCCAGGGGATATGAGAGGTGGTGGTGTTATAAGATACTAGAGGGGGTCTGTGGTGGTGGCCTTTTCGGCCTTTTAGGTTATAAGTGTGGATCTAAGGGCTGAGGAAAAGGCAATGGCCACAGGATTGGAGGTTTATAACCAAAGGAATATAGCTTTAAGGTTAGTGGAGACATATTACTTGATTCTATAAAATGATTTATCAGGATGTGAAAGTATCCCTTGGAGAATAGCTTATATTATCCATAAGTGCAAGCAGATCATGGGCACCAATATGGTTATCTCCCACACATGGCATGAGGGGAATAAGGTTGCAGACTTCTTGGCTTCTCGGGCTTCCTCAAACCAAAAAGTTTCCCTATATCTCAACTTAGGTTCCTTTCCTCCAGGAGGATCTCTTTTTGTTATCAACGATGCTTTGGGTCTTCACTAAATTCGTCCTCCTTGATGTGTCTCTTTTTTGTATGTATCCTAAAGAAATAAAAATGGTAATTTTGTAGTCAAAAAAACAAATATAGCATGGTGGAAAATAAAAAAAAATGTCCTTCAGTTAAAAACATCTGTTCAATGAAAATAACTTGAAAATATCAACATAGAAATAACATGGATAATGTAAAGTAAATTCTCATTAATTGAAATGAATAATTATATAAATTTATAATCAAGGCCCCTCAATAAACATATCATGAATAGTATCATCGAGGCCTCTCAAACAAGGCATCATTATTAAAAAAAATAGTAGGATTAAACCAAATACCCATCTAATATCTCATGCTTTCTTTTTTCTCATGATAATTTTTTGATTAATTGAGAGGTTATATATATCCTAGACCCACCCATCACTAACACATCCTATAAATTCATTATATTTTTATTGATCAATATAATTCATTATCAAAATTATTTATTATTCAGAAATAATATGTATTGAATCAAGAATACATAACATTAATATTTCCCCAATAAATTGAATAAATTAATTTATAATATTCCTTCAACTGATACCATATATAGAAATATTATATAGTTTAATCATCATCAATTTAGTAGAAGTAATTCTAAATTCCTTGGTTTTATTAAAAATAGTTACATTAATGAGAAAAATAATGTCCAATGAATAATGGAGAGTGATAGGGAACAAGATCAAAAGAAATTGAATGATCACACAATAAGGTATAATCCATTATCAATAAATTATTATAGAAGAACAAAAAATCATTAGAAATTAATGTTTCATTTTAATAACAATCCTTGAGAAAAAAAATATAAGTAATACATCAAAAATAACTTCATTGTATCTTTATGTAAGAATAGAGTTATAAATCACATATCAAAATTCATTTCATTACTTTAAGAAAATAAAACTCATTTCTTATGATTTCATTTTAAATAAAAAATTCCCAAAACATTGAAAAAAATATTTTCATTATAAATAACCATGGACTATTATAATGGAATTCTCAAATCATAGAGTAGTCATAATGGTGATAAAATTCATTCATGTGGAATATGCTAAAACAAATTTCCATTTACACTTTCAGTAAAAAGTACCTCATTCAGAAAAAGAAAAAATTATTCCTTTTAAATATTATTTTAGAAATTCAAAAATTCATAAAAATGAAATTAATAAGTATATGAAGAACTGAAAAAACATTCTTGAAAACATTTTAACGATAAAATTTTCTTAAATAAAAAAAGGTTGGAAAGAAACTATTAAAACATGTTTTTTAAAATAAATTCCATTACCTCTAACTTACTTGTTTATTATTGATATAGTTGGAAATTAAATGGAATATAATCATGTAATATTCAACATTATAAGAGGTAAAAAAATATATTTGGTTTAAAATACTAGGATCATATAATTTTATCAAATGAGATCTTTATACAAACAGTCCCAAAATAAAATAATATTCTAATAGAAATATCATCCCTTAGGTCTCTATGATGTCGTACAGGTTTGTTCATCATATATAATTAATTTAAATTTAATAAATACTTTAATAAAAACATTTTTAATACATATTTTATTTTATAATAAATTTTAAAATAATTTGATATTTATTCATTGAATAGTTCTTACTTATATCGACTATTTTATGGTTGTTCATATAGTTTATCCAAAATTACTTTGATATATTGTCTGTGGTGAAAGGAGTAATGAAATGGTTCCATCATCTTCAAAATATTAATAATTTAATTAATATAAGTTTTATTCATTTTATAGAATTTTATAATCATCCAGTCATAGTGTTTATAGAAAGAAGAATCACATTACTTCATGGTCTTGGTTGTCCACATGTACGCACGAACAATGTTATCAATTTCCAACAGATGGAATGGTAAGATAGAAAATGATATCATATTTTTATGGAATCATTATTAATACATAAATAGAAAATATATTTCATTAATTACACCTTTATAACCTTCTAATTAATATTTTTATGAAAAATGACTTAAACCACAATGTGGAGACACTAGGTCATACGTACACATGATTGATTTATTAATTTTGTGTAGGATCAAAAGGTAGTGGAAAATGTTTTTCCTATAAACATAATAACATATAAATATAGTAGTTATACTTGATTAATTTTTTTAGGAGGAATACAATATATTTATAAGAAGTAGAAAAAGAAATATATATTTAAATAGTTGAGTCAAATGATTACCGCTTCTTTGGGAGACCTCTTTTGTCTTATATATTAAGAGATATTAGGATGATATTAGGATAAAATAAAGATATAAAAATGATAGGAAGTATTATATGATGGTTTTAATAATGTTCTTTTCCATGTTATAGGGCTCAACATTTGTGAATAAGGAATGAGAAGATGTTCTCTTTTATATGTGAGGAGAGAGACACACATGAAATTACAAAAAAAATATTTTAATAATATAAAGTCATTTTCTTGTTAATGTGGATCAAACTTATAATTTCATAAATAATGGTATGTGTATTGTCCAAATAAAATCAACCAGTGATGTTTAATCAAGTGTTTTGGGTTATCAAGAAGCATCATCCCTTTATTTTTAACTGTTTTATCCCATTTTACCCTAAAAGGGATAATATATATTTATCATGATTATTATTCATTATGAAAATTAATAAATCTGATTGTATTACATAGTTTGAATTATTATTATTCCAAATATGGAATCAATTTTACATGATTAAACTCTTATAACGGGTTAAAATTACATTTAATATAATTTTTCAAAATTCAATGAAAACTATTTTAAAAAAATTAATCAAAAAAATGATTTTATGGAAATGTAATGTATAATGTTGGTGCTAGTTAAATTAATTGTATTATTTTAAATAAAATGGGACTATTTTTAAAAAAACAAATACACAACTACATGTTACCATATGAATACTTGATTAAAATAACATAACTAACAATTGTTTTTATTTGAACAAAAACATTACTTAGATTTTCAAAATGCTAAAAATATATTTTTAAGTTAAAAATTATATTTTTATATGAATGATATTAAGTATTTAATATATATATATATATCTGTGTGTGTGTGTGTGTGTGTGGTCCTAAATAATGTTTCATAAACTTTTATTTTATTATTATATCATTATAATTTCATGAAAGTGATAGTTTTGTAAAATCAATATTTTTCATATCCATAAAAAAAATATACTATATCATATAAACATCCAGAATTAAACATAATATAATATTAAGATGGTTATTTAAAAAATGAAATTTATTTTACAAAATACAATTTATAAAAAAAATTAATTACGGTTTTATTGAAATTTATGGATTAATATTTAAGCATTATATTATAGAATCATCATAATGAAAAGATCACCAACTAATAATGAATCTCATGTGTTGGAATCTTAATTCATTACATAACTTGAAATAATTATATGGAGATAAATATAATGGAATATCAATTAAAATTGAGAGATCACATGGATTTTTTATCATAGATTTAATGAACTGATCATTTCGAACAGGTATACCACATGGATGGGTTAACCATGCACCAAATGTGTAGGACCGCTAGAATGAAAAGGCACCTCAACACGATTTGGATATATAATAATCTTACCCATGCACCAAAAAATGGAAGAAAACTTCTACTAGATGGTAATATGGATAGTTAATAATAACAGTTTTATAAACTATGTTCTAGTCATGCATGAAAAACTGAGAATGATCAAAATAACAACATGTAAGTGTAAGGAAGGGAAACATAAGGGTCATCTCATGATTTTTACCAAAACATTATCCCAAAAACATTCACTATAACAAATAAATAAATGAAACTAAAATGAAAATAATTACATTAAAATATATATATTGAAACAAAATATGTTAAAATAATCAACAGAAATCCTTTCTATAATAAAATGGGGAGTTACAAGTATATTAAATGATAATATATTATAATAAAATAAATCAAATTCTGTATGTGATATTCCTACTAAAAATCACAAATAAATACCTAGATCATTAATCAAGGTACATTATTCCAAGGAAATGTTCCCCTAGATTTTATTAATTAATGAGTGGTATAAATTTATAATCCTAATCGTTAGGTAACCAATTCCTTCTATGAGTAATGGGTTACACATTTAAAAAAAATATTATAGATATAATACAAGATGAATAGATCTGCTATTACATCTATATGATAAATTTTTGAATGATTTTCCCATGAAACTATCCAAGATTTACATGTGAATGATTGTAATAGAATAATACAATAATATTAAAGTGATGAGAAGAATTAAATATGGGAGTTAATGAATAATAAAATATGGATCTTGGTCTAATATAGTTTATAATATATAGGTTCATAATTTTATTGGGTGTACATTTATTAAAAATCCATGAATAAATGATATAAAATATGATTCTCACCTAAAGATATGTCTTTGATAAATATTATGGAATGCATCCTGATAAAGATTTTGAGATATCTAATATATATCCTATAAAATTATTCTTTATTTGATTATATGGTTCAAAAGTGTACTAAAGTGAAGCACACTAATCATATAGATGTGGATGTCATAGAAATCTATTTCTATAAAATTGAATCACTAAAATTTGATAATAGATGATCATCACACATTTTTGAAGATAATCATAAACACAATGATATGAGATAACTTAAGAAAGATAACAGAGATCAATGTGTTTGAAATAAATAATGTATTTTTTAAATTTGATGATGATATATATTACATAAGTCTATCAAGTTGATTAGTTCTTTAAATGAACAAGGCATGTCACAATATGGGATCTCCCACTACTTCTCTTTCCTTTACCAAGTATAAATGGATATATCCCCCATACCTCCCCTCCTGTAGGGGAGGCAGGGACCTTATTTATGTTTTGATTTAACTATCCTTGTGTTTTCATCCAATTTAATCTTTTGGACTCACTCCCATATCCCCCCTTTATATCTCTTATAATGAAGGTGCCCTCATTTAATGAAGAGATTTTGAGATGACCACTCGTCCTTATAAAGTCAGCTGATACTTAAAAATACTTAATCATTCATTGGGTAGTTGTTTTAGTTTGATTTTGATTTCATTAGATAGTCTTGATAGATTTTTCAAATGGCTTTGATGCACCATGTGACTGTCAGTTTCCGAGAATCATATAACGTTTTGGTTCATTTTAAGGATTAAGATGAATTCACATTTTCTTAGTATAAAGAAAAAAAAACACATTTACCATAACACCATGTCAAAAAATTATATGTTCATATGATTTCAATATGAAATGTAATATCATGGTTTCACATTTTAGGTTTTCTTTAAAAGTTTTCTTCATCCTTGTTAAAATATAGTTGTTCTAAAAATTCTACTCATTCATGTTGGTTATTTTTTGGGATTTTTTAATTGGACTGTGGACATTTTCCAGCCCATTTATACATTAATATGGTTAGAAATTTATGTTTCAAAACCTCTACTTAATAAAATCTTCCTTAAGGATAAGGGAGAATTGCATTGCTACTAAATGGTCCATCTGGAGTTTCAGGATAATTTATGTTCCTCATTCCACCATTAAGGACATCTAAACTAGGCCTTCCATCATAGTCCTATAGTGAAGAATTCCCTAAGAAATTTCAGTCCTCTAAATATGACTAATATCTTTTATAATAGAATAAATACCTTTCTACCTTCCCCTAATCCTACTATAAGAGTTTTTTCCATAGTAAAAGTGGGTTGTTCTTTGACAAAAGATGAGGACAAGGGAGGGAGGATCATATAGCTAATTATTTATATGGTTTAGGTATCAAGGGAAACAATTAGAAAATAATTTTCTCTTTTCTAGGCCACTATTGGTATAAGGGTTTGTTATTGTCTTTCTGTACTTATAATTGAAGTTTATTCTTGGCCTGGAAATATAAATAGGGGAGTCTTCACCACCATAAAAAATATGTAGGAAGAGGGATATGGAAATGTATATTTTGTGATATATTTTTCCTCAAAATGGATAGGTTAATTTGATATTTTCTTAGGGGTCACACTCTAAAATACATTTAAATAATTTGGTAAGTTCAATATTTTTTAAAATGATTCTGAGGGTTGAAAAGACACCATTTCTCAGTAGATAGGTAATTTCATCTATTCTAAGGACTATAAGGATTTTTTAGAAGTGAAAAACATAATAGGTAGATATAATGAATGTTCATAATATGAGGTGGAAGATATATCACATGCCTCCTCTGATTATTAACCAGATAGAAAAGTGTCAGAATATTTCCATTCATGCATAAAAACATAGAAAATTGTGGTCTTCATTCAGGAGATATTTTAATTGAGAAAGGAAAACAAAAAAACATATGGACTATTCTAATTTATGAAAATGTTTTACTACATCATTTGGGGGTAAAAAGCTATGATAAATTACAAGTTCTAAACATCTGAGGAAAAGGGAAAATTTTCCCATGTAGTGGAAAGGAAATTACTAGCCTGTCGATAAAAAATAAATGAATTGGAGGTGGTCGGTGAAATTAAAATAGATGTGAATAAAAATTATAGTCTTGTACCAAAAGCACCAGAGTCTAAGAAAAACACGGTTCAATCATATTTGTTACATTGTTTGTTGGATAATGATGTTCCTAAAGAAAATTAGCTTCAACATAGATATTGATGGGGTTAAGTCAAGGAGAATGAATATATAGGATAACAAATACTTTTTGGGGTTGTTTTCATGAATTCCAAGGATGATATGGTGATATATGTGATTGAATTAAAATAACCTCCAATGCATATACAATGAATGAATGAATTAAACCTCTCATTTTAAAAAAATGATGAATAAATGATTTCGATAAAAATGCATGATCACGTCATGGTTTTTTTATAATTAAGGGAAGAATAAAATAGGGGAGTAAATAATGGAATTAGATAGAATAACATACTAGATTTTTTAGCACGTTAATTTGGTGTGAGAAATGATTTAATTCTCCATTTATTAGAGTTTACAAAATGTATGTAGTTCCAATATTGTTAAATTTTTCTTGAATGATTTTTTTATATCATTTGTTGCATAATTTTTTATTTATAATGCCATATATCTTTGTTCCTATTAAACCCTATATTTTTTACTTTTTCGAAAATGAAAATATAAATACTATAGAGACTATTTACATAATTATAAAATTGTTTTCTTCATTCCATTGGTATGAATATATATTATGTATCATTTTCACGCAATATTGAATTTTAATTCATTATAATCAGCATGTTGTTTTCTATTTATATGAATGAAATATTTTATGAAATTGGAAATATGGTAAATGATTTAAATATTATGGGTGTGTAAAATCATATATATTATATTCAAAATAAAAAGGATAAGGTTGATTCTAACCCCACATACCTTTAGCATTTTATCTCTAGATATGTGAATAAGAAACACATTTGATGTGTAAGAACCCGGTTCTTCTTCTTGAGCTATGGGTTTCTTCTTTTCCTTTTTCCTTAAGTGTTTTTTAGAAATTAAGGATAGTGTGGGAAAATCCCAAAATTTCTGACTACACGCCATGTACTTTGGCCGTGTGGGATGGGTACACAAGGTGTGTAGTCCTGTCGGCAATGAAAGGTGTAAAAATGACTACATTCCATGTATGGGGTATTTACACACCATGTATTCAGTCGGAAGGTGAATAGTGAGGTAGTGGAGGCAGCCGCCAGTGAAGTGATAGTACACGCCGTGTAATCGGGAATACATGTTGTGTACTCATGTCGGCAAGTAAACAGTTCAGCGGTGAAACGGTAGCCACCAGAGAAATAGTTAAATGAGAAAATTACACACCATGTACTTGAGAGTGCATGTCGTGTAGTTTTTTTCGCTTAAAACAGATAGTATCCTCCTCTATTCACATAGGAATATTAGAACGCCATTTGGAGCTCGGGAGGATGGTCGGAGCTTCGGAGATCTACTAACCGTGCACTGAAAATCTATTTCTACTTCCGTCGATCATGTTGGGACTGTGCGGGTAAGCCCTCCCTTCTCCTTACATTGTTCTTAAAAATTCTTCCTCTAAGGGAAGATATTTAGGTCTGAACATGTTGTTGTTATTCCTAGATCTACATCGTTCTTGGTCAATTCTGGAAGCATCATTCACATATACCGATCAGGGGCGATCGAGGTAGGTGGTCAGGTGTTTAAATTCCAATTGTTGTGTGTTTTTTGTACCACTGTGATACGCACCCATGTTGGGGGTGTTGTATGGCCGAGGCCTTTCATAATTAAATACCTATAATTGCATAGGTAGTATAATGAATATGTATAACTATTGTTTGGGATCACTTCTTGGATCCCGGACCACCCCGGGGGTGCGTTATTCTGTTTATCCATTTGGCTAGGATACCCGAGGTTATTCCATGATTATAATGTGTATTAAATTACCTTGATAGAAATTGTATATAAATTTATTGTTTATGCTTTGGGCTCGGCTCGGTTACTTGCGCCTGAGGGAAATATTCTTTTTAGCCTGAGGGCATTGTTTGTTTAGCCTGAGGGTAAGGTACTGCTTAGCCTGGGAAAAATGTTATATTTCGCCTGAGGGAAACACTTCTTATGCCTGAGGGCAGTGACTTCTGTGCCTTAGGGCAATATTTCGATAGCCTGAGGGCAAGCCTAAGGGTGTGGTTTTATTATATTATCCTAAGGGAAAGCCTGAGGGCGTTGTTTTATTATATTAGCCCGAGGGAAAGGTTTTGATTGGCCTGAGGGCTTGGTTCTGATGAGCACATAATGTTATTAAATTGAATGGATAAATGAATATTAAAATGAAAATATAACTGGTAAAGTTAGTTACTTTTGAGTGCTTCTTAGTTTATTTCATTTACTACTGCACACTACTGTTGCACATTTTCACTAACAGTTGGGCATGGGCCTTTGGTGGGTGCCTACTCGGATTTGTTTCTCACACCCTATTTGGGTCATGTCTTTGGCCCAAATAGAATACATTTCTATAAGTGTGGATAAGGGAAAGGGTCCCAATACAGGTACATGATTGTAGCAGAGGATTAGGAGAGCATGGGACCAAGCTTTGGCTTGCGATGCTGCTGCGTTCTGTTTACTCTGCTTAGTTTTGTTTGGTTGTACTTTGTACTTTTATTTTTATTGTATTGTACTACAGTGTATTCTATTCTGATTTTTTTCATAGAATTAGTGACATGCTTCATCTTTATATATATTACTGTTGGTTCTCTTTTACTTCAGTTGTGCATTTCAGTTGTATATTGTCAACTGCTTTCGATGTTGTATGTGATTTATCTTTTCCATTGTGATACACTTTGACAAATGAGGTAATAGTTTCCCCACTATCAGACCTGGGCCCTCGTTGCTAGTCGGCACCCTCTAGCATTTTGGGAAATGCACTTGAGGTCATGTGACCAACCGGGTTCATGTCACCCGTTGAGTGGCAACCGGATCCAAGACGTTACAAAGTGATATCAGAGGGATTCTTTTCTTTAACTTACTGTTGTGAGCCTTAGTCAAGGATAGTACAGAAATGGTAGTTGGTAATAATTTGTGCTTGGGAGTAGCTAACCCATGTATTGGGAAAATCCAGTCTACCTCAGTTATTGAAATTTTTCTGATTTTTCAATTTTACAGTTGATTTGATTTTCATCATTGGGTGACACACTTGTGGTGTGCTGTTTATATTTTTGTACTGGGTTCTATTTAGCCTCAACTCGATGAGATGAGGTTATGCCATCTCATTCATCATTTAAGCACATGCTAGAAATCACATGTCATGCATTCTTCCATGCCATGTAGGTCCATTAGAAATTTCATGTTGTTGTGATAGTTGTTGTGCTAGAAAATCATATTGTTGTGATAGCTGCTTTGATAAATACTTGTTATTTGATAGGGTATTTTTGTTTGAGGCTGATAAAATGAATGCCAAACTTTGGTTCTTGAGGAGTATGGGCCCTCAATGACCAGAATTTGGTGGATCATTAATGTTTTTACTTTGTTTAACATGTGTAAGATTCCATGATTTGATTCATAGGGAGTATGGTTCCTCACAGATCGGAATTTGGCACTTAAGTGTTGGTTTCAGTGTTTTTTGGGCTCCAGAGAAGTTTCGAAGGCTTGTTGTCTGGAAAAATCTAGAATACAAGCCATATAGTTTTGACTACACGCCGTGTATTCTTCTATTCGTAAGGAAAAGAAAAAGTTTTGAGTACACACTGTGTACCCTTAGTATATTCCGTGTAGTAGCTAACTATGTCATTGGTCGTGTGGGCAGAGACATAGGATGGGGATGTTCTAGAGGGAACACATCATGTAGTTATTTCACACGTCATATTGTGTGGACCCTGTGTCTGCCCGTGTATCTAACAACATGAACGGAGGAACTCTTTTCTTGTACATGTCGTGTCAATGATAAACATGCCTTGTAATGTGACTTGGGGACATGGGCGTGTAGCTAACAAACATGGGTCGTTGTTACCCATTCTTGAACACGTCGTGTACCTGTGGGACATGCTGTGTAGTCTTGACCGGGGAAAGACCGTGTGGACCTGGTCGTGTGTCTGGGAAGACGAAGTTGTGTACACGCCATGTGTGGGTGTAACACGCCGTGTAGTGTCAGCTGAGTGGTCATCCATGTCACTAACAACACGGGCAGTTGGAAATTAAGTAGTACACGTCGTGTCTCTCTGGGGAACGCTGTTTAGTTTTGTTTAAAAGAGAGTTGTGTGGCTAAGCCATGTGGATGGACTTGGGCAGGGAATGAGGATTCAAGTATACGCCATGTATGTGTAAATCACGCCGTGTGTTTGGGATGTTACATGACCAGTTATAGCTGGAGTACATGCCCATGTGAATGCCTTGTAAAAACACACCGTGTAGTATATATACACACCGTGTAGACAAGTTTTATAAAATCTTGAATGCTTTCTTTCTCCTGTTCCCTTCTTGGTCTTCTAGTTTACAGTATTTGATAATCTTGATTTAAGGCATGTTTTTGACCTTGTAGAGTCATGCCTCTAAGAAGACATCGAGTTGTTTGCCAGGAGAGTGGCAACAATTATACTCCAGAGATGGTAGGCCATGGGCTACCAATGGATCCTCCAGTAGAGCCAGATGCGGTGCCAGCCGTTATATCGGACACAATCACAGAGGCACAGTTCCATGAAGGCTTCATGCGGTTTATGCAGACCTTCCAGGGAGCACCGCAGGCTGCCACATCCATGGCAGAGCTAACTCGTATCTTCTAGCAGCAGAATCCGCCTACGTTTTCAGGGGATGGCGGACCACAGACTATGGATTCATGGTTGGATTTAGTGTAGACTATTTTTAAGCATCTTGAGATGCCTCCAGGGTGGAGGGTCAAGCTCGAGACTTATATGTTGTGTGATTCTTCAAAGCGGTGGTGGGATGTTACCACCCAGTCAGAGCATCACAGAGACATGGCGTGGGAAGATTTTCAGGCAGTCTTCTACGACTTTTTCTTTCTTGAGACACTACGGGTAGATCGAGCACGATAGTTCATGAATCTGCTGAAGGGCGCTATGTCAGTGAGGGACTATTCCGCCTGCTTCACCAAGATTCCACGTTTTGCACCTATTCTAGTGGGATATGAGACACTGAGGGCTCGACTCTTTCAGGATGGTCTTCGGTATGACATCAGAGCACTGGTGAATGTTTTCAGGTTGCCTACGGTACATGCTATTGTGAACCAGGCACTTATTGCTGAGAGGAACCTGTGGGAAGCTTGTGGTGCAGGCCAGGGAGGCTCAACACCAGTTTCTGGTACTATTTCTACCAGGAAGAGGAAGAGACAGATGAGTTTCTCTCATGGTGTCAGTACTAGCCAGGCGATTAGTTCAGGTGGCCCAGTAATTTACTACTAGTGTGGCAGAGAGGGTCACAAGAGACTGCAGTGTCCACGTGACCTAGTGGAGTGCAGAGCTAGCGGCAATATGGGTCATTTGTAGCATTTTTGTAGGGATTTCCTACCAGTGACTAGTGAGAGGGGTTCTATGCAAACTCCGCATGCGGGAGCAGGACCAGCAGCTTCATACCAGTCTGGAAATTGGGATACGTCAGGACGTATAGGAAGAGGTGGTGGTCATGGCTGTGGTGTCTAGAAACTAGGATCTCAGAGACAGGAGGGAAGGCCAGCTCAGGGTATCCAGGCTATGTCGAAGGGCGGGTGCACTGGGCAGGCATATGCAGTGCAACAGACCCAGCAGAGGCAGGATCCTAAACCTTCTGCTGTCAGAGGTACTATTCTAGTTGCTTTTATTTTTTCTTCTATACTTTTTTATATGGGTGCTACACATAGCTTTATATATGTGCTTATTGTGGAGATCCTTGGGCTTAGTGTTTCTTCTTATTATGATGTGATGACGCTAGACACTTCGTTGGGGACTAGAACGGCTGGTGTGCGTCAGTGTAGGGAGTTCCTCCTAGAGGTTGGTGGGTGTCACTTTCTATGGGACCTCCATTTCTTAGAGATGACAGCTTATTATGTGATTCTCATGATGGACTGGTTGGTACCCTTTATGGACTTTTTATATTTCTATCGTCGTAGGGTGAGTTTCATGTAACCAGAGGGTGGAGAGTTTCTATACAAAGGTGAATGGGATGTCCAGGCAAGTCGAGCTGGACCTGAGCATTGTGGGAGAGGTGGTGTGACAGCCCATATTGTGACTTTATATCTGGATGATCAGGGGACGTGTCAGAAGTATTTCCCTCATGTGGTTGATCATTTCAGGGATGTCTTCCCAGATGACTTTTCGGGTCTACCTCCGAAGTGAGAGGTGGATTTCTCTATTGAGCTTGTGTCAGGATCAACACCGGTGTCCATTCCTCCTTATAGGATGGCTACACCAGAGTTTGAGGATCTCAAGAGACAGTTAGAGGAGCTACATGCAAAGGGTTTCATCCAACCCAGTACTTCTCCTTGGGGTTCTCTTTTCCTTTTTTTCAAAAAATGCAGATGGTACCATCAGACATTGTGTGGATTATTGGAAGCTGAACCAGTTGACGATTAAGAACTGATATCCATTACCGAGGATTGATGATCATTTTGATCAACTTTGAGGATCACGATTGTTCTCAAAGATTTACTTGAGATCTAGATATCATCAGTTACGCGTTAGACCATTGGATATATCGCTTACAGCTTTTTAGAGAAGATATGGTCTATACGAGTACTTGGTTATGCCATTCGGACTCACGAACGCGCCAGTAGTTTTCATGGATCTGATGAATCGTGTTTTCCACCATTATCTGGACACTTTTGTGGTAGTCCTCGTGGATGACATCTTGGTGTACTCTCAAACTCTACACGGCCATTCCACCCATCTTGAGATAGTACTTAGTACACTGAGAGAGCCTCGGCTATATGCTGAGCTCTCAAAGTGCCACTTTTGGATGGACCTAATACACTTTATGGGTCATATCATTTCAGAGGTAGGAGTTGCAGTAGACCTGGATAATGTGAGAGTAGTAGTGTCCTGGGAGAAGCCTAAGAACGTGTTTGAGATATGGAGTTTCTTGGGGATGCATGGTTACTACAGGCACTTTATACTGGACTTCTCCCACTTAGCAGTGTTTTTGACAGGTTTGACTAAGAAGGGTGTGAAGTTCGTTTGGTCAGAAGCTTGCGAGACGGCCTTTCAGAAGCTAAAGGGAAGGTTGACATCAGCACCAGTCCTGATACTTCCAGAGAAAGGGAAGAGAGATACAGGTTACTATGATGCATCAGGTATTGGGCTAGGAGATGTGTTGATGCAGAGTGATCAAGGAGTTACGTATGGGTCTCGGTAGTTGAGGACACATGAGAGGAATTACCTGACGCATGATCTCGAGTTGGCTGCAGTTGTTCATGCATTACGTTGTTGGAGACATTATCTCTTGGGAGAGCATTTTTTGGTTTTCACCGACCACAAAAGTCTCAAGTACATCTTTACTCAGTGTGACTTGAACCTGAGACAGCGAAGGTGGGTTGAATACCTTCATTCCTTCGACTTTGAGCTTGCCTATACACCTGCTAAAGGTAATACAGTAGCTGATGCACTGAGCAGGAAGACTCAGACACAGGTAGTGCAAGAGGCCAGTGGTGAGTGGATGCTTATGGCTTTGTTCTCTGAGATTCATTTGGAGGTACACGACAGTCAGGTGCAGACCCATCTTTCTTCCTTATCTGTGACTTCAACCCTCCTGGATAGAGTGAGGATGAGACAACTATCTGATTCAAAAGTCATAGTTCTACGGGAGTCGGTGGAAAGTGAGGACCCTCCTCCTAGATGGACAATAGGTGATAATGAGGTATTGTGTTTACATGGATGAGTGTGGGTTCCAAGGTATGTACACGAGGATCTGATGCGGGAGTTTCATGCCTCATCTTGGGAAGTGCATCCCGGAGTTACCAAGATGTACCGTGACTAGGGACGTTAGTATTGGTGGTCGGGTATAAAATGGGATGTAGCTGTTTTTTTGGGAGATGTTCCACCTGTCAGTAGGTGAAGGCAGAGCATCAGAGGCCAGCCGGACTGTTACAGTAGTTACCCATTCCGAAGTGGAAATGGGATGATGTCGTGATGGATTTTGTGACCGGGTTTCCGAGGTCACCTCGAGGCAATGATGTTGTGTGGGTTGTTGTGTACAGACTCACAAAGGTAGATCACTTTTTGTCGATCAAGGAGACCTTCAGTGTTGACAAGCTAGAAAAGTTGTATATCCTAGAGATAGTGCATCTTCATGGGGTCCCTCGTTGTATTGTTTCAGATAGGGATGACCGCTTTAAATCTCGTTTCTGGTAGAGTTTTCAGAGGGAACTAGGTACACAGGTGCTTCTGAGCACAGCATACCACCATCAGAACGATGGCCAGTCAGAGCGTATGATAAAAGTGCTTGAGGACATACTGCACACATGCTTCCTAGACTTTGTGGGATCTTGGGAGAAGCATATACCCTTCGTTGAGTTTTCCTATAATAATAGTTTTCAGGAAACTGTTGAGATGGCTCCTTGCGAGGATTTATATGGTAGGCCATTCCGATAACCATTGTGCTGGATGGAAGCAGGTGAAGCAGATTTACTGGGACCACGTCTCATGCATGAGACTTTAGAGCAGGTCCAGTTGATTCAGAAGTGGATGGCTGATGCATAGTCTCGTCAGAAATCTTATGTTGATCGCCACATAGAACCCTTGGAGTTCGTGGTTGGGGATCAGGTTTTCTTGCGTGTTTCACTGAGGTTGGGACACAGGGGGATCAGGAGTCAGGGTAAACTTTCACTGAGGTTTGTGGGACCGTTTGAGATTCTGGAGAGAGTCGGGCCGGTTGCCTATCGGTTGTAGTTACCACAGAGGTACCAGGCCATGCACGACATCTTCCATGTATATCAGTTGTGCCATTATCATTCAGACCTATCTCACACCTTTCAGCCTGATGAGGTTGAGCTTCAAATCATTGTGTCCTTTGAGGAGCATCTGATTCGTATCTTTGATAGGAGCATGAAGGTTCTCCGAGGTCGGTCAGTTCCTCTTGTACGGGTGCTATGGCAGCATGGCCGAGTGCAGGACAAAACCTGGGAGCGGGAGACTGACGTACGTACTCAGTGGCCAGAGGTGTTCTGAGCTTTATCTTTGCCACACTTGGAAGGGAAATTCGAGGATGAATTGCTTTAAGGGGGAAGTTTGTAAGAACCCGGGTCTTCTTATTGAGGTAAGGGTTTCTTCTTTTTCTTTTTCCTTATGTGTTTTTGAGAAAATTAGGAAAGTGGGGAAAAATCCCAAAATTTTTGACTACACACTGTGTACTTTGGTCATGTGGGATGGGTACACAAGGCGTATAGGCCTATCGGCAATGAAGGGTGTAAAAACTGACTACACTCCGTGTATGGGGTATTTACACGCCGTGTATTTAGATGGCAGGTGAATAGTAAGGCTATGGAGGTAGCCACCAGTGAAGCGATAGTACACGCCGTGTAATCGGGAATACACCCCATGTACTCATGTCGGCAAGTAAATAGTTTGGCGGTGAAAAAGTAGCCGTCAGAGGAACAGTTAAATGATAAAAGTACATGTCGTGTACTTGAGAGTACACGTTGTGTAGTTTGATTTTTTTCTTAAAGCGGTCAGTAGCCTTCTCTGTTCACATAGGAATCTTAAAAATGTGTTTGGAGCTCGGCAGGATGGCCGGAGCTTCGAAGATCAGCTGACCACGCACCGGGAATCTATTTCTGCTTCTGCCGATCACGTTGGGACCATGCGGGTAAGCCCTCCCTTCTCCTTGAACTGTTCTTACCAATTCTTCCTCGAAGGGAAGATATTTAGGTTTTAAATTGTTTTTGTTATTCCCAGCTCTACTTCGTTCTTGTGCGTTTCTAGAAGCGTCGTTCACATATACCGATCAGGGGTGATCAAGGTAGGTGGTCTGGTGTTTAAATTCCAACTGTTGTGTGCTTTGTGTACCACTATGATACGCGCCCATGTTGGGGGTGTAGTATGGCTGAGTCATTGCATAATTAAATACCTACAATTGAATAGGTAGATTAATGAATATCTATAACTGTTTCTTGAGATCATTACTTGGATCCAGGGCCACCTCAGGGGTGCATTCGTGTGTTTAGCCGTTTGGCCAGGATACCCAAGGGTATGCCATGATTATAATGTGTATTAAATTTCATTGAGTGGAATTTTATATAAGTTGCTTGTTTATAATTTGGGCTTGGCCCGATTACTATCTCCTGAGGGAAATATTCTTTTTATCCTGAGGGCATTGTTTGTTTAGCCTGAAGGCAAGGTACTTCTTAGCCTGAGGGCAATGTTCTATTTCACCTGAGGGTAACACTTCTTATGCCTGAGGGCAGTGACTTATGTTCCTGAGGGGAATATTTTGATATCCTAATGGCAAGACTGAAGGTGTGGTTTTATTATATTATCCTAAGGGCAAGCCTGAGTGCGTGGTTTTATTATATTAGCCTGAGGGTAAGCTTGAGGGCGTTGATTTATTATATTAGCCTGAGGGCAAGGTTCTGATTGGCCTGAGGGATTGGTTCTGATGAGCACAGAATGTTATTAAATTGAATGGTTAAATAATTATTAAAATGGAAATATTAATGGTAAATATAGTTACTTTTGACTACTACTTAGTTTATTGCATTTACTATTGCACACTGTTGTTTCACATTTTCACTAACAGTTGGGCACGGGCCTTTGGTGGGTGCCTACTGGGATTTATTTTTCGCACCTTGTTTGTGTCATGTCTTTGGCCCAAATAGATTACATTTATACAAGTGTGGATAACGGAAAGGGTCCCTATACAGGTAAATGATTGTAGTAGAGGAGTAGGAGAGCATGGGACCGAGCTATGGCTTGCGATGCTGCTGCGTTCTGTTTACTCTGCTTAGTTTTGTTTGGCTGTACTTTGTACTTTGTGTTGAATTGTATTGTACTGCAGTGTATTTTATTCTGGTTGTTTTCATAGAATTAGTGACATGCTTCATCTTTATATATATGACTGTTGGTTCTCTTTAACTTCAATTGTCCATTATAGTTGTATATTATTTACTGCTTCCGCTGTTGTATGTTATTTATCTTTTCTGATTTGCTACTCTTTGAAAAATGAGGGCATAGTTTCCCCACTATCAGACTTGGACCCTCGTTGCTAGTCGGCAGCCTCTGGCATTTGGGGAAATGTGCTTGAGGTCATGTCACCAGCTGGGTTCGGGGCACCCGTTGAGTGGTAACCGGACCCGGGATATTACATGATCACTCCATTGAGATGGAGTTTTGTAATTATTCAATCATGAGTGATTTGAAACATGTTGATGATTTTATTAAAAACAAATGACCAAAATACCTTTTTGATGAAAAAAATAAAGGACCTAATAGAAAATTAGATCTTTTGTATAGTTATTTATATAGAAAAATGAGTACTCGAAAATGTGATTTTTGTAGTTACATTGTAATATTTACCCATTATATTTTTTGTTATAATTATTTTTTTATGATTAAAAATTAAAATATTTTGAAAAGGTAAATGATATTTAGATTAAATAATACAATATAATAGGAAAATGGATTTCAATTATCTAATTTGTTCAAGGTGTTTAATATTTATAAAAGTAATTCATTAGTCATCTAATACACTACAGAATATTTTTACAAATCAAATCTCTTACAAAACTAGAGTGAAATATTCTATTTTCGAGGATAAATTATACTATGTTGGACATAGTTCGATCAATGATGACTTAGTATTTCCTTCCAATTTCATCTGAATTATATTCTCTTGAAACTATTATATACATATATTATAATTTCCAATATAAATTTGAGACACTACTTGGGAAACTAGTATATAATAAATTTGAGTATTTAATTTTTAATTTGATTCTTGGGAGTTCCTGGAGTAGGAGGAAAAAACTGAAAAAAAAAATATAGAATAGTTCTCAATGAATAGTTAATGAAAAATTTGCATTGTCAATTCTTATGAGGTTTTCATGGATTGTGTAAGTTTCTATAAACCATTCATCTTATTAGGTAAATTATTTATATTGGTCAATATGTAAGGGTATGTTAGCATGATTGGTGCATAGTTGGGGTATTGTGTGTATCCAAACAATGAGTTTTAGTAATATTTATGGTCTTAATTTTTAGATTTTAACCTATTTGATATATTATTTAGATATATTTTTCAACTAAACCATGTTAATTGAGATTTTTGTATGGGGTTCCCTCTAGTGAAAACAACTTTATTAGAATATAATTTCTAAATTCCTAGATCCAAACTGTGCAGCCTACCCCTATTTTAAAAAAATTTAATTCCACTTTTCCCATATGTTATTTTAAAAACTATCTACTACCATCCACTAATTTTCTCGAAAGGACATCTAAAAAATTAATCTTTCACTTCCTCTCATGTTCCCCTTGTTTTTATCCAATTATTTTAAAGGGTTTCTTCAATATAATACTTCACTGCGTCATTTTTTCTTCTTTCTAATTTTATAAGTTACCTATTCTTCAAATTTCTTCTTGTTCCTTTATAGAATTCAACCACATTTTACAAGTTAAATGAAATAAATAGTTTCAAAATTTTATCTATTAATGATTAGATATTTTGAGGATCCATTTCTTGAAAATCCCATTATATTTAATGATTATAATGTCGTAGTGGTAGATTCGATATAGGTGACACTAGATAATAGATCATTCCATTAGCATTACATAAGTACATGATGTTTTTTATATATTTCTCACCAAATTCTTATTGAAATTGATTATTAAGGGTTTATTTATACTTAATCATTGTGTTTTGGGGAATTTATAATAAAAATAGTCTGGGGAATTCATGAATTTTAAGACCATGTGATTAAAATTTTAGTTTTTTAAAAAAAAATTCGATAAAAAAAATTATATATTAATTTATCCCCAAATGGAATTTCAAAGGGTGTTTTAAAAAATAAATTTGAATCATTGGTTTGAAATCATTATTTATTTAAAATTCTTGAAGTTGTTATTTTTTTTATTATTTTCATTAAAATGAATATTTTAAAAAAAATGGTTTTATAAAAACTATTTTCAAGCTATTAGTGATGGTTTTCATTAAGAAATATATTTTATCGATTCATAGTGGTATCTTATAGGGGTTTTTGGAACACTCCCTATAGAAATCCATTTGGTGAATGAATAATTAACTATATCTGAAAAAGGTAAATGTGAAGAGGAAAACTCTCATTGTGACACTATATGATTCCTCTCATACTTCATTTTTTGGATATTAGTGGTGTAATAACCTCATTTTTTAATTTTGGACTCTTTAAAAATTGTAATTAATTCCCTATAACTTTATTTTGGAGATGGAATGATTATAGAGGGTTATTTGAATCTTGAAATTAAGTATTTAAATTTATTTAAATATTTATTATTCTGACACCTTAATTATGAAATATCATATAATAAGAGTCTGTTATAGGAAAACAAGGATATCAATTTAGTACAAAACACATGATTTACCCTAGTTGAAAAATAAGTTTGGTTTGCATCGTGTTCTGGGACGATGCACAGTTATAGTACTTGATAAAAAGAAAAATAAATAATTTAATAATTTAATTTATTATTATTTTCCTTAAACTAGTTTTTTCATATTTATATATCTATGTGATTAAAACCTTTTTAAAATTTTCTAACCCTCTAGATTTTGAGAAGGTGATAGAGAATTCAATGGGTGCTAACTTAGGTGGAAGTATTTGGATTGGGAATCAACGATGGTGAAAACTCAAGTTTCTAATCATTTTCAATCAATCATAGTTATTCATTGTGAGAATGATGAATGTAGAATATTATATGTGGTCATATATAGAAAAATAATTCATCACTGATTGATTTGTTCCTTAGATAGGTCATTATTTTATAGAATTTATCACTATTTAAATTTTTATTGTGAACATAGATTAATTGCAATTAAATTAATCATGTTTTCTTCATATAAAATTTTTTTTATTCCAATTATAGGAATTGAGAATTCATTATCTTTGTTGTGTAAATTAATCTCTATAACTCTGGTTCAATCAATTATGTTTTCCAAGTTGAACATGGACTTTGTTGTTTACATACTTTTTTTATATCTCCCTAAATTATACGTGTATTCACTACCACCATTTGATTGGTCGGTGGTTTGACCATAACAACCAAAAAAATCATTATGTGATTGATTATAAGTTCTTTATATCCTTATATATAGTTAAGAAATGTGGATTTTTACATGACATAGGTTTGATGATGGTGAAAGAAATCGATACGAGGTTTATATGATGGTAGGTTTGTGAGGTTTTATGTATTGAATGATAATAATTCCATTTTAGAATATTTCTATTTGATTTTAGGATAAATTGTTAACATTATTTGGATTTTAGTTAGGTGTTCAGAATTTCCAATGCTTTAGAGTGTATTTTAAGCATGATAAATGGAATATTTGGTGTATAAGGCTTGAAGATCAAGGACTTATAAACTCAGTATTGTATTGGTAAATTTCCTTAATACACATCAAGTGTTTTAGAATAACCCACATTATCTATTCTGAATTTATGGATCTAGAGTTTCAATTATATTTAAGGATCGCATGGAAATTCCACTAAAACACACACCATGTGACCCCTTCCTAGACAGATCAGCATATCCTAGGAGTAGAAGACTAGGTACCCTTTTCATTCCACATTCTATGTGTTCTGGGCCACAACCCATGTACCTTCATAGGAATATAATTTGGGTTTACTAGGTAAATGTAAAGTAACCTCAAGGATCTAACATATTTTGTGGCCTCTCTAATCATTATTTATGTTCCATTAACCTATTAATATTCGATCAGACACATGTTTTTTTACTTTCATTATTCCTAAGTGGAGTTTTTATCTTGCCTATTGGGACTCGAGTTCTCCAAGGGTGTTCATGTTTCACCAATAGTACCATAATGCTGGGATCGTATACCTAAAGAATCAAATTGTGTTTTTATTTCACCCATTTTTATAGTAAAGGATCCAATATCTATATATTTGGTATTTTTCTTGACTATAAATCTAATATGATATATGGTTCCTCCCTTAGAGTTGGTATTTCACTTATATTAATACAAAAGGTGTCCTACAACATCATTTTAGTGAATGACTATATAGTTTTCTTAAGACATCAGAATCCCAAGATGGTAATGTTGAGTTGTGGATAGCTATGATATTGAGACTTTACACTAGTACATGTGTCCCTATACATGCATATATTGTTGTCATGTTACTTTTTCCTTCATCGTTATGTTTTTGGGTAAATTTATTAGTTTTTATTCTTTTCTTCAAGCTAATTTTGGGGTGTTCTACATGGTCTATTTATACTCACCCCTGGGTTGACTTTTACCACATGTTTCGTGTTTAATGAATATGAAATGTTATTCAATTATGATTTAGGGGGGACTGTATGTGGGTGGTTCTTACCCTCACTTAGAGGATGTAGTATCATGACTATTAGTATACGGGTGGTTTCAAGTTGCATTTGTACTCCATTTTCTGAAAAGGTTGAACTAAGTTTTCAGTTGTCAGACCAGTATTTTTTCTTATTTACTATGAATGTGTGTTTTTATACTTGTTAATGGGATTATATAAGTTTTTAATGTATTTATTATTTAATTTATTTAATTTATTCATTACTCTTCTGTGTATGGATATTCATGTGTGTGTGTGTGTTCAAAGTTACTATAGGAAAATGCCTCACATATGTGGCATATTCAAACTCGGTTTTAGTCCCTAGCCCCTAGAATATTTTTTGGAGGTCATTTTGTGTAACATTAAGCATTTTTTCAACCCAAGTGAGGCCCCAATAGGTTGTAATATGACCAAGTTCTATAGATCTTTTTTTTTCCAAGGACTAATTCCAGATTTAAAATAATTATGGGGATTGGATTGAGTTTTATGGAAATAGTGTTTAAGTGTATAGAGTTTGGAACTCAAGACAGGGACCCGAGTGATGGTGATATGGTTGAAATATCCATTCACCAAGATTCTGATGTCTCACTTGTTGACTCAGTACACTGATACATCAGTTTTGGGGAAAATAATGGTATATGCATACATTTGGATTGAGTTGTGGTTTCCATATAATTATTGATATAGATGTAAATATATTCTCTTTGGATTATGGTACATGTTTACTATATCATGATTCATCCATGTAAAATAGATATGTGGGATTTATAACATTATTTTTGTGAGGATCAACTCAAGGAGTAGGATTTAGTTCAAGGGTATATTTAGGTGGTCTTTCCTTCATAAGGATAATGAGTGACACCTTCACTCATTGAGTATTGAGATTACCTACTTATGGTTGTGTAGAATATACTTTACTATAATCTATATAACAAATATATCCAACAATATTAAGAGTTGAGAAGTGAATTTTGAAATCATTTCATGAGTTTCATAAACAATGAAATTCTAGGTTCTAGGGTTAACTAGAACCGTATGTAGTAGGGAACTGGTTACATTCCACAGTCTGATTATTTTATCTCAACCAGACCTCATCAACAAAAAGTAGTTATCAGAGTGAGAATTCTCCATAAATCAGTAGGATAATGGTGGACCATTATTATGCAAACCAATGATGAGGTGAATCTTAACTAAATTGAGTATTAGTGCCTTTTTTAGGAGGAATACTTCCCAGAGACTCTACAGTCAGTTACTATCCTGGATCTTCTCAATATTCATATGGGAAGAATTTTAGTGGATGACTATGAATCAAGGTTTAATGAACTCACAAAATACTCTCTGTATATATTTCATGATGAATAATTCATATATAGGATGTTCAACCATGTTCAACATATATATATTCCTTCTAGAGTTCAACCATATACTATACCCACGTATGTCACGGTACTAAACCATACCATAACAGTAGAGATTTTTTAGAGGATCAGAGGTGGATAATTAGTACTAAAATCAGTCTCTCAAGAGTATAATTTTAAAAAATTATTGGATGAAATTTAGATTTGAGATCATGACATTCGAATCACTAACATGTCCAGTCCGAGACTATAAATTCCATAACCAAGGGTTTTGAGAGATGTTATAGTAAACTAAGTGAGACACACTCCTTTTCATCTGAAGGGTAGAGACATATTTTCTAATACTGGTCAATATTTAATGTGGAAATAAACATTCATACATTGGATGGGTTACTAAGGAAAAATTTATTGGAATGAGAGGGAGTAATTGTAGGGAGGAATTCATTGTTTATTAGGATGGAATGATGAGGGATGTGGTCAATTTTGTGATCTGATACTACCCCCACCACCTCTAGGTGATCCTTATCTAGATTAGGGAGATGGTGGTTGGGGATGCAGAATACTGATGGTAGTTTAGTATAATAACCCATAGTCTCTCAATATTGTTTGAGGTACTATTTCTATCTTATATACCTTAGCATCAATATTGAGTAACAAATACATAAGAAACATTTTTATTACCTTATCCATTATTCATGAACTGGAGATTAAAGTAGGGCCTCTATCCAGAACCTAAAATCAACAAACTCTTACTAGAGGTATTTCTATTATGATACTCTTATATTATAATTGTGTTTTTTTTTTCTCAATGGAGAGAGTATTTCAAGGGACCATTTTGTGGTTGTGAGTAGACCATATAAGGTTATTCTAAGCATGGACTAGCTCTTCACCTACATTCTTGATTATTTACATCCGAGCATTCGATTGACTATGGTGGATTTTATGAGGTCTTTCATCACTAGAGAGAAGTAATTCCATCTAGAATAGGATTTAATTGTTTTAAAGAGTTTACATCCTATCTATCATCAGTTTCTTAGCTCGAAACTTTGGAAAATAGACTCAATGGATGTTCAATTACTCGCAGTAGTAGAGGAGTACCCAAACAATTATTCGTAGTATGTACATGGATTACCTATTGTATAAGAGTTTGAATTCTATATTTACTTGAATGTAGGTACATCTATGACATATTTATTAGAATATAAAAAGGATCGTACAGATCATCAAGAGGTAAGGGGGTTGTTGGAGGACCTTATGAGGAAAGGTATTATCTGAACCAATGTGATCCCCTTGGTAGATCAAATTTTATTTTAGAAGTAATTAGATGTAATCTTAATGTTTTTTGTGGATTAACATAACTTAAATATGGTGTCCATTACAAATAATCATCCAAAATAAAGGATCAATGATCTCATTAATTAGTTTATAAGGGTAAATGGTTCTCAAATATTGAACATTGAACAAGATATCACCATCTTTAGGTGTGTGTGGAGGATAAATAAAATATGAAATTTATGATGTCACTTGAATATTTAGGAGTTCATGGTTGTGTATTTTTCTTAAATAACACACAAGTATTGATTATGAGGATTATGAATTAGATCTTTCAACACTTCCGTGATAGGTTCATGGTGGTCCTTATTGATGAAAAAATTATTTACATTGTGTCAGTGGATGAGCATGTGAATAACATGAGGATACTTCTAGACATAATGTGAGAGTATCATGCATATGTAAAACTCTATAGGGTTAATTCTAGATTAGATGGTTCCAATTTATAGTACAAATCATCTCAAAAGAGGGTGTAGCTTTGGACCTTTGAAATATTGATGTAGTGATTTGTTTGGATCCACTTGGGAGTTTTAGATATGTATGATTATTCCTTAGGTAAGCTTGATTCTACATGTGGTTTTTACTATAATTATCCTAGATTGAGAGTATATTTAATTTCATGAGCTAAATAGGGTAGTCCGTTTTTGGACATATATGTGTGGGGAGGTGTTTAAGGATTTATGTTAGTGGTTGAGGAGAACTCCATTTATGTGGTTCCTAGAATAGGGGTGATTATGATGTGTTATGTGATTCCATTGGATATGGGATCGGTTTTCTTTTATGCAAATGGGGGATGGTGATAGTTTATGTATATACACATCTAAAAACCCATGAGTATAACTATGAAACCCATGACATGGAGTTTGTGTCTTACTTGTTCGCTAAAATGATTTTGTGACACTAACTTCTTAGTAAAAAGTTGGTTGGGTATTCAAACCATAATATTATTATGTACATATTCAAGCATAGATATCTCAATATGAGAGTGGGCTAATGGTTGGAGTTCATATAGGATTATGAATTTTTTATAGTCTTTACTATTGGAAAGGGGAATGTATTGATTCATACTCTTATTATGAAGTCTCATCCATTGTTTCTAGTAATATAGATAGAGAATTTAGCCTCATTAGTGTTATCATTGGTGGATGAAAAAGGATAAAAATACCTTCTATCGATGGTTTTGATGCCTCCTCTTCTTCATCACGTTAGATGAACACAAAATGGGGATGATTATTATGAGGTCTTTCATGATAATATATTTGGATGGAATGTTATTAATGTATTTTGTTAATATTGGGAGTAGTTAATCCACTTCTGAGGGTGGACAATGGATCCAAAATCACTTTGAGATGAGTTGATAGGAGAATTCCTTATATCTCCATTATTTGTAATCCATAGTATATTAAAGATACACTAGGATATTTCACTATAATTTTTTTCCTAACAATGAAGACTATTGTTGTATAGTTTATCTCTTGATACCTTTCTTATCAATAGATAATGGTTGGGTATCAGGGTCAAGCATATTTTATCCTATTTTTTGAGGATCCATAGTATAAATGGGATATTAAATCTATGGATTTTCTAAAAGGACATCTACAATCATCTAGATTTCATGATACTATCTAAGAGATTTTTCACTTACTAATTTGGTCCACTTACTCACCAATAGAGAGCATATTTCATTCGAAATCCTAGGGAACTTATATGTTCAATATATCATCGGACGTTTTGAAGTTCCCTTGATGAGTATTTCTAACCATGATGCCCATTTGGTGTAATAGCTATGGAGAGGTTTGAAGGATTCATTCACGAATAGTTATGGATTTCCACTGATTTTCACACAAATAATTATATACAAACTAAGTGGGCTATTTAGGTCCTATAAGATATGAAGAGGAATTTTGTTTTATATTTTGACTAGAGTTGGGAGGACTATTTTCTATTAGTGAAGTTTGTGTAGAAATAATATTATCGCTCTACAGAAAGAATGACCTCATTTGAGTCCCATTATGAGAGACTTTATAAGAAACCTTTGTTATGGTCTAAATTGAGATAGTTATTAGTAATTAGCTTAAAGTTGTTGCAAGAGATGGATGATATTTTCAAGATCATTATTCAATGGATGAGGACAATGTAGAGCCATTAGAAGTATCATGTAAATGTTTTACTAAGGCCCCTAGAGTTTGAGGTGGGTGATCATGCGTTCCTAAATGTATCACCTCAACACATATTATGGATATTGGCCTATGATTGATAGATATCTACAAGTTACATCGTCCCATTCAAAATTCTATTCAATGTGGGAACGGTATCATTATGGATATCTCAACTCCTGTAGTTAGATCGATTTAATGATGTATTCCATGTTTCATTGTTGAAAATATATGTACACAATCCAATTCTTGTCATTGACTATATTGAGATAAACATTGAAGGTAAAGGAACCATTGTAGAGTACCCAGTGTCGATTGAGGGTCGCCAAGAGAGGAATATATAAGGGAATACGATTCCTCGTGTTTGTGTCATGTTTCAGCAAAGGGATCTCTAGGAGAGCTTGTGGGAGTAAGGGAACCAAATTCAAGATCAGTTCCCTCAAAATATTGAGTGAATTGTTCTTCTAGATATTAAAGATCTAAATGTGGAAAGAATGTAAAGGCCTGGGTTTTTAGGGTTAGGCCTTTAAAAATACTAATTAATGGCCTCAATATTTAGTTTAGAGATTTTGTGAAAATCGGTGTTCATTTAAACCCAAACATTTAGTATTTAAATTTATTTAAATATTTATTATTCTCACTCATGAATTATGTCATTTTATATAACCTAGTGTAGGATAGAGAAACCTAGATCATGGTTGTGTTCAGAACATGGGATTTACCAAAGTTTCAATATAATTTTTTCCATATCGGGTTCCTAGAGGATGTTGATTCTCGATATGGGATAAAAGTTAAAAATTAAATGATTAATTTAATTTATTATTTATTTATATTGGCCAAGATTATTCCTATTTATATCTCTATATGATGAATCCATATAGTTTTTTATATAACCCTAGATATTGTGAGAGGGGGTGTAGAAGTATTTTGATGGGAATTGACATTGGAGGATAAATTGGTATTAGGAATCCCATATTAATACACAATGGGTATCACTTCTTGGGGAATCGATCAAGGATCATCATGGAGTAAATGATGAATGCATAGAATTCCTTGAAGATAACGCTATGAAACGTTTTATTCACAAATGATTGATCTGTTCATGGGTTAGTGCTTCATTTCTTTAAAATTTATCCACATTTTAGTATTTATTGAAAACGTGTATTTACACATAATTAATTATTTCATTGTTCATCCTATTACTTAATTTTTTTATTCACAGATTTAGAATTGATGATATTTTATCTTGATTAATGTAATTTTTATCTATATCTCTAATTCTCTCAATGACATTGGGAAACATAAATATGGACTTACTTCCTTCCATACTTTTGTGTTTTTTTATTTCAACCTTCATTATATATGTGTTAAACATTATCATTCGATTGCCAAACAGATTGACGATTATCGCATATCCAATTAATTATTTGATTGATTATCGGTTACATGGGACATTGTAGATGGTTTAGTAATATTTATTTTATCATAATGAAGGTTCTCTGATGATGAAAAAAATCAAGAGGAGGATTTTATAAAGGTATATTCATGAGGTAGTGCATGTTGGATGATAATCATTCCATGGGAGATGATGCCAGTTGGATATTCTGATAAATCATTATTTTAATATGACTTTGGGTGATGCATTGATAATTATTGACATGTATTCTAACATATCATGAATGATATAATGTATATTTTCTAGAGGGGGATTGAGGATTTATGATGTGTTGAACAAGAGGAGCTTCTAGAAATTTCCGGACAACATCCCATTTATTTCTGAAGAACATGCACATTGTAGTCCCCATTTATATAGTTTTAGGGTGTTATTTAGTGTTATGGATCATTCAACCGAATAACTATTTCACATGATGTGTATAAAATAATTTAAAAGTTAGTGTATACTAGGAGTTCATAACCAATGACCTTTTTGGTCTCACGTGCTATGTGTGATGGGCCACAACCAGCGTACCTTCATATGTACATGGATTGGATAGACATAGTACACGTTGATTTCCCCTAAGGACATGAAATGTTGAGTTACCCCTCTAAACACTATCTACCTTCTCTTGACCCAGGATACTTCATTAATACATTGAATTTTCCCATTTATTATTTCTTTCTGAAGTTGGAATGTTACCAGTTGTAACTGGCATCCTCTTGGGCATTCTGTATTCTTCCTATATAAACATAGTGCTAGGATCCTCTACCTATGTAATCATATAGAGTTTTTATTTTAGTATCTGTTATGGGGAATGGATCCTATATCTATGAAGTTTCTATTAAATCCATCCATAAATCATAGATGATAAATGGATCTCCCACTTGAGTAATTATTTAACCCATGACAATAGGGCATGGATCATCCAAAATCTGGTAAGGTAATTACCACGAATTATTATTAAGACTATTAGATCAAAAGTTGGGGATGCATTTTTTTATTGTTTGAGAGTTTGATATTGTACACTAGGATGTGTATAATTATTTGAGAATATATAGGTTTCAGCTTTATTTTAACCTATTTTTAAGGTTTTGATTATAATCTCTTTCTTTTGATACTTTACTTGTTGGTGATTTCGGGGTGACCTATAGGAAATGTTTATACACACCTATACAAGATCTTTTCCAACACATGTCATTTTTTTAAAGATGATAATTTATTCAATGGTGATATAGGGATCCTCATGAAGGTATCTCTTAGTGTCTCTTAATAGTTGTGGTCGATGGATTATTGAAAGACTAGTGGATACAAGTTTTCCCATTATTCCCACTTCTTTCTTGTGTGATTATAGATGTATTCATGAATTTATTTTTCTAGTTTTTTAATTTATGTGATACAATGGTGTAAAAATGATTCATTTGAATGTGTATAAGGGCATTAATAAAAGGAATCCCATGTGTGTGATATTACTACTTTGTGCTTGCCACCCACCCCTGGATAATTGGAAGAAGGATTTGGGGGTCACATGTGCCATGTTGGAATCCTTGAAGGATCCTAGTTAGGTCCGTATGTGACATTTAAAGACCACTGGTTATGTGGGGTTATCTCTAGTAGATTTTTTTAGGGATATTTGAGCTATTATTATTGGATTTTATTATAACAGATACATTTAACATATATTTTCTTTGTTCATTTATATGATGTTTATGTATCTCATTACATTTTATTTTTAATTTAATGTGGTTTATGAGATGGATTTTTTTGTGAAATACTTTTTTTGGATGCTACATATTACTTGTAGCTATATATTCTAGTGAATGGGTATCCAATTTATGGATACATGATGTTATATTTAATGGTGGATTTTGTGATTTGGTTTATGTGTGTTTCGTTGTGAAGTTATTTACAAAGATTTTTTTGAATCCTTGATAGCTAGTTTCCTATGATTGGGGATCAGAAATGTACCTCATTAATTAAAATAGAATGTTATGGGGGTGGGGTATGTCTAATTTGGAATGTTCATTTCAAAATGGTATTAGTTATCTCCTGATATTTTTGGAGTAATGGTATAGTAGAGATAGAATTATTATTACTCTATAGGTGAGTGTGGGGGGTAATTTTAGTTATTTTATTCATGTTAAATCTAAAGTTTCCATTGGTGGTCAAGAATAGTGTATTTATTTGAGATTTTATCTCATGTATTTTTGTATTTTTTTAAGTGATTTTTAATTTTTAATGTTTTTTATTAAGTAAAATGATTTATTTTTGAAAATTGAATGTTTTAAAATGTATCTATGAAAGAAACTAAATGTGTTTGGTCTAACAGTATTGTTTGGAAATATTGTTTTGACCAAGAGATTGATCCTCAATTACATTGACATTCTACTAACATGATTAGAGCATGGTCAGCTAAATTGTGCTATCAAATCATTCATAATGATAAATTTTGAATATTTTTAATATTTTTACACCATTGGTAATTTGAATTCCTATTCTTATTAATATTTCTTTTTTATGAGTATTTGGATGAACTTTCCTAATCACCCTTCATTATTTAATGATGGGTTATGTATTGATTGTGTTTTATGGATTTTATAGAAAATTCATATGATAATATCTTTATAAAATGATAGAGTGGGAGATATAATGAATACACCATAATCTAACCCTATAGTTTACATTATTCTTTGTAGAGTCGTTCTATGGATACATTCAATATTTTGGTTAGGAAATAGAGTGATAAATAGCTTGATTAATAGATCTTTATTATGAGTTATCTATATATAATTGAAATGTATTTTATAGAGACTATGAGTCTCATATACTTGATAAATTAATAGAAATTATTAATCCTATATTTTTATTTTTGGAGATTAATGAGACATATATGGTCTGTTTTTTAACATATATGCTAGATGAACCAGGACGGAAATAGTCGGGATCAAACATACCAGCCAAATTATAAGAATATTTCACATGGTAAATGATTTATAATATATTTTCCCTATATAATCGATGTTCAGAAAATTATAGAGAGATCATTATAATAGAAAATTTGAATCATTTTATAATGGATCACATCTCATTGTTCTCTACATTGGTCCAGCATTTCACTGATATTGCCATCAATGAATATATAATGGATCAAAAGTTTGAGAAGGGTTTGAGAATAGAGGTTTCAGGGAGGATTTTTTGTTTATTCTTTCCATATTATGTTATGGTAGTGTTCAATGAAGTAATTACTGAGAAGGATATGGAAAGGATAACTATTATTCTTATTCATTAAACACCCCAAGAGGGATTTAGAGTACATTTAATGCTATTGAGTCTTGATTATATATTGGTGGGTGAATTAATTTTTATTCCAATTCAATTCCCATTTTATGTTCGATGAACGTACTAGAAGTGGGATTCCAATTATGGATGGTGGTTCATAATGAATGTGATTTCCAATAAGTGCCCCTAAATTTCCATTATTTATGGTAATTGGAATATTTTTAACACTTTTTTAGGAAACCATCTTAGTCAATTAATGATTTTTCATCTTATATTAGGGGACCTCATGACCATTTAGACACATCTAAGGGAATAGGTTCTCAAATTTATATCAAATAGAGATTACCATACTTCTAGGAAATAATAATGGGTGATCAAATATATAAATCATAATGGGTGATAAAATATAAAAAAATTTATGTGGTTGAGATTATTTTTCATGGGTCATATTCTAAGCTATGGATAGTTAGAGGTACGATGTTTATTTCTTCTTATATGGATTTTAATTTTTTTACCCAAATTAATCACATTATATGATCTTTTTTGTATTGAATGGTTATTAGTGATTAAAACATTATAGTTTTACATATGTGATATATCATTCTACTACTTTTGGGATGGTCAATCTCTTTATTTTCCAATTTTCCCGACCCTAGAGATCTCTTTTAATTAGGTGATCTCTTACTCAAGGCTAATTTTGACAACTATAAATGAGGAACAAAAAGCTTTGTATGATAGGGTCATTATTTTGGATGAACCCGATAAATGAATCTTCACGATCTCTTCTTCTGGCACCTTTAACTCCTATGATTTCCTTAGATTCATCTGATCTAACCTTCATATAGACCCGATGGAGACTTCTCTTTGGTGCAAGTAAATTCTGACAAAGATGAATTTCCTTGTTTAGAGACTTTGCAACAAAGCTATCCCATTATATGGTATTTAAAAAAAATATTCACCTGGCATCAAAGTACATGTGTTGTTTGTAGACCAGCATTGAAACTGTTTGGATCCACTTCTTTGATAGTGAATGAGCATGCTTCACCTGTGATCTTATCAGACATTTCCGCAGCAGTTCATTCCACAAACGATGTCACCCCCCTACTTTGTCAGATAGGGGAGGGTAGGGATATGTTGTTGGTGGCCAACCCACCAAACCCACCAGTGGGATAAAGCATCAGGTAGGATTTATAATTTCCTATAAAAGGAAAGAGACTCCTCCCTTTTAGCATCTCATCATCAGCTTCACATTCTCATCATCGGTTCTTCCTTAGTTTGAGCAGTATTTCTGAGGTGGTTTCCCCACTTATTCAAGAGAGATATTTATGTTGGTTTTCTCATTGTAATAGTGAGGGAGTGTGTACCCACTTTTACCCATAGTGATGCTTCTATTTTTGCTATGGTTTTTACCCCTTCCATTTGGGCATTTTTCATGTTTCATATGGTGTCATTTATTTATGCATTTTGCACTTCATTTTATCTCGTGATTATTGATGCAATAGTATGAAAATCACTTTTATGGTCCCAACAATTGGTATTAAAAGAAGGTTCTACCCCGGTGTTGTTCACATTTTTGGGTATTAATAATTATCATAAATTTTAGTATGCTCTATGATTGTGACTTCAGTTGATCTTTCACATCAGAAAAAATTTATTGACATAATTAAATAAATCGTTGTAAAACAGAGGATGTTATGAAATATTGACGTGTCCATATGGTGGAAAAATTTGAGATCGAAAAATTTCAACATGAATAATTTTTCATTGTGGAAAATTGAGATGCAGGCGGTGCTGTGGAATGATAATTTCCTACTAAAAATTGAAGAAAAATAGGTGGGTGTGAAGGAGGAAAAATGGAATGACATGAAATGGAATGTTATTGCCAACATCTATTTGGATTTTGCAGATGGGGTCCTATTGATCATTTTTGAGAAAAAGACGGTGAAGGAAATATGGGATACTCTAATAAAGCCATACGAGGTCAAGTTACTGCACAAAAAAAATTACTGAATAGAAAATTGTACACTCCTAGAATGTAGGAGTCATCATTGGTGACCGACCACATCAAAAATATCAATATATTATTCGATCAGCTCACAATGTCGGGCTATAAAATTGTGGATATTGAACATGAGAATATTCTACTCCATATTTTTTCAGATTCATATGTCTAACTCATCATCAACCTCACCAAAAATATCCTGATAGATATGTTTTCCTTCAATGATGTTACAGCCATGGTTCTTAAAGAAGAAAGTTGGTGCAAGAACAAGGAGGATAGACAGACAACTTCGCACCATAAAGAGGCTCTATCAATAGAGAGAGGAATGATGATGGAGTGTGGTTCCACTGGGAGAAAAAATCATGGCAGGTCTAAATAATGGAGAAAGAAGAATAATTTGACATGTTTTATTTGTTTCAAGAAGGGACACTACAATAAGTATTGTTGGAATAATAATATTAGTGAAAATAACTCTCAAGAGAATTGGCGAGTACTTCTATAAATGGGTACATTCATGTCAGTGAAGCAGTGATGACTACTGGAAGCAGGAAGCATATCCACAATGCATGGATAATTGACTTGGGAGTAACATGGAACATGGAATCTCAACAGGAATGGTTTGATTAGTATAAAACATTCCTATGAAGACTTTTTCATATGGGGAATTATAAAACCTTGAAGATTGTTGGAGTCTGTACCTTCAAACTGAAGATGCATGATGGTATTTTTTGAACCATCCAAATAATACCCCATGTGAAGGGCCTAAAGAATAAAATATTGTATTTGGGAAAATTTGATGATATCATATTCAAGACTCACACTGAGAATGGAGTGATGAGAATTTTTAATGGTGCAATTATGGTGGTGAAGGCAAAAAAGATCTTTAAAACTTGTATGTGCTTATGGGTGAAACGTACAAGGAGGCAAAGATAGTTATCGCATAAACTAACTTGATGTAAGAACTGATGATATTATTGCATTGGAATCTTTTTCATATGTTAGAATGAGGATTGAGGATTCTTGCGGATCAAAATTTTCTTCCTTGACTTACAGAGGTATCCTTACCATTTTTTGAGCATTGTTTTTTAAAAAAGCAACATTGGTTAAAGTTCAGGATGTCAACAGTAAGAAGTCAGGAGATCTTAGAGTTGATCGATTTCAATTTTTGGAAAACACCTATTTTATCCTTGAGAGGAGAAAGGTACTTTGTATAATTCATTGATAATTATTCTAGGAGATGTTGGGTGTACTCAATCAAGAGGAAGGTGGATGATTTTGAAGTCTTTAAAACATTCAAAGCATGGAAAGAACTTGAATCTGGAAAGAAGATCAAGTGTCTGAGGACAGATAATGGTGAAGAATATACAAGCGATGAGATTGATACATTTTTTCAACAAGAAGGAATCAAGAGATCGTTCACTATGGTGTACACTCCTTAGTATAATAGAGTGGAAGATCAGATGAATAGAACTCTATTGGATAGAAAAAAGAAGATGTTGAAGATATTAGGAATTGCTAAAACAATTTGGGCTGAAGTAGTGAATACTGCCTATTATGTGAACAATAGATCTCCTTCAAAGATGATTGATCTGAAGGCACTGATGGAGATTTGGACTAATAAACCCACTGACTATTCTCGATTACATACTTTTGTAAGTCCTGTATACGCAATATTTAATGACTTGGAAATATCAAAGTTGGATTCGAGATCTAGGAAATGTATCTTCTTGGGGTATGTTGATGGTGTTAAGGGGTATCATTTATGGTACCCCACTACCCATATACTTATCATTAGCAGAGATGTCATTTTTTGCAGAAGACTAGGTGAAAATGAAAACTGATCAAGACACAAAGAAGGAGAATAAAGAAATGAAAATTTTTGAAGTAGAGGATTAATCCAAGGAAGAATCAGTTTCCTATAGGGGATTATCAGAGCATAATGATCAAGTAATGGTTGATTCTATAACAGAATGGTCAACTTGGGAGAAAATATCACCAGTATAGAACTCAGACTATGTGACTGAGAGAGATATTATGTACTGTTTATTATCGGAGGTTGGAGAGCCGTCTTCTTTTTTGGAGGTGACCCAAATTCAAGATATATCCTTATTGATGGCATCGATGTAGGAGGAACTTGAAGCCTAGCACAAGAACAAGACTTTGGATCTTATTTCATTAACTTATGGAAGGAAGGCTGTTTGAAACAAATGGGTATTTAAGACCAAGCGATATGGAAAGGACCTGGTGGAAATATATTGTGCATGACTGGTGGTTAAAGGATATACTCATAAGGAAGGTATTGATTTCAATGAAATGGTTTCTCCTTTTGTTAGATCGATGATTGTTCGGATAGTTCTAGTGATGTGTGTTACATACATATTACATCTAGAGTAGCTGGATGTGAAGGCTTATTTTATCCATGGTTATCTAGATGAAGAAATTTATATACTCCCACTAGAATTTTTCTCGGAAGAAAGAGAACATGGTTTGTAGGTTGAAAAAATCTATGTACAGTCTCAAAAAGGAACTGAGGTGTTGGTACAATATATTTCATTCCTATATCATGATCCTTGGATATATAAAACTTATTTCGTATCCTTGTGCATATTTTATGTGTTCAAATGGTAATTATTTAATCATTCTTCCATTGTATGTGGATGATATATTCGTTACAGGCCCCAACAAAGATCATATTCCAGAAAAAAAGTCACAATTATCTATGGAGTTTGACATGAAGGACTTGGGACCTGAAAACTATATTATTGGAATACAGATTTACCAAGATAGAAATAATAGAAATATTTGACTATCATAGAAGAATTACGTACAGTGAATCTTGAAATTCTTAAACATGAAAAACTATAAGACAATCTCTACCCCTCATCTAGTTAATTTCAATTTATCCTCAATGATGATTCTGAGTAGTGAAGCAGAGAGGATGAAGATGTCTTGAGTATTTTATGCATCAGTAGTGGGTAGTCTGATGTTCTCTATAGTTTGTACTAGACCATACATTACACATGAAATGGGTTCATTTAGTTAATACATAGATAACCCAAGATGGGAGCATTGGAACACATGGAATTGGATCTTGAGATGCATCAAATAGACCTTGAATGCTACATTATGTTATGGAGGATCATATTTCACTATCATACTCTATGTTGATTTGTATTTTTCAGGTGATTCTAACCAGAGGAAATCCACTATAGGTTATGTATTTACTCTTTAAGGATGAGCTGTGAGTTGGATTTCAATGTTACAATTAGTTGTGGATTTATCCACAATAGAGGCGGAGTACATGGAAGCTATACGGGCTTGCAAAGAGGCAATTTGGATGAGAAGTTTGTTAGAGAAGATCGGTCATAGACAGTGTAACATCCCAAGTATTTATAGAATAATACATTTTCATATTTATTAATATTTATGAATAAGATATTCATTTTATGTTAAATGGGACACTTTTTCCAAAAGTGTACTCGACATGCAACAATGGGTTTCTTTGAAATCGTACATTACACACAACATTGAGTTATACCAAAAATAATACAATAATATTATTATTTTAAATGATAGTTAACTCTTAACCATTGTATTGGTAGGAATGAACATAACTAACTAAAATATGATTACACATGTTTGTTAAATGTTTTTACATTTATCCAATAAATTTTATAGGCTTAAAATGAGAATGAATCCAATTTTAAGCATAAAATACTCTAATATTTTTAAAATATTGTTTTACTACCTTTTGATGTAGAACCCTTTTTAAATCTATTTTTTACTTTTATGTGTTCTATTTGAAAAAATAAACTCTTTCTATAGAATAGGAACATCAAATTTTACTTTGGTTAAATTTTTGGCAATTTTATGATAATGTTCAATTTTTATGAATAGTAAAAAAATACTGCATTTTAAGTCAAATTGTCTTTTAATCTAATTTATTTATATGGTTAGATTATCTTTTTTATTGGTTTTAAAGTGTAATTGGATTAAATTTTTATAATTTAATCCAATTTTTTTCATTGTAAGTAAATTCGTATTTAAATTGGACATAAAGACATGTCAATATTTTGATAGTTTTTATTTCTTAAAAACCTGCTTTTTGGTTTTGACAATGAGAAATAACTTCATATTAATTTATGCTAATTCTGTGTTTTAAATTTGGAAAAAATGGATTACATATTTGGAATCATAAGGTCCAAATTGTGTAAATAACTATCTTTTTTGGATATTATGAATAGTAAATTTAGTAATTATTTTTAATTACTGCGGTTAAGGTTAAATCGGGTAATTAAGGGTAAAAATAAAATTATAAAATTACCCTAACACATGTTATAATTTTATTGAAAGAGATACTTTAAAGCTTTTATAGAATATTGTTTAATTAAATGGATAAATATTCCCATGTAATCTGGTATAAAGATTCTCATAAAACCTTGTTGAATTAAAAGTATAAAGCCTCCCATAGAAGCTATTATAAAGCTTCTTATAGAATATTGTTATACTAAAACAAAAAATCTTCCCATGGAAGCCATTTTAAACCTTATCATAGAAGATTATTTAATTCAATTTACAAGTCTTCCCATGGAAGCTAGTTTAATTCTTCTTATGGAAGCTTCTTTAATTAAAATTACAAAGCTTCCCAAGGAAGCTAGATTAAAGATTCTCTAACACTCATGTTTTTTATAAGTATTACATTTCTTTAATATGGGTTTATATAAGTGATCTCTTCGACTATAAATTGTAATTGTAAATCTAAAAATATTTCCAACATCATGGTATTTTATTTATAATTTTTAGAAATTAAATAAATAAATATCTTTATGACACAATGATGATACAGTGATTACCTTATTAATGAATGATTCAAATAAATGATATTATAAATATTAAAATAAATATAATATGAAAATTTTGATGTTATCCATGAATTTTATGGATGATTATGATATGTTATCTTTGATTTAATGCATTTGGTTCAAAGGAATCAAGTTGTTAGGATATTTTGAAAAAAAAAGTCATGTTATGAATAGTGTCAAAATTAATCTCGGCTGAATTTTTAGAATTTCTCTAAGAAGTTGCAATTTTTTTAATATATGATGAATATTATTTGATGAATATTTTTTTATGAATAGTTTTTTATGAACAGTAAAAAAATATTATTATTAAATAACCTTTTCTGTGAAATGATTTTTAAAAATTGGACATACATTGTTGTAATCAAGGTGAAAAATGTGGTTCCATAAGATCAATATAATTTTTTGGTGAATAGTATCTTTACCCTTTGGAATATAAATTTCACCCTTATGAATGGTAAATTTACCAATGGAATAGTAACCTCACCTATGGAAGTATAAATATTTTTTAGTAATCTTAAGTGGTAATGTGATATAATAACATCATAGTATAAGTAAATAAATGTTTTAAAAATTATTAGCAATGTATTACTATATTATTTCATTAATTTAATTTAAAATAAAATTAATTTTTATAAAATGGAGTTCAATTTTGAATTCTATACATAAAAAAATTGTTAGGTTGAATTTTTGGGATTTTTCTGAAACAGAAGAATTTTCAATGTATAATAAAAATACAGTTTTGGGTTTTCAGTATGTTTAATGACATCATAACTATGTCATAATGATGTAATGAGTAATATAAGATGACGGGGGAATATTATGGATTAAAATATGAAATTATTTGTCCCAATTTTCCAATACCATGGGAAACTGCGATGGAAAATCCCATGATTTTGCAAATACCACTAATGAGGCGTCCTTTGAAATTAATAAAATATTCCCTCACTTTTTCTATAAATACCCACACATTACTTCCTTTTATTTCATTAAAAACTATTCTATACAAATTTATTCTATTTATACCTCCCAATGAGTCCTCCCAAGGTTTCCTCAATCCCCAAAGGTCCCGATCTAAGAGTTTTAGAAGTTACTCTTCAAGGTAATGGAACCTTTCACCCTCCCCTTTTAGTCATAGACTTCTTTTAAGTTATGTATTTAAATTTCCATTTTTTTAGGTTGGGGTATGTTATTATATATCCTTATTTCTGTACATTTTATGTCAAAATAATTAAAGACACTTTTTCTCTCTTCAACTCATTTTTAAAATTTTTAAGTGACATCGTTAGGCTGCCGAATTTTCGTAAGGGGATTCTCCACTTCTCTTTTCCTTTCAAGTTTTCTTTTATGTGGTATGTATTTTAAGATTCCATAACATGTTCTTATTTATATTTTATTCTTTCCCTATAAAATATTAATATACTTTTAAGAATGGGTGACCCATGTCTCCTCTCTTTTTAATATTTTCTAAAACCATGTTTCATAGTTGTTATGCTACAGAAATTTCATCTCAAAATCTCTCTCTTTTTCTCAAGAACTTATTTTATTTTGTTTATTTGATTACAAAAACCTATTTAATTTATAGGGGTATTAAAAAATACATAAAAATTATTTATTTGACTTTATAATCGACATACATAAGACCCACTTTTCCTTTTTTGGGTTACAAATGACATATTGATCATGTTTTTAAGCATTTTTTAAAACGTTGCGATTTTGATATGAAACCCATTTCTTTTAATATATTTGGGTTATTTATGAAATTTTTGATTATGATCTACGTGGATCACATAAAAATAAATACATATTAAGGTTTCATCCTAATATCACTCTAATGAATTGGGTAAAGAAATTAATCTCTAGAGATGACAAGTTTTACGATACCTTGGTGAATAACCTAGGTAATCTTTACGATACCTTGGTGAATAAACTTGGTAATTTCTACAATACCTTAGTGAATAACCTTGGTAATTTTTATGATACCTTGGTGAACAACCTTTGGTAATTTTTTTGGAACCTTGGGGATGGACATTGGTGATTTGATTATGAATGTCTAAATTAAATGTTGTTGCCACATTTTCAAGTTATGATCCAAGTTCTTATTGTTATGATATTCCTCTTTCTCATTCCTTTATGAAAGTCCTCATGTTCTTATTTATATCTCTCAAGATCACATGTAAAATATATTCCCTTGTTTTCCCTTACTGAGATTTTTGTTCTCATACAAAATTTTTAAATGTTTTTCACAAGTTTTAAGATTGGTAATGACAAAGATGATTCTATGATGAAAGTATTTGAATATTTGTCTTGAAAAGAAACCATTTTTTATTTTAATAGATTTTTTATGAAATTAAAAAATAATGGAGGCCATGTGGACTTATCTACTTTGTAATATTGAAATTTTATGTAATATTTTATCCTAATTATCTAAAAATCTGTAACTAAAATATCTTAAGGAATGAATGAAAATAAATTCTAGTAAAAGTCACTAGAATAAGTTATGTTTCAGGTTGGATCCTTATAGTTGGTATCAATGCAGGGTTTAGATAACCTTGGAGATTATGGTGTTTTCTTAAGGGTTAAGGATATCATCATGGGTTTATAATTTTAAGAACATAATTTTAATGTCTTAGAAACCCCTTTTGAGGCTTCATGATGTGAAATATTAAGGTGAATAATGTTATTTTTGAGACTTTCACCTAATAGGAAATTATGGGTTATTGATTTTTGGGATGTAAAATGAGAGGTATGAGATAACCATTGAGTTTAAAATATTTTTTAGTTATTTTTTAGGATTTATCTCATTTTTGATAATGTTATAAGAATTATATAGTTTTAGAAAAAAGTGAACCTATAGGATGGGTGACAACTCATCACATCCGATAAGGTCGTGGCAATCGAACCCACAACCGAAGGGCAATAAGGATTCATCGCCTAACACTGGACTACATGAAGTCCCTAGTTAGTATGAACTTTTCTTTTTAGTTAAATAGTCTTATATATTTAGAATAATTTTATTTGGGAGATATATGTTTTATCAAATGGATATCCTTAGAATAGGAAAATGATTTGATGATTAAGTGATAAATATTATTTTGGAAGACATTCACAATTTTGGGAACATTATATTATTAAGGTAGATAGAACACTATGGGATCTTAATAGAGTAATGGTTGAATTTTATTTTGGAATAATCTATGTTTTTTATTATAAACATATAGCAATTTGGGTTATTTAAGGAAATGATTAACCTATCATTGAGAATATGTGATTAGGTTAATTACTTTTTAAGTATGATATTTAAGAGTAATCATTGTTATTTGGAGATATATTTTCAAATTTATCTTGGAAGACTATGTGATCAAATAATTATAAATTTTGGTTTTTAATCTTAGTTTGGATTATTTTGAGTAATTTTAAAGACATTTGTTTGTTGAATTGTCTGTGTAGAACTTGGGTATTATTGTTGAATTTTGGAGATTAAAAGTAGTCCATCTCCTTATAAATTATTATTCATTTTGGGGGATTATTTGATCTTTTACTAACCATTTTGGTTTTGGTTAATGTTTCTAGACAGAATGAATAGTTAGATATTTTTTTTTGGTTTAACTGGTTCTCTAAAGTTGATTTTAGGGATTTAGGTCTGACAAATTCATCTTTAATACTCGTATTTTAGAGAAAAGATGAGTTTGTGGTAAAAATTTATTAAAGGATGAAACTCTACATGATAAGTAAGTATGTTTCCTTATGTTCTTATTCAAGATCATAAATAAAATCCTCAACTTTATGAATAGGATATTAAAATAAAAATGCTTTCTGTTTAATTTTCCTACTGTGAAATCAAATAATGTTTAACCCATCATAATTTTGTGGTTTTCAAATTGTAAATTTTCTCATGATCATGTTTTCAATAACTCTCCATCAAAACTTGACGGTTATTTTTCTCTTCCATATACATGTTTTTCTACATAGAACCCTAGTTTGTGTAATCTCAGGGGACCATTGTACATCACTTTCATTATTTTAAAGTAGTAGTTTCATTGACTCTTTTTCTGATATTGGATTTTCAATGAAGTTACCAAGACCAATTTTAGAATTTCAAGGGCCCAATTTCTAAAAGGGGGGAAAGATGTAACATCCTAAGTATTTATAGAATAATACATTTTCATGTATATTAATATTTATGAATAAGATATTAATTTTATGATAAAGGGCATTCTTTTTCAAAAATCGTACTTGACATACAACAATGGGTTTCTTCGAAATCGTACATTGAACACAACATTGAGTTATACAGAAAAATAATACAATATTATTATTATTATTTTAAATAGTAGTTAATTCCTAGTCATTGTATTGGAGGGAACAAAAAGATATAACTAAAATATGATTACACGTGGTTTTTAAATGTTTTTACATTTATCCAATAAATTTTAGAGGCTTAGAATGAGAATAAATCTGATTTTAATCATAAAATACCCTAATATTTTTAAAAGGTAATTTTACCACCTTTTGATGAAGAACCATTTTTAAATATAGTTTTTTTCAATTTTATATGTTCTATTTGATAAAATAAACTTTTTCTATAAAACCAGGATATCAAAATTTACTTTGGTAAAATTGTTGGTAATTTTCTGATAAATTTCATTTTTTATGAATAGTGAAAAATACTTTATTTTAAGTCAAAATTGTCTTTCCATCTAATTTATTTATATAGTTAGATTATATTTTTTATTGTTTTTAAAGTTTAATTAAATTATGTTTTTATAATTTAATCCAATTTTTGTAATTGGTGGTAATATCACATTTAAATTGGACATAAACACATGTCAATCTTTTGATAGTTTTTATTTCTATGTAACTCGCTTTCTAGTTTTGACAACAGGAAATAATTTTAAATTAATTTCTGTAAATTATGTGTTTTGAATTTGAAAAAAAATGGATTAAATTTTTGGAATTAGAAGGTCAAAATTGTGTAAAAAGATATCTTTTATTTTTGGACATTATGAATATTAGCTTCAATCATTATTTTTAATCACCACGGTTAAGGGTAAGTCAGGAAATTAAGAGTAAAAATAAAATTATAAAATTATGCTAACACATGTCATTATTTTATTATATGAGATGGTTTAAAGATTATCATAGAAGCTTGTTTAATTTAATGGATAAATATTCCCATGGAAGCAGGTATAAAGCTTCTCATAAAACCTTGTTGAATTAAAAGTATAAAGCTTCCCATGGAAGCTATTATAAAGCTTCTCATAGAATCTTGTTAAATTAAAAGAACAAATCTTCCCCTGGTATCCATTTTAAAGCTTATCATATAAGATTATTTAATTAAATGTACAATGATTTTTATGGAATCCAGTTTAATTCTTCTCATGGAAGCTTTTTTAATTAAAAGGACAAAGCTTCCCAAGGAATCTAGTTTAAAGCTTCTCTCACACTCATTTTTTAACAAGTATTACATTTTTTAGTATGGGTTTATATAAGTGATCTCTACGACTATAAATAGTCATTATAAAGATAAAACTATTTCCTACATCATGCTATTTTATTTTTAGTTTTTAGACATTAAATATATATATATGTATATTTATGACACAATGATGATGTAGTTATTACCATATTAATGAAATATTCAAATAAATGATATTATAAATATTAAAATAAATATAATATAAAAATTTTGATATTATCCATGAATTTTATGGATAATTGTTAAATTTTATCTTTTAGTTAATGCATTTGGTTTGAAGGAATGAAGTTGTTAGGATATTTTGAAAACAAGTCATGTTATGAATAGTGTCAAAATTAATCTAGGATATATTTTTATATGTTTTCTAAGAAGTTTCAATATTTTATGTATTTAATGAATCATTTTTTTATGAATATTATTTAATTAATAGTGTTTTTTATGAATATTTAAAAATATTATTATTAAATAACTTTTTCTGTGAAATGATTTTTGAAAATTAGATATACATGGTTGTAATGAGGGTGAAAAATATGGTTCAATAAGATCAAAATAATTTTTTGTTGAAAAGTAACTTTACCCTTTGGAATAGTAATTTTACCCTTATGAATGGTAATTTTACTAATGCAATAGTAACCTCACATAAGGAAGTATAAATATGTTTTTGTGATCTTAAGTGGTAATGTGATATAATTATCTCATAATATAAGTAAATAAATGCTTTAGAAATTATTGGTTAATTATTAGTATTTTATTTATTCAATTTAATTTAAAATGAAATTAATTTTTATAAAATGGAGTTTACTTTTGAATATTATACATCAAAAAATGGTTAGGGTGAATTTTTGGGATTTTTCTGAAACAGTTGAATTTTTTATGAATAGTAAAAAATACAGTTTTGGGTTTTCAGTATGTTTAATGACATCATAACTATGTCATAATGCTCTAATTAGTAGTATAAGATGATGGTATAATATTATGGATTAAAATATTATATTTGGTTCCCCAAGTGGCCAATACCATGGCCAAACACCGTGGGCAAGCCCATGGTTTTTCAAATACCACTAATGAGATGTCCTTTGAAATTAATAAAATATTCCCTCAATATTTCAATAAATACCCACTAATTCATTAGTTTTATTTTATTAAAAATCATTATCCATAAATTTATACTAGTTATACTTCCCAAGGAGTCCTCCCATGGTTTCCTCAAGCCCCCAAGGTCCTGATCTAAGAGTTTTAGAAGTTACTCTTCAAGGTAAGGGAACATTTCACCCTCCACTTTTAGTCAGAGACTTATTTTATGTTATGTATTTTAATTTCCATTTTTTTATGGTGGGGTATATTATTATATAACCTTATTTATTTAAATTTAATCTTAAAATTATTAGAGTCCATTTTCTCTCTCTTCAACTAAGTTTCTGAATTTTTAAGTGACGACGTTAGGCAGCCAAATTTTCATAAGGGAATTCTCCACTTCTCTTTTCCTTCCAAGATCTATTTTATGTGGTATGTCATTAAATTTTCCATAACATGTACTTATTTACATTTTATTATGTACTTATACTATATTATGAGACTTTTATGAATGGGTGACCCATTTCCTCTCTGGTTTTAATTTTTTCTAAAACCATGTTTCATAGTCGTTATGCTGCAGAAGTTTTGTCTCAAAATCTATCTCTTTTTCTCATGAACTTATTTTATGTTGTTTATGTGATTAAAAAATATATTTAATTTATAGTGGTATTAAAAAATATATAAAAATTATTTATTTTATTTTTTAATCGACATACATAAAAACCACTTTTCATTTTCTTGGGTTATAAATGACATAATGATCATGTTTTTAAGCATTTTTTAAAATGTCACAGTTTTGATATGAAACCCATTTCTTTTATTCTTTTTTAGTTATTTATGAAATTTTCAATTATGATCTATATTTATCACATGAAAATAAATAAATATTAAGGTTTCACCCTGATAGTACTCCAATGCATTGGGTAAAGAAATTAGTCTCTAGATATAACATGTTTTACGATACCTTAGTGAATAACCTTAGTAATTTTGATGATACAATGGTAAATAACTTTGGTAATTTTTACGATACCTTGGTGAATAACCTTGTTAATTTTTATGACACCTTACTGAATAAAATTTTTAATTTTTATGATACCTTTTTGAATAACCTTGGTAATTTTTACAACACCTTGGCGATAGACCTTGGTGATATGACACCTTCTGGATGGACCATGGTAATATGATTATGGATGTCTAAATTAAATGTTATAGCAACATGTTCAAGTTATGATCCAAGTTCTTATTTTTATCATATTCCTCTTTATCATACCTTTATGAAACTCCTAGTGTTCTTATTTATATCTCTCAAGATCACATGTAAATTTTTTTCCCTTGTTTTCCCTTACTGAGATTTTTGTACTCATCCAAAGTTTTTAAATGTTTTTCATAGGTCTTAAGATTGGTAAGGAAAAAAGATGATTCTATGATGAAATTATTTGAATATTTTTCTTAAAAAGAAACCATGTTTTATTTTAATATTTTTATAATGAAAAAAAAGAATGGATGGAGTATAGACTTATCTACTTTGTAATATTGAATGTTTATGTAAAAAATTTCCCCAATTCTCTAAAACTATATACCTAAAAGACCTTTTAGAATGAATGAAAATTGATTTTAGTCAAAAGTCACTAGAATAAGTTATGTTTAAGTTTGGGTCCTTATAGACAGGAGTAGATTCCATTTTTTGTGACAGTTAAATAACCTTCAACATTGTAAGTAATTCTTCTTTTCATTCCACAAATGAAACACATTGGGTTAAAATATCACATTGTCTAAGATGTGGTGGAGAAAGTAAGTGTGGAAATGAAAAAAAATTACACTAAAGAAAATCTGGAAGATTTCCTAACAAAGGCGATTAACAATGATAAGTTTAGATAGTAAAAATCCTCGAGAGGCCTCACTGATACATGAGCAACATGGTTTGGTAGATAGAAAGCTGTGTGGATATGTGATTGGTTCTCAATAAAATTGACAAGTCAGAGAAGTTTTAAAATCAGTTCATTCCATGAATGATGCTACCCCCTCCTTTGTTAAAAATGGGAAGTTGGTGGTAGGTGTTTGGTGGGAAACCCCCCAAACCCACCAATGGGAGAAAGCAGCAATCAGGGGGTGAGGCTTTCATATAAAAGGAAAGAGACTCCTCTATTTTTATCATCTCCTCATCAGCTTCATCTTCTCATCATCGGTTCTTCCTTAGTTTGAGCTTTATATGTGAGGCAGTTTCCCCACTTATTCTAGAGAGATATTTACAAGGGTTTTCTCCTTGTAATAATGAGGGAGTGTGTACCCACTTTTACCCATAGTGATCCTTCTATTTTTCTCATGATTTTTTACCCCTTCCATTTTGGGGGCTTTTACACATTACATACAGTGTCATTTATTTCTGTACTTTTCACTTCATTTTATCTCGTGATTATCATTGCACCAGTGGGCCAATAATTTTTTATAGTCCCAACAGGACACCGATTGAATCTTTGGGTTCAGCCGGGGAATGTATAGGTCTTCTTTCCCCACTGGTTCCAAGGGTTGGAGGGTTAGCCGATTGATGTGAAGATTCAAGGTATGGCCTATACTTAGGTTTGTTGGGTCAGGTGGGAAAGGTGAAATATTGGACATGGAGGGAGACAGATTTCTAACCACCTATTGAATATATTTCTTCTTTCTCTTCTGGAGGAGCTTGGATTCCATATATAGGGAGGAGAGAGGTGGGAAATTGATAGAGACCTTTGTTCCTGAGGACCAAACTCTGGTGTCACAATAGACCTAGGAAACCAGATCAAGTGGAACCCTCATAGGGATGGTTAAAAAATCAACATGGGTGGGTCATGTTATCAAGTCATCATGAGATTAGGTGGCCTCATTCGTGATGCCATAAGTTTGTTGGTTATCAATTTCAGTGCATTTTACGGCTCAAGTAACTCCATCAAGGAGGAATCCATAGCCCTCTTTAGTGGTCTGTCTTTATGGAATCTATATAACATCAACATTGAAGAGATTGAATCTAAATCAAAGCTTCTTGTGGGATTTATTCAGTACATCACCAACCCCCCGTGGGACCTCATCTACCTCATTAGGAAATGAAAGTCTCTCATTTGTAATGGAATGAAACTAAATCATAATTTTAGGGAGGGGAACTTCACTATAGTTATCCTTTCCAACAAAGGAGTTCTTGATGAAAGTAGTATCCTCTACTATAACCTTAGATCCCTTCCCAGTGATTGTAAGCTCATTTTCAGTGGTGATGCACTCGACCTTCACCACTACCACCCCCTTGACTTCTTGGTCCTTGGAATCTTGTTTTGGATTTAATCAATAAATACTTATAGTTGAGTAGGTGATATCTTTCATTAGATCCTTGGAATGAATTGGACGGTTATCTATAAAGATAATATTTATTTATATAATCAAATATATCAATTCCTTTCTCTAGAGGTAAACATCACATCATCTAGGGTGGCTGAGATCCATAGCCTTGTAGGGAAGGACTTATTTTTCTAAAAATTGTATTGATCTGCTATTAGATAACTATTTTTTTATGTTTTCAATTGGGGTTCATATTGTAATCTTCAAATGGTAGTGGATAGGCATCTGGAGGTTTTTCTATAATTATATTTCTCACATTACCCTCTAGTGGGACGTAGAGTTATCTATTGATTTATACCTTTATATGAGCCCCATTTCTATGACATCTTATCATATAGATTGCATCAAATTGGTTTAATTGATGGAATTGTTTTATGAAAATAAAATAATAAGATTTATTCATCTAATAATATCACCGTGGGCATCACTAGTTCTCTTTGTATAGAATATAGATGAGAGCCTATGGAATTTCAATGTTTACTAAAAGATCAATCAGGTGATATTCAATAATATATAATTATTGCCTTATATTTATGATCTATTTCAACATCTCAATTGAGTGAGATGGATTCCAAAGTTTGACCGTAGATTTGGATATCACCTATAGTGAGTAAATCATGTGGATATTATTATGATGAAATTAAATGTCATTTATGGGATTTATGAGTACCTATTTATTCTATTTTTCCTTACTAAGGCCCATGTAGTTATCATGGAATTGATGAATCAGATCATCCATAAATATCCCTACACCTTCATTACTATTTTTTTAAAGGATATAATAGTTTATTCTAGTATCACTAATACAAAACAAGGTTTTTCCAAAACTAGGGATTTAACAGCGCTAGCTAAAAATGTTGTTAAAACCCCCTTTATCATCGCTAAAAAAGCGTTGTTAAAGGGGGACTTTAACATTGCTTTTTTTAACATTTTTAAAGAAGGTATTTAATGGTACTAAAAAGAACTGTTAAATGGGGCCCTATCAGAGCTTTTTTATAAGCGCTCATAAATGATGTCGTTTATCAGCCCTTGTAAACAAGTGCTGATAAAGGGGGGTTTATTAGGAGTTTTTTACCAGCATTGTTAAAGACCCCTCCCCCCTTTAACAGCACTTTTTTACAAGTGCTGGTAGAAGTATACTTCAAAAATAAATATTTAATTAAAAATATATATTAATATATAAATATATTTATACTGATATAAATATAATATATATTTTTTTAAATATGTTTTTGATAAGGTAAATAGGCATTTACACATAATATATAAGATATTTAGTGAAGATGGATTAAAAAATAATTAAAAAATATATTTTTAATTAATAATTTTCGTTTTTATTATGGAGTAATAGTCATTTTATATCAATTTAAAGATAAAAATTCAAAAAATTAATAAAAGATTTAAAATAAGTTGAAAAATTAACTCCAACTTCAAAAAGGCATAACTTTTGATCCAAATGTCAGTTTGGGATCTATCACATATCAAATCGATGCCTGCAAGGATATCTATGATGTTTATTTTTGGTACCAGATATTTGAGCATTGTACCTCTTTTTTTCCCAAAAATAACCAGAAGGCCTCTGAAATAGTGTTTTTAGTCGTCGACCTCGATTTCATAAAATTCAAACGGTTATAACTTCTGATCCAAGTGTATGTTCAACATGTACCACATACCATATTGAATCTTGTTTCATGATATTTGATTTTATTGGTTTTGGCACTAAAAAAGGAGTCTCAAATCAAATTTTATGGTCATTTTAGTGTTTTTTGGGTTTTTAGGGTTTCTTACCTTTTTATGATTTATTTATTTATTTATTTATTTCTTTATTTTATTACTTATTTATTTATTTATTATTTATTTATTTATTTATTTATATTTATATTTATATTACTTATTTATTTATTATTTTTTTCTTTATTTATTTATTTATTTATCTATTATTTATTATTTATTATTTATTATTTATTAATTTTATTATTAATTTATTATATATTTAAATAAATATATGTATATATATATATCACACACACAAACACACATATATTTTGTAAATGTATTTAAAAATAATCATATAAATATATGTACATATATGTGTAAAGATATATATAAATAAAAAAATATATCATTAAACAGATAGAAAAACAACATAGATTAGTGGTAAAGGCATTTCATCTTCAAAGGAGAGGTGCATGGTTCAAATCCATGCACGCGCACATGAGGCTATAAATTTGGAAATTACTGATAAAGGGAGGATGAAAATCATTGATAAAGGTGGGGTGGTGCGTTATTGCAGTGGTCATCAAAGTGATCATAAAGGGGTCGGATACTCTGGATGTATGAAATTCTTTTTACCCCCTTTAACAGTGATGCTTTTATCAATGCTAAAAAGGTTCTATTAAAGACCCTCTTTAATAGTGATAAAAATCATTGTTAAAAGGACCCTTTAATAGTGCAAAAAATGCACCGATAAAGGAACCCTTTAACTACGCTTTTTAGCGCTATTAAAGGGGGTATTTAACAGTGCTTTTTTAGTGCTGATAAAAGTTTCAGGCATTTAACAGCACTCAAATTACCAGTGCTTTTTTAGCACTGATAAAGGAATATTCTAGTGTTGTTAAAGGTCTTTTTTGTAGTAGTGTATAATAAAAGAACATGCGGATTATTTTGTTTTTTAATTTAGAACCCTAATTCAACATAGACTATATTTTATGTTGTCTAAATATCAGTTCTAAACCCAACAAGTAAGATTTTTAGGTCAAGTGGTATTTTAGAAAGGAATTTCTATAGATCATTAAATGATATATTGGGAGAGAAACTAGATTTTATTCAATATTAGGAGCTTCTTGGATTGAGTTATATATTTTAGGATTTCTCATTATTAGAGTCTCCCTTGACCACTTTGACTTGAGATATAGTATGAATTGATTTTTGTGAGAAATTATTGTGGCCCTAAATTTTTTTTTTCACACATTTGAATATTTTAATGAATATTTATAGAGTTGTGCATGGATTCAGTATGGAATAATATGGCCTAGAGTGTCTCAGTGAAAATATATTAAAATGTTAAATATATTATATCATGTGCATAAATATTTCCTAAAATAATGGAATAACACTATAATGATTTCTCAAAAGAGAAATATGAAATTCCATTAAATATTAAATTCAAATTTTAACCTAGTAATGACATAACTTTCTTTCACCTCAGGTTTTTGCTTTAAGAGTGGTCATGGGAGGATTAATAAAATGTTAAATTCTTTATTTGTTTTTTTTTGTTTCTTTATTTATTTTCTTGTTTATTTATTTATATATTTATTTATTACGTGGTTTAAAGATAATCCCCTTCCATTTAAACTATGTTATTATGAATTCCCTAGGGTTATCCACAAAACCCTAGAGGGAATGAGATATTGAGTGGAGATCATGTTTTTTTTATCATGGGATCATGGATCAGGTACCATGAGGATCATCATCAATAAGGGAGATATTAGATCTTTCTAATGACAATGATGTAGAAACGTTCTTCACCAATGATCAATCCAAAATCGAGGTAAGGAGTTGTTATTGTGGTTTTATCCTCATTTATGAATTTTGAAAAAATTGAATTAATTCTTTCTAGATTAATTCTTGGGTTGGTCTACAATGGTTTTTCCAATTTCTAATTTCTCTTCCTAGATCTACGAATTTTTTATTTATTTCTCACAAGTCCTTTCTACTTTGGTAATACATCATCGATTAGATTCTATCAATGATAGAAAAATGATAATGGACATCAATTAAAGCTTACTTTGTGTTGGGATCCTTTCTCCCTCCATTATTGGAATTTTATGTCAGTTATTAGTTAGTCAGTGATTTGATGATACCCTAAAGGACCAATAATTTTTAGTTTGTTCCTTGATAAAAGTGATCATGGTCATGGGTTCTATTTTGGGTTTTAGATACATGATGGAGGAGTGTTAGTGATGATGTGAATCTAATGATTGATTGAGAAATGGTGGATCTATGAGCTGGGTTGAGTGGATATCTCTTGAGGAGTAGTGATGGGTGATTCTAAGCACGGGTTGTTGGAATATGACCACCATAACAACAATGGTCTGATGTTGGCATGAGAACAGTGGTTTCTGGGAGCTCGTCCACTTAAAACCTTAGATGGGGATGATGGTGGAATTTTTTGTAATCAAAGGTTGAACCTAAAATTCTACCAGCCATTGATGTTAGACAACTCCCTTAAAAGAGTTATGGACATGTATTCTGGAATATCTGAAGGTATGGGTAGTGTGTGGGAAAATAGGCATGAACGTGAAGGAGTTTCTATGAAATCTCAATATAATTGGCTTTTATTAAGAATAACACCCACTATGTAATCCCCTCTATGTAGAATCTAGAGTTTCATGTTGAGTTAAATATCACATTCCCTATTGTCCTCCATATATCATGTGACACCTAGCTTATGAGCTCAATGTATATGGGGAGTACACAACCAGGAGGCCCATGTGACACCACATGCTAGGTGGTGGGATCACACACTATGTAACCCCATTTTAAATTACTCAATGTGTATAGGAAGTAAATTAATAGGAGGTCGTGTGACCCCACATGCTATTTATGTTGGGGAATATTTCATGTACTTCTAAAAATGCATAGGCCCAAGGCCAGGCATGACTAGTGTGCACAAGAACAGTTGATTTACATGGTCATAGCCATTGTACTTGGGGATATGAAAAATTACACAAGCTAAAGAAGAAGGCATGAATAGATCTCTAATCAATCTCCACACACCATGTATCATAAAAGAACATGTTGTGTTTATGGATAATTACAATTAATGTGAGACTACGAGACATGATTAGTTCCAAACTCAGAGAGACATGTCATGTGCCCCTTAGGACTTGTTTTGTACTTCTTAAAGGAAATTTTAGAGACCTTGTTATCTTTATAAGAGAGTATTTATGAGCTTGGGTGATTTCTTTTGGACCATTTCAGCATAGAATAATGTTTTTTAGGTGTGTACCCTTGGTCCATCCCTTAGAGGGTATAGTTAGACGTTACATCCTAAGCTTATGATGTGATCCAGTCTACATGATTATTCTCTGATATAGTCATGAATCTGTCTATGTACTCTAGAGTGTGATCCTCTGTCATTGCATCCCTTGGTTGGGTCTGGAATCTCATTACTAATTATCATGGTGTTTGATCCCTATCTTAGAGGGTTTACTATGGGTAGGTTTAGGAATCCCCCATAGGCCCTAGGTGAGATCCCCTATCTATTTATCATCAGCTATTATCATCCAGAAAGTTATAGTCTGATAGAGTGAGTATCATAGATGCGAAATCTCATTTTCCATGGTGCTTATTTGCGGAAAGACCTAACTAGTATGACTTTTTAGATGACTTTTATCAGTGATAGAAAGACTAATATAGAAATTTCTCCTATGTGAGTGTTACTTATGTGCCTCTAGTAAAATATGAGGCTAGAAATCATGATGTGACCTTTCCATTGAGACTTTTTGTCTACATTTGATAATATTAGGGTTATTATTTCATTATTATCTCACATTATGATTAGAAATACTTTATGGTGATGTTTTGAATACTATTTATTTGTTGATTTTTGTTTGGTGATTTTTTTAGTTTCATGATAGGTATGTATATACTTACACATGCATGAGATATACCTAAACAATTCATTTATTATACATACAGAATGCCTTTCATTGGAGTCCTAGGTGGATCAGGAGTAGGTGGAGCTTTGTTGGAACTTATTTTTTCTAGATGGACCTTATATTGATCCATGAGATTCATTTGGGTAACTTCCCCCATTTTGTTAAAACATTGGTTTCTTTTTTAGTTTTTGTGGGATAGTATTTGAACTTTATTATTTTACTTTACTACTTGTTAAACTCTAATGTGGGATATATGTTATGAATGCATTTATAATATGATCTATTTATCTTTCTATATTATTCTGGTGTATAGAGATACATGTGTGTGTGTGTGTACTTTTCTCTATGGACTCCCATGTGTGTGATATTCCTATTCAATGCTGGTATCCATCCCCTAGCATATTGGTGGAGCGTTTAGTGGGACATTCTCAACTTATTGTGGGCTAGGAGGGCCTTGGTGGTTCAATTCATGAAAAATTCATATATGGGGAGGGCATCATAGGACCAGAGTTTAGAGATTGTCTAACTATAAGGATTGTTTTGATAATTAGGGCAATAATGTTAAATTGTTTTTGTATCTCATGCCAAGAAACCTAGTATTGGTATGGAATCCAACTGATCCATTCACCGAGACTTAGATAACCTACTTCTTGACAACATACTTGTATAAACTAGTTATAGGAAAAACATTAGTACATTAATCATATAGTAAAGGGTTTTGGTTTCCATTCCATTATTGACTCATCTCACCAAACATACTCTTTTGACTATGGTGCATCTTGCCTATCGTTGGATGCCTCTGAATAGATAGCCTACTATGATTTCATAGAAAGATCACAATTATAATTTTCTTGGTGATCAGGCTTTAGCTTATGAACCTATATAGGATTTGGTTCCTCTGGGTGGATATAAAGAGATGTATCCACCCATTCAGTAGCATACTGACCCACCTCTGGTATTTCTGGTGGATTATCTCTATCATATTACGTATTAGTTTATTTCAATGGTACCGATAGATCATGAAGTTTTACTAAGTGAACATTGTGAGTTTTTTTATAGATGTCACCCATTATTTATGGTGATATAAACTCCCTTCTTGAGTGGTATAGGACTAGCTTGAGCCTGTGGTGTGAGTTTTCAAATTGGTTGGGACCCCTCTTGATGGTGTTCTTGGAAGAGAGATTTATCCAAGGTAATATAGGGCATAGATAGATCATTTTTTGGTGATTTTTGACATAAATTTAGGCATGAAAGGAATAGATAGAAATCCCCCACTAAGACAGGTTCTTGTGATGTGATTTAAAATTGTTCAGGAGAGTCAATTCCACCCAAACTCGATAGCGTTGAGGTATAAAATATTAGTTCCATTGAATTTTATTTTTGAGGTCTTATGGATATGATAAGGTTTATAATATATCACTAGTTGTGGTAAATAAGAGGGCCATGTAAAGGATAGGTCCAAGATTTATAATATTGTGACCCTGTGGCTTTGAGTGTGGTTTGAGGTATAGCATGTGTCTTCCCTACTTCAGCTGCATTTTTAGCATAGAGTCATAAGACACATTTCCCTAAATATATCCCTTGATTGTGTACTAGAAATTCCAGTGGATAATCTTTGCATGAACCCTATGTTTAGAGGCTTCAGCAAGGAATATATAGTGATCAGACACTTCTTTTAATAGTGTAATCTGACTCTGGAAGGAGAGAGATCATCTCTAGCATATTTATATAGTAGTAGTGAGACCCTAAGATGTTTTCCTTGGTATGAACTATTTTACTACTACCCATTCTTATATTATTATTTCTAGTGATGTTTTTAATGTGTACAAGTTAGTGGGATGTAATTTTCCTTCATTGGTGAGAAGGAATCCCATGCAGAGCTTAATGAGATCATGTGTTGGAGGATACAACTTATTTATTATCATTTGGCTAGTATGACCCTTGGACCAGTGAATTCTATGAGATTCCAGTTTATTAAAGTGGTTGAGGAGAATGAGTATATTATCCCTGAGGATGTTTAAGGATCACCACCCATTTAAAATATTGTATTATTCTTAGAAATGAACCAAGGACAGTTTGATATTTTTTTAGAATATTGGATGACCCTATGTAGTTTAAAGAGTTGAAGGTGTGGTCGGAGTATCAATAAATCATGAGATTTATTAGACCTAGTGTGTTTCCCTTAGTAGCCCAGTATTGTTCTCCTGAAAGGTTGATGAGATATTCAGGGTTAGGTGTGGATTGATATCATCTGAACTAGGTAATTTTCTGAAAGGAGTATACACCCCTAAATCGATGACTTCTTCGACCAGTGTATAGGGGTGAATTGGTTCTTACAGTTCAACAATAGGAAGGGTTTTCACCATCTTCGGGCTCGAAAAGAGTATATACTAAGGGTATATTTCTTGTGCCTCTATGGTTTCCTTGAGTTCATGATGATAACTTTCAGGATTTGGGATTCCCCATTTGTGTTTGTGAGACTTATAAAACTAATAATTCAATAATTATAGGACAAATTTATGGTATTATTATTTGATGAAATCCTTATATACAAAGTTTTATAGGTGGAACATGAAAGGAACTTGAGGATGGTTTGGAACATGATCTAAGAGTACTATCTTTATGGGAATCTCTTGAAGTATCAATTCATGATTCAAGAGGTCCACTTATTGGGATATGTCTTTTCATACATGGTAGTGATATTATACTTTAAAAAGGTTAAGAAAATTCTAGCTTGAGAGCCACCCAATGGTGTGTCTTTTGTATAAGATGATCAAAATAAGGTTTTTCATCCACTGTTATTAAGAGAGGTGATAAAGAATTTAATCTCTTAACAGTTGATCATTAAGGATGAGTATAGGGAAACATATCTCCAATCAATGGTAACTTCCCTCTGCTTATTCAGTAGGTCAAAGAGGAAAAACTTAGGGATATAAATAAGGAGATCTTATATGAATAGATATCCATTAAAAATGGTCTTGATGGATTTTATATAGGTGATGAGCACATAATATTTGTTTGAGAATAAAAGATGACACAATTCATGCTATGAGAGGAATTTCTAAGATGTTTTCATAATTTTTTATTGAAATACATCTACTACAGGTGAGTATATACCATAATCATTTGGTATCTAGTTTGGTTTATAAGTATGTTGTAACCTATTTCTAAGATTATCTATTGACACCTTACCAATCAGTAGGTGAAGTCCAAGGTGCCTGTATGGAAGTGGAAATGGGTAGGTATATTTATGGGTTCTGTGTAAGTATTCCATGATTAATGAGTGTTCATGATGCAATCAGAGTGATCAGAGTGATCATAGATTAACACAACATGTTTCACCACTTCCTAACCATACAAGTGTAAAGCTTAGTGGGGATTTTGAGATTCTTATGCATAGAAAAGGTAGTCTAGTTTCATAGAGATTCCTTAATGATCATTTCACACAACCAAAAAAATGCCCCAATTAGAGGGGGGTTTAGTTTAAAAGGGGTTATAACCCACTCTAAACACATTAGCAGTAGTTATGGAGATTCACCACTAATGTGTACACCCTTTCTTGAATGGGTATGTTTTGAAGAAGTGGTAGTAAACTTGGCTCTAATTTAGAGGTGATTATTTTAGAGGTGGTTTAAACCCCCTCTGTACTGAGCTAAAATTCAAGAAAATAGATGTTTTAGAGTCGGTTTTGACCACCTGTAATGTGAATTTTGTGTTTAGAGGAGGTTATAACTACCTCTAAATTGAAGAAAATTAGAGGCGGTTACCTCCAACCACCTTTAATGTTCACATTATTGTTTTGGTTTTCATCTATTTTTAGCACCCTCACCTACACAGGGACTCCACTAGTCCCATATACAACCCCCCAATGTGCCCCACATTGTCAACCCAAACACCACCCTTGTCCTGCAAACAACCCCCAAGGCAACCCACATTGTTAACCCAAACACCACCCTTGTCCAACATACACCCCCAAAATCCCACTAGGGTCCCGTAGACAACCCCCAGGAACCCCACAGGCCCAATCCTTGTCCACAGACACCACATAGACCCCTCCCATTCTCAGTGGAAACCCATATTCATGCCTCTATTTATCATTCAACAGGGCTTCAACGCCCATCATATTTCCCGACTGACGCAACCTTACATGCGTTGAGACCCACACCCACACGCATGCCCCTGATTCCATCTAAAAATTAGACACCCATAGGAATTGAACTTGATACCATCAATAAAGGCTTCCTTCCTACACATGAGCCTTAGCCCGGTTGGTAAGGACTCCGTAAGTGCATCCAAGCGACCAGGGATCAAATCCAGGCAGAGGTAGAATTTCCGAGTACTGTAGTAGGTACTGTAGAAGCACTGTAGCAGGTACTGTAGCGGGAACTGTACAGCATTGTAGCAGGTACTGTAGCGGAACTGTAGCAGGCACTGTTTGGCACGGTAGCAGCCGGGAATATTCCCCTGTTTGGGCCTTCAGGACACCGATTTGGCCCCTCAGTCCTTTAAGGACTTCGGGCCACCTAGGCCTTCGGGTCAGTAAGGGCTTAGGGCCACCTCAAGGCCTTCGGGACACCTTTAGTGTAGATGCAAACCAGAAAACCTACAAGGAACAAGCTCTAAAAGGAGGATGAGCAAGGAGATCTCACCATAGGAGAGCTAAACAGATTGCAAGAATGAGAGGGTATGGAACCTGCCATCGGGACAAGCCTGTGCATGCTTGGGAATGCCCAGCCGAACAGCAATGCGAAGGTGGAGAGATGATTTCACGATGAAGATGCTTGGGAGGAGCAGTTCCATGTAGTTAGTGTGGGTTGTATTTAATGTCTGAAGCCTATGGGCAATGAATTCCTCCAAGGCCTACAGGCTATGTGATACTTACGCCTATAGGCCTTATAAGGGTTCCACCTCACCCCTTGAAAGGTGTATTATCAAAATCAATAAAAAAAATTAAGGCCTTCGGACCATTAGAGGAGAGTAAAGGCTTCCTCCCATAAACCAATCCACCTAGATAACTTTTTTAACATATAAAATACTAATAATATACTTAGATACATAAATATATGATAATATATGATAAAATATCATATTGTGTGTGTGTGTAGAAATATAAATAATATAATATTTTTGTGTATATATAATATATTTGTGTATAATATTAATATATAATATATATTTTTGTATAATATATATATATATATATATTATCTGTGTATATATAATATATATAAATAGTTATATTTACATATATAAATATATATTTATACATATATTTATAAATACGTTTATATTTGTGTGTGTGTGTGTGTGTTTACATATTTATATAATATTTAAGGATATAATATAATTATAATATATTTAAATTTATATTTATAAAATTATTTTTATATACTTATATATATGTCTCTATGTGCAAAAATATTATTATTAATTATTGTTATTATTACACCTATTTTTTAAAATATGAAAATTATATGTTGGTTTTATAAATAATATACATTTATATGTTTTATGATTTATATTATAAATATATTATATTAAATACATTTATATGATATATTTATGTATGTAATTATGTACACTTATATTATATCATGCATGCACACACACTCATATATATACACAAACAAAATTAAATACATTCACATAATTGCAAATATATCATATAATTAAATGATATATATATTTACTAAATTAATTTATAATTAATATGGTATACTATAATATATATATATATATAATAATTATATAACATATATACATTTATATATAATAAAATATTTTATAATATAATATAATATATATATATATAATATATTTATATTTATATTTATATTTATATTTAATTTTTCTATATTATATATATTTTTATACATAATATGGTTTAAATGTATTCATACATAAATCAAAATAAAAATGTTTTTAAAATAATATATATATATAATATAAATCATAATATAAATATATAGTATTTATAAAACAATATATAAATTTTATATATTTGGATAAATATATTTATAATTAAATTTCTATTATGTATACCAATATTTATATATGTATAAATTTTTTTATATGTATAAGTATTTTCTTAAAGTATTTATGTAATTTCATTATATATATGTGTGTGTGTGTGTGTGTTTATAATGCATTTAAATACATTTATATAATGTGTATATGTAATATATATATATACACACACACATATTCACACACATATATATATATATTAGAATTTGAATTTATATGTGATTGATTTTAAAAAAATAAATAAAAATTCAGAGGGGATTAAAAAACCCCTCTAATTAAAGGGGTTAAGGAAGGTTCATGAACCTATACTAATTTCTTGAATTATAATGGTTTTAAAACCCCTTCTAATTTCATAAATTATAAGAGGATAACAACCCCTTCTAATATATTAAATTGGAAGGGGTTCAACCCCCCCCCCCCCCCTCTAATGTAATAAATTTGAAGCGGTTCAAAACACTCTCTAATGACATAAATTTGTGGGGGTTCAAACCCCCCTCTAATTTCTTAAATTATAATGGGTTTAAAACCCCCTCTAATCTAAGATATTAGTGGGGGTTCATGAACTATCTATAATTTCATAAATTAGATGGGGTTCAAGCCCCCCTCTAATCTCATACATTAGAGGGAGTTCAAACCCCCCCCCCCCCCCCTCTAATTTATGATATTAGAGGGGGTATTAAACCCCCAATATTTTGATTTAAAAACAATATATTATACATGTATACTATAATATCCAAATGAATATAATATATATATAATGCTTCTAATATTCATCCAAACATATAGCTCTACTAATTATTAAATTTACAACTGTTTTAACATAACTGCCTCTAAAAATACATCCTAATATTTAGAAAATAATGCTAAAAAGTTTAGATGGGGTTGTGAACCCCATCTAAATTTGATTATTAGTTGGGGTTGTGCATAACCAACTCTAAAAAACCATAGCTAATTTTCTCTTTTTTCTAGTTTTATTCCATGATTCTTAATTCATTTAATAATTGTGGAGAGGGTTATGGGAGGCTATGGGACTTGATTTTGGTCAAGCATAATGTTTCTACCCCATAAATATGTCTATGAAAATTGGACCATTCTAGTGTTGGAGAACATTCATGGGGTTTTCATGTCAGTTTTGTTCATAGTCGATAGGATCATCTACCAGTAGTGGATTTTTCATATTACAATAGTTACTACTCTATAATTTCTGTATCAAAATTCATGGACATGTACAGGATACCATGTAAGTCACTAATGTAATGTTTATAGCCCAAACATTAGAGTTTATTGAATCAGGTTTGGTGAATGAAATGGTAGTGAAGGTGTGGTTCATCTAGGGGTGGATGAGGATTACCTAAAGATGTTAGGGTCCTTTACAAACCAATGGAGAAGGCCTTTTGATATCAAAAATTTTATCATTTGTTCAAATAAATCTCACCACTTTGTGGTTTAAATATAATTGGATATCATTTTAGGATATCTCTGATGTTCATAGGACCTTTTTCAGTAACTGCAATGTGTTAATAAGATGGAATACTGCTTATCCCCACCACTGTATTTATATTGGGTACATGGTTTTTTAAATGTCTCAACTAGGAGATATATTCCTGACACATCACACGTTGTAAACCTGGGTGAGATGGAAATTGAGGGTGAGTTACTATTTTGAGGTTCTCGGTGGCGTTTGAGAACTGTAATGAGAAGAACATTCATTGGAATGTGTTTTCCTAGGGTTCATCTCGTGATAGTGAGAGATACCAATACAAGTAGAGTACCTTCATGTGTGACTACGTTTTTTCTTTGGGGTCGTGGGTATAATTTTGAGACTCCAAAATTTTAGTGTAACACATTGGAATAATTTAAAGAATACTTTAAGGGTTGGGCATGGAGTCAGTATGGAATTTAGGGGTCAGGAGAGCCTCGGTACGGATACACTAAAAAAATATAATGTATCACCAATGCACAATTTTTTTGAAATAATGGAATAACTTACGAAGATTGTACTAGATTAAAAATATTATACCTCTATTAAATTTTTAATGTGGGTATTACCATAGTCGTGATATACCTTTTTTGAGTGTTAGGAATATTTCTTAAAAGTGTCCATGGGAGGATTATTAAATAAATAATTAATTAAATTTATTATTTATTAAATGTTATAAACCTAATCATCCTCTATTTAAACCCTATTATAGAAACTTTCATAGGCTGGCTAGAAATTATTTTTTATTTTATTATCAAATTAATTTTAAGGGAAAGTGAGCAACCCCAAGTCCATCAAAATACAAACAACAACAAAAAACTCTAAACAAATACTGGTCCTGCCTCTACCTAGCAGCTCAGCATTAAAAAGCCTCCACTAAAGCATGAGACTCGGAAAATAGTCTCGTACAAGGATGCATGGGCACGGTACCTCTGTCCAAGCCATACCCTCTCAGTCTTCCACTCCAAGTGATATGCAGAGGCGACGACCTTGTGCTCTAAACCTCATCTAAGGAAAGACCATAAAACTTGTTGGAAAAACCTGAAAACACCACGATACACACAAACTGAAGAAGAACTTCCACCTATCCAAACGTCTCCAGAAGAAGAGAGCACCCCAGTATTAGTCAAATAATGGTAAAGCATCTTTTTTGAAAAACAGCTCAACTCTACCTGTAACTGTATCTCTAAACAACCTCAAGGATATAGCGGATACCTGGGTGTGCGGGTCTCCCCTTACTAGGGCTTCAAGCGAAGAGGTCAGTTTGTCCCAGACCTGTATATACTCCTCCAGTCTAATTATCCCCTTATTGAAGCCCCAAACCAGGATCGTGTCCTGTTTGTCGACCTAAAAATATTATTCTTCATTAAGCTTCACTTCAATGTCCCGACCCATCATCTTGGCCGCTTCCTCTTCCGACGCATTGAGAAATAACACCTGCTCTATCACCTCATCATCTGAACATAAAATCAACTCTAAGGGAAGTGCATAATGGCTAGGAGGTTCCAATTGACCCCTGACCCCACTGTTCAACTTCTCATCCAATTTCTTTTTTGCTGACCGAGTCTTCATGGGAGGTGGTAAAGATGTGTGATCCTTCCTGCCCATCCTCCTCCTATTTCTCTTATTGATCCTTGGACTGGACTCCCCATTAGATAAACTCTTCTGGTTTGCAATGTGTTCCCCCACCCCAAAGCCATTGAGATTCTTCCTGCTTGTCTCCTCTCCCTCAACCGCAACCTGTGCTACATCTCCCGATCCTACCTCCACCAAACCATCAAACCTATTACCCAGGGGGATTGGGGTCTGAGTTGAGGAGCCCTCACCCCCTTGCCTCCCCATACTGACATCTTCCCCACCCTTCCATTATTTCTCAGTATCCAAACCAAGTAACTCCACTTGCTCACTGCCAGACGAGCGGACCAAGAACTGGCCCCCATCCAACTCGCCTTCAACTCATACCTCCATATGTTGGGATTTACCTTTATCCTGCATCCTAACGGAGGGAGTTCTCATGTGATCTGCCTTCAGCCGGTTGAAGGGGGAGTCTGAATTGATCACCAAATCTTCCAAATTATGAGGATGGTCACCAAAGGAGGCAACAATCTTCCCATAATTTTTCCCTGCATTAAACTCCTCATTCTCCTCCTCCTCCAGTGCTGAGAATCGGTTCGAGGAGCATGGATTAGCATTGACCAATTCAGTGCTGATCAGTAGGGGTTGCTCAGTAACATCTGCATTTGTTGCATGGTCGAGACTATGTCCCATGAATTGGTGTCCACCACTGCTAGCATTAACTTCAGTCTACAAGGAGGAATCCATTGCCTCCTTACCAACATTAGTGTCAAAGGCATTAACCCTGAGATTATCCTTGAGCCTGCTAAAAACACTAGACACCAAGGGGTTTTCACCCTGCTTTGCAGCAGTTGAGTAATATTCAGAAAGACTGAGCATGTTTCCTCTAGGCACGTTATCTCCTCCATTGATGACCTTCGAAACATCTATGGTCTTCATAGTATCAGATTTCTGGTGGCCATCGCGTCGGCAGAAATCCCTGGTGTGTCCCATTCTACCGAAAACTGAACAAAAATCCATCCAATGATCAAAGATCACCAGTTGCTTGTATCAGATCTTCTCAGCAGCATCAATCCAAATCATCTCCACTGGCGCTCTCAAGGTATCAACCTCCATGAACATCCTTGGGTTAATTGGGTGGCTCACTGAGGCTGTACGGGAATCAACACACAGAAATCACCCAACCATGTTCCCCAACACACGCATGATTGCTGGGTTTTGAAAGGTAAGGGGAAGCAGGGGTAACCTAATCCAGACCAGAATGAGGGGGGAATCGCGGTTCATATGAAAATCATAGTACCATCTGCTTAAATGGAACTCATACCTTCTGCACTTCCTGGGGGCGAACGACAGTGCACGAACCATGTCCTCCGATGAAGAGCAACAGACCATCAAACTCTGTTTATCCAGCAAACCAACAATCGGCTGAAACTGAAGTCCCCGAGATTTGGTGAAGAACCTGTCAAAATCATCCACTGAAGGTCGAAACTTCCTGAATCGAACAATCAAGGTCAGATCAAGGAGACCCTCAGCTTCCAAGATCTCCAGAAACGAGAGAGGCACCATGGGGTCTCCGTTCTGAAAGCCATGAACCTTCGGACCGATCTGAATCTTAGGAAAAGGAGGGTACAAATTAGGGTCAGAAAATCGGGTGAAATGATTCCGCCGTGAGACCTCCTTCTCATCCACCCCCCCCCCCCCCCCTCCGGCTTGCAGTAGAGGGGGGAGAGCCACCGACCCCATTAGGGTTAGATGACCATCATCTTGAGCTTAGGCTCCGCCGTGAGCCTCAGCCTCCCACCACACCCATTAGCTACATTCCACACCATAGAAACTTTTATAGGGTTAATAGTATAACCCTAGAGGGAATTATAGGATTGAGAACTCAGGTGGAGAGTGAATTAGGAAGAATGTGAATTAATCATTTCAAAATTAATTCATTGATCGATCTCCTTAGGTTTTTCCAGCATGTACTTTCTCTTCCTAGATATTAGAATTTGAAATTTTTTCTTATTTATTCTTACTAATTTGATAATCCATCGTTGTTTGGATTTTGATGTTGATGGGTAAATGAAAATGGCCATCAGTCAAAGAATACTTTATGTTATGTTACTTTCTTCCTCTATTCTTGGAATTCTTTATCATTATTCAGTTTTCTTTTGATTCGATGATACTTGGAAGGACTGATCATTATTTGTTCATTATTTGGATTAAAGGATAGTGTTAATGGGTTCAATTTTGGATTTTAGAGACATGATAAAGGATTGGAAGTGATGATTTGAAACCAATGATTGATAGTGGAATAGTGGATTAGTGAGATGAGTTTAGCAATCTCACCTAAGCAGTAATGATGGGTGATTCTAAGAATGGGTGGTCATAATTTGGCCATTAACTATAGTGATGGTCTGATGTTAGCATGATTAGTGTAGTTTCTGGGATTCTTACTGTGTGGTGCCTCAAATGGATACAAAGATTGATTTTTTGATGAAGGATTTAGGGAATCTAACATAAAACCAGCTATTGATGTCATTCAACTTCATTATGAGGGTTATGGACATGTATTCTGGTGGATCTATTAGCAGTGGTGTCCTACAAGAAAAGATGAGTTAATATGTGTGTGTTTCTATGGAATCCTGATATACATAATGTGTCATATAGAAGAAAATACTCTTTATAGTAGCCTATCTGTGGTTACTAGGGATTCATGTTGAGTTAAATATCACACATCCTACCATCCTCCCACACAATATGTGACACCTAGATAGCTTGCATGGTGTGTATAGGGAGTCCATTCCTAGGAGGACATGTGACCCCACACACCATGTGGTGGGATCACAAATAGTGTAACCCTTTTTTAGACAGCTCGGTTGTACATGGGCATGAACAATTTATACAGTCATGACCATAGTACACATGCATGGTCTAGAGTATACGGGCCAGAGGAAACGACAGACGCTGAGTGTCAAATTAACCCCACATGCCCTGATTCATAAAATAACACAACATGTATATAGAGAAAGACATGTTTTGTGAGACTGCGAGACACGTGTAGTTTTAGACTCAAAGAGACATGAAATATACCCATCGGTACATATCAAAAACTTATTTAAGGGAATTTTAAAGAGATTTTATCTTCATAACAACTTTGGTATAAGCATGGGTGAGTTTCCTTTGACCATTTTTGTGTAAAATAGAATTTTTGGGTTGCGTTCTCTTAGTCTATTCCTAAGAGGGTATAGTGAGGTATCACATCCTGAGATGAGGATGTGATCCCCTATATGATATTAGTATCCGATAGAGTCAAGAATCCCTCAATGTGGAATGAGGTTTGATTATCTATCATTTATTTCCTAGTTTAGATCATGAATATTATTAATAATTATTTGGTAATGTGATCCCTATAGTAGTAGTTTTACTAAGGGTGGGGTCTAGAATTCCCCATAGGTCATAGGTGAGTTCTCCAATTTGTGTATCGACATCTATTGTATTCTAGAATGTTGTAGTCTGATTGAGTGACTATCTAAAATGAGCCCTATCAGTTTCTTTAGTGCTTCTTTGTGTCTATACCTGGTCAGTATATACTCTTAGATTGTTTTCATATGTGATAACAATACTCATGGTGTGATTTCTCTAGTAAAAATTTTACTTATGTTTCTCAGGTGGAATCCTATGATAGAAGTGAGGATGTGACATCTCCTTTGAGACTTTGTGTCACCTTTAAGCATATATATGTTTTTATTATTATTATTTTCTCATATTATGATTGAAATTACATTATTATTATGATCTAACTACTCTATATTTTATGATTTGTGTTTGGTTATTTCTAGAGGTCCTAATGGGTATGTATATACTCACCTCTAAATGGGCTCTACAAGAACATGTTATGTATTATGAAGATCATAGTAATTATGTTGGAGTCCTATGATAACTAGGATAAGATGGATTTTATATGGATCTTATTTATTCTAGATAGGCCTCATATGGATCTAGGGGTTTATTTTGGGTGGCTTCCCTAGTGTTGTCAGTGGGTTAGGTTTTTTCCATTGAGCTTGTATTTGGAACTTTTTTATTTTTCTATACTACTTCTTATATTCTAATGTGGAATAGATGTTAAGCATTCATTTATAGTATTATTTATTTAAATTTACACACCATATTGGAGTGTGGATATGTGTGTGTGTTTGTGTATAAGTACTTTAGGCTAAGTCATCCAATGTTTTTCATATGCCTTCTTAGTGCTAGTCACCAAACCCTGGCCTATAAGAAGAGGGATTGGGGTGTCATTATTGGATTACCACTATCCATGTGGGACATAGTGGGTAAGTAAATGACAAAAATACTAGATATCTAATGAGTAGTTAAATTATATGTTTACATAAACATATATTATAATTCTTCCAGAACATGGTGAGTCTTATTCTTGGTTTTGCCGTTCTTATGGTATGGGTTTCTAGTGTCTGATGAGGTAGAGTGGAAATGTTAAGGCACATGGAACATAAAAATTATACCCTGATGAGATGAATTACCACATCCATATACATGAATTGGTAGAAATAATTCATGTTTTTAATATATAACAACATTATCTATTATTAGAAATGTATATTATTTTTGTTTTTTAAAAATGTTTTAAATATATATTCTCCTAAAAGTATTTTAATTTTTTGTAGTGTAATTTCATTAAGTATTTGTAGAATTTTAATTTTAACATATCCTATATCATTATAAAGGGAATGTGGTGGTTGATTTTGTGACAAAATAAAATTCAACTCAAGTAGTGAATGAGTCTGAATATGAGTGGTAGTTGATGAGTAAATTTTCTATTTTACACCAGAATATAGTAACGGATAATGATCATATATTCCTATCTAGTGTTACATTCATAACCATATTGGATGATCAAATTAAATGATAGTGCATACTAGATCATTATTATCAATTTATAAGTAGGATTATAAATGTTGGAGTGATATTGTCTAACATTTTTGAGACACTTGATGGTTCCATTAATTTTAGGAAGAGGGTGGAAGTTAATTTGATCTAAATATAGGAGGTGATGAAAAGTGGGAACATTTATCATAAGGAAGTTTACCCCCATGGATACCATGATGTTTTATGATCTAAAATGAAGCTATTAGTTGTCAGGGATAAAGAAGGAATCCATTGATTTTTTTTCAGGGTGCCCTACCTATTATAAAATCAATGTTGATTTTAAGAATTGGGTATAAATATTTTAATATCAACCCATCCTGATAAAAAAGTGGTATGGTATTCCAATTCAAATTTTGTATAGTATACCCTTATTTCATAGTTGGAGTAATGTTGTATGGGTTATTGTTGACCAGTTGAATGGATTATCCCATTTTCATCCAGTGAAGTATTTGATGGAATCCCATCATCAATTGCTACTAATAAAGACACACACATTAAAAATCAATTCTTGAAGGGTTTCTTGGATGTGATGGGTACCCAGTTTTAGTTGATCTCATCATATCATTAAAAAATTTATTGTCTGAATGACTGGATATTTTAAATTCATGTGGATATTCTCAAAACATGTGTACTTGAAAATGTTTTTACATAAAAGAAATAAATTTTATTGATTGATTTTGTCTATAATAAGAGTAATAAATCCACAATAAAATGGATCTCTTTGAATACCTATAAAAATAACCATGTCACTAACCTATTTATTGGTAGTAATTTGGTGAGAGTTATTATCTAGAATGGATCATAATTGAACACATGAACAATAATATACATTTGATTAGAAAGAGATTGGTGATGGCTTTGGGTTTCCAAAAATCATTTACGAACTATTATTATCATCCATAGATTTGGAATGTACATTGTGCCTTGTGGAATAATTTGCATAGTGGTGTGGTAGTTTTAACATTTATGGTTCATTAAAAAATTGTTTTAGAGTTGTAAAATTGTAATAAAATATGGATTTACCATCCTTGATGGTGTATATTAATAATTTATTTCATGTATTGTTGATGAAGAAATATTATTTGAGCATGGTTAACATGATAGATTAGAAGGATTTATATTTAGAGCTTTATAAAACTTGGTTTGATTATGTTGTTCAAGTTATAGATCATTGGGATATATTTTTATAGGGTAAATCTATTATGAAACCCTATGTTATTTGGAAGCATGACATAGATATCCACGAGACATAGGTGCGTGAGGCAATGATGAGAATGTAAGGGCTTCAATTATTCATTGATGAGAAGTATTGAGAACATTATGGGGAAATATGAGGCATGGTGTGGAGAATTGTAACACCCCTTGGGTCACTAGTATGTATTCAATTTAATTATATCAATAAATTATTTATTTAATAATATTTTTAGGTGTTTCACTCTTAAAAATTTCATAAAATATAAATCAAGTCATAAAACATGGTGAAATCTCCATTTTTTCATCATTAATACTAACCATGCACCCAAACCATGAAGTGGTGAGGAGAATTCCATTAGGGTTTTCATGGTTGGTGTGAAATTATATAAATAGTTTGGATTCAAAGGTAAAACATGTCATTGTGTTAATGTATAAGAGTAAGGGTGCATGGTCATCACATTGTTAGGGAAAAAAATTCAAAAACACAGATTATGGTACTCATATATATGGTTTTACTTTTTAGAGGGAAGTGTGTTTGATGAATTTTTTAGATAAATAATGCAGAAAAAAAATGTGAGGTGATCATTATATATTTGGTTCCAAATAGTGAAAACATCATCTTCAGAGCATAGTTTCCAAAAACATGCAGCCAAACCATGTGTCCAGCCTAACTATTGAAATTATAGAATTATACTTCTTCACTTATGAAAAAATAAATTATAATTCCTTCTGTATCACTATTTGTTTGACATAGACCTACCTTGTAGGTGTTTTTACTTCCTCCTAAGATCTCTTGTTGATTCTCTATCAATTATAGTGACATTATTCAATATAGTTCTTAATTCATTCTGGTTTTTTCATCCTAAATCAAGTATATTTTTTATTATTTATTATTATTTCTTTTCCTATCTACCCATTATATTACCCTAATATTTTATTCCCCTTTTTAATAATTAAATTTATTCCATAGCTTGTGATACATTCAAACCCAAGTCTAAATGAACTGTAATATTGTTTACCATTGTAAACTTTCCATTAAATTTGATGATTAAATAGGAATAAAAAAATTTGAAAACTATATATAAAGGTTATATATAATCTAAATATATGGATAAATGAATACTAAAATTTTAGTAATGTTCTTATATGCTTCCAAAATACACTTTTCTTCACAAATGGTTTTTATTTATATTTTTGAGAAAAAAATATAATTAATTTGTTCACTTTTATAAAATTTATTTGATAAATTTGAATTCATTTTTGAAATTATTGGGTAGAAATTATCTTAGAGTGATTGTTTGAGAATTTTAAGAAAAAGATATATTTTTTAATGAATAGTGAAATACTTTTTATTAAAAACATCATTTCCATTTAATGCATTTAAAAAGTTCAATTTTTATAAAATGTATTTAACAGTATGATTATATAATTTTTAATTGGGATAATTCAATTAAGATAATTATAATTATTATTTTTTATTTTTATATAAAAACTTTTTATACATACGAAAACATTTTTTATGGAAAACTATGTTTATTCATATTTTATGTGTTTAATTTTAAATAAATATCTAAAAAATATGTTAATTGAATTTTTTTAAAATGGATTACATATTTTCAATTAGACTTTCTAAATTTTTAGAAAATTCCACTTTTATTTTTTTGTTATAAAGAACTGTAAATTAGTAAAAAAATTATCATGGTTATTGTTTAAATGGGTTTACTAAGGGGTTAAACCAGGAGATAATGGTGTTTTTTAAAAAACGTTGTCTAAATCAAATAGTATGGCCATATTTATACCCCATCCTATACTAAATTATAATATTTATCCATTTATAAGAATTTATCATGATAATTTTTTTATTATATTTTAAACATTTCATAAATCTCAATTGTGTCCTCTCTCCCGCTTATAAAAGGATACCCAGCGTTTATCTTCTTTAAAAAAAATTGATCCATATATCTCAATAACCACCCCCCCCCCCTCCCAAATTATCTTTTAAAATTCCCTTGAAATAATTTAGAGGTTATTTTATTCTTAAAATACATTCCAAGGGGGATTAATAATAGATCTAAAGGAGGCCTACTAAAGAAGTGGTAATCATCCTACGAGACCTATTTCAATTTATTTATTCCTATATCACCTCTAAATATATGGTAATCATTTTAAAATAATAAATTATGTATAATAAATATACTTAAATTTTATTATGAATATTTAACCACTATTATTAACCCTCTTTTTCATCAAATGGGGAGTGAATGTATAGCTCATGTGTACGTGTGGACTACTATCTCCACGTAGTGATACAATTCATTTTCTATCACCATTTTGATGTATGTTTATTATGATGGGTATAATTTTTAAATATTATGTTTATAATATATTTATTTTCTTTAAAATTAAAATAGCATATCTTCCTTCTTACATACCCATCTATTAGAAAATGAAAATGTCACTCTTGCATATGTGTTGGCCACCAGCACCATGAAGCGATGTGACCCATTTTTTATTTCTTCTTCAAAAGGATGGTTATAAGGATATAATTAATGAATATATTTGATATATATGATCTAATAATTATTATATAAATTTTAATTATTATTTACCATTCTTTCATTCCATCCTGCGAAATGTGAAAACATCATTTATGCATACGTAAGGCCTACCATCTCCATGAACAGTACAATTCATTATTCTATGCCTACCTTTAATGGATAACCCTAGATATATATATATATATATATTGAATATATATTATATTTATATCATTATTAAAATTATGTAGTTTATTTAACCAGGATTAAAGTAAAAGGACTAGCGATACTGAATAGAAATTCTCAGTAAAAACAAAATAGTTAACACATGAAAACAATGATTTTAATAAGAATTTAAAAATAAATGGGTGTTTGTATATTATTAGTGGATAATATATGATATTATATATATTTATAAGATTCTTGTAGAAATAATATATTTAAAATTATTATATAGGTGGTAAGATCAATTTTGAATAATGTGGAACTTGATGTGGGGGATTTTTGTTACAATCTAATTGTTTATTAGGTTTGTTATGATTAATTTTCGGATGATAATATTTTATAACATATATTTTCAAATTTCTATCAATTTTATTCTCATATAGTTATTTATAGAGATTAATGTTTTCCCTTTTTTCCTCTATTTATGTACTCAAGATACCAAAAGAATATATTTAAGGAAAAAATAAATTATTTCTCTCTTCAATGGAAAATACTTTCTCTACCATGTCTATGTTTCCTAAATATGTTTTTAAGAATGTTGTTACTATTCGCATGTTATTTTTTAAATTTTTTTTAACCTAGATTAAAATATTTATAAAATGGTTTAAATAGAATCTTCTTGTATTTTTTGAATGAGTTTTGTTTGCCTTTTTTTACATAAAATATTAAATGAATCAGTGTTTTAACATACATGGTTTGAATATAGTTTCTCATCATCATAACTTCTCAATAATTTCAAGCTTACTTTATAATTTTCCAAGTTTATTTTCAAATAAAATTTTTTCCATAATATTTGTTAAATAGTTTGATTCTAATAAAGTGATTCAAAAATTAATATAGTATTTTACTCGATAAATATTTCATAGATCTTTTTAAAAAAATATTTTATGATAAAATCATTTGATGTTACTTATGATTTAATTAGGATATAATATAATAATAGCATCTTTACTCTTTCTATATATGGTTTATTATTATTATTATGAGTTGTTTATTTGAACAATTTATTTTCTATGGGATATGCTAAGAAGAAATTTTGAAATGTTTTTGAAACACTTTTTCCTTCCATGGGTTATGATATTTGATGAATGATTTATGATCTTGTAGAACACATATGAATTGAAATAATTATTATAATGGGTGGAACCAATATTTTATACCCCTCTAATTTATTAGGTAAATATGGATATATCATGATATAATATGAATGGTAATGGGCACAAAACCTAGTTTATTAAGGGACTCTATCTTCTACTATAGTCTTGGGAGTGAACCTTGACTAAGGATATTATAGAATGGGGAGTGAACCCAATCCAATATGATAGTATGAGCAGTGATCATTTATGAAGTAAATGATTTTATATGATTATGAGTATGAAAAATATATATTTCTTATTCCAATTATATTCTCTCATGGTTCATGTTCTTTAATTCCATTATGATTCATGTCTTATGAACAGCCAATATTTATGTAATGAATCAAAATTTTAAAATATGATATGATGGGTATAGTTTTAAAATGTTAATTTCATTTTATCATAACTTTATTCTCATGTTATGATTATGTGATCATTGATAGTTCTATTTTTTACCATTAACATGCATTTGATCTCACCATTTATTATGATTCCTCTCCCCAGGTTATGAAGAAGTATGATATGTCTATAAAGGGTTATAATTATAAAGAACATAGTTGGAGATAATGAATATCTCTTATTAAAAAGTTATTTATGTATCCAAGAATCCAAATACAGTAAACCAATATGATTTGTGTGTGTATTAGAATCTTATATATTGAATATTCATATACTATGGTGTAATTTTTATGTTTAAAAATTTTCAGACACTATTATTTGTATCAAATAAGGGTTTAGTTAACCATTAGGGATTAGGATTAGATAACTTTGGTAAAAAACACTAGGGATAATTCTAGTTATAGTATAACATCATAATATTTTGGTAAGGTAGAGATTATGTGGTTTTCCTAATAATAAATTTCTATATGGATACTAAAATTGGATCTGGATTTTGTACAGATGCATCTAAGGATAATACGACTAAAGATATTTGTTCAAGTATATCTCAAGAATCATTCTGGTGCATAGTGATTTATCTCTTACTTACCAATGGTTTTTTTACTTCCTAGGGATGTTCCTTGGATAAATCACATTTTCAATATGAACCATTACAAAGGATTTTAATAGATGATGACCATTGATAACCTATATTAAACTAAAGGTGTCATTGGAATAAAAGAAGGTGTAATGATTTAGACATCCTATAGATTATTTTTCATTATTTTTTTGTTTTCCAAAATTATTATTATTTATCACGCATTGAGTTTTTTTCATTCAATGGTCAGAACTAGGAGGAATCATGTTAATATTGAATGTCATGGACAATTAATCAATTATAATAAACCAAGTGGGATTATTACTAGAGTTAATGATATTTCTTTTATTCCTATTTAGTTATCATGATATATAATTAAAAATCTACACCATAACAAACTCTCAAACACACCTAATAAGAGAATAATGGAGTTACCTAAGAGATTGGGAGGTGGAAACTATTGAGTAAAGAAGTAACAATTTTATTCATATTATAAATGTAGTAAGATAAACTTAGGAGAATATGTCAATGTAATAGGAAAATGCTTTCTTTCAAGAAAATAAGGGCATTGAGAAATGAAATGGTGAGTAAAAATTAATATTATTATATAAGGAAATAAATTTCATCCTATGGAACCATTTATAGTTTCTTTTCATAAATTTGGGGAACCTATTCATTATATGAGTTAATTATCTCTTCTAATGGATAACTCCTAGACTATGGAATGGTATATTTCATTTTGACTTTTTTTAGAATGCACCTTATGAAAATATTATTAATGTAGAATTTTATGTTATCTTATGAATATATTATATTTATTTACATAAAACCCAAATCAATTATCGAGGAATGGAATCCATAATTTAAATTCTGAAACAACCTATGATAGTCTATCTATTTGTTGAAAAATAAAAAATTATGATAGAAATTGAATTCATTTTATTGGTTTTTATTCCTATTAAAAGGGGCATTTACCTTAGATGTTTGGGGAGAAACTCAATATCAAATATATGCATATTATAGGATAGTTTGTTGACCTTTTTCAGAATATTTTCCTATTATTCCACTAAATCATGATGTTTGGTTTCCAATAGAACTCATTCCGGGTGTTACACCTATTTCCTAGACTCTATATAGATTGGACCTATAGAGTTGAAGGAATTAAATAATAAACTCATGAAGAATATTAATTAGGGATTCATATAGCCATATGCATCACCCTGGGGTGAACCTATTATTTATGTTAAGAATAAATATGGATCAATTAAACTCTTTATTAGTTATCGATAAAACATTAAGATCATAATCAAGAATATTTATCCAATTATCTTTATTAATGATTTTTTTAATAAGTTTCATGGAGCTCAATACTTTACCAAGATCGACCTTAGTTCTAGATATCATCAATTGAGGATCCAACATGAGTATATAAATAGGAAAACATTCCACTAAAAGTATGGTCACTATGAAATTATAGTTACACCATTTGGTCTCACTAATTCCCCCACTATATTCATGGTTTAAATTAATATAATCTTTATATATTACCCAGATCAGTTTGTAGCATTCTTTATAGACTATATTCATTTATATTCAAAGTGAAAGGAAGTGCATTTTGATTACTTGAGGATTGTACATAAGACCATAAAGAAGGATAATATATATGAAAAAAATTTAAAAGTGTGACTTTTCCAATAAAAATATTCATTTTTTGGTCATATAATCTCATGAGATGATATATTAGTGGATCCATCAATGACAGATGTTATTGAATATTGGAAATTATCGACTAATTTGATTGATATACATATTTTTATTTGTTTGGATAGATAATATCAAATCATTCTGAATAATTTCTCATTGATGTATAATCCACTCGCTAAATTAACTAATAAAAGAGAAATGGTTTTTTGGATAGATGAATGTTAGGTAAATTTTAAGTAACTAAATAGAAGGTTAGTCATATCACTTGTGCATACAATGTCTTGAAGGGGGAAGGGTTTTTTAACTATAGTGATGCATCAAATAAGTGGTTGTGTTGTTTCCTCATGAATATTTATATAGTGAGAGCTTATGCTTTAACATAATTGATGGTTCAGGAGAAAAATTCCCCAATTCATTATTTGGAGTTAGCTGTGGTAATATTTTAATTAATGATATAGAGGAATTATCTTTATAGAAAAATGCGTGATATATATTATGATAATAAAATATTAAAGTATATATTCAATTTGAAAGAGATGAATATGTTCCAAATAATATGGTTGGATTTGATTAAATATTATGACTTCTAAATACATTACCACCCTTGAAAAGATAACAAGTTGGTAGATGCTCTTAATAGAAAGGATCATGTAGACTTATCTATGATGAGGATCACAAAAGATCCAATTTTTTATTTTTTCAAATGATGGATATAGAAATATAGATGGAAGGTAAGAAATATTATCTTTTTAAAATGAGCATACAACCATCTATTTAAGTGATGATTAAAAAGGAACATAAGGAAGATATATATTTCCCAAAGAAGGTGAGAAGTGTTCCTGAGTTCAAAAATGATTGAGATGGATTGATAAGGTTCAAGAACCATGTATGTTTCCCATACATACCATATTTGAAGAAGGATCTATTTGATAAAACTCACAGTTCATTATTATCTATTCATCCTATAAGTATGAAGATATATATAGATATAAAAGTGTATTTATGGTGAGAGAACATGGAGGGAAATATTGTAGGGTATGTATCTTGGCGCTTGGAATGTCATAAAATTAAGGCTGAGAGACAAAATTATAAGGGTATGTTACAACCATTTACCATACCAAAATGGAAATGGGAAAACATTACCGTGGATTTTTTCATCAAACTCCCAAAATCATAAAAAGAAAAATAATTCCATCTATGTTGTATTCAATCACCTTATGATATCAGTAAACTTAATTTATATCAAAGAAAATTTCTCTCTTGATTAGCTTTCCAGAATATACATTAAGGAAGTGTTAAGGTTGTATAGAGTATAAACATCTATTGTATTTGATGAGGATATGAGGTTTGCCTTGATGTTCTGGTAAAATTTTCAACATGATCTAGATTTAGAGTTATGTTTTAGTGTATCGTTTCACCCTTAGATAGATGGTTCATCTGAGAGAACCATTAAAACCCTATAGAATATGATAAGATATTTTTTGTGAATTTCAAAGGCAATTTGGGTAAAAACCTCCCTCTAATTGAGTTTTCATACAAAATAGCTCTCAATCAAGTATTTATATTTTACCTTATAAGGACCTCTATATAAATAATTGTAGAACTAAAATTTTCTTGGATGATGTTATAGAAAGAAAATTATTGGGACTTAAAATAACTTAGGAAATATAAGATAAAGTCAGATCCATTTAGTAGAACATCAATGAAACTATGAGTCTGTAGAAAATTTATACCTACAATTGTTATTGAAATATATAATTCTATGTTAGTGAGAAGTTATTCGTATGTGACATTCCCAGTTAGAATCTAGGTATCACTAATAGGGGGAGGGGTGAATCAGTGATATCTTTTTCTTTTTATGTTTCCTATTTTTTGAAACAACCTTCGCCTCCTGTTAAAGAGTTTCTTCCATTATGAACACACACAACCACAGGAACACAAGATTTACAAGGTTCACTACTCAACAAGAGTAGCTACGTCCTTGGTATGGTATGAAAACAATCCATTACCACACAATCCACTAGAAAACAATCCTTTGATGTGGAATACAACAAGTAGGATATACCCTTACACTCATGTAGCACTTTAAAAACAATCAAATAGTGTGTGTGCTACATATTATCACAAATAGGGTAATTAAATGATTCTTATGATTCTTAATGAACTTTCAAAAATCAAATCCTTCAAAACAATTCTTTACTTTCCTACCCAGAATCTCGTAAGAACCTCCTAGTGCAAACAACTTGCGCGCCACTCCCTGCTTGCATGCCACCTGCTTACGCGCCACTCAGCTTGTGCACCTCTCAGCATGTGCACCACCTGCTTGCGCACCACTCAGCTTATGCACCTTCTTACTTGCGCGCCACCTGCTTGCGCGCCACCTTCTTGCGCGCCACCTGCTTGCGTGCCACTATTGGGCACAGCTCAAAACTTGCACGCCACCTTTGTCTTATACACAACACACTTCTTGAACACACCTCCCTACTTCCCCATGTCTAGCAACTTGTGTTCCACTTCTGCTTGCATGCCACCCTACCTGTGTGCCACCCTACTTGTGCACCTTATAAATAACCCCTAGTTTGTGCGTCACTTCAATTTTCATGCCACTTTCTACTACTTGCGCGATCAGAGCTCAAATTTACTCTTAAGTGTTTAGCCTTAAAATTGAGGAGGTGAGTCGTCTATTTATAGGCATTTTATTGACTTGCGTGCCTCATACACTTGTGAGCCGCTTCAGCACTTGCGCGCCGCTCCAGCACTTGTGTGCCACTCCATAACTTGTGCGACATTACCTCACTAGAACGACACTTTCTTTCATTTGGCATATTTTGATATGAATATGTTGAAATATTACATGCATGTAACATACACTTGCGCGACACACTTGCGCGCCCCTTATACTTGCGTGCCTGTTTTTGACTTGTGCGCCAATCTTTAACTTGTGCGCCACTTTATTTCCTTTGTCATATTTTGATGGGAGGATATTGAAATATGACTTGCGCACAACATACACTTGTGCGCCACATATACTTGTGTGCCACACTTGCACGCCACTTTTGACTTGTGTGCCACTTTCTTTCCTTTTCTAAAAACACTTCTTTTCTCTCTCTATCCTTCATAAGTCTTGCATCACAAGTTCTCCAAACTTATGATATTTGTGAAATACAAATCAACAAATCATCGTCATAGTTTCCAAGTCCTTTACAAAGTGAATTGATTTAGCTTCTATGACAACAAAAAACAACACTCTATAACAGCAAACTTTTCTTACATCCTTATCCGTCCAACTGGGTCCCAACAATCTCCCCCTTTAGATTTTTTTTTCAACCATGATTCATAAATCATTGAACTTTGTAACCTTAAGAAATGGATTACTTATCAATACATCTAAGCCTACATGAGCTAACTCATTGTAGGAAAAATGAATTATTGACATCCAAAACCATGCTTTCCAAAAAGAGTGACAATGAAATCTCATGATTGTACCTCCTCAACCTTCTTCGGAACATCTTTCAAGCTTCTAATTCATCAATTTTTAACATCTTTCAAGATTTTACTTCAGCATTCTTCACTGGAAAACAACATTGTTTCTTACAACCACTTCAACAAACAGTTAGAATAGTTCACACACATACATGCTGGATTCACATCTTACCCACAACTCCCCCTTTATGAATGCATCTATAATGATAGATTTATGAAACAATTCTCCCCCTTGACAACACTATCCAATGACATGATGAGAGTGGGGGCAGAAACACGTACCTTAACCATGATGAGAAGAAGGTTGGAGACCCATGTTCAACCTTAATTTTGAAAATGGTTCCTTCGGTAAAGGTTTTGTGAATATATCATCCACTTGTTCAGATGTAGGAACGTATTCCAACCTCAATTCATTTTTCTCCACCTACTCTTTGATGAAGTGGTACTTTATATCAATGTTTTTTGAATGAGAATTTTGTACTGGATTTCTTGTAAGATTGATTTCACTCTAATTATCACAACCCAAGTGCAATGGTAGATTTACTTCAACAAGTAGATCTTCTAACTGAGTCTTCATACACATTAGTTGAGTTTCATCTTGAGTAGCAGCAACATACTCTGCTTTAGTTGTGCTAATAGTAACTAAATTCTATTTCTTATTATTCCAAATAAAACAAATTTTCCCCAGAAAAAAAAACTCCACCAGGTGTGGATCTTCGATCATCAACATTTCCTTCCCAATCAGCATCAGAATACTCAAATAGATCAATATTTCCTTAGCCATCATACCTGATTCCAAAAAAATTTGTGCCTTTGATATATCTGAGAATTCTTTTTCCAGCAATCATATGTGATTCTTTAGGATCACTCTGAAATCTTGCACATAAAGTGACAGTATAGACGATGTCAGGTCTTGAGGAAGTCAAATACAATAGACTTCCAATCAGATTTTGAAACTCTTTCTGATCAACTACCTTGCCTTATCCATCTTTAGACAACTTGGTTCCCACTGAAATAAGTGTGGATGATGGTTTCTAATTTTCCATGCCAAACTTCTTTAGAAGTTCCTTAGCATACTTTTCTTGAGATAGAAAGACGTGATTCTTTTTCCATGAGATTTGTATCCCAAGAAAGTATTTCATTTCACCCAGCATGGACATCTCAAATAACTTCTTCATCTCCTCAGCAAATCTTTTACATGATCTTTCATCATTCCCAGCAAAGATAATGTCATCGACATAAACAATAACGATCGGTGAAAACTTCTAACACTCCTTGATGTAAAGATTTCTATCAACTCTACCTTTCTTAAAATTCATTTTCTTCAAGAAAGTATCTAATTTACAATACCATGTCCTCGGAGCTTGTTCTATCCCATACAAAGTCTTCTTCAACCTAGACACATAAATTTCATCCTTTCCAATAAAAAATCCACAAGGTTGATCAATGAAAACTTCCTCATCAAGGTCACCATTCAAGAATACAGATTTTACATCCATTTGAAAAAATTTGTAACCTCGTTGTGCAGCAATAGAAAGAAAGATTCTGATTGTTTCTAATCCTGCCACCAGATAAAATGTTTCATCAAAATCAATGCCTTTAATTTGTGAATACCCTTTGCAAAACAATATTTCTTTGTTTCTTATTACTTTACCTTCTTCATTCAGCTTGTACCGGAAAACCCACTTTTTACCAATAATGTTCTTGTTATCCAACTTTGGTGCAAGTTCCCAAGTATCATTATTTTCTATCTGATCAATCTCTTCATTCATTTAATGAACCCATTCTGGATGCTCAAATGCTTCATTTACATCATTCGGTTCAACTTTCGAATAAAGATATGTATGTGATATAGCATTCGTTGTTCTTATTGTTTGAACCCTCTGATGTTTATCTCCAATAATGTTCTAAGCCTCCACTTGTTTCCTCAAACTAGGATGATTTTTTCGAACATCATCCTCATCACTCGATATTTTTGAGTCGGATTCCTCTTCACTGGTAGGATTAACACAGTCTGTAGCATTATCAGAATCATTAATAAAATCTTCTTTATCCTTCTCAACTTCCACATCAACTTGTGACTGCTTTTCTTTCTCAACATTCTCAACAACTTTTACATCTTAAGAATCAATAATTCTTCATGTTTCTTTGTTGAGACATCTATATCCTCTTCCTTCTGGAGCATATCCAAGAAAAATTTCATCATCACCTCTTTGCTCAAACTTTCCAAGGTTTCCACCTTTATTCTTTATAACGCATGGACTCCGAAAAACTCTTATGTGTTTTAGACTTGGAGTTTTTCCATAGAACATTTCGTATGGAGTCATATCTGAGTTTGGTATAAAGAAACATTGGTTCTGGATATGCACATCAGTGCTCATGTCTTTCCTCCAATAATAATGAGAAAGACTATACTCAAGCAACATAGTTCTCCCCATTTCAACCAAACTTCGATTCTTTATTTCAGCAACCCCATTTTTTTGAGGTGTGTATAGTGAGTTGAACTCATGACTAATTCCATGATTCTCAAGATAACATTAAAACTCTTCATTCTTATACTCTCCACCATTATCATTTCTCAACTTCTTCACTAAATACTCACATTCCTTCTCTGCTTTCCTCCTAAAACTCTTAAACATTTTCAGAGCATCTGAGTTATGTCTCATGTACATAACACAAGTAATGTGAGTAAATTTGTCAATGAATGTAATGAAGTAATTATCTCCATTTGTTGATTTCTTGATCATTGGTTCACATATATCAGAATATATAAGTTACAAGGGTTTTTTTTAACGAATTTCAACTCTCTTATGAAAAAAGTTTGTAATCTTCCCTTTTTCACAAATAGTGCAGCACCAATCTCTTCTTCTTGATAAATTAGGCATATCTCGGACACTGTCTCACATTGATAACTTACACATGTTTCTCTAACACATATGTCCCAGTATTTTATTCCATAACTGATTTTCATATACCATGACCATGTAACAATAATTTTGTACTTCACCAACTTGGAACAAGTTTCCTTTTGTACATTGGCCTCTTGTAACTATATTTCCATCATTTTCAAATTTCACAACGAACCCATCTTTTCTGAATATAACTATGTTTACCTCATCACAGAGTTGTGAAACACTCAGAAGATTATGCTTCAACCCATCAACATATAATGTTTTCTTATATTTCATTTTTTTCTTTTCCGATGATGGTTGATCCAACACCTTTGATTCTCAGAGATTCATCATTTCCAAATGTAACAGTTCCTTCTTTGAATTCTTTCACATTCTTTAGTAGCTTTAAGTCTCCTTTCATATGAGAGGAACATCCACTATCAAGAATCCAAGGACGTTCTCCTTTTTTAGCTTTCAAAGCAGTTTCGACAACAAGAGCTTTTTGTTCTTCCTTTCCCTTCACTTTCTGTTGTGCTTCCTCCAATTTCCTAGCTAGGTCAATGTGTTCTAGCTAGACAACCATGCGCTCTTTCTTTTCGTACTTATCAGACCTGTCCCTTTTAGAATTTAAAAACTTTGGCTTTTGAGAATTATTAAGAATATTTTTTTGCTCTGGTAACATACTAAGGCAGCCATTGGCAATATGTCCAGGTCGATCATATGTTTCACAAATAGTTTTCAGTGGTTGGAACCCATTCTCATCTTTCACACCAGTCTTCTCAGATATCTTCTGAAATTTATTGGGAGACTTTCTATTTTGAAATTATTGACTCCCCCTCAATCCTTGTCATCAAAAACCTGAGGAATAGTTGTAAGGTTGTTGGTTGAACCAACACATATTTTCCATGTGTCTGAATCCACCACAATACCAGCAACAACCATAGAAAAAATATTTGCCTCTAAAACTTCTATACTGACTACATGTGTGAACACGTCTCTCAACAACCTTCTTAATAGAACTATGCCGACCATTAACCTTCATGTTTTAATTTGTAAATCACTTTCTCATTTCAGATTTAACAGCACCAGAAGTATTAGAAGTCTTTCTTGACACATGATTTTTATGCACTTCTGATTTTTCATCATTGCTGACTTTGACCACATACAAGGTCTTTCCATCCTTGCTCTTATCAGAGCCAGTTATGTCTTTCATTTTGACATTTGAATGTAACTTTTGTGGATCCTTATTTGGTTCATTCTTACTGGAACATTCACCAACTTCTGAGATAGAATTTTTGAAATTGATATTCATTTCTTTAGCTTTATTAAGTTTCTATTGAAAAATTTCCAACTCCTCTTCTTTTTCATTCATCTTTAATTCAAGATGATCATTATGATTCTTTGTATTCTTAAGAGAATTTTTCAGATCATCAATCTCCTTTTCCATATTTATTTTCTGATCATTAAAACCTTCTTGATTGTTTAATGTTGAATTTTCATTTATCAGCTTGTTGTTTTCCTTCTCAAGCCTTCTAATCTTTCTCAAGCATTCTTTCAACTCTTCTTTCAGATGATATTCAAGTTGAGTTTCTTCTTCTTCTGAATTGTTTCTCACGTACTCTTCATTATTCACTGCAACAACAAATGTATTCTCTCTAGATTTTTCAGCAAATAATTTCTCAGATTCATCTTCGGTGTCTTCATCATCCTCATTTTAGATAAAAAGCTTCTTCTTTTTTATTTGAAGAACTTTTTATCCTTCCGCTTTGAGAAATATTTATCTTTGTCAGCTTGTTTCTTCCACAACCTTCTTGGCCTTCTGTTATCATCATCATTGTCTTCTTCTTTATTCTTTTGAGGACAGTTAGTCATAATTGACCAACATCTCCACACTCAAAACATTTCAAGGGAAGTTTACCCCTGTATTTTCCTGTACCTATTTTCACATTCTTAGAAAACAAGGATAAAATTTCATCAAAATTTTTACATACCTCATCTTCAGAATCGGATTCACCAACATCATCTTCAATAAGATTCTTCTTTGACTTCTCTCTATTTATAGCATTGAATGACATTTCTCTATCATCTTTTGTTTTTTCCTTCATAGTCTTCTACATTCTCATCTCATAATTAATGAGAGTGTTATGCAAATCATCCAAAGATAATGTTTCAGGGTCTCTATCTTCTAATGAAGACACTTTAGCATCAAACTTGTCAGACAGAATTCTCAAGATCTTTTCGACAATTGTAGAATCCTCCAGCATTTCACCAAGACATCTAATTGTACTGATAATATCATTTATACTGATAAAGAAATCCCCAACAGATTCAGATTCTCCCATTTTCAAGTATTTATACTTCAGTCTCTAGATTTGTAGTTTAGCCTTCTTCACTTTTGTATTTCCTTCATAGATGTTCTTCAGTTTTTTCCAGATTCCTTTGGCTGTACCAACACCTTTCATTCTTAACAATTCACTATCATAAAGAGATGAGAGTAACACATTTTTAGCTCTTCCATCATTCTCAAGATTCTTCTTATCGACAGGAGTAAGAGGAACCTTGTCATAAATAACAATAAATCCATCTGTTGTATTTTCAAGAACATCATATCCAAGAGACATAAGATAAGGAATTATTCTGTCTTTCTAGATGTGATAGTTCATTCCATCAAAAATTGGAATCCCCTTACTGGTTCATGCAATTTAGATTCTGCATCATAACTTATCTTCAATCACTTCAGTAAAGAGAATAAACAAAGGGAACCTACCTTTGATACCAATTGAAGTTCCCAGTCAGGATCCAGGTATCACTGAGAGGGGGAGGGGTGATTTAGTGATATCTTTTTCTTTTTATGTTTCCTATTTTTTGAAACAACCTTCGCCTCCTGTTAAATAGTTTCTTACCTGCTAAACACACACAACCAAAGGAACACAAGATTTATAAGGTTCACTACTCAACAAGAGTATCTACATCCATGGTATGGTACAAAAACAATCCAGTACCACACAATCCACTAGAAAACAATCCTTTGATGTGGAATACAACGAGTATGATATACCCTTACACCCATGTAGCTCTTTAAAAACAATCTAATAGTGTGTGTGCTCTCTATTAGCAAAAATAGGGTAATGTAATGATTCTGTGATTCTTAATGAACTTTCATAAATCAAATCTTTCAAAACAATTCTTCACTTTCCTACCTAGAAGCTGGTAAGAACCTCCTAGTGCAAACAGCTTGCGTACCACTCCCTGCTTGCACGCCTCCCTGCTTGCACGCCACCTGCTTGCGCGTCTTCCTAATTGCATGCCACCAACTTGCACGCCACTAACTACTTGTACACCACTATTGGGCACAGCTCAAAACATGCATGCCACCTTTGGCTTATACACAACACACTTCTTGAACGCACCTCCCTACTTCCACATGTCTGGAAACTTGCACACCACTTCTGCTTACACGCCACCCTACTTGCACGCCACCCTACTTGAGAGCCTTATAAATAGACCCCAGCTTGTGCACCACTTCAGTTTGCGTGACACTTTCTACTACTTGCGTGATCAGAGATCAAATGTTCTCTTAAGTGTTGAGCCTTAAAAAATGAGGCGGTGAGTCATCTATTTATAGGCATTTTAGTGACTTGCGCGCCACATACACTTGCGCGCTACTCCAGCACTTGCGCACCACTCTAGCACTTGTGTGCCACTCCATCACTTGTGCGACATTCCCTCACTAGCGCGACACTTTATTTCCTTCGGCATATTTTTATATGACTATGTTGAAATATGAAATGCACGTAACATACACTTGCGCGACACACTTGTGAGCCCCTTATACTTGCGTGCCGGTTTTTGACTTGCGCGCCAATATTTAACTTGTGCGCCACTTTATTTCCTTTTTCATATTTTGATGGGATGATCTTGAAATATGACTTGCGCACAACATACATTTGCACGCAACATATACTTGTGCGCCACACTTGTGCGCCACTTTTGACTTGCACACCACTTTCATTCCTTTTCCAAAAACACTTATTTACTCTCTCTATCCTTTATAATTATTGCATCACAAGTTCTCCAAGCTTATGATATTTGTGAAATACAAATCAACAAAGCATCTTCATAGTTTCCAAGTCCTTTACAAAGTGAATTGATTTAGATTCTTTGACAACAAAAGACAACACTCTGTAACAGCATACTTTTCGTACTTCCTTATCCATCCAAATTGGTCCCAACACTATGAATTTATACTAGTAATAAGGTTATGATATTCAAATGTAATATAAATATGAGCCCTATGTATATTTTTCCCTTTGAGATTCTCGATCGAGTAGGGATGATAGCTTATAACGTGATGCTACCACCAAACCTTTCTCATGTTCATGAAGAGTTCCATGTATATCTATTAAGGAAGAACATGCATGATTTTTCACATATACTTAATTCATTGGTTATACCACTAGATAATGATCTCTATTATGATGAAAAACTGGTATAAATATTAAATCATAGAGATAAACTACTACGGAACAAGACTACCCACAGGATTAATGTTCTCTGGAGGAATCATAAATTTGAAGAAGGTGCATGGGAAGTTGCGGATGTGATGATACAGATATATCCTCATTTTTTTTGGATTGATGGATTTTAAGTGAAAATAATTTTAATGGGGGTTGAATATAACACCCTATAATTTTATTTCTCTTCAAATTAATTTAATTTCTTCAACAGTTTTTGATACACGCAAACACAGGTCTAACTGAATCAAAATATAATATCCCATTGTAACCTAACTTATAAATTGGTGTATTGAATTAGAATAAAAATATTTTCAAAATTATTAATAAATTTTTTATATGATTCAAATATATTTATGAATATGTACTCATTTTTTAGTAAATACTTTATATGGTTCAAAAATACATTTTTCTTGAAAAATGGTTGTTATTTCTCTTTGTGAGAAAATTATATAAGTATTTATTTATAATTTTATAAAATTTATTTGAAAAAAAATAACTTAATTTTTGAAATTAATATGTCAAAATTAATTTATATTGAATTTTTGATAATTTTCTAAAATGATTGATTTTTATATGAATAATGAAAAATGTTAGTTTTTATATAAAATTGTCTATTCATTTAAAGAGTTTGAAAAGATCTAGTTTTTTTAGAATGTTTTTAAAATTAAAATTTTTTAATTTATATTCTAAATAATCAAAATTAGGGAATTATAAATAATTTTATGTTCTATTTTGGTATAAAAATGTTTTATACTTAATAAAACATTTTTTTGGAATATTACTTTTCATCACATTTTGAGGATTAATTTTAAATTTAAATATAAACTTATATGAACCCAATTTTATAATATTTATTTGATATTTGGAATCATAATGTAAAAATATTTTAAAATTTCACTTTATTTTTTGGTCATAATTAATAATAAAACTAGTATAAATTTATTATTCTGGTTAAGGTTAAAACGAGTTTCACAGGGGTTAAACCAAGAGATAAGGGTAAATATTCAGTTATACTTATCTGAATCCTATTGTATAGACATATATTGACTTAATGATATATAAATATATAATCTATAAATTTAGAAGCATTTTCATGGGAATTATTTATCATATTTTTATATTTTAAGAAATTCCATATGTGTTCTCTCCCCCACTTTTAAAAGGAAACCCCACCTTTATCTTATTTACCCCCCATTATATGAACCAAAACCTACCAAATTCTATTCTAAAAATCCATATACATGATATAGTAGTTCTAGTATTCTTAAATGACCTTTTATAGGGTCCTTAAGAAATGATTTAAAGGAGGCATATCGAAAAATAGGTAATCATCTTACCTGACCTCCTTCAAATTATTTCTTATTCTAGCCCCTATAAATATATGGAATTCATTATAAAATAGTATTTTAAGTATAATAAATATAATAAAATTTTATTATGATTATTTAACCATTATAATTCACCATGTTTTCAATCAAATGGTAAATGAATGTATCCTTCATCTGTACGTGTGGGTTACTGTCTCAACGTAGCGATACAATTCATTTTCCATCACCATCTTTAATTTTTGGTTATTATGATGGGTTTAATGTTTATATATTATAATTATTATATAATTATTATTCTATAAATTATTATATCGTATCTTCCATATTACTTTTACATCTATTGGGAAACTTTAACGTCGCTCGTGCATACATGTGGACTACAACCTCCGCAAAGCGATGTGATTCATTTTACATTTATAATTTAAATCTATAGTATTAAGGATATATTTAATAAATATATATGACATATATGAAATTATAAATATTATTTAAAGGTGAATTCTTATTTACCTTTCTTTCTTTCCATCCATTGAAAAGTGAAAATAGCATCTATGCTTACATACAGCATACTGTCTCCATGAGCGGTGTAATTGATTTTTGTATGTCAACCTTTTATGGATGAGAATAAAAATATGTGTGTTAAAATGTTTTAAGGTAATAATATATGATATTTTAAGTATTTAAATTAATTTTTTTTAAAATAAAATAAATTTAAATTTATTATTTATTCAGTTAGAGTAACATTTAAGAAAGTTGAAGTTGTGGAAGTGGATTTATTTTTACAATCTCATTAGTTATCAGGATTGTTTATGATTCAGTTATAGATGATGAAATTTTATGATATCTATCTTAAGGATCCCATGAATTTTACTAAAATCTAGTTATTTCTAGGGATTATACCCATTTTCCTCTTTCTATTTATTCATGGTACAGAAATAATATTTTAAAGAAAAACTGAATTTATTTCTCTCTTAGATCAATTTTGTTTTTTATTCTATGTCCATGTTTTCTAAAAAAGTTTTCAATAATTATTATTATTATTATCCTTTTATTTTTTAAATATATTTTTACGCATGATTTAATTTTTTCTAAAATGTTTTAATATAATCTTCTTATCATTTTCTGAATGAGTTACTTTTAAATTTTTAATGAAAATATTCATAAAAATATTTTACTTAACGTACAATACATGAATAGATATACCCATTTCCATGAACACAAAATTTCTTGAAGATTACTCTATATGCTTCCATGTATATTTTTAAAGAAAATTTTTTATATAATATTTTGTAATTTTTTATATTTAAAAAAAACTTATTCCAAAATGAAAAGGGAATTCTCCTCTATAAATGTTCAAAATATATTTTAAAGAAATTTTTATTTTATGATGACATAATTTAATGTTACATATGTTTTACTAGGGATATGATCCAATGATACCATACTTATTTTTCCTTTATATAGTGTATGATTATGATTATGAGATTCTTATGAAACCCATTTATTTTCCACAGGTTCTACTATGATGAAATTTTTATGAAACTTGTTTCTTTTCCAAAGGCTATGATACATGATGAATGTGTTAACATCATGTGAAATATATATTAATGGATTATGATTATGATTATTGGTGGGAATATAATTACATATCTCTCCAATGTGTTGTTCAATTATGTATATCTCGTGAGATAATAAGTAATTCAATGAAGAGTGAACCCAGTTTAGTAAGGGGCTCTATCAACTACGATAGCCTTGGGAGTAAACCTTGACTAAGGATATTAAGGAATAGGGAGTGAACCCAATACACTATGTAAAAGGCCCCAGCCTTAAACCTTACTTAATCTTGAGTTATTACAAGATTACACATTGAGGATCTTTTCGGGTTTAGAGTTTTAGAGAATTAGATCATAAAACTTGCATTACATTCCACATATAAACAAAGTGGTTACATTAAAATAGTATTCTTCATTCCCATCAATGGAAACATATTTAAAATAAACATGGATTCTTTCTTGACACTTCCTTGACACTATCATCATATCATGTACCTTTCCCTTGACCTGTGAAAAACATTTCAAAAAAACTTGGGATGAGCATAAAAAGCTCAGTAAGGGATATAAAAATATGGAAAGGAAACATGGGTAAATATATACATATGGATGAGATCATACTTTACCCATAAAACATAAGCACTTTAACATACCTCATCAAATCATGAATAATCATAGAAATCATAAGACATAAAGGTAACTTGAGGCATTCATAACATCCTTACGTAGGGAGTAACCCTCTTGGTTACGTTTGGAATACCAATCACAGTATATTCCTTAAATCTCTTCGGAGAAACCTTAAAGTTTCACTCCTTCGCATTACCCAATGCATTGGAGAGCTATATCGGGATCACCCGCCCTTAGTTTATCACGGAACCACCCGTTTTCATAATAATGCCCAAGAACCTCAACATAATCATATCACATAAAACATGCATAAAGGAAACATAACATTCCCACCTTTCAATCACAAGATATCAATACAACACATTGATATATAAAACATTATGAAAACCATTTTCGATACCAAAATAAAAGAAAAGTAAAACATGGTATTCATTTTTATTTTAGAAATAAGGTATGGCTTTTAGAGGAAGCCGAAACTCAAATAATGGTCACGACGACGGAGAAGTCATTGTCGCCGCATACGTACGACAAAAACATTCCCTTTTGTCGTTTATTAAACACTTCATATAAAAAAGATTCCTTTTGAATAAACGTAAAAGTCAAAGGGGTTTATACACCGTATAACAGAAGGTTGTGTATAAAACAAAATATGCCTCAATGAAAGGAGATTGAGACGAAGTCCCATACAAAGATCATTTTTTTTAAATAAAATAGATCTATTATTTGTATTCACTATAATTACACATAAAGAAAGTACAAATACAAGATATGACATAATAATATCATGACGTAATTTTAAAGTAGGAGATTAACCCAAAGAATGGAAATTGGGTTAAGAAGTTCCCTTACCTCGTATACGACTTGACCCGACCATTCTTTAATCTCCTGAATAATAAACTTGAGTTAATCTCTACTTGATTAAGAACCTTTTTCAAGTTCATTATTCCTTTTATACCATTTTATGAACATCATGTAGTCATTTAAGTTAATAATGTTCATTTTGTCGGTATTTGGTTCTTAAGTCAAAAATAGACTTTTTACACTTACATGTTATTAATTTGGTCGAAATTTCATTATATCCAGAATGATATTAATGATTTGGATAACATATTTATCATATATATTCATCATATACATGTATTTATAATATTACATCACATTTAGAGGTAAGAAATGAAATGCACCGTTCATGGAGACGGTAAGCCGTACGTACGCATGAACGCTACTTCCATTTCTATTTCATATTTTCTGGAATGGAATCATAATGATATAAGAGTATATTATAATTCCAGTATAATAACATATATAATATCATTAACTTTATCCTTTACACATCCCACATATGGTATTAACGAATCAAATCACTTTCAGGGGGCGGTAGTCCGCACTTCCTAAAATGAAGATATCGTGTTTTCCCATAATGGAAACAATAATGGTATGCCATAAATGAAAAATACAGAAGCTTAAGGAAAGAATAAACACATTATATATCACATATAAAAATAGTGACATCATAATGGCCACCTTTGAAGGTGTTAAATGAGTATTGAACAATCATCGTTTCGGGAGGCAGAATTTTGCCATCCACGGAAACCGTATGTTCTTTAACCATTTGATGTAGTTGTGTGAGAGTGTAGCTCGAATAAATATTATAACAACATCCTAGTATATTTAAGATACTGGTGTTGTTACAAAAGAAGTAAATAAAAAGATTTTATGGGGTTGGAGAAGCAAAATAAAACAAATGAACATGAGAGAATGAATTACCTTTAAAAGTGTAACTCCTTTTGATTTGAGCCTAAAGGCTTCCTTTGAAAGGATTCTGCCAAAAGGGAATCCTCTAGGATGAGGAGAGGTATGTGGAGAGAGTAAATGGGTAGGGTTTGGCTGAGCCAAAGGCTTTGGGAGTGTGGGTAATGAGGTAGAGGTGGGGGCCTTTTATAAGAGGAGAGGAGGGGCACTTTTGGAAATCATGAAACTATTATTTTATTTTCAAAAGTTTTTCGAATTTCTAAGGTCCCACATTGATATAATTCGAGTATAACCTGATAAGGGTTCGAAATATACCCATCCAATAGGTTTTGTACATGTGTAGGTTGTAGATATTACATTATCTTTCCATTTTATTTTAATCGTTAAATAATGAGGTCATCGCTGCATCATCATGATGTCATAAATAAATTAATTTAGTTAATGTCTAAAAATTATAAAAAAAATACTATGATGTTGGAAATCTTTTTAGATTTCCAATTAATATTTATAGACAAAAATATGATTAGTATAACCCCTTCTAAAAATTGTTTTAGTAAAACAATTCATGTTAGTGTCATTTTCACCTTTATTTAAAAAAAAGGCATTAAAGTCATTATCTCACCCAAGTGGCTCCATGGGGTCCCCTAAATCGACCCATGGGTTGTATTGGTAGGCCATGACACAACCAATAGGGTTAGGACATGTGTAAATCTCATCTAATATTATTAAAGCATTATTTTTACCTTAAACTACACTAATTACCACTAATCGCGATTAAAAACTTAATAAGTTACTATTCACCAAAAAATTATTTTAATCTCATTGAACCACATTTTATTTCTTAATGACAACCATGTATGTCGGATTTTTGAAATTCAAAACACAATGATGGCAAAATTTCATTTAAACGGAAAATCAGCTTTTATAAGTACCACTTAGTGGTTTCACTATTCATCAAAAATTGAAGTTTTTCAGAAAATTACCAAAAATTGACCCTAAGCTATATTTGATATTCCGAATTCAAAAATGAAGTCTATTTTACAAAATTCAAAACATATAAGTCACATTAATTAATTTAATAATTAATTCCCACTGTCAGAGCAAATAGCGTGTTTTTATAAAACAATAAGTATCAAAAGATTGACACCAGTTTAAGTCTAATTTCAAAGTGAAATTGATTCCAATGACCACCATTGGATTAAATGGTAAAAATATATTCAGATTGCACATTAAGATCAATTCAAAAGATAATCTAATCATATAAATAAATTAGATTAAGAAGCAGTTTTGATGTAAAATGCAGTATTTTTTACTATTCATTAAGAAATGAACATTGTCTGAAAAATACCAAAAATTCACACAAAGTAAATTTTGATGTCCCAATCATAAAGAATAAGTTTATTTTGACAAACATAGCTTATAAAATTTTCAAAAGATAGATTTAAAAATGGTTTGCCATCAAAAGGCAGTAAAACAATCTTTTAAAAATATTAGTGTATTCCATGCTTAAGATTGGATTTATTTTCATTTTAAGCCTCTAAAACACTATCTAGTTCATTAATAGACATAGATAAAAATATCTATTATTCATTACTTACTTGGGATGTTACATCCTTCCCCCCTTTAGAAAATTGCGTCCCCGCAATATATTTACTTATCAAATAAATGGGGGTACTTATCCCTCATTGCATTTTCAGATTCCCATGTTGCCTCTTCCATCATGTGGTTTTTCCACAAAACCTTTACCTGATTAATCACCTTATTCCGTAACACTTGCTCCATGTGGTCAAGAATCTGGACCGGTTTTTCCTCATAAGATAGTTTCTCTTCCAGCTGAACTACCTCTGGACTCAAAACATGAGATGGATCTGGCATGTACTTCCTTAACATTGAAACGTGAAAAACATTGTGTACCTGAGATAAACTAGGAGGTAAATCCACCTGGTATGCAACTGATCCAACTCTCTCCAGAATTTCATATGGTCCAATGAACCTTGGACTCAGCTTTCCTTTCTTACCAAATCGCATCACACTTTTCCATGGTGATACTTTGAGAAAAACATGATCACCTACCTCAAAAGAGAGATCCTTCCTCCTGTTGTCTGCATAACTCTTCTGACTACTCTGAGCTATTCTCATGTGCTTCTGAATCAGCTGAACTTGTTTTACCAACTCTTCTACCAATTCTGGTCCCATCAACTTCCTTTCACCCACTTCATCCCAGAAAGTTGGAGTTCGACACCGCTTCCCATATAATTCCTGAAATGGTGCCATCTATATACTGGAATGAAAACTGTTATTATATGAAAATTCAACCAAAGAAAGATGTTGGTCCCAACTTCCCTGATAATCCATTAAACAAGCTCGTATCATATCCTACAAGGTCTGAATTGTTCGTTCTGACTGCCCATCTGATTGAGGATGAAATGCTGTACTAAAATTTAATTCAGTACCCAATGACCTCTGAAGGCCTTTCCAAAAGTTAGAAGTGAACCTGGGATCATGATCAGATACAATGGAGAGAGGAACTCCATGTAACCTGACTATCTCTTTAAGATACAAACGGGAAAGTTGATCAAGAGAGAAAGTATCTCGTATAGCAAGGAAATGAGCAGACTTGGTCAAGCGATCAACAATAACCCAGATTGCATTATTACCTCGAGATGTCTTCGGTAATCCCACAACAAAGTCCATGGATATATTCTCCCATTTCCACTCTAGCACTGGTAAAGGCTGAAGCATCCCTTTCGGTAACTGCCTCTCTGATTTAACCTGTTGACATGTCAAACACTTCACAGTAAAATCAGCAATATCTCTTTTCATTCCATCCCACCAGTAATACTCCCGCAGATCTCTATACATCTTAGTACTGCCTGGATGAACTAAAAACGGAGAACTATGAGCTTCACATAACAACGCTCTCTTCAACTGTGAATCACAAGCCACACACAATCTCTTCCCAAATCTCAAAATTCAATCATTATCAATGTTGAATTCAGGCAACTTACCTTTCTGAACCAGCTCTACCTTTTTCTGCAACTCACTGTCTTGCTTCTGTGCTTGCTTGATTCTATCTGATAGAGATGATATCACTGATACCTGAAACAAAAGAGAAGAACTTCCTGCACCAACAACTTCTATGCCAAAGTTCATCAAATCCTTAACCAAAGGATCACGTTCCAAATGCAACATTGCTAATGAAGGATTACTTTTTCGACTCAAAGCATCAGCCACTATATTTGCTTTTCTCGGATGGTAATGAATTGTACAATAATAATCCTTGATTAATTCTAGCCATCACCTCTATCTCATGTTCAATTCTTTATGAGTGAATATATACTTTAAACTTTTGTGATCGGTATATATTTCACACTTTACTCCATACAAATGATGCCTCCAAATTTTTAAAGCAAAAACAACAGCAGCTAATTCCAAATCATGTGTAGGGTAATTTACCTCATGAGTTTTCAACTGTCGTGAAGCATAAGCAATTACCTAATCATTCTGCATTAGGACGCAACCAAGTCCTTTCAATTAAGAATCATTGTATATAACAAACTCTCCATTCCTGGAAGGTAGTGCCAAAACTGGAGCATTCACCAATCTTCTTTTCAATTCCTGAAAACAATCATCACAAACTTATCCAAGAACTCATGGAAAATTCTATTCATTAAGTCCATGAATACAGCAGGTGCATTGGTTATCCCAAAAGGAATTACTACAAATTCATAATGGCCATATCTTGTACGGAACGTGGTCTTCGGAACGTCTGCTTCCTTTACCTTCAGCTGATGGTACCCCGATCTCAAGTCAATATTTGAAATATACTGAGCTCCCTAGAGCTGATACAACTTCATTTGATGGACCGACATCTGCTGAAGTAGTTGCAAAGGATTTCACCACCCCTTTCTGCTTGTAGTCTAACTGCTTCCCATCACTCAAGCTCTTTGTCGGACACTCATTTGCATAGTGACCCATCTCATTACACTTATAACATTTCACTAACTGTAAATAAAATTTGGTCTTACCTTCACCTTGATCCTTTTCAGTGCAATCACAAGCCTTATGTCCCATCTTACCACATCGGTAGCACTTTCCAGAATTCAGAAGACATTCCCCAGCATGCCTTTTGCCACATTTATCACAAACTGGAAACTTAGTTTTCTTACCATCAGACTTTTTTGAAGAATTCTTACCTTTCTCATGCCACCTCGGTCTCTTCTTCTGTTGGTTGTTATAGAACACTTGATCATCAGCAAACTCCATTTCCACCTTCTCAGCACATCGAACAAGATTTTCATAACTTTTAAACTCACGATAAGCTAATTCCCTTCAATATTTTGGCTTTAATCCTGAGTAAAAACGATTGATTTTACTATCAAGGTCTCGGATAAAATTTGGAGCATACCTTGCCAATCGAGTGAACCTTTATTCATAGGTATTCACTGAGTCTTCCTCTTGCACCAATTCCAAGAATTTCTTTTCCATCCTATGTCGAACAACCTTAGGAAAATACTTTTCAAGAAACATACCTTTGAATTCATCCCAGTCAAGAGCATCAATCACATCGGCATCCCTGATAGTTTTAACCATAGACCACCACTGATCTGCCTCACCCTCCAAACTGTAAATAGCAAGACTAACCTTTTGATTCTCTGAACACCCCATGACATCGAAAATCCTCTCCAGTGCTTTAATCCACCCTTCAGCTAGCACAGGGTCAGATGATCCTCTGAATGATGGGGGATGTTGCCTCATGAAATGTTCCACCACTGACATGTTCCTCTGTGGTTGATCTGGCTGATCTCGTGCATGGATACCACCACCATTTATAGCCTTAGTCAACTACGCCATTACTACAACAAACTGTTCAGTTCCAATTCCGACCATCTCAAGATGCTGGTTCGGAAGGTTATTTCCTTCCGTATGCCTTCATAGCACTGCTTCCCTATTTCCTCTGCGGAAAACCATTCTGAACAAACATGTCTTAGATGAAGTAACATGGTAATCTTTAAATTCTATATCATTTCAAAAAAATTATTTTTGGATAATCATTTAATGGAATTCTAACTCCTAAAGTTATCTAAACCGACCTTTGATACCAACTATAAGGCCCCAGCCTTAAACCTTACTTAATCTTGAGTTATTACAAGATTACACATTAAGGATCTTTTCGGGTTTAGAGTTTTAGAGAATTAGATCATAAAACTTTCATTACATTCCACATATAAACAAAGTGGTTACATAAAAATAGTATTCTTCATTCCCATCAATGGAAACATATTTAAAATAAACATGGATTCTTTCTTGACACTTCCTTGACACTATCATCATATCATGTACCTTTCCCTTGACCTGTGAAAAACATTTCAAAAAAAGTTGGGATGAGCATAAAAAGCTCAGTAAGGGATATAAAAATATGGAAAGGAAGCATGGGTAAATATATACATATGGATGAGATCATACTTTACCCATAAAACATAAGCACTTTAACATACCTCATCAAATAATGAATAATCATAGAAATCATAAGACATAAAGGTAACTAGAGGCATTCATAACATCTTTACGTAGGGAGTAACCCTCTTGGTTACGTTTGGAATACCCGTCACAGTATATTCCCTAAATCTCTTCAGACAAACCTTAACGTTTCACTCCTTCGCGTTACCCAATGCATTGGAGAGCTATATCGGGCTCACCCGCCCTTAGTTTATCATGGAACCACCCATTTTCATAATAATTCCCAAGAACCTCAACATAATCATATCACATAAAACTTGCATAAAGGAAACATAACATTCCCACCTTTCAATCACAAGATATCAATACAACACATTGATATATAAAACATTATGAAAACCATTTTCGATACCAAAATAAAATAAAAGTAAAACATGGTATTCATTTTTCTTTTAGAAAAAAGGTATGGCTTGTAGAGGAATCCAAAACTCAAATAACGGTCACGACGGCGGAGAAGTCATTGTCGCCGCATACGTATGACAAAAACATTCTCTTTTGTCGTTTAGTAAATGCTTCATATAAAAAAGATTCCTTTTGAATAAACATAAAAGTCAAAGGGGTTTATACACCGTATAACAGAAGGTTGTGTATAAAACAAAATATGCCTCAATGAAAGGAGATTGAGATGAAGTCCCATACAAAGATCATTTTTTTTATATAAAATAGATCTATTATTTGTATTCACTATAATTACACATAAAGAAAGTACAAATACAAGATAGGACATAATAATATCATGACGTAATTTTAAAGTAGGAGATTAACCCAAAGAATGGAAATTGGGTTAAGAAGTTCCCTTACCTCGTATCCGACTTGACCCGACCATCATTTAATCTCCTGAATAATAAACTTAAGTTAATCTCTACTTGCTTAAGAAACTTTTTCAAGTTCATTATTCCTTTTATACCACGTTATGAACATCTTGTAATCATTTAAGTTAATAATGTTTATTTTGTCAGTATTTGGTTCTTAAGTCAAAAATAGACTTCTTACACTTGCATGTTGTTAATTTGGTCAAACGTTCATTATATCCAGAATGATATTAATGATTTGGATAACATATATATCATATATATTCATCATATACATGTATTTATAATATTACATCACATTTAGAGGTAAGAAATGAAATGCACCGTTCATGGAGACGGTAAGCCGTACGTACGCATGAACGCTACTTCAATTTCTATTTCGTATTTTCTGGAATGGAATCATAATGATATAAGAGTATATTATAATTCCAGTATAATAACATATATAATATCATTAACATTATCCTTTACACATCCCACATATGGTATTAACGAATCAAATCACTTTCAGGGGGCGGTAGTCCGCACTTCCTAAAATGAAGATATCGTGTTTACCCATAATGGAAACAATAATGGTATGCCATAAATGAAAAATAAAGAAGATTAAGTAAAGAATAAACATATTATATATCACATATAAAAATAGTGACATCATAATGGCCACCTTTGAAGGTGTTAAATGAGTATTGAACAATCATCGTTTCGGGAGGCAGAATTTCGCCATCCACGGAAACCGTATGTTCTTTAACCATTTGATGTAGTTGTGTGAGATTGTAGCTCAAATAAATCTTATAACAACATACTAGTATATTGAAGATACTGGTGTTGTTACAAAAGAAGTAAATAAAAAGAGTTTAGGGGGTTGGAGAAGCAAAATAAAACAAATGAACATGAGAGAATGAATTACCTTTAAAAGTTTAACTACTTTTGATTTGAGCCTAAAGGCTTCCTTTGAAAGGATTATGCCAAAGGGAATCCTCTAAGATGAGTAGAGGGATGTGGATAGAGTACATGGGCAGGGTTTGGCCGAGCCAAAGGCTTTGGGAGTGTGGGTAATGAGGTAGAGGTGGGGGCCTTTTATAAGAGGAGAGGAGGGGCACTTTTGGAAATCATGAAACTATTATTTTATTTTCCAAAGTGTTTCGAATTTCTAAGGTCCCACATTGATATAATTCGAGGATAAGGTGATAATGGTTCGAACTCTACCCATCCAATAGGTTTTGGACATGTTTAGGTTTTAGATATTACATTATCTTTCCATTTTATTTTAATCGTTAAATAATGAGGTCATCGCTGCATCATCATGATGTCATAAATAAATTAATTTATTTAATGTCTAAAAATTATAACAAAAATACTATGATGTAGGAAATCTTTTTATATTTCCAATTAATATTTATAGACAAAAATATGATTAGTATAACCCCTTCTAAAAATTCTTTTAGTAAAACAATTCATGTTAGTGTCATTTTCACCTTTATTTAAAAAAAGGCATTAAAGTCATTATCTCACCCAAGTGGCTCCATGGGGTCCCCTAAATCGACCCATGGGTTTTCTTGGTCGGCCATGACACAACCAATAGGTTTAGGACATTTTTCAAGCTCATCTCATATTATTAAAGCATTATTTTTACCTTAAACTACACTAATTACCACTAATCGCGATTAAAAACTTAATAAGTTACTATTCACCAAAAAATTATTTTAATCACATTGAACCACATTTTACTTCTTAATGACAACCATGTATGTCGGATTTTAGAAATTCAAAACACAATGATGGCAAAATTTCATTTAAACGGAAAATCAGTTTTTATAAGTACCACTTAGTGGTTTCACTATTCATCAAAAATTGAAGCTTTTCAGAAAATTACCAAAAATTCACCCTAAGCTATATTTGATATTCCGAATTCAGAAATGAAGTCTATTTTACAAAATTCAAAACATATAAGTCACATTAATTAATTTAATAATTAATTCCCGCTGTCAGAGCAAATAGCGTGTTTTTATAAAATAATAAGTATCAAAAGATTGACACCAGTTTAAGTCTAATGTCAAAGTGAAATTGATTACAATGACCACCATTGGATTAAATGGTAAAAATATATTCATATTACACATTAAGATCAATTCAAAAGATAATCTAATCATATAAATAAATTAGATTAAGAAGCAGTTTTGATGTAAAATGCAGTATTTTTTACTATTCATTAAAAAATGAACATTGTCTGAAAAATACCAAAAAATCACACAAAGTAAATTTTGTTGTCCCAATCATAAAGAATAAGTTTATTTTGAAAAACATAGCTTATAAAATTGTCAAAAGATAGATTTAAAAATGGTTTTCCATCAAAAGGTAGTAAAACAATCTTTTAAAAATATTAGTGTATTCCATGCTTAAGATTGGATTTATTTTCATTTTAAGCCTCTAAAACACTATATAGTTCATTAATAGACATAGATAAAAATATCTATTATTCATTACTTACTTGGTATGTTGCACTATGATAGTCTTGTCAGTGATCCATGAATAAGTAAATAGTTTTATATCATTTTTTGTATGTTAAAAACTTATATCTTATGCCCATTTTATGCACTCATGGCTCATGTTATTTGATTCATTTATGATTTATGTATTATGAACTTTTATGATATTTTTCATGACTCAACATTATGATAATTGATATATTGGGTATGGTTTTCAAATGTCAGTCTCACGTTATCTTTCCCTTATACTTGTTTATTATTTTATGATCATTTGTATCTCCCTTGTTTACCATTATTAAATATATGATCTCACCCTTTGTTATGATTAATTTCCTTATATTATAAAGAAAGGTTTTGAGTATGATATGTCTAATAAGGGTACTGGTTATGAAGAATTTATTGGAAGATGATGTATATATCTTATGAATAATTTGTTTATGGATCCAAGTCTACAAAATCACTAAACCTATATAATTCAAGAATGGATCATAATGTTGTGTATTGAATGTAATTCTAATAATAACTAATATTTATGAATGAAAATTTTGTGGTTTTATAGCCATGATGTCCATGTTCATTCCTAGGGATGGTTTTAATATATTTTTTCAACTGATGATTAGTTCATGTAAGTATCCTTTTATTCTAAACCACTTGGTGTTTAAAAATAGAGAAAGGTTTTAGTGTATTTTATGTTTGTATCTCTATATAATGGATTCTTCTATTTACATAACTTGAGTACTTAATTTTTTATATGTTTATTTATATTTTTATTTATTATGATTACTTGTTATTTCAATTGTTATTTTAAAATATGTATTATCATTTTATAATAAAATATATTTGTACTATACTTCTAAACTTATTTTTAGAAATAAAAGAAGCATTTTCATAAAGGTCATGTTTTCTAAAACGTATTATTTAATTTTTATTAATTTTTTTCATTAAGAAAGATATTATATAGATTCTTTTTGTTATCATATTGGTATATTTTCCAAATAACCTATATATATAAATTAGGTGTATATATATGTGATTATATTTGATATAGATAAAGGGAAAGTAAACCAAACATATGGTGGTGCTTCTGGATTCCTCTCACACTTCATGGGTAGTTGTCTTACGTTATGAATTTTGGGGATAATCGAGTGGTGATTTTAGGATGTTTATATAGGGCCCACTTCATCCTTATCTTTATATTATATTCATGTATATGATATTTAAATATCATAATAATTGTTATCTATAAATGGATGTGGTTTGTGAGATATTTTGGTTACTCCATTGTGTTGTGATCTATTTGGATAATGATTTTTCATTGTAACTACTTATTTATGTACATCAATGTCCAATATATGGATATATTATAATATAGTTTCTAGTCGATCCTATATTGTATTTTATGAGTATTTAGTAGTGAAATGATTCCAAATTTTCATATTTGATAATATAGGTCATTATATCTAGCATTTAATAATCATTAACATGCTTCAGTCATTATGGGGGATTGGTCCTGGTGAAAGGGAAGGCTAGAACTGGAAATTTTGATACAAAAATTATTCATAATGAAAAAATATAAGATATATATGGGGAAAAATTTTAATATTCCTTTTAAAAGTAATTAGGGTTGTGAAGTACATGTATGAATTTTTTTATTTTGATAACCTTTATTGTATGTCAAGTGAATGTTTATTTACTTATTATCACAATGAAACTATTAGATATTATTTCCATATTCCTAGTGAACATGTTGTTTGTGTAACAATATTCTACATTCCTTGTCAAGTAATATATAAATATTTGATTCAATGGTATGAAATTTAAACATGATCATGTTCAATATCAAAAACTATGAAGGTTTTCTGAGATGAAAATTGATACAATCCAAAAATAACTTTTAAAATATGAAGGGACTTATATTACATAATATCCACCATGGTATGATAGGATTCATTTGTATCTTGGGAGATATGGATTTATTATTGAAAATAATGACATTTAATTCCCATATGAGATGATCATATATCTTACCAAGAGGTCCATGAGAGTTCCAGTTCATAGAAATATCTTATTTTAATGAAATATATTGTAAAATCCATATACAATAACTATTTTTGAATGTTTATGACAAACATGAAGGGGTCAGACTCATAGAGTGCATGTTATCCCTCCAAATTAAAACTAAAATAGATGGAAGAGTTTATAAATATAAATCTATCCTACTGATAAATTCTTATAAACAAATTCATGGTATTGTTAATGGTAATCCCTTTATAAAATTGTGATAGAGAAATATTTTTGGATATATTGATCCATAAAAACTATTTATGATTATGGGTTATATCAAATGAATAACAAATCCACTTTACTCGGTTTTAATTTAGTCATAAATGATTATATGATACAACATGATGGTTTCAATATACAGAATCACAATTCTATGATTTGTAAGATACAAAACTACATTTTTGGATTGAAGTATGATTCGTGGAGTTCGAATATCTAGTTTTATGTTATATTAAATGAGTTTGGTTTCAATATGAATGAATATTATTGTAGTGTATAAAATATGATTAGTGGTGGTGTTTTGATATTTCTGAATATTTTGGTTTTAGAAAATGTTTTTTTCAAAAATAATATTCCATATTTAAATTCAATAAAGATTTTATTGGGAAAATTATTTTTGATAAATTACATGGGTGATGAAACCAATATAAAGGGTATAAAAACAATAGGGATGGATTGAGGAGGTTTCTTGGATTAATTCAAGAAATATATTTTGGTAATTTGTTAATATTTTTTAATATGATTAACTCCATTAAATGGTCATCAATAAGGTTTCATGTAATGTGTAACAGCCCAAGATTTTATAAAAAATATTCTTTTTAATTTTATTAATGTCTTGTGTTGTACGCTACACCAAAAGGAGCTTGCACAACACGCATCCTTGACTTGCCTTGCATTACACGCAATCGCGACCTTCCTCGATAGCGTGTGTAATACGCAATACCGAGTTTCACTAAACAACGATATGGTATTAAAATATTATTTAAACTAGCCGTTATGAATAGTAATAACCACTTTTTGAAATTCTGTAAATCTTATTTTTCAAAATGAACTTCATTTTTGGATTCGGAGTATCGAATTTAGCCTAAGGTGAAATTTTGGTACTTTTCGGATAACTTTCATATTCTGATGAATAGTGAAAATTACTAAATTATAATTCAAAACAACTTTTTTAATCGAAATAATTAATAGTGATAAATTATTAATTTGAGTAGTTTTAAATTATATTTAGAATATATTTTTACAATTTAATACAATGTTGGTCATTGGATGTAATTTCACATTTAAACCAGACATAATCAAGTGTCAATCTTTTGATAGATATTGTTTCTTAAAAACACGCTATTTGTTTTAACAGCGGGATTTAATTATAAAATTAATTAATGCAATTTCTATGTTATGAATTTGGTAAAATAGACTTCATTTTTGAATTCGGAATATGAAATATAGCTTAGGATGAAATTTTGGCATTTTTCTGAAAAACTTCAATTTTTGATGAATAGTGAAACTACTAAGTGGTAGTTAAAAAAAACAGAATTTTTCATAAAACTTAATTTTACCGCTTCTGTGAATGGAATTTCAAAAATCCTAGAGACACGATTGATGTCAGTAAGTAAAATGTGGTTCAATGATATAAAATAATTTTTGGTGAATAGTAACTTTTTACTTTTTTTTACCACGGTTAATAGTAAATAGGGTAACTAAGAGTAAATATGATATTACTATTACCCTAACACATGTCCTAATTCTATTGGATAAGTTTAATTCGACCAAAAACAACCTTGTGAATATAATATGACCATTTAGGTCCACTTGGATTAGATTATGACATTTAATATTATTTTATTTAATGAATAGTTAAAATAGTTAAAATCAAAGTTTAATAACTAAAACATTTTTAATATGTGGTTATACATAAGATAAATTCAACTATAAATATTCATTAGAAAGATAAAAATATTTCCTACATAATTATATTTTATTTATAATTTTTAGACTTTAAATAAATTAATTTATTTACGACACAACGATGATGCAGTAATTACCCTTTTAAGGAAATATTAACATAATTGATGTTATAAATGCTCAAATGAATGTAATTTGAGACTTTTTATAACTTACACTAATTTTCTAGGTTAATATGATATATTAGTGTTGATTTAATCAACTTTGTTCGAACATATAATTCTGTTATGACTTTCACAAAAATCATATATCAAATAGTGTCAAAATTGACACAAAATAGTTTTTAAATCAAATATTATATTATTAATTGTTATTTTATTCCTAAAAATCAAAGGTTCGGCCAAATGACTTAGATAAGGATATATGTATTAAAAATATACATTTTGGGGTTCGTTTGGCATGTTATAGTAAGTGTATTAACCATATAGTGAAAGAAAACAAAAAGACACGGTAAAAGTTAAATTATTTAACTTAGAGTTAAATCTAATTGATAAGGTTAAAATAATAACCTAAACTTGTCTAAATCCTATGGGTTGATAGGATTTCGACCCATCCCCACTTTATCTTCGAAATAAGACCCTTTGGAACCATTATAAACCGATTTTGACTTTAATATAAAATAATATTTTGAGATATTCCTAAGGTGCCCCTCTCCTCCCTTATAAAAGGACACCTCCTCCCCCTCCTCCTCACACCAATTTGAGCACTCAAGCTCGGCCAACTCCTGACAAAATATCTTCTCCACTTCCCTAGCAACATCCTAGAGGTTCTGGTCTTCCTCAAAGACCAATTGTAGTGCCCTAAGAGGAGGTCTCAAAGAGGCGCTTCAAAGAAGAGGTAATTACCGTTACCAATTCTTTCATCTTTATTTATTCTTCCACTTCTTCTTCTTAGGTTGTTTCATTATGAAGTAATAACATCAGTATCACTCATATACTGATATGTTATTATAAGTATGAAACAATCCTATTTCACCATCTATCCATCCTACGGAAAAAGGAAATCACCGCGCGTGCGTACGTACGGAATACCGTCTCCACGCCGTGGTGTAATCTATTTTCCGCAACCACCTTAATTGGATGGGTATAAAGGTGTAATGAGTAACCATATATGATTATTATAAAGTGATATTGATACTGAAATAGTATACATACACTTCAACACAATTCCACGACCATGGGAACGATATCATCGCTCGTGCGTACGTACGGACTACCGTCTCCACGACGCGATGAGATTCATTCTCAATGATTAACCATTAATGAATGATTATAAAGTATATATAATAAGTACTAATGAAATATATGACCTAATAATGATACTGGAATTATTTATATTTATATGTATGTCATCTACTTAATTCCATTTAATTCAATAAGGAAACGAAAACAGCGTTCATGCGTACGTACGGACTACCGTCTCCATGAACGGTGTATTTCTTCCCATTTACTGATTTATTATATATGTGTATTTTGAATATATATATATATATAAATCATGTTTTATATTCTGGAATTAATTAATCATGATCTAAGTAATCATATGAATAATTACAAGTTAAAACACGAACGACAAAAGAGATGATTTTACCCAAAACGCTACTTTAACATGAATTTACAAAAGAACGGGTAATATAAAGTCATAATTGGACCATATATGATATAAAAACAATGAATATGATTCTGGAATAAGTCAATAACATGATTTAAATCATTATACAGGAGGTTCGGACACTTACAAAGCAAGTCGGACCTAAGGTAAGGGAAATATCACAATCTCATTTTTATTCGAGATTGTTTATTCGTAAGTATTTACTGGGGTGTATTTTATCATCCACATCCATGTTTCATCAATATGTAATATTAATTCCATCCACCTACAATTGTTTAAATCCATTTTTACCCTTCGGTGAGTTTTTAGTAAAAGAAATGAAAGGAATCTTTTGTCGTTTTTCGTACGAGGTACTTTTTGACTTTTCCGACAAAAGTGCGAAGAATGTTTTTTTTAACTTATACGGCATGAATGGATTTTTAAAACATTATTTCCAAGAAGCTTCCTTTACAAGTTTTCAAGTTTATTTTTAATCAACTTCTTTTATTTTAAAGTTTTATGACATGTTATGAAAGGAAAAATGTTTTTGAAGTAGAAAGGATATTTTCCTCAAGAATGAAGTTCAAGTATTTTATCAAAATTATTTTCCATCTAAGATAATAAAAGGGTTCTGTTTTTATCCCTATTATTACATGGATTTGATTATGTTTTGATGGAAACATTTTTATGAATTCCTTTATCTTATATGAATTGTTTTATGATGTCATGTTGTTTAAGAATCCCATTTTTATTACATGGGTTATGCGATGATGTATGATTTATGATTATGTGGCACACATAAGAAAAGATTCATTATAAGATGGGTGGGACCTATATCTCCCTCCAATGCATTGGGTAAAGATTTTATATCTCATGAGATAGACATGGCTGGAATGGTAGGTTATACCGGTTCAGTGAAACAGGACTGAAACGAGGGTTACTCGATTCAGAAAGGGACTTTGTCCACTAAGATAGTCTTGGCCATGAGTCTTGACTAACAAGAAATGATTCTCTATGATTATGTGTGAATGCCACAAAGTTTCATGTTTTAAGTTATGGTTATTGTGATTACATTTCACTGCCATGATTTATCCCATGTTATGAAATTATGCTCTCTTTTGCAGGTTAAGATTTCCAAAATTATGTGCTTACGTATATGATGTGATTGATATTTCTTTTGTTTACCCTTACTGAGCATTTGAGCTCACCCTTTTATGTTTTCTTTTCCCCAGGTTATAAAGAAAGGTTTTAGGTAAAAAAAAAAGGGAAGATCTTTATGGGAGATATTGATGATCTTTCACCAGGATTAGAAGATTATATTCCGAGTTTCCAAAGACACTAAACTATTACGATCCTTGTGTGTGTGTTTTTGTTATGTACTAAGTATTCCGCAAACGTAATGTAATGTCCATGTACGTCAGGCTACGGGTCTCTATAGTTGGTATCAGAGGCAAAGTAGGTAGGAATGTATCCAATCCTTGGGAACTCTCACATGTGAGCATTGGACGAAGCATGGCTCTCCACCCAAGGGCTTCATGAGGAAATGGCTGCCACTGGGGATGGTGGTGAGTCCCGCCCAGGGGCTGTAGCCGCCCATGGAGTGCCCTAATAGGTATCAATTATAGTCCACTAGAAGTAATTCCAGACCGCTACAGTTGGTATCAGAGGAAAGGTTTAGTCAACCTTTGGAAACTAGGATGCGAAAACGTTAGTGAGATCCCTAGAGTTATTTCTAAGGTATGTCTAGGGATGTCCCTAAGGTTAAGTATACGTATAGGTTATAGTACTAGGATTACTCTAACGATCATAGAATTAAACCTAAGATTTTAGATATTTAAGGTACTCCCCCTTTATTATGTTGTTTTCCCTAGCATGATTTTTGCCTCTCACACTATGCTTTTTGGGTTTTAGAAAATGGCTGGAAACAAGATGATTCACGATAATGGAGGATATGATGGACAATGGAATGATATTCTTCATAATGAAATTGGATTTGGAATTCCAAACATCATTATTATGCCGAATCAGCAATCTCATAATATGATCAATAAAGTAAAATTTGGTAAGTTTCCTAACTCGGCTAATAAGAGAAAGATGGAGTTTCATGATGATCATAGAGGAAAGAAAGTTCAATTTCCCCTATGTAAATCATGTGGGAAGAGGCATCAAGGAGAATGTTTCAAGGGAACTGGAAGATGCTTTGGGTGTGGAAAAGAAGGACACAAAGCAAGTAAGTGCAAAGGAAAAGGGTCGGTTAACACCATGGATGAGGATAATGGTATTGCTACGACATCAAAAATGGTTAAGTGTTTTAAATGTGGAATGTATGGGCATTATGCAAACAAATTCCCTAAGGGAAAGACTCATGAAGAGAATCAGTATGGTCATATGGGTAGTATTTATGTGGATGATGATGAAGAGACTACAAATGATATGTGAGATGAAAGAATTTTTGAAGCTCGGTCAATGGTTTAAGAATGTAGTGGAATGATTACATGTTTATCATGTGTAATTTTTGTATAAGTAATCTCATGCTACTATGGAATAAAGAGACATATATGGATTGTTACACTATTGTCTTTCCTTGTGTTTTGAAAGTGTTACCAGTATCCATGAAAGGTTATTCAGATATTTTTGGAATGTAGATGATATGCGCATAATGAAGGGATAAGGAGAAAATTAAATGTTTGATAGTATTCATGAGCTCATGATTGATATAAGGACTAAGTGATATCATGGTGTGAGTATATAGAATTTTGAGGATTTTGGTATGTGGAAAGTGTTAACTTTTAACTGCATTCATGTTTTCACTAAGGTATTCAAGAGAATAAACGATTAAGGACTTTGAATGTTTGGAATGTGACCAACAAAACATATCTTATGATATATGGGGATCGAAGATGGTGTTAAATCTCTGGTAATCGTTTTCACTATATTATGAGAGTCGACTGCAGTATTATGGATAAGCCTAAAGATTGGAATGGATTATGTTGGACATAAGTTAGTATTGTTTGTTTTTTTTGATATTATTGATGGGATGTTTTAGTAATATAGTTTTGGAAAAAGGACAACCTGCAGGACGGGTGACAGCCCATCGCTTCAGACAAGGCTGTGGGAATCGAACCCACAACCGAAGTGCGACTGGCCTTTATCGCCTACCACTGGCCTACAGGAAGTCCATGTTTAGTAGAAACTAGTTTTATTATATTAAGCAGTATGATATATGAAGTATAAGTCCATTTTAGGAACCATATATGATTAATCTCACTATAGATTGACTTATGCATATAATTTTTGCTAACCTTTTGTTTGAGACAGATGGAATGACCCGTCATTCTATCACATGATCTGCTAACACTTCAAAAATAAAAAATTCAACTTCATTTATTTAAGAGATGAAGTGGAAATTGTTCAAGGCACGAACAACAGTGAGATTGTACCAAAATAAAGTAAGTATTTATTCTAATTCAAATTTTCAACTTTAGGGAAATGATCTTGAAAACCAAAAATGTTGTCCTAGTGATCTTATACCTGATGAATCATATGGTACCTTATATCATCACAACTCTATGGATTTGTGATTACTGGATTTTCCATAGCCATGTTCTCTACCACTCTCCATCAGAACATGATGGTTAGATTTCTCTTCCATATCCATATTTTCACCTATGTGGAAACCCAGTGATTAGTTTATTTGGGTAACCGTTACGTTTCATACTTTTTTTTTTAAATATTGGTTTTGATATTCCTTTTTACGATGTGGCTTTGTTTTAAAGAAACTTTCGAATAGTAAACCATTTATAACCCTGACGAATTTCGAGGGCGAAATTCATTTTAAGGGGGGTAGAATGTAACAGCCCAATATTTTATAAAAAATATTCTTTTTAATTTTATTAATGTCTTGTGTTGTACGCTACACCAAAAGGAGCTTGCACAACACGCATCCTTGACTTGCCTTGCATTACACGCAATCGCGACCTTCCTCGATAGCGTGTGTAATACGCAATACCGAGTTTCACTAAACAACGATATGCTATTAAAATATTATTTAAACTAGCCGTTATGAATAGTAATAACCACTTTTTGAAATTCTGTAAATCTTATTTTTCAAAATGAACTTCATTTTTGGATTCGGAGTATCGAATTTAGCCTAAGGTGAAATTTTGGTACTTTTCGGATAACTTTCATATTCAGATGAATAGTGAAAATTACTAAATTATAATTAAAAACAACTTTTTTAATCGAAATAATTAATAGTGATAAATTATTAATTTGAGTAGTTTTAAAGTATATTTAGAATATATTTTTACAATTTAATACAATGTTGGTCATTGGATGTAATTTCACATTTAAACCAGACATAATCAAGTGTCAATCTTTTGATAGATATTGTTTCTTAAAAACACGCTATTTGTTTTAACAGCGGGATTTAATTATAAAATTAATTAATGCAATTTCTATGTTATGAATTTGGTAAAATAGACTTCATTTTTGAATTCGGAATATGAAATATAGCTTAGGATGAAATTTTGGCATTTTTCTGAAAAACTTCAATTTTTGATGAATAGTGAAACTACTAAGTGGTAGTTAAAAAAAACAGAATTTTTCATAAAACTTAATTTTACCGCTTCTGTGAATGTAATTTCAAAAATCCGAGAGACACGATTGATGTCAGTAAGTAAAATGTGGTTCAATGAGATGAAAATAATTTTTGGTGAATAGTAACTTTTTACTTTTTTTTACCACGGTTAATAGTAAATAGGGTAACTAAGGGTAAATATGATATTACTATTACCCTAACACATGTCCTAATTCTATTGGATAAGTGTAATTCGACCAAAAACAACCTTATGAATATAATATGACCATTTAGGTCCACTTGGATTAGATTATGACATTTAATATTATTTTATTTAATGAATAGTTAAAGTAGTTAAAATCAAAGTTTAATAACTAAAACATTTTTAATATGTGGTTATACATAAGATAAATTCAACTATAAATATTCATTAGAAAGATAAATATATTTCCTACATAATGATATTTTATTTATAATTTTTAGACTTTAAATAAATTAATTTATTCATGACACAACGATGATGCAGTAATTACCCTTTTAAGGAAATATTAACATAATTGATGTTATAAATGCTCAAATGAATGTAATTTGAGACTTTTTATGACTTACACTAATTTTCTAGGTTAATATGATATATTAGTGTTGATTTAATCAACTTTGTTCGAACATATAATTCTGTTATGACTTTCACAAAAATCATATATCAAATAGTGTCAAAATTGACACAAAATAGTTTTTAAATCAAATATTATATTATTAATTGTTATTTTATTCCTAAAAATCAAAGGTTCGGCCAAATGACTTAGATAAGGATATATTTATTAATAATATACATTTTGGGGTTCGTTTGGCATGTTATAGTAAGTGTATTAACCATATAGTGAAAGCAAACAAAAAGAAACGGTAAAAGTTAAATTATTTAACTTAGAGTTAAATCTAATTGATAAGGTTAAAATAATAACCTAAACTTGTCTAAATCCTATTGGTTGATAGGATTTTGACCCATCCCCACTTTAGCTTCGAAATAAGACCCTTTGGAACCATTATAAACCGATTTTGACTTTAATATAAAATAATATATTGAGATATTCCTAAGGTGCCCCTCTCCTCCCTTATAAAAGGACACCTCCTCCCCCTCCTCCTCACACCAATTTGAGCACTCACGCTCGGCCAACCCCTGCCAAAATCTCTTCTCCACTTCCCTAGCAACATCCTAGAGGTTCTGGTCTTCCTCAAAGACCAATTTTAGTGCCCTAAGAGGAGGTCTCAAAGAGGCGCTTCAAAGAAGAGGTAATTACCGTTACCAATTCTTTAATCTTTATTTCTTCTTCCACTTCTTCTTCTTAGGTTGTTTCATTATGAAGTAATAACATCAGTATCACTCATATACTGATATGTTATTATAAGTATGAAACAACCCTATTTCACCATCTATCCATCCTACGGAAAAAGGAAATCACCGCGCGTGCGTACGTACGGAATACCGTCTCCACGCCGTGGTGTAATCTATTTTCCGCAACCAACTTAATTGGATGGGTATAAAGGTTTAATGAGTAACCATATATGATTATTATAAAGTGATATTGATACTGAAATAGTATACATACACTTCAACACAATTCCACGACCATGGGAACGATATCATCGCTCGTGCGTACGTACGGACTACCGTCTCCACGACGCGATGAGATTCATTCTCAATGATTAACCATTAATGAATGATTATAAAGTATATATAATAAGTACTAATGAAATATATGACCTAATAATGATACTGGAATTATTTATATTTATATGTATGTCATCTACTTAATTCCATTTAATTCAATAAGGAAACGAAAACAGCGTTCATGCGTACGTACGGACTACCGTCTCCATGAACGGTGTATTTCTTCCCATTTACTGATTTATTATATATGTGTATTTTGAATATATATATATATATATATATAAATCATGTTTTATATTCTGGAATTAATTAATCATGATCTAAGTAATCATATGAATAATTACAAGTTAAAACACGAACGACAAAAGAGATGATTTTACCCAAAACGCTACTTTAACATGAATTTACAAAAGAACGGGTAATATAAAGTCATAAGTGGACCATATATGATATAAAAACAATGAATATGATTCTGGAATAAGTCAATAACATGATTTAAATCATTATACAGGAGTTTCGGACACTTACAAAGCAAGTCGGACGTAAGGTAAGGGAAATATCACAATCTCATTTTTATTCGAGATTGTTTATTCGTAAGTATTTACTGGGGTGTATTTTATCATCCACGTCCATGTTTCATCAATATGTAATATTACTTCCATCCACCTACAATTGTTTAAATCCATTTTTACCCTTCGGTGAGTTTTTAGTAAAAGAAATGAAAGGAATCTTTTGTCGTTTTTCGTACGAGGTACTTTTTGACTTTTCCGACAAAAGTGCGAAGAATGTTTTTTTAACTTATACGGCATGAATGGATTTTTAAAACATTATTTCCAAGAAGCTTCCTTTACAAGTTTTCAAGTTTATTTTTAATCAACTTCTTTTATTTTAAATTTTTATGACATGTTATGAAAGGAAAAATGTTTTTGAAGTAGAAAGGATATTTTCCTCAAGAATGAAGTTCAAGTATTTTATCAAAATTATTTTACATCTAAGATAATAAAAGGGTTCTGTTTTTATCCCTATTATTACATGGATTTGATTATGTTTTGATGGAAACATTTTTATGAATTCCTTTATCTTATATGAATTGTTTTATGATGTCATGTTGTTTAAGAATCCCATTTTTATTACATGGGTTATGTGATGATGTATGATTTATGATTATGTGGCACACATAAGAAAAGATTCATTATAAGATGGGTGGGACCTATATCTCCCTCCAATGCATTGGGTAAAGATTTTATATCTCATGAGATAGACATGGCTGGAATGGTAGGTTATACCGATTCGGTGAAACAGGACTGAAACGAGGGTTACTCGATTCAGAAAGGGACTTTGTCCACTAAGATAGTCTTGGCCATGAGTCTTGACTAACAAGAAATGATTCTCTATGATTATGTGTGAATGCCACAATGTTTCATGTTTTAAGTTATGATTATTGTGATTACATTTCACTACCATGATTTATCCCATGTTATGAAATTATGCTCTCTTTTGCAGGTTAAGATTTCCAAAATTATGTGCTTACGTATATGATGTGATTGATATTTCTTTTGTTTACCCTTACTGAGCATTTGAGCTCACCCTTTTATGTTTTCTTTTGCCCAGGATATAAAGAAAGGTTTTAGGTAAAAAAAAAGGGAAGATCTTTATGGGAGATATTGATGATCTTTCACCAGGATTAGAAGATTATATTCCGAGTTTCCAAAGACACTAAACTATTATGATCCTTGTGTGTGTGTTTTTGTTATGTACTAAGTATTCCGCAAACGTAATGTAATGTCCATGTACGTCAGGCTACGGGTCTCTACATAATGAATCATAGAATTAATAATGATCATTTAAGATATTTATAATGAATGGATAAATTTTCTTATACATCATAGATTGGATTTATCATCTATATCATGTTATTTACTCGATAAAATGTCTCATATAAATTGTGAAATAAAATTATATACCTATCTAATCATTGTGAGAATCACTGCAATGCTATCAATAATATTCTTAATCACATTGGATGAGGTAAGGATATATTAGTATTATTTGGAGATGAGGATGATCTCAATAATGTGATTTTATATATGAAGTATCATATCTCTCAAATAACAACCATCTTCTCTATGGAGAATCCCTAGGGGTTTTGTTGGAATATCTATGCACCCCCGTTTCTCAAGGGGGTGAGATTTCTGGTTCTCCCACTAGTCTCCTGGTAAACTTCTCCCCTTTCACTAACCCATGTCATCTTTTTCATTTGACTAAAATATCTATATGCCATAAATTCCCATAGTATGACTTAGGAATTCTTCAATATTCTCAATCACTATAATATTTTAATAAGGTATCAACCTTTATGATATTTATATTGAAAATATCATTTGAAAAGGACACTGATCAGTATTAAATTTCAATAAATTAATTAATGGCTCATTGGGTTTAAAGGAAGGATCTATATTTGACTTTTCGGATTGTAAGCACATGATCATTTTACTTACCATTAAAGAATGCCTCAAATTTTTATTTTTCAAATCCTTGAGTATTTTCGATAATGTTTAAATTTTGTTTTCCAAATAACCATATAGATATTTGATGAATCAAGATATCTATTTCAGGGGGGTTTGGTTAGGTTTCTCAAGTTTACCTATCCATTTTAAAAACCCAACTGTTTTTTAAATATTACACAATTAGTTGGGAAATTCTTATGTTTTGTTTGTATATCAAATATATTGTTTCTTCCTGTTGCTCCTCATAATTTTATCAAAGTGTATTTTTTTAATACCCTGATTGAGATAAATATGATTGAGGTATGGGAGGTGTTTTTGATCTCTCCAGTATGAGATAATTAATTATTAGTGTGATTGCAACACATCATGATATCACTTGGTAAAGCATCATCAGGCATATAGTTTAGGTTTAGAGATGAATATGGTATCGATCAAAGAAGTTTCAGATTATGGTCTTGAGGGTAGATAGATATTTTTCCCCAAATAATCTAACTCTAGTTGGGGATTTTTAGGTCATATAGGTTGGATTGAGTCTCATAGATGGTGGGTCGATTGATGTTGATGATCTGCATCTCATCAAAACTGCTATATTTTCAAGGGGTGTGGTTCTCCACCTACTCATATATAGGATCCCAATATTGATAATTCCTATACGAAGTATAAAAATTTTATATTATCCCAGATTTCAAATGAATCATCAAAGGAAGGTAATGTTGTTTAAATCCTCATTTTGTGGTTGTTGGGTGTTACAGTATTGATCCAAAATCCTCCAATGTTGGGATTACCTCAGGTTATGTCCATTACATTATATGAATATGGAATTTATATAAATATAATTATTTTGGTTAGTTAAAGGATATTTACTCATGATTTATTTTTTATAAATGATTTTCTCAGCTTATGATGATCCAACAATTAATAAGTATTCCATTGGATGGGAAGTCATAGTTAAAAAATGGAAAAGGAACTAGATCAGTGATAAACACATAGAGGAACCATTACCATAATAATAGTAATAAATAAATAATTATGGGATAAAAATAAGGGATCTTATGAAAAATCTCAGATAGACATTAAGGAGGTTAAGAAGAAAGAAAATTTCGTCTACTCTAGTAAGAAAAGTTATATGAATGAAAGATTTGGCCCGTGGTAGTACCTAGTAAATAAAATAATGAAATCTAAAAAGGAAATTACTCTTCCAACCAACCAAAGTTAATGAATAATAAATTTATAGATAAAAAATTAATGGAAGAAGGATAATCACTCGTAAAATATAATGGTTTTCTAGTGTCCAAGGATCAGCCTAAACATGGAGACAAGGTGAAATGAATGATAAAGACACAATAGATTCAGATTCTACATAGGAATATATTCATGAGTCTATAGATACTAAACAATAGGTTTTCAAGAGATTTATCCTAATTGATAAGGGATTAATTTGAGCTCTAAATATTGAGGGTCGACACAACTAGTTTGAGGATAAACCCACGCCTACCTTATACATGCTCTTGCACTTTAAGGAGGGGATGTTGGAAGAGAACATGGATACCCAAACTAGATGAGAATACTATGGTAGTATTGTTTCCAAAAATAATCATGTTTATAAATATATAGAACATATAAAATTTATTGATTCAAAAGATTACATTTTTCTATATGATATCAATGAATGGAATTTTGAAATAGAGTATTATATCAAAACTCAGGACAATTTGGTCTATAATTATTAGGATACCAATTGAATGGTGATGATATTGATATATTATCCATTTATTAGAGTCTTTTAGTGTGAAATTATCTAGTTCATTGATATATTTCTAGTAAGGATTAATATTCTTCATCAATGACTAATATATTCATGAGCTATGAGAAAAAACCGACCTAGATACCCTCTCAAACTAGTACTGGACATGAATTTCTACATACCCAAAGGGTGTTTCTAATCCTTTTAAGTAGGCGACTAGCACCCAGGTATCAAAAAATAAGAGGGAATTATTTTTTCCAACATGAATCAATAACATGAAATATATATATATATATATATATATAATAGATAAAAAATAGTGGATGATATATACATATTTCATAACTGAAAGAAGATAACAAAAATGATATAACTCAAAAGTACTCAGAACATCTCAAAGTATAAGTCCAAGATCGAAGGAAAAATAAAACAAAAAAATAACTAATCCATATAATAGTGTGGAAAACACCCACCATATCACCATCATCTACCCAGAATCGTATGATAAAAACCTTGTTGCATCACAGTGGCAGCTTTCATTTCCCTTCATCAAAATTCTTAAAAAGTTCTACACACCACTGAAGGGGTGAACAAGGGATGGGATAATAGGATCAGTAGGATCCCACCCAGGTGTTCCATAACATGTCTCTATACAATAATCTAAACATTATCATCTTTAAAGAAAAAAATTCATGATATATAGTTTAATTGTTTTCATATCAAAATCATAAAAAATATTAATTTCATATTATCTATATTTCCAAAACAAATCTAGGTAAAATAGTTTCAAATCATTCCATATACATAAAAGCAATAAAATCAATCCAAATAATGTATCACATATCATATCAAATCCATGTCTATAAAAGATAAAATAGTACAAACCAAATGCATGGATAATATCACACCAAAAATCAATACAGTTTAGGCTAGAAGACTACTCGTACATAAATCAATGACTAGTGCACAATCAAGTTCTTAGAACACAATCCTAAGTAACTAAGAAACATCCCATGAGTGAATCACCCAACATTGTCAACATCAATTCCCTAGAACAACATACCTAGGGAACAGAGGAACACCCCATGAGTGAACCCCCTCTCCCCTAATAACACATGGAAGATTTCCATATGTTATGCCTTCCACCATATTACTTGAGGCTTCTTGTGTACTTTATTTTCTAAACCATTTCATCAAAACCATGCTTTGAAACATATTTCCAAAAAAATCACAATTATTTTAAAATTCCCTTTTCTTTTACCAAAATACGGGAAACCCCATATTTTATCAAAAACCTATTTCCACACACACAAATCAATAAATAAATAATTACATTTCATTTATAAAACAATTAATAGAACTAGAGTAATGAAGTACATCAAACATAAGCTAGAGACAGAACCACTTACCTCAAACTCGGGCCACATATGCCCATAATGGGATCCACCAACAAGATGCATGAAAAGACATAGAAAGAGTCTCTAGAATTAATCCTTACATATCATAATCAATTAAATAAGAAAAGTAGTTGGTGGATATGATAGAACACAAAATACCTCAAATAAACTCACATGTCGCACCACAACCAACATAAGAGTTATCCTCTGGAGTAAGATCACACTATAGATCTAGAAATTATCAAGAATATTATCATATAAAATCAATGGGTACAATATAGTGCCCAATAAACCTACAATGATCAACAGTAATGAAGAAACATAAAGATTAATCACCTAGAGAAACACTCCACAACCATAATAATGATCAATCATTGAGAAAAACAATTTAGAAGAAGAAGATGCCTCCAAAATCACTTGGGGGAGCTCCTAGGTTTGGAAGGAGTAATTCTACACCCAAATGAAAAAATCATTCTTGTAACCCCTAAAAATAAATCCAATGAGTATTATATGATGTGTAATCCCTTTTCACATCATGTAATCCATGAAACCCAAATACACTGAAAACCCTATCACCTCAGGTTAAAAATCCCGATTTCACCATTAAACAACATGTAATTTACATTCATGGAATGTAATCATCACACCTTGTATCAATTCATGGAATCTGTCCAGTACCCATTACACAACATCTAAACACTTTACATGGAATGTAAACATCTAATGATTGAAATATTTTCACGCACATAACTGAACTCACAGCATCTTCCTGGTAACTAATACATGGCATGTAAAAACTTTACGTGGGTTGTATTTCTCCAGTACATAGTGAAAATCCTAGTTTCTCCTAAAAAACCCAAACCAACTCTGGTACTCTCTAAACTTAGGGAGAAATCCATAAATCATTTAACGCATTTATACCCAGACTCCATTAATTTAAACAGACATACATCTTTTAAATTTAGGTCATTTTCTGCAAATAAATGATTTCCATCCTTGGGAGTCCCTAAACAAACCCAAATAAAAAGGGAAACATAAATAGAGATGAGAAATACCTGAAAGTGGTTAACGGGAGGTTAAAAACTCCCCTCCATAAGACTTTCCATCCTTGGGAAGTCATGTGGAAGAATGATTTCTAGAAATGATGTGAGGTCACTACTCCCTCGTCAACAACTAATGCTCCCAAGTATCATGAGAATCTGATCCATTATGCTAAAACACTCATACCAACATAAATGAATTTCCATGAAAGACTTTCAATTAAGATTCAATGATCTCCACTAGCTACTCCACAATAGAAACGTTTAGATATATCTCAATCTATTTCCAACTAAAAATTTGAGACGGATCATGATGGTTTTTCCGGAGTAGTGATATGTCGAAAACATCATGATTTCTTGTCAACTGAACTGGAAATGCTAACTGATAAGAAACCTTACCAATCCACTTAGTGACCTCAAATGGTCCAATATATCGAGGAGCCAAAATTCCCTACTTTCCAGCTTAAGGTGACCAAACCTGAGAGAAATATTCAAGAAAACCCATTCACCAATAGAAAAATACAAGGATGATGCCACTAATCCATATAATATTTCTGTTGACACTAATATGTTACCAAACACTGAGGTATATTCTAAATCCTTGTTGATTTCTCTTGAATGATACTTGGTCCCACAAAAGATGATTCTCCCAGCTCTTCCCAATAAAGAGGTGAACTGCACTGGTGACCATATAACTCCTTTAAGGGAGAAATTCTGATTAATGATTGATAACTATTGTTATAAGAAAACATAACTAGTCCTACATGGATATCCCAAGATCAACCAAAATCCAAGATGCAATAATGAAGCATAACCTCTAGGATCTGAATATTATGCTATATATAACCATCAGTCTATGGATGATAAGATTTACTCAACCTGAAATAAGTCCTCATATCCTCTTGGATACACCACTATAACCTTGAAGTAAACCTAGGATCCCTATCTCAAACTATGGAAAAATAAACATCATGAAACATCATGGTCTCCAATACATACATCATTCCCAAATCTTCAACTTTAGTGGTGTCCCTCATCAGAATGAAGTGAGGGGATTTTTTTCAAAGGATCAATCACAACCTAGATAGCATTCCTCCAATAGGGGGTATATGTTAATCCGAAAGAAAATTTCATAGAAACCTCATAACATTTCTAAACTGGTACCAAAACAGTCTAGAGAAAACTAGAGGGTTTCTGATGCCCTTCTTTTATGTTTTGGGTATAACAGTGGGACACATAATCAACAATTCCACGCTTTATAGAAAGCCACCAGAATCTCTTCCTCATGATTTAATATATCTTTATAGTTCCCGGATGAACATCCCATGAATAAAAATTACAATAAAAAATAAATGATCCTAATACATATTTCAGGATGAAAATTTGATCCCTAAAAATTAGTATACCATCTGAAGAGAGAGACTAACTAGAAATGGTCTCCCCACCATAAAGGGTTCCTAAAAATTACTCTGAACTCATCATCTTACTACTGGATCTATATAATAGGCTCAAGGAGAGATTATGATAACTGAACTATAGTCAGAACCATACTTGAAATATCCTCTTAAGTATCTAGGTGAAACTCAACAAAGAGACCCTTAAGGTTCCACTCCTCCTTTAATTCCAAAACATCATGTGATGGTACTTTACTTCTAATAGAGTCTACAATGACACTATCCATTCCTAGGGTGTATGTGATGTCTAAGTCAGACATCTGAAGGTATTCCACGCACCACCTCTATCTAAGGTTCACATATTTTTTGAAAAGATACATCTCTGTCTATTATCATCATAGCAGAGTATGAACCTATCCACAAAAAAATAATTTCACCAACACATTATCATGTGCATAATTTTGACAAGCTCTAAATCACGATTTGGGTAATTCTTCTAATGTACACAGATCTGAAGAGAGTCACAAGCCACCACATAATCATCCTGTATAATCACCCAACCCAAACCAACACCATAATATTCATAGAAAATAATGTACCCCTTATTAATCTCAATTAAGAGAATAATAGGAGATGATGTCATAAGTTATTTCAACTCCTCAAAAGAATATTGACACTTTAAATCCCATATAAATTGCACCCCATTCCTAGTAATTTTGGTCAAAGTTGATGCCAATTTTGATAAATCCTTAATGAATCGTCAATAATATCTAGTAATACCATGGATTATATGAATCTTAAAGATGTTATATGGTTCTTCCCAAGATAAATATCCTTCACCTTCTCAGGATCAACTAATAATCCATGCTCAAAAATCATATTCCCCAAGAACTTCACTTCTTGGATCCATAAATTTAATTTTGAGATCTTTCCATACAAATGTTGACTCATCAGTATTTTCAAAACCAAACACAAATAGTGTTCATGCTCATGATTGGATTCGATTAAACCAAAACGTCATCTACGAACACTACCACAAAAGTGTTGACATATTGAAGGAATATATGATTCATCAAATCCATGAAAACTATAGGAGTGTTAGTCTGACTAAATAGTATCACAAGTTGTCCATAATGGCTATACCTACACTTGAAATATGTGTTTAGTATATCAGACTCTTAAAATCTAATATGATGAAAATCCACTCGAATGTCAATCTTCTAAAACCACTTTTTCCCATTTAATTGATCAAAAATATCATCCACACAAGGAAAATGATACTTCTTCTTAACTATTACCTAGCTTAACTTTGTATATACTACACACAATAGAATATAAATATCTTACTTATTGAAAAATAGCACATAGTTTTCCTATGTAGAAACACTAGGGAGAAAAAAACCTTTCATCATCAAATCATCCAATTTAAACTTGAGCTCTTCCAGCTCCACTAGTACCATATGATGGGAAGATATCAAAATTTATTGTGTAATTGAAACTAGATCAATTTTAAAATATACCCCCCATCCCTATTTAGAGGAAGAACAGAAAATTAATTTGGGAAAACATCAATAAAATCCCAAAAAAATAGTGGGAAGATTGCGAAAAAAAGAAACATCATTGGTCTCAACTGCTATAGTAGACAAAAAAACTTTTCAGATCTAGGATTGAAGGTTATACATGACCAGATCTTATATCCCACTCTCCATGAAACATCCATTATCTCCCATTAGATACAAGAAATAAGATACGCCGATGATGAAAATCAACCTCATCATTATGAGTAATATGCCAATCCATCCTGACGATGATGCCAAACAAATCTAGATCAAGAATGAGGAAATTCTAGACTAACTTCACATTAGTTATTGAAATTGGACAAGAAGGACACTAAAACCCCTACTCATTCCTCTTTCCAAGAGGTTTCACTAACTCCATAACAAAGGGCATGGGCTTTGTCAGAAGTTTAAGCATATCAATAAAACATCTAGATTTAAATGAGTGGGAAGCACTAATATCAAATAAAGAAATTTCTATTGAATATTAAATTAATATGTCACATCTCACTATCAATGGACCCCAATATACCTCTATTAAAAACTCATATACTATGTGAAGGTTCTTCACTCCTGAGGCCAATAGTTTAAGACCTATGGTCTTTGAATCATATGACTATAATATGGTATCCTTTAGATACAACTATCCCAATCCATAAGGAGGCGTGGACATATCCTGACAGATTTTTTGCAGATGTCCACAATTTCCAAAACTATTACACATCTTTTCAATTGAAATAAAATGAAGTCATTTGTTTCCAACCTTTCCACATTGGTAGCAATCTAGGGTCATGCTACTAGGTGTAACTAAAAGTACAGAGGATGCCTACCACTAAGAATCACCTCCACCACTCCTAAGATGATCTTGACACTTCATATTTTCTCCTTGAATTCCATTAAATATTCTATTGGGTGGAAGATAATAGGTAGAATAACCAACCTTAACTTCCATATTAATCTCTCCCATAATTTCTCTGCCAATCGTCTCCATATAGGTTAAAAGCTTCATTACAAATACATGCAATCTGATATCAATTTGTAAACCATGCAGGTACTTCTAAGCCTTTATCTAGTCATTCTTAACTATCTCTAGAGAAAAAATAACCAACTCAATAAATTTCTTAGAGTACATCGACACTGAACTCTCTCCTTGCTGTAAAGAGAGGAACTCTAGAGACTTGAACATAATTGATTACTCTTGATAAAACTACTATAACAGAGATTCTTGAAACCCTTCAATTCTAGTCCCACATGCCTATTTTTATGTACCATGGAATCCTACCATCACTTTTTGGGACCCTCATGTATAAATTCCACACATTTTACCTTGATAACCTTACGTGTATCCAAGAAGTCAAATATCTGATTGATCTTTTCTAGATAGTTCTCCACCTATTGAGGTTCATTAATACCTTTAAAGGATGCTCGTTTCTTATGTAATAAATCCCATGATCAAACCATGTCTCCTCCAACTCCTATTGTACCTCAAAAACTGTGTTCTAAACATAAAATTCATTTTGGTCGATATCACGAACTACCCACAAGATAACCTTGATAGGATTCTGATCTGTAGGAGGATTTCCTTGTGGAGAATCGGTTACACCCACCTAAAGAACTCAAGGAACATGTCTCAAAGGCATACTATTCTATATAGAAATATAATAAATGATCAAACAATAATATAATCTTAGTTAAAACGTTAAAATCATAAGAAAAAACAAATATTAAGATAAAGAACTCAAAATAGGAGACACACATCCCAACATTTGATTGTAACTTGAGTCTCATCGTGGAAGGAGTTGGCTAGGCACTCACCGCAACCTACCTCTCAAGTCCTGAAAATACTATCTCAATTATATAAAATGTCTCAATACATAGACTCTTGAGGACAGACCACCTTTGATACAAAACTGTGGCAAACCCGACCCAGATACCCTCCCAAACTAGTAACCAACTCGAATTTCCAAACACCCAATGGGTGTTCCCAATCCCCATGGTCTAAATACTAGCACGCGGGAATCAAAAATACTAGAGGGAACGATTTCACCCAACCTGAAGTAACAAAATGGAATATTACAGTAGAGAAAAAATAGTATAAGAGATAGATATATTTCATAACTGAAGGAAGACAGCTAAAACAATACAACTCAAAAGTAGTGAGAACATCGAAAAGTACAAGTCCAACATCAAAGGACAACTAAAATAGAAAACTAATTACTCCATGTGATAACATAGGAATATCCACATTATCTAAACACTAGATACTAGACACAGCTAACAGAAACCCCACTGCCTCACTATGATATCTTTCCTTTCCCTGTATTGAAATATATACAAAGTTCTATGCACTGCTAAAGAGGTGTGCATGGTGAGATATAATAGGCTTAGTAGGACCCTACCTAGAAGTTCCAAAACATGTATCTATACAATAATCTAAACATTATTAACATTAATGAAAACAAGGCATGATATATAGTTTAACATTTTTTATATCAAAATCATGGTAAAACATTTAATTTCACATTTTTCCAAATTTCCAAAATAAGTTAGGTAAAACGATCTCAAATCATTTCATATAAATCAAATCAATCAAATCAATCAAAATCATGCATCAAATATAATATCAAATCCATGGAAGAACAAGCTAAAATAATATGATCAAAAACCACATGTAACATTCCACTATTGATCACTATAGGTCAGGCTAGCAGACTACTCATACCACAATCAATGATTAGTGCACAATCAAGTCCATAAAATATAGGCCTAAGGATAAGAGAAACACCACATGATTGAATCCCCTAATAATTTAAATATAAATTCCCTAGAACAACAGCTATATGGAATAAAGGAACACCCCATGAGTGAACACCCCCCCCCCCCCAATAACATGTGTATGATGTACACAAGATAAACCTTACACCTAATTATCCAAGGATTCCAATGTGATTTATTTTCCAAACCATTTCATCAAAATCATGATTTGAAAACCATTTTAGAAATCCATTTCACAATTCTTTGAAAATACCCTTTTCTTTTAACAAAACAATGGAAACCCCATCTTTTATCAAAAACCCTATTTCGACATACACAAATCAATAAATCAATCGTGAAATTTCATTTACAAAAAAAAATATAAAACTATAACAATCTTTTTCATCCAACATAGGATATAGATGGAACCGCCTACCTCATACTAGGGTCACACATGCCCGAAATGGGGTCCTCCGAAAATAATAACAAAACAACAATAACGAAGACCCTAGAATTAGTCTTTATATCTCAAAATCAATTCAACAAGAAAATCAGACAACAAAGAGGATAGAACAAAACATAACTTGAGAAAACCCACACGCTGCACCATAACCAACACAAGGGTTAGCCTCTGGAGAAATATCACACAATGGATCTAGAATGGATTAAGAATATTATCACCACAAATAAATGGATCCAATAATGCAACCCAACAGTGATACCATAATCAATGACAATGAATAAACCAAAGTATTACTCACCTAGAGAAATTATATGCAACTGCAATGATGATTAACCACTAAATTAAATGATTTGGAAGGATTAGAGGTATCAAAAATCACCTAGTAGAGATCCTATGTCAAGAGGGATGAATCCTATGGACGAATGAAAAACAGAAACACCCTTGAATCTTCTTAAAAACACAACCCATGTGGATTAAACACTGTGAAATCCCTTTTCTCATTGTTTAATCCATGAAACTCAAATAAACCAAAAAACTTATTGCTTCGGGTTAAAAATCCCAGTTTTACCATTATATGGTGTGTAATTTACATTCACGTTGTGCAATATTCATTCCATATATCGATTCATGGAATCCTCCCAGAACCCATTAAATGATGTTTAAACACTTTACATTATGTGCAAACTTATCATGATATGTAATACTTTCACACTCTGAACCGAACTCATGGAACCTTCCTAGTGACTAGTACGTGGAGTTTAAACACTTTACACAGTGTGAATTTCTCCTACTGACAGAAAAAATCCTAGCTTCTTATAAAAAACCCAAATTGCCTCAAATATTTTTTTGAACTCAGGGAGAACCTCATAAAAAATTTATAAAATTTATACCCAAACTCCATTAATTCAAACAAACAGACATCCCCAAACTTTACATCATTTCCCCTAGAAAATGATCTCTATCCTTGGGAGTCCCAAAACATATCCAAATAGGTAGGGAAATGAAAAAGAGATTAAAAATTCATGAAAGTAGGTAACGTGATTTTACAAGATATCCTTTGGCTAGCCTTGAAATAATCAACCCAATTTTGTTCCTATATTATGTTTTCATCGGTATTTTGGTTGTTTTATATTTTTATTTTGATTATGGTTTGTGATGATTTATATTATACTTTTTTCCCAGTCAATGTTATAGTATCTTTATGAAAATAAATAAAATATGGGTTAGAAAGGATGATATCATTGCAAAGGGTTAAACTAATTCTTATTTTTAATTGAATAATTATGATATAAGATATCAATATGGTTTCATTATTTTCTTAATTTGTCTAACTATTAGTTCAAATATTTCTATACAAGACAACATAGTGAACTCGATAATAGTGGGATAGTATATTACTACACCTATTGTTGTTATGGAAGATGTTTAGATCGGAAATCTAATCACTAAACATGTGGTGATTCTTAGCATTGGTGTAGAAATGAATTATTACTATAACAATAATATATCCAATCCATATTCCAAGGAACCTTAGTCTCAAGAATGTATAAAAAAATTAATATTAAAATACCATCTAATTTTAGAGATCATTGAGAGGTGTGATATAATGATCATTTGGATTTCTATAAATGATAACGCAGCAACTATATTGGTAAAACCAATAGCATTTAAAATGCATGAGAGTCACATTCAATCTTAAGGTATTTTATTCTTGATAAATTTTATGTAATACATAAAAATTTCATCGTGGTTTTACAATATTTAAAATACCCATTTATCAATCATCTATGTCTTCAAACTTTATTTATATATACAATAGAATAAAAATATTCCCTTAATGTATGAATTTAATATATCACTAATTAATGATCATATGGGAGTAATATGGGTTGTGATGTTATTTTATGATTAGTGTTAGTGTAATCATGTATAGAAAATTAAGAGTATTATAAGACTCAATGAATAAACCTTTACTATAATAATTTGAAGTATATTATTTGTACTGATCTTATAATAAATATCACATGGATTTTCATATAGTTATTAGTATACATAGGGGTATATTTTTATTTAAAACCCCATTAACTATAGTTTTTTTATACCTACTTTTATAACATTCTTACATTAACACCTTTCTTTTTCATAAATTAACTCTTATATAATAAAGGATTTTTTGGGTATATAAACAATTCTATTATTAGATAGATCTTAACCAAGAGTGGATTTGGAAACTTATATATGAAGATATAAAATATGATCCTTGGATTTAATTAGACTGAGTAAATATATTTAAATTTTAGTTGAGTGCATGGGGTTTCACTTATAATATGTATGAATGAAATGTGATGTATTCATTCAAAAAAATTAGTCTAATTTAAATAATATTGAATCTATTAAATGTTCTATAAAATATTTACAACTTCAATGTGTAGTATTCAAATGATTTTTTTGAAAAATGTATTATATTAGTATACATATTCTATATATGAACCAAAATATATAAAATATTTCAACATAGAGATATGATTGTTATTGTTTAAGATAAATCATGAAACATTTATTTCTTGGGTAGAACCCGCATTATTCTTGAGGGTGCTCAATTGTTGATTTTATAAATTAGATAATTTATATTTTTTTAATGCTAAAATGGATCATAGAGTGAAATTGTTAGGAATTTTAATAAGGATTCAAATTGGTAAAAAATATTTGTTCAAAAATAAATAGTGATTGATAAACCTTATCCATAGTAGATTGGATCAATGCATAAAGGCATTTTATGCTATAAATATTTCCAAGTTGTTTTTTTTGTACACATGGGAAATTGTTGTATATGCACTAAAATTGGTATAACATATTATATGATATAACATGGGTCATAACCTATGATATGAAAAATGATTCATTTCACACACATTAATAAATTGATATCATTATGGGAATGTGATTTCAATATAATAACTTATTATTTAGCCTATTATATTTTATATCAGGTTTATCAGTTTCTACCAAATCTTTGAAATCACCTTATTCGGATATGAATACTGAAAGATTATTTATTTACATAATTATAAACTAATTATACTAATTTAAAAAAACAAATGATTATTTTCCATTGCACGTGTGTTATGGTAAACCACCACAACTACCAATCATTGTTAGTAAAAGATCGACATCCCTCACTAAATATAAGAAATAAATATAAAATAATGGCTCAAACTATTGGCCTGTATATGAAACTATCTTAAAAATAAAATTATATTTATGATCTTAATATTCCCTATTTGTCTTTATGTATAATATTTCACCACTCCTTTGGAGTTTGAGTGGTACTACTATAGATTATGAGGATTCTAGTGGTAGGTATACTACTTATAGAGGAAATAGTCCATAGGTTTTCTCTTGGTGATCTCTATCAAACATACTCTATTTAGATCTAAGATATGGTGCTCTGTATGATATGGGTAATCCTATTTAGTTTTATGATCTTTATTACGTGTTTATTTGGTGATGTTAAATCTAGAATCCAAATGTGTTTCTTCAAGTATATTGGACCAAGGATGATAAAATAATATTCATCAATAAATTCCCCCGATAGATTTGGAAATACAACATATTAAGATATATTATATGATATTCTAATGAAATTATCATAGATAATTACTTTATGATATCTAAGAATTAATCCATGACATTTTCTTATGATAGAATATTTTTATGCTCATCATATATTCTTGGGATTCTCCCATTCATGTGACAATCATTTTTCAAGGATATTACTGCACTTATATCATCTTTTTTATGTGAGGTTAATAACTTCTAGTTTTATAAACCTATGTAATGCCTAATTTATCATATGATAACTCATAGTCATGTTTATTTTTATTATCCCCATATTGGGATTTTATTCACTCCCAATGTTTATGATTGTCCCTATGAATTCATGTCCTTTCAAAATTGTTTTTTTCGATTCATAAATCTACTAAGATATGAAAAATAATGGATTATGTAATTATGATTAAATATATACTAAAATATAAAAAATATCTAACATACATTATACCATTGGATTCTTGGTATTTAATATTAAATTTTTTTCCCAAATATTGGGTAGTTATATTTTTAGATTATTTTTTTCATTATAATTATTATTATAGATCCTTTTATCACTTTTTTTAATTTATCGAGTTTACATAATAGATAATAAACAAAAAACAATGTACAGTTAGATTAGTGCATCCATGAATTATTGTTTTATACCCATTCATGAAATATTAATTCTGAGTGATTAATATTTTAATTATAATAAATCTAAGTATTATCATTGATAAAGTTTCATTATTTTAGTAAATTAATCGAAATAACATGATCAAACTCAACCACCAACACCTTGATCAGCATAATGATTTCCCAAATGAGATTCGAAATATATAGGGAGTAATAATTGAAAATATTAGTAACAAAGTAGCTTAATTATTTTGGATATAAGTAATATCATGAACCTATTTGGGTACCCAGCATCTATAAAAAGTAAATTGTTATAGTTAATTAATTTGTATGACAAAAACCACCTAATTTAAGTGGATCATTTTTTCAATTAATAGATGATCAAGGGATTAATTCTAGTGATTATATTTTTTTAATGTTCAAATAAATATAACAATTTATGATTATTTATCTCTTTTAAGTGGAATATTATTTTATATGGATTCCAATCATATATACCACTATTATCTATAAGGGTTTCTTAAAACTATTTTTTATAATTACATTCCTCATATTATATATAAATAACTCAATAGAAAAGTATATGGAATTTTATTTGAATAAGATTAATCAAGTGGGTATTTTTAATAAAATAATACTTGGTATTTTAGTTTTCTTCTAGAATAGACACTAATAATGATGGAATAGTTGACTTCTTCATAAGAGCTATAAAATTTATTCTTTAAAATTAATGAGAAATTAATTACATTGGTAACTATTATGAAATATTTATTCTAACTATATAGTGGAGTAGTGTATTTATATTTCATGATAGTTTTTTATTATAGGGGACATGAAGAGAATAATTATGTTTTGAAAATTATTAGTAAAAAATCATTTATTGGGGAACATGAATCTATTTATTACTTGTTAAATGTGTAGGTAAAAAATTAATGAAACAACCACAATTTATTTGATAAATTTACAAGAATGATAATGGGAGAAGCTATGATCATGAATTCTTAGGGGATATAATGGATCCATTTGATATAATTGAATAATTATACATTTCACTCAATGTTATATTTAATTTCTATTGTTTTAACTGTAGGAAACATTATATGTGACCTAATATTATTAGAACCATCAATCATAATTTTAAAATAATTTAGGGAGACCATAGAGTGCTTGTCGGAATTAATGAGGTTAAAATAAGGACCAATATAATAGAGTTGTACTTTTTAGCATGAATATTTTCTTCATTTCATGATGGGTTATATCAAATTGTCAGCAGCTGGTTGAGGGATTGTATCATGTAACATAGGGATATAGTGACTTATGGGTGTGAAATATAAGATTTAGGAACTACAATGATTCATGTTGGGAGTTTAGTAACAATGTAAGGGGTTATTATCACAATTTGATGGTCTCATTGAGGTAATTTTTTAAAAACGTGATTCAGTAAAGGTTCATACATCTGGTTCATTATAATTTTGTTTCTTTTTAAATTTTATGGTTCATGACATGAAAAGATTTTATTTCATTGGTACATTTAGGTGGTTCATGCCTTTTTTAATGTTTTTATAGGGGTTATTAGTTCATGGTGCTTAGGTTACACCATGAGCATAGACAGGATCAATGGTGAACACCAAGAGACTATCCATAATTCTCTAGGATTTAATCATCATGGAATGAATCCATTGGTCTTATAATGATATTTTTTTATGATCAAGTTTTTTACCATATAAAAATATGGATCCATGAGAAGAAATCAAATCATGATCTTCATATGTTAGACATTAAAGCCTAAAACATAGATTCCATGACATGATGTTGTGTTTTTCAGACCTAATTATAAATACACAGTGCATCTTCAATTATTCTTATTTAAAAATTTTCCTTACAACTATATACTATAGTTTTTGTGTTTCTAAAGTTACTATGAATTGTTATTGATTCCAAGGCCTCTTCTTCTATGATTAATATCCTCAAATATTGGTGACCCACATTCCCTTTATCTTTATCATTGTTCACTCTATTTCCTCCATTATAAGATAGAAATGTTCTTACCTGATAGGATTGTGGGTTACTACCCCATGTGTGATGAATAATTATTATGGAATGATATCTTTTTTCATCGGGGTTCCCATTGAGTGTTATTTTTGGTATTTTTTCCCTCACGTGATTCTTATTCAAAGATAATTAATGAACTATATAAATGTGGGGGATTTATAATCATTTTTGTATTTTATGTGTCAATGTGGGATGGGTATGATTTATCTTTAAAGGACAAATTTTAGATATTCACCTATGAAAATAATTATACTGAATTAGGTAATTTAATATATTTTTCGATTGACATGTGATTATATTTTTATTCTAGATATTTCCACATTTTATTTTATATTTTCTATCAATTATCAATGCAATGAACACTTATGATTCCCTTGTATATGATATATGATTAAATTTTTTAAATAATGTTAAGATTACGTGATAAGGATGATAATTAATGATGTATTAAATAAATTTTTTTAACTCATCCTTATATTTATTTAGAATGATTAAGTGGTGCATTGAGTAAGTTTAGTGTATGATTATACCTCTTATTAGCATCATTTTATTATTATTATTTTTAATTATGAAATTGGATCATAATGATTCTCTTATTTTTGATGGTGAAGTATAATTTTGTTTACTAGAATATATTTTTTGGGGAGTTTTTAATTCCATAATTTTTAGATATATGATTTTATGATTTGAGTTAACCATTGTTGAATTCTCATTAATTTCAAGTATTTTTTTATTATGATGTGACATAATTTATATGAATAAATGATGGATCCCTTACTATGGTTTAATATGAAAACATGTATAATTGGTTTTATCAGTGAGGGGTGAAATAATTTGCTCTAGTTGATGAATTTACTTGATTGTGATGAAGATGGGATGGTATATATGATTTTGGAAGGTGTTAAAGATGTTTTTGAGATGGTTGTATCGATTTGGGATCCTTTCTTAACAGTTTTTTATTGTTTCATAGTAGTTATTCATATTTTTACCTGTTACTGTTTTCTTTATCTGTTAAAGATACTTATATTCCTTGAAATAGTATTGGGTGAGTTATAGAGTACCCTAGATTATAGAATGATGATAATTTATCAATGAACTAATGGGGTAGTATGTTGATATTGAATATGATATAATAAAATTGAACACTAGATTGAGTTGGGAAAAAACTCAAAAATAAAGGGTTAAGCATATAGAATTAAAATATTGAATATGAAAGAACTTTATATTTTATTTTTAATGGAATATTAGCACCAAAATTTAGGATGAAATTTTAGAAATTAGTGGTAGTTATCATTAACTGAGTACTTAATAATGTTACTGAACATTAATGATTGTCTGATTAGAAATAAAATTTGCTATCTAGTTTAATTAAAGGATATAGGGTTCCATGTGGGATATAATCTAGAGTTTATATATATGGTGGGTTCTTTTATATTATACTAGTTGTTTTCTATAATATATTTTTTTTCAATTTTTTATTAAACACCACCATCTGAGTTGGTAGGAACTACCACCTCCATATTTGGATATGGGTTTTGGATTTTCATCCTAATATCATGGTTTTTGTGGATTCAGATGATAGACTACTCCCTATGCCCTATAATAAAATCCATTCATAGTATTTTATGTAGGAATATCTAGGCTACATTGTCTTTCTATATTGGGCATGTGCTCTTACAAGTTTTAATGGACCTTGATTAGGATATATGGGTATATGTGTGCTTTATTAGAAAAAGGATATTTCATTCAGTCATATCTAGGTTTCAACGACTTCGGTATTGTCTCCATCCCATTGCCTAATGGAGGTGGGATTAAATGACTCACACCATCATTTCTCTCCTCATTAGGGTACTATTATAGGTGTTGGATAAAGACAGTGTATTATCAACTGTTGGGGTTGGGAGATAGGAATGAACAAGAGGATATGCATCGGTGAGGACTATAAGGTTTTGTAGGGAACAAGGTCTATTAAACCTATTACATGATGAAAGTAAGTGAGTTTGGCAATGAATTAGGATTTTTGGTCCCCGTGTGATTTGATTCAGGGACCATAACATTACTTTATGTACAATGATAAGTGATTCTCTTTATTGGGCATAAACCTAGGTATGGATCTTATATCCTGATTATTTACACTTGTGATTAAATTAGGTACATAATGGGTCTTAGGAAAAATCCTAAATTTTTATTATTATGTATTCTATATTACATTTTTAAAATCCCATAATAGATTGATATTTTATAGTTATAAATACAAGTTGAAATCAACATCATGCTCAGGAAAGTTACATTCAAAAGTATACATAAACATATGTTTATAGAGATGTAACATATGATGATGACGTAATTTAAGAAGTTTCTTGAATTGTTTCTATGCCATAGCCTACAGAGGTATCAGGGATCCATTATGGTGTCCTTTAATGGTGTGGTGTTTTCCCCATGCATTTTCAAAACAATATTTATAAAATATACAACCCACAGTAGTTCACATATTAGTTCCAATTCCACTTATGACAGAAACCAGGGGAATACAATAGAGTGGTTCATGAATTCATCTTCATTGTTATTTGACTACTATGGAGCATTATTTCCAATGAATTAATAATTGATAGGATCATTTTACTGGTGAACTATACCCTGATTTGGTTGTTGTGGGATAACATGAGAATATGTACAGATTTATATCCTATGGAATTGATGATGTGGAAAATGATTCGTGAAGACTTTATGGAATGAACCTTATGGAATTCGAGTGGAATTTGGTCTATAAGACATGATTTTAATTAACTAATGAGTATATATCTGTTGGAAGCAATGATATCTTATGTTGGATAACTTTATCCTCCATTATGTCATGAAATTTAGTCCCCTAGTGTGGGTGCTCCAACAAATTAAAGACATCAATGGAAGTGAGTTTGAGAGAATGGGGAAATTTATTAGAATACTAAATCTTCTCCAAGATTTGTTATAGGGAATCACCTACACACAATTTTGGAGATACCTAAGGATACCAATTTTCTAGAGGACTATAACTCCATAGAACACGTCTGGATACTCTTCAAATAATGGAAACTAAAGAAGTAGATTAAAACTGAATGGATCCTCCTACCCGACCTTGGGTGTTCTGAACTCATGTACATGGCTCCCTAGTCTGAAATAATATACCCCATAAATGATCAATATATTATGGTGTACTTTTGGGGCTCAGGTTAAAGACTTTATTGATTGACTATATGAGACTCTGAGTGTGAAACAAAGTAATAGCCTAAAAGGTGCATCACCAGTTGGGGATCTGCTATTAAATGATTTTAGTAATGATGGCTCATGGGGAACCAACATGAATATAGTAGAGGATTTTGAAAAAGGTCTGGTTACACCACCCAAGGAAGATTTTGGTTTAGATATTTGAAATTAGTTATCAATCTTGGGAGAGATATACAAAATTGACAAATATCTAAACCTGTCACTTTCATAACATCATATAACCCTAAGTGGAACTGAAAAATATTTTATATCAAAATCCATAATTATCTAGAGGGTAGGATTAAATATAACCTTTATGTAATGCACTGCGTAGGAATTCTGATCAGACCATATGTGTTCATGTAGTGGGATATGGTTCATCTATCTACATGGCATTTACTATTTCCCATGGAGTGATACATCTTGATTCTTTAGTAGTGTTGTAGGGAATTGAAGATATATGAGTTCCACTAAACCTTGAAATATGTACAATGTAGAGTTTATAGTTATATTCCAACTCTCTCCCTTAGACCATTATTGATATTATGCCTTGAATCACAAATTTTCCCATTATTGAGCCAATACATCAATTGTAAATTCCTACTAGGGTAGTTTTTAATAATCCCACTAATGTTGAGGGTTGATGGGTGGTAGATACATTATTATAAGCTTATGTCCCACCCTAATTATGGGAGAGATGGTCAAGTAGGGAGAGGATTTGAGGGCCCTCATCAATCCTAGTAAATGTAATCAGGACTCCATCTACAAGGCATGTATTCCTTCATTCTATAAAATCATCTATAATTTCAAATTCCATCTATGTTAATGAATGAATTTATAAAGTATTATATCCTTTAGTAGTACACCCCCGAGAAGATAATGAGCATGGTACATTAATGGGCTATGAGGAATGTGTTGTTAAGATATTGATCGTGGGAGAGGAGTAGACACCTAAAGCAACAACTACTCATTATAGTAATCCTGTCAATACATTATTGGCATAGAAATACCCTATGGATCCAAAATTTAATGAATAACCTCCCATTATTTTTAAGGGGGAATGGCCACCCATAAAAGAGGTATCTAGTGACGGGAGAAATCCTCAAACAATGGATCCCATCTTATCATATTTGGATCTAGAAGTCAATTATCTTACCCCATACTATATCATCTAATGGCTTACAAAATTTCCAATGAAGATAAATATGAATCAGGGTCAAAGTTTCTTGATGAAAATTGATTTATCCATAGATAAGAGTTATATATAATCTATTTCCAATTCACCCAAAAATCACTAGGTCAGATTCATACTCATATGGGAATCCTACACCACATTTTAGTGATATTGGGACCTAGTGGAGTTATCTAAAATGAACTCCTTATGATGGATCAAGAATTACTAGTGGAGTGAGTTTGGTTGGTGTGGTGATGGTTGGAATATTATAGGGATGTGTCAGTAACTCATTGTGTGGCTGATCATAATGAGGTTAAATAAGGGATTGGTGAATTATAATTAGATGGGAATCAACTATAAAACCTCTCTCAAATACATTAGGAGATGGTTGTGTTCCAAAATAGTCATTTTTCCATTGTTGATTATTTTATAAAGAAAACCTAATCTTGAATTATAGATTCCAGTGCTCACAAGGATAGGTTCTAGATGCACCCAAGTGAGTTCTACCCTCAAGTTGAGGAAATATAGTATGAAATATCCAGGCTATATAAATCTATAAGAACCTATTAGAAAAGCCTTGATGAGTTCTATGAGGGGATATCTTGGGAATCACATTTAGCCAATTTTATATCAAAATATATTATCCAGTATATGGATAACCCTCTTTTGATTATTTCCATGTAATAAAAGTATAACTATTTTGAGCTCCCGGTTTTGAGTTTTGCTACTTGGTCACATTAATGAAACAATAAACTAAAAACCTAAAATCCAATTTAAGTCATTATAGGTCTAAAAAAATATTTTTATAATAATAGACACATTACTATTACTAATAATAAATTATTTACTCAAAAATCATAATTAAATAATTATAAGTTTCTTAATGATATTAAATAGTATTTATAAATTATATCTAACTAACTAAACAACTAAGTAAATTAGATATTTAAAACTACCTAATAATCGAACATTTAAATAAATAATTAACTTTAAAAATAAATTAGAAAAAATACCTCTAAATGATGATTCAAAAATTCACACTATGTAATTTTTTCACTCCTTTTAGGTCACCAAAAAATCCATGCATAAGGGATAAAACACCAGGAAAATATTAGTGTGTGAGAGATATGGTGTAATTTAGAGAGAGGCGGGCTGAATTGATTGAGGATAAATGGGATAGGTAGGTTTATTTTTATAGGTCTAGGGACAAATGAGTTATTGGTGAAAATTCATGTCCCCTTATTTTAGGTGAAATATGTTAAGGAGTGAACCCCCTTTTTCTAAAATTAAGATGAAAGGAATTTTGTGTGTTAATTCCTTTAACCTCCTTTTCCATTTTATTGGTCCTAATAAAAGAAAGCAAAGGATAGAATTGGCCTCAATTATTTTCATATTAAACTGAAAGGTGGCATCATCTTTTCTACCTTTTTGTATTACTTTAAACTATGAATAATTTAATTGTTTTTTTAGAAAAAATGTATCTTAAAAAAACTAAATATATTATTTGATACATGAGTGGGTCCAATAAGGAGTTAGTGGAATTATTGAAGTGAGTTGAAATAATTCAAGGTCGTGATGATGGGAATAATCAGTGAGAAATTTAAGTCAGTGAAAAAGAAATATAATATAAAAGGGGGATTTTTGGGGTTCAACCCTGATCTATTTCTATATCGAGTTTGTGTGGGTAAAAAAATATTTTTTTTACTTAAAAATCTATCAAAATATTAGTGTCTTTTTTAGGGATCGAACCCAGTTCTTAGGACCATGCACCTCAACTATGAAATGTCAACTAGTATACCAAAAACTAAAAAACAAAGCTCAAACCCACCAAAACTCACAAAAGGACTTATCTATTGAACTCTATATAACGTGTGATTCCAAATAGAGGTGATTTAATACAAAATATATCATCATATAATGAAAATTTGAAACATCTTTTATAGAGAGAATACCTATAGTGTGGATCCATTTATCATAGTAGGTTGAGTTTGCATCAGGGTATAGACCAAAATCTGTATTGTATATTACATTAAATAGTATAGGGATTATGGATATAGTGTCACACCCCAACCTGGTTGTTTTATTTTTTTAATTGTTTTGATTATTATTTTGAGTTCCCGCGCTTTTTCACTATTGTATGGTCATCCCGCACGGTTAGGAGTAACTGTATGGTGCCCATGTGAGTTCCAAGTGGTTTGGGTTGTGCCATGCAACTTGAAGGTGGTTTATTAAGCCATTTGGAGAGAGTGTGGATCTGCTCTATCAGCGGGCAATACCGGGTGGTGCGGGTTGAGCACGACTTGCTCAACCGTGTGACTGACTGCGGGTAACCATGCATGGACCGTGCAGTTACCTGGTATTTAGAATAAATAACACAATCGCATGGGGAATAAGATAGATAAAATGAAATAAAAAATTAAAATAATGTTTGACAAAAATAATAATATTATTATGATTATAAATATTAATATTATTTTTATTTTTATTTTTATTTGATGGTAATTATTATTATTACTATTTTTTATTATTATTCTAATTATTGTTATCATTATTATTATTATATTTGTTGTTTTTATTATTATTAATCTTGTAATTATAATTATTATTATTATTATAATAAATTGAATTTAAAAAAATTAATAGATGTGGAAACCTTAGAGGGGGGTCGCAGCCCCCCCCCCCCCCCACCCCCTTCTCCTACCAGGCATAAGCAGTGCCTCCCCCTACTTGGTGCGTAGCAGCAGCACCACACCTTGGCCACCTTCGGCCTCACCCCTTTGCACTCCGGCTAGCCCTCACCCCTTCTCACTTCAGCCAGCCCTCGCCCATCTTCTCTTCGGCCACCTGACGTCCCCTCCCTAGCTCCTTCTCGGCACACCAGACCACCTTTGGCCTCACCCCTCCGTGCTCCCGCCAGCCCTAGCCCCTCCGCACTCCAGTGTCCCCAGCCTTTGTCCAGCCTACTCTGGTAAGGACGGTCCCCCTACTCCCTCTCCCACTCTGGTCGGTCGCAGCATTTTCTTCCAAACCCCCCCCCCCCCAGTCCGGCAGTCTTCCGAAGTGAACCCAAACCCCCATAAGAAAAATTATTCCTTTTGGTGTGTTCTTCCTCTGAGATTGTGTTTTTCATTCTTCCTTGTCCTAGCCCTAATGGTTGGGGTGTAATTTGTGCATTTTTCTAGTTTTTTAGGCTATTTGATTGGTCTGTAAGGTCTCCATCTCCCTCTCCTTGAAGTTTCATCGCATTTGGGCTTGATTTGAGGTAGGAAAATTCTATTTTATCCTTTCCGGTGTATTCCATTAACACTTTAATCCTTCAAATTATTTATTTTATTTTATTTTCTACTTTATTTTACTCCTAATTTGTCTACTTTAGTGTTAATAAATTTTTAGGAGCTGTTAAAACTATTTTTTATGCATATACTCATCTGTGTCAATGAAAAAAGAGTCTGATTAAAGCCAAATTTTGTTTCAATAAATTTTTATATGTGGTTTTCATTTTGATATTTTTTATAGATATTTTTTTGGGGAATTTTTATGGTAATATATTTTGATAAAAATAACCTTGAAGGTAAATATTTAATTATTTCAATGTCTATGTGTACTTAGTGAATTTGATAAAATATTATAGTTATTTAAAGTGGAATTGAGGTTTTTTGTGAAATGTTTATCTTTAATCATATTGTGTGTTGGAATTGGTTATTTTTGAATTTTTTTCGGTGTATAATTTTGGTATTGGTGTAGGTTGTTAAGTGTGTTAAAGTGTTATAAAAAGGGGGCTCTTTTGTTTTTAATGTGATGGTGTGTGTTCTTTTTAAATAAAGTGAGCAATTGGATTTAGTTTCAAAGTAAGGATAGTTTTGTGGGAATAGTGTTGGTTGTTTTCTTGGACCTTAGGTGTGCCATTGGATGTTGGCACATCCATGGGTGCACTAGGTTCACACATGGATGTGCTTTCAAATGACAATGGCACCTTTAAAATAGTGTTTTCCTAAAACATTGGTTTTTTAAAGGGTTTTTGTTTCCTAAATAAGTTTTGGTCCTTTGTGTGGATTTTATGTAAGGTTTGAAATGTAATCTCAAAGGGTGTGCCTTTTGGCCTTTAGTGTGTGTTTTGATGAATGTTAGGCTCAAGGGGCCATTTGGCCATTACATAAGATTGTACATTTTTCTTTAAGAGTTTGAAAGGTTTTACTGAAAATGCATTGGAGACTTTGTAATTAAAGGCCTGTTTGGATCTTCCAACTCATGGGTGAAGTTGTGTTAACTTTTAGAATGTTTGGTGTTTGGAAATTGTGTGTCTGGTTGGAGTTTTAAATCTTTTTAGAAAATGGTTTCAATATGGACATTATGTGACGGCCCAGTTGGCACCTTGGATGATACGACAAATACATGTATGTTATATATATATATATATATATATATATAGGGTACCTCTATAGGAGGGATATCCCCTTATGGGTTATCATATAGGGTGTCCGTGTTTGGGGTAGGCAAGTGCAGTGACGGCAGGTAAGATGAGTCACGCGTGTGAGGGCCTCCCACTTACATAGTATTATTATAAACACCATGGGTTCCTGGGCATCTTTTAGACGATTGAGTTATTGTTGATGATCAACCCCAATTATATGGGTTGGTACCCCCAGAAGTTTTTTTTTCAGGTGGGATTTTCTACTTGGTTTGGTCCGTTTTGGGCACCCAGTTGGTTATAGACTTATGATATTTACCATACTCTGACAGGTGGTTCCATATCGAGTGCATTAAAGAGCCTTCTAGGGATGTTTTGAATCACCCATGGTTACTTAATTATTTTAATTTCTCATTTACTTTCTGTCATACTAGTTTATCCCTAGCTTGAACTGTTTACCTATTTTACTTTAGCCCAGCTTTGGTATCACTTATTTTGGTTTTTGTTTGAAAATGGTAGTTGGTTTTGGAAATGATTTTTCTTTGCGTTGGATTTTCAAATGGGAAAAACATTTCTTTTATTTTAAAATGTGAAAACCCTACTTTTATAATTGTATTTCAAACGGGTGTTAATGGATTGTTTTGGGAAAGGAAACACTTGGATTCTATGGTTTACTTTTTTCATCCCTACTGATCAATCTAATGATCACACCTATGTTATCATTTTAGTTGCAGGTCCCCTTTTCTAAGGTTCTCCTAGATGAGTTTCTCATTATTGGAGCAATCTTGGTCTTTGTTTGGGTGGTGACCTGGAAGGTCACATGGAGGTATGTGCGGTTTTTTTTTTACTGCTAGTTTTTTTATTATCTTTATCATCAATCTTTATTTATTTGGTTATCATTTATTCATGGGCTAAATAATTACAACTATTAAATTTTGAGAATCGAAACTAGTTGTCATCCCGTTGGGATCAGGAACTCCCTCTGGGCATTGTCGCGGACCGGCTTGGATGACCGGTTCACGGTCAACTCGGGTTGGTTCATGAAAAAATGGTATCAGAGGAGGCCCTTGTTATTTGGGGTGTCTGGTAGATTGATATTAGGATTATCAGGACACGGGAGTTAGGTACGAGAAGGGCATCATGAACCCTCACTCATTTCGAACCTCGAGTCGCCAAGGGTGGTCCGGGAATGTATTCCTTGTCTTGTTCTGGTTTGTTTTAGATTGATGGATGACAATGGAGGTGAGGTGGTGTCATGTTGTGATTTTTCATGAAGTAGTGACCCATGTGATATCCAAGTTCCTATTTCACGTTCCTCTTAGTGTTATTTCTTGCATGGGGCACGACTCACTACCATGTCACTGAGTTGGTCATATACACTAGTCCCTCTCTCCGGAATTTTGGTGTAAGTGGTGTTTTGTCTTGGTTCTGGTTGGTGTAAGTTTATTTTTGAAGATGAAAAGGGTTTTGGAAATGATGATTATTTCTTTTAAATAGTATTGGGATCGGTAAAATTGGTTTTAAATGGAAATGTTTTGGCTTGAAAATTTGGAAAAATTTTGAAATTGGTGAATAAATGGAATGGACGGACACGTATGTGATAGTTCATGGGATGTCATGGGTATTTATTTGAAATTAAAGGATTGAAATTATTTTCTAAAGGTGATTTTTGAAAGGTGTTCTTTTGGATGTTATTATATTTTTTTGGTTTGGAGATGATTGTTTTTGGATGAAGGTGCTTTTATTGATGTTGATTCGGCTTGATATTGGTTTTGGATCTGTGTTTTATATGTTTTTCAAAAAATTCCACCCAGAAAGGTCCCCATGTTTTCTGATAAGACATGACCAATTTTTTTTCCTTTACAGACATTGCCTATTCATTATGGTGATCGGGGTCCATTAGAGGCAGCAGACTGGCTTGAAGAGTTCAAGCGCATCTTTAGGGTATTGAGAACTCCCGAAGCTATCAGAGTGCGTGCCATTTTCGATCTATTTGAAGGTCCAGCTCTAGATTAATGGGAGTTATTTTCCCTACCATCATTGTATGTTGGTATGACATGGGATTTCTTTAAATCCATCTTTGTCTGATGGTTCATACCTGAAGAGGTGAAGACGAAGAAAAGGGAAGGAGTCATACACATTCAACAAGGCCAACATATGGTAAGGACATATGTTGACCATTTCAAGGAACTTGTATCCTCTTCTCTGGAGGTTGCATTGTAGGATTTGATCAAGAATTCCCTCTTCATCAGTGGTCTTCGGCCCGTGATCAAGGAAAAGGTCCTCCCTTCTAAGGACCATCATTTCGAGAAGCTGGTGGATGAGGCCTTCCTAGATGAGTTGGTCTCCAGAGTGTAGATGGTTGGAAATCCAACATATCCAATTGCTCGTGAAGGTCCCCAATCTCAAAATCAGGGTGTTCCAGAGGGACCTGTTTTTAAAGAGTCCTCTGTAGTGGTTCTGGCTTCAAGTTCATCAGACTATTCAATGGTGTGCTATTATTATGTACATTTAGGGAACATGAAGCCATCATGTTGCATCCCTCTAATGATGTTCCATAGTTGTGGGTGTTTGGTTCATCTAGAGAAGTTTTGCAGGAAGAATCGCCTAAAGAAGACACTATGACAGAAGGATTCTAGTGCTTGATTGAGAGGACCAGTTTGGGTTATATCTAACACTGAGAGGGTAGGTGAATCAGTGTTGTGGAATTTTGAAATGAATTCCAACTTTCTATCCCTATACCTCTTGACCTGTTAGGATCTAGATTCTCTTATTCTCTTTTCCTTGTTGCATGAAATAATAGAAAGCAGTAAAAATATACACATGATATTTTTTCAAGGTTCACAACTCAATAAGATAAGCTACGTCCTTTCCATGCATGGGAATGACCAGAGCATGGATTCTCCACTATAATGTGATATGTTGTTACAGTGGGTTGACTAGGAAAACAATCCTCTAGTAAGTGTGACTTCCTACACTTGGAGGAGGGAAGGAGATAATCGCTTCCTAGTGTGAGTCCCTACACTCTCATGGGGAAGGGAAATAATCTTTCTTCCGGTACTAGTGATGAACTAGTCCAAATTGTAGCCACTAGATGGTTCTTTATACTACCTATAAAGACATTCTTATTCTTTCTTCAAAAGGTAGGTTATGCTCTTGGTCTTCTTTATTGTTCTTCACTCGAATACTTTCAAAGCAGTAGGCAAACAATTATTCCTTCTTTCTTTCTCTTCTTCTCTCCCGAATGGCCTGAAGGCCTTCACTTTTATTGATTTTTGAAAACCCCCCTTTCAAGGGATGAGGGGGAAACCTTACAAGGCCCATAGGCTCAGAGATTACATGGCCCGTAGGCTTAATAGATTACCTGACCCGAAGGTCTTAGGGAATTCAACCAGACTATAACTACAAGGAACTGCCCCTCCCTAGCATCAGCATCGTGATGGTAGCTCTCCACCTTCGCATGGCCATCTGGCTAGTCTTCCCATGCAAGCATAGTTTGTTCCCTATGGCATTTCCATACCCTCTCATTCTTCCAATTCCATTTGGTTCTGCTCTGGAGAGTGCACTTGCTTTGAATATTTTTCTGGGGATGCTCCTTTTTTTTAGAGTCCGTTTGTGGAAACTGCACTGATCATGTTGTTTGAAGGCCTTTAGGTGGCCTGAAGGCCATAAAGGTGATCTTAAATCCTTAAGTACTCCAAGCCCAAACTAGTGTCCCAAGTCAAATAGTTCTAGCTGCTATAGTACCGAACATTACTTGCTACAGTGTCTTCTATAGTATCTACTATAGTGACTACACAGTACCATATAGTACCTGCTATAGTGCTGCTATAATGCTAGAATTATGCCTCTTCTTGGTTTTGAATCTGGGTCTCATGGATTCACTTAAGGAGTCTTCACCAACTAGGTTGAGGCTCATGTGCTTTCACTTCTTCTCTAGTGTAACACCAACTGAACTAGACTTCTTCTTTCTTCTTATTAGTGTAACAAGAAACTGTACTGAAACTTCTTCTCTTTTCTTGGCTAGAATCACATACACCAATGTGATTATTCAGGCAATGATGATCGGTTCACTTGGCATCATCTGAATCAATTCTTTTCTTCTTGTCCATGTATTCTTATTCTCATGCATATGGCATTTAGATTGAACCTTTATTCCCTTAATTTCTTATTCTTCTTTACACATGTGCACACACTTGTTTGATTCTTTTATTTAAGTGTCTTCAGATATCCATTTGAATGCATACATTCATGCATTCACCTCTTCCTCTTCTTGTCTGAGAACTATAATGGGTATGATTCTTTAAGAAAACACACACTCATCCTTTTCTTCCCTTTCTCTTCTTTTCTCCTCTTGCACTTATTTAGGGTTTTTTATTAGGTTTATAAGTATGAATCATCAATCCCAAATGTGTATAACCCTTCCTTTGGGAAAAATCAATCTTCAAGGCCTCGAGCTTCTTCAAAAAATGCACATGGGTGCATGCAACACGTACTGCCCTTCCTTCTTCACTAAAACTCAAACCCCTGTAAATAATGGGATAAAGGTACAAAAAGGATAGTGCTCACCTTACCTTTGGGAAGGCCGTGAGATTCACGGTTCTTCTTCTTACATAAGGAGCACGATTCTTTCAATTTCATAGAGTACAACAAGGGTGTGGTTGCACCTGTTGTGTACTCGTGGGAACTTCCTCATGAAACACATGGAGGGTTTTTATAAAACCTATCATGTGTTCATAGGTTCTGGTAATTTGCAGAGATATTCGAGGGTGTGTAGCACATCTCAAAGGCTTGCGGGAATACTTCTTCATAGAGCAAAAAGCTATCGGGACACCAGATTTCTCTTCATGAAATGGTGCACAGAGAGATGCTCTATTTTATGAAATATGATCTCTTAGATATGTGGGAGCAGCAGTATTCTTCATCTTGGACTCCTACTTTTATAGGTGAGGGAAACTCCTCTTCCATGTTCAACATCCGCATATCTCCCATTAAGATCAGGGCTTTGAATGCTTGAGATATTTTCCTACAAAATTTCGAAACTAAGGGTCAAGGATAAGCCTCAAGTCTCAGGTGTTTCCTTTTTCCGAATGCGGGATCCTATCTTCTTACATGGATTCAAGATAGCATGTGTGATTATGGTGCATGAATCTCACACAGATCCTCCATGTATCTCAAATGATAATTAAGTCCTTGCAACTCTATTTGATTCTTCCTCCTTCGAGATATCATGCATGCAAGATGTAGATTACATGCAAGGTCTCAGTTAAATCACGAGGCACTTCTTTGATGTCTAGGGATCAACCATGGTGGTTGGTCTTCATCTTCGGTGAAAGTAGTGTTCCGACGGGTGACAGTGGTGTCAAGAGGTTTAAGACGATGGCGTGGGATGGATCGAATGTCGCGAGAGCATCAGGCGGTCCTGGTTCTAACACACATGGCGCAAGATTAAATGTACGACATAAATTATATAATCAGATTTTGCAGCTGATCAGACGGTCGACTGAGATGTGGGATGAGATGAGCGGTTGGGATTACATATGGGTTTTTTAAAATGAATCCCACATCAAAACGAACTGTAGTTTTCTCGCGGTTTAAGTATCAAGATTTGGCTGCTGATGCTCAGAATTATCCTCTCTCCCCTTCTGTGATTCCATGCATCGGTTCTCTACGGGTGCGCTTCTGCGCCCACCCATGCCTCCTGCAGGCACGCTCCTAGTTCCCACTATTCATCCTTGCACATGGGTTGATCACCATGCGTGCACTCTTTCAGGATTATACACAGCCCGCACGACCCTTCCTCAAGCGGTCTAACCTTGAGGGCTTCCCTCAAGCGCGATTGACCCTTGGGTCCTGCATGTACTTGAGGTGAGGTCCTCGACTGGCCTCTATGGTTGGCCCCTTTTTTTTAATTGAGCCACATAAAAATACTCGGTATGAAACCAAGTATACACAAAACTGCATGGCCATATTTAAACACAACACCAACCACATGCATGGACACCCTAAAGTCTAAGCTCTTCTTTAACCTAATTATTACTTATTTACTTTTTAAATTATCAAATCCAAAGTACTTAAATCATCCTTAAAAGGATTCAACTTCAATGTTGTAAACATTATATCACACATGATACAAGTTCTTTGAACTTAGAAGCAGTACATCAATCATCTAATTTCCATTATCCATTTCACTTAGGAGAGTGTCTTCAACCATCATTGACATTCATTGACCTCATTGAGAAAAAATACAACTCAATTACTAAAGTTGTCCCAACAGTCTCCCCCTTTGTATTTTATTGAAATACCCAAGGTTTTTCTTATAAATGAATGTTTTTATGTGAGTCTTTACTTATTTCTCTCTCAAAATTTCATTTCACTTATCTTCCCCTTATTGAAAAGAAATACAAATTTCATGGGAAGAGAGGTATCAATCCTTACTCTAGAAATGTTCCATCAATAATTTTACTCTAAGTCTAGTTGAGCAACGCTCGGTGTAAAAAATAAGAGGATTTGATTTAGACAACAAAGTTGTCCATTCTCCACTGATCATGACACCTCATGAGATGGGAACTCTTATACATTGGCTTCAAGATTCTCCCTTTTATTTTAGGATTAGGATATTAAGTGTGTATGAAATAATCAACTGGAAACTCTTGAACTCACTTTAATGAATGGATAAAAAACATTCAAGTGTAACAGGCAGGATAAGTGACCTTGGAACACTTCCATTCTTCTTATGTCATTGAGTAATTCAGTTACTCTCCCTTTGAGAAATAATATTTACTTCGAGTAACCAAGGATGAGAGATTGGGAAATGACATACCTTTTTCAATGACATGGTCTTAAAACAATATTTAGAGTAATTGAATTTTGATTTCAACTGAATTTGTCATTAATTAGAATAATAACTCTGGCATCTTAATTTGTCTCACCCTCAAGGTAACACTTCTTATCACTGACACTCAGGTTCTCCCCTGAGATCTTTCTTCACCTTCAATTCCTTGTAATATAAGAACCAATACAATACACAAAGATTTAAGGGAATAAGTTGGATCCTTCTTGCTCCATCAATGTAAAAAATAAGGTTGAGATTATGTTCTCAATCAAGATGCTTCATTATTCACACATTCACAACTAATCTTCAATGCTAACTTTGATTGTGTGGACCTTACTATTTCTTACATCTCTTTGTGTGTGAATCTTCTTTCTTCAAGGGATTTCAAAGCACTAGATTCTCCTTGTCCAACATTCATCTCTTTTAGGAATTATTGTTGCGCTAGAGTAAATTCAAAGAATCTTCTAACAGTATGACCAACCTTGTGGCACCTCACACATAGAACTTCTTTGTCTTCATGTAGAATGTTATTTTTTCTTTTAGCACAATTCATAGCTTGTGCATCTTCCATATTTCTCATTCTTTCCAAATCTTCTGTACAAACCACCAATATATCATTAGGGAATGAGGAATCAAGATTGGATCTTCTACATGGCTTCTTTTGAGTGGAATCCTTCTTATTAGTTATTTTGGATGCACCACCCTTCACCTTCTTGGACATAGAATCCAAGGAATTCTAAGCTTTTCCATTTTTTTCCAGCTTTTGTGATCTTCTTTTCTTATCATCTTTGGGTACATGTTGAAATTAACATGCACTATTCCTGTAACCAATCCTATTGAATACATCACAGATGTTATCTAACATCCCAAATCTATTTTCATAATACAAATGCTTCTATATCTGTGGATGTTGCTTCCCTGGATTTCTCCCCCTTTATATGGGATTTCTCTATGCTTTAAATTTAAGATATTGTACCAACAATCCAGTGCACAATACCCAAATCTATTATAGCACCAGCATTGTCTAACAAACCTTAACTTATTTCCATATTCTTTATAAGGTTGATGAATCTTCTTCTTGGTATGTTGTGCTTTCTATAGAGAGATATCTTCCACACTCTTTCCCCTATCCACCCTAGCTATGGTGGTAGGTTTCTTCTCATTCTTCTTTATCCATACTTGTTTAGAATTTTTCTTCCAACCATCATTTTTTGTAGAAACAATTTTAGAAACATGAGTACAAGTTGGTATGGATGATACCTTTACTTTATCAGCTGCTTTTGATAGATCAATGAGTGAATCCAAGATCGTCTCTTCACAAGTTGGAGGTCTTTTGATAGTATAATCCTCTAAAGAGAATTGATTACTAGCAGCAAACGTTTCCTTCTTTTATGGAGACTCAATATGTGTCTTATCAATATTGGTCAACTTAGCTTCTAATTATAGACATCTCATATTGAGTATGACTTCCTGGTCTTCAATCATTGTCATAGTCACTTCACAATCCTTTTTTAATCTTTCAACTTCATCTTCTTGAATGTTTACTTTGTTTTGTAACAAAGAGTCAAGCACTTTAATATTATTAGTGTCTTCTTCCAAATATAACTCTTTGACTTCATTACTCTTTTTCAGCTCATCACTAGTGCAGAAAACGTTTTTTACGTCGGTTATTTTTTATTATTTACGTCGGTTTTTAGGCGACGTTAATACGGACGACGTTATAAATAACGTTTTTTACGTCAGTTATTTAAAACCGACGTAATATCCCTAACATCACGGTGGTTATCACGTCGGTTCATATAATAACCGACGTGATAAATATGCGCGGGGGGCTTTATCACGTCGGTTCTTACCTAAACCGACGTGATAAAAGGCCTGGGATATCGTTTATCACGTCGGTTATGTCATAACCGACGTGATAAACCCTTCCCCTGGCCTATTATAACGTCGGTTATTTAGGAAACCGACGTGATAAAAAGGCCTGGGAAACGTTTTAGCACGTCGGTTATTCAATAACCGACGTGGTAAATCGATTCCCAGGCCTTTTATCACGTCGGTTATATTAAGAACCGACGTGATAAAATCCCCCGGGAACGGTTTATCACGTCGGTTCTAGGAAAAACCGACGTGATAAACCCCTACCGATTTATTTACCACGTCGGTTATAAAATAACCGACGTGAAAGAAATTATTTTTTTTTTAAATAATTGCACTGCTCTCACCAAAAAGCAACCAGAAACCAAAAAAAAATAGCCATGCCAGCCCTCCCCCAAGCCCCAACTGAACCCCACCCTCATCTATACCCACCTAACAACCTGGCCAGCCCTCCCCCACCCACAACCCTTGGACACCCCTCCCATATCCCTTGGACAACCTCCACCCCTTGGACACCCCCCCACCCTCATTTACACCCCCAAGACCCCTAGTACAGCCTCAAACACCCATTGGACACCCCCCCACACCTTGACAGCCCTCCCAGACCCCTTGGACACCCCCCCCCCCTCATTTACACCCAACCTGCCCCTTGGACACCCCCCCACCCCTTCGACAGCCCCCCCACCCAAATTTACACCCCCCGAACACTAGGACAGCCCCAAACACCCCTTGGACACCCCTCCCATATCGCTTGGACACCCCCCCCCACCCCTTGGACACCCCCCCACCCCTTGGACAGCCCCCCACCCCCTGGACACCCCCCCACCCCTTGGACAGCCCCCCACCCCTTGGACACCCCCCCGACCCCTTGGAAACCCCCCCCCCCCCACCCCTTGGAAACCCCCCCATCCCCTTGGACAGTCCCAAACACCCCTTGGACACCCCTCCTATATCCCTTGGACACCCCCCCACCACTTGGACACCCCCCCACCCCTTGGACAGCCCCCCCCCCCCCCCCACCCTCATTTACACCCAACCGACTCCTTGGACAGCCCCAAACACACCTTGGACACCCCTCCCATATCCCTTGGACACCCCCCGCCCCTTGGACACCCCCCCCACCCTCATTTACACCCCCCCCCCCCCCCCGACCCCTAGGACAGCCCCAAACACACCTTGGACACCCCTCCCATATCCCTTGGACACCCCCCAAACACCCACCCACCCCCTTGGAACCTCTCCCCCCATACCAAAATCCAGACCAGAAAAACCATCAACAGTAGACCAAAACAAGAAGTAGAGAAAAATTAAACATTCACTTATATAACATTCAAAACTTACAATGTCAACTTCAAAAAAAACTAAATCCAACCTAAACGACTACGGAATACACAATTACATTGACAATATTCAAAATTACATTTTACATTACAAACAACTAAAAGTCAATCAAACCTGTAAAATAATTTGACCACTCCACTTGTAAGTGTTTGATATCTTCAGCAGTAAAGGGTTGAGGGTCATCAAAAAGCTACAAAGGAAAAGGATAGTAGTCAACGTTTATAATGAATAAATCAAATTGAAATATTATTAGAAAAAGGAAATCTTACCAGGTCAAAACTCAGAACTGTCCCAGTTGTTATTATTTCATACATAAATCTTAACATGTAATATCCGCATTCGATGATGCCTTGTTGCTCATGACATTTCTGTTTGAATGAGTGTAAATTCAATATATTATTTTTATGTAATAAATCAAAATGTACAAATTATAAATGGATATTTACCTTCGCATGTACATATTTGATCTTGTAATTCCTTTTCTTTGCGCTTTTTCGAAAGTGGACCCATGCCCTGTTAGAAAATAATACGAATGGGGTAAATTTAAAATTCATTATAATATATAAAACTATTGTGAAATTGAAACTTACGTTTCCAATATATTCTTAAAACTTTCTCGCACATCATCATGGAGAGAGCATATCCAATAAAGTGTTTTCTCCCTAGGGCAAAAAACCCCTAACATCCAATGATCCCTGAGAAAATGAAATTTAACGTTAGTGGTTTTTTACGTTAAAAGATAATTAACTCTTTGAGAGGGATGTGTTTCATACCTCTCACAAAAAGGCATCATCCAACACTGTGTGATTACATTCTTTTCAAATCTATCAGCAATATAAAGCATTCTTTGTTCCTCATCCAATGCACATGCTTCAGGGGAAATCAATTGTGGGTCCACGAATCCATATACATCTGTCAGCTCATTCCTCTCACAAATTTTATACATATACCTAATACAAAGCAGACATAAGTATACATTTTTAATAAATATAACGCAAGGAAAAGGAGTTAAGACTTACATGATAAAAATTTGCACCACGTTGATGCCCAACTTATCTCCAGTGACAAACTCCATGATATCAGTTTTCATAATCCCCACACATAGTTCACGTCCACAGACATGAGCTTCCATTGTAAAGTCATAATGATCCGCCAACAAATTTGAATATCTTGACAATTTTTCAAGACTGCTAGTATCTGCATCTGATGTCATAGCTATCTGTCTTTGTTGTTGTCTATACAGTATTTCTTTACCTTTGAAGTATTCCTGTAAAAATAAATTGAAAAATATATTAGTTTTCAAATGATAAAACATTAATAAAAATATAAAATAAAAGATATAACATCCATACCTCTATGGTAATGAGTCGAAGAAGTCTGGATGGCCAAAGTAAAAAATGGCCGATACTATGTCCAACTGTCGTCACCTCATCTGTAGGTAATGGTATCCGAGCTGATCTATCTATAATATCCTGTACAGTGACCCTCTGATTCTCTACCTCTAACTGTTGATGATGAATTGTATCTCCTATACAATATACCATCCCATATGCAACTATATGATGTTGAGGATCATCAACATACAACTCACAATAAGTAGGTAGCTGCGGCGGAGGAGGAGGATCAAAAATGGGGTCCGCAGGCTGAGGTGGGGGAGTGGGAGCTATTGGGAGAGGTGGAGTGGGAGCTGCACCCTGAAATTGTCTTTGCAAGTCTGCAAACATTAACTGCACCGATGCTCTAATATTGTCCTCCATTGTCGCATTAATATTATGGACTTCAGCCTCCAACGATTCTATTTTTTTTTTATAAACTCCTTCAACGTTAGAAGTTGAGGAACGTGGAAACACTTTTCTTACCGATACACCTGCCGGATATCCTCTTACACGGCCAGGATGTTCGGGCTTTCCCAATGCCACAGATAAAATATCTTCCCTCCCAGATGGTGTAAATGTCCCCTGTGAACTCTGCTCCTCAAGAGAGTCCTGTAATAAGTAATTGAACTTTTCTATAATGATTGGAAATATATGACGAAAATAGTAAACTTAAATAAATAAAATAGATATCTTACAATCCTCTCAACTACGAGTCTCGATTCTTCCGAAAGATATTGTCCTTTTTGCCCTTCCGAGCTCTTTTCCATTTCTCATGTCTAGATGGAGGGGATGGAGGGGCCACCTCTCCAGAGCTTGAAGACTCAGCTCTTAGTTGTTGAAATTTTTCTGCCATCATTTGTTCTTCCAATAATGCATACCCTCCCCGAGATAAACTATGAGGGTATACATTTTTATATTGGATCTCTTGATGAGCTTTCCTTGTTTGCTGTAAATTAAGAATAAGTAATCATTAACAAAACAATAATAAGATCATTTATATAAGAAAGCTTATAAAAGTTTACATTGCCCTTACCAAAAATGATTCTTTTCTTCTACTTTCAAAAAATTGTCTCCATGTGTCTTCATCTATAAAAGGATATATACGATATGGATTCTCACGACTCCTATGACCATAAATGAAATCAGATGAGAGGGTAGATTTGAAATCCCTCCATCTCCTAGCTGCCAACGATAAGCATTTCTTCCTGACTCCTCCAGTGTCAGGAATATCAAATGTCATCTGATAAAAAAGAGGCTAAAAATATTATATATACTAGAAACATTTAAAGAACAGTCAAACAATAGCAAAAGATCTTACCAAGATGGTCTCCCACAGCTGAGAAATTATCGCCTTATCCACACTTCTCCAATCATCATAGAGAATGCTTACTTTGCTCTTAGCTTGAGTTGCTACAAAACCCTTAAAATCTTTAGCATTTGGACCTCTAGGAAGATCATCCTCATCAAACTCGACGACTATCCTCTCCTCCTTCGTACGGGCAAGTGATAATTTTGGTAAACGTGTGCACCCACGCTTACCAACCTTTGAACTCTTTTTCGTAATAGGAGCATGTGAATGTTCCTCCCCAGATGTATGACCAATATGCTCATCTCCAGAATCATGTGGCTGATCAACTGATTGATCTGTCATTTTCCTTCAAATCAAAAAAACAAACATTAGTTCACAAATAGAAAAGTGTACTAAATTACATAATAGTAAACATCGGTAATATGGTAAGCATGTTAAACAATGATAAACATGGTAAACACAGGCAAAATGTTGCCAAGGAGTTGGCATAAGACAGCTGAAAAGTGGAATCACTGATGCCACCGGCCGGCCGCTGGCTCACCACCGGCCGGCCGGTGGACCAGACAGCCTTCCTCTGTCTGGACCACCGGCCGGCCGCTGGATCACCACCGGCCGGCCGGTGGACCAGAGCCTTCCTCTGTCTAAACCACCGGCAGGCCGCTGGCTCCTCACCGGCCGGCCGCTGGTGATCCAGACAGAGAGGAAGGCTCTCTGTCTGGTCCACCAGGCGGCCGGTGGTGATCCAGCGGCTGGCCGGTGGACCAGACAGAGAGCCTTCCTCTCTGTCTGAACCACCGGCCGGCCGCTGGCTCAACACCGGCCGGCCGCTGGTGATCCAGACAGAGAGGCTCGGTCTCTGTCTGGACCACCGGCCGGCCGCTGGCTCAGCACCGGCCGGCCGCTGGTGATCCAGACAGAGAGGAAGGCTCTGTCTGGTCCACCGGCCGGCCGGTGGTGAGCCAGCGGCCGGCCGGTGGTTCAGACAGAGAGGACCGGTTGCCGGTGCGCCCAGGACTTCTCTTCTTTACGGTTTTTATTGTTTTATCGTTTTGGTTTGATACATATTTTAATAAGTAAAAAATTTACAGTATCTAACATTATATGAAAAAACTAAATGTAAACAAGAAATAAACTTGTGTTACCTGTAATTTTAGGAATGTACAGTTGGATTGTTTTCCCAAATTCCTTCGTCGTGATCGTTCCTTATGGCACAAACCATGTCTTCAACATACTCATCATTATGTTCTGTTAATCTTTCCATGGAAGTAGGGATCTCACATAAATCAGCATCTTCATCAAATTAATCCTCACCAACATATTGGTTTTTCCCTTGTAAAACAACAGCCCACTGCATATCTGATTGATCTACTACATAGAAAATTTGTTTGGCATGTGTTGCCATTATAAAAGAATCAGCTGTGTCTTCCAATCTATTCAGATTAACAAGTGTCATTCCAAATTCATCGTGTCTGACACTGTTGTTACCGATAAACCATTTACAGTTAAAAACGGGAACTTTAATTTTAAAGTAATCAGCCTCCCATATGTCTTCAATCACTCCATAATATGCACTTGATGCCGAAATTGGGTTTCTGTCCTTAGCACTCGAAAAATGCATTGCTTCTGCAAACACCAATACACCACTATTCTGAACTGCACTTCTGTTGTCCTGAGCTTTCGTATGAAATGTATAGCCATTAATGTCATAAGCGGACCATGTTATCACATTTAAAGATGGACCACCCACTATCCATTTTAATGTCTCTGATACATCTGATCTACCAAGCAAGGTCTTCTTAAACCATGGCAAAAAAGTTTTGTTGTGCTCATTCAAAATCCACATTTCTTTCTTCTTTGGATGACATTGTTTCAACTCATTAATATGCAATGTGATATACGGTTGAACATCAGCTATGTTATTCAAGATGTATGATTCTAACTTCTTCATATGTTCAGCTGACAGTGATTTGACTTTCAAGCCACGAATCCCCTTTCCCTCATTATTAACCCGTTCATGGCGAGATGGAGGCAAACCTATATGTTGCGTCGTAGCCAAGTAACTCGTACAAAACTCTGCTACCTCCTCAGAAATATACTTTTCAATAATGGAGGCTTCAGGTCGATATGGATTTTTAACATATCCCTTTAATATTTTCATATACCTTTCAAAAGGATACATCCAACGAAGATATACAGGTCCACAAAGCCTTATTTCTCGAACCAGATGAATCAGTAAATGCACCATCATATCAAAAAAAGTTGGAGGAAAATACATTTCCAAATGACAAAGTATAATAATTGCATCCTTTTCCAAAATGTTCAAAGCATTCACATCAATCGCCTTGTTGCAAATTGAATTGAAAAAATAACACAACCTCATTATAGTCTTTCTGACACGGATGGGCAATATTCCACGCAGTGCAACTGGTAGAATTTGTTGCATCATGACATGAAAATCATGTGATTTCATACCTATCAACTTCAAGTCTTTCAATGAGACAAAATTTTTTACATTTGAAGAATAACCTTGAGGCACTTTTATATCATGAAGACACTGACAGAAGCTACTTTTCTCCCTCTTCGATAATGTATGACAAGCCGGGGGAAGAAATGTTCGTCTTCCTTTAGGAGTGGGAGCTAACTCCAAACGTATTCCCATTGACAGTAGGTCTAACCTTGCATTCAACCCATCTTTTGTCTTTCCTTTAATATCTAGCAATGTTCCGATCAAAGAATCACAGATATTCTTCTCCACGTGCATGACATCAATATTATGTTTGACTTCATGATACCTCCAATATGGTAGCTCAAAAAATATTGACCTTTTCTTCCAAATATGTCTATCATTACCAGATTTCTGTGTCTTTCCCAATGTCACATCAAGGTTTTTCACCCTCTCAAAATACAATTCTGGGGATAAAGGTTGAGGAGCAGTATCAAATTCTTGTGAGCCATTGAATGCCTTTTTTAGTCTTCTATAAGGGTGATCCATAGGCAAAAACTTTCGATGACCCATGTACACTGTTTTCCTCCCATGATGCAATTGACAATATGACGTCTGTTGTTCGCAAATTGGACATGCTTTATGCCCTTTAACACTGTATCCAGACAAATTTCCATATGCTGGGAAGTCATTTATAGTGAATAGAAGCACTGCATGCAGTTGAAAATATTCCATTTTATAAGAATCATACACCCTAATACCATCAGCCCATAAAAGTTTCAAATCATCAATCAGCGGTGACAAGTATACATCAATATCATTGCCGGGTTGCTTTGGACCAGAGATCATGATACTCAACATGACATATTTGCGCTTCATACAAACTTCAGGAGAGAGGTTGTAAATTACCAATAAAACAGGCCATGAACTATGTGTGCTACTGAGGGTTCGGTATGGATTCATTCCATCTGTGCACAAGCCTAGTCTCAGATTTCTAATTTCATTTCCAAATGTAGGGTACTGGGTATAAATTTTCTTCCATTGTGGACAATCAGCTGGATGACGTATTTTTCCATCACATACCCGCTCATCAGCATGCCATCTTAACCTTTTTGCATCATGTGAATTAGCAAATAAACGTTTGAAACGAGGAATTATATAAAGATACCAAAATACCTTTGAAGGGAGCTTTGTAATCTCTACATCAGCTTGTGATTTTTCTTTCACCTTATACCGTGATGTCCCACATTTGGGACACTCTTTCAGAAATTCATATTCCTTCCTATATATAATGCAGTCATTCGGACATGCATGTATTTTCCTGTATCCCAATCCCATCGGGCATAATATTTTTTTGGCCTTATAATGTGAATCTGGAAGATCGTTATCTTTTGGAAGAATGTCTTTCATCAATTGTAGCAGCTCTGTAAAACTTCTGTCACTCCATCCATGTTTCGCCTTCAGGTTTATCAATCTTAACACCGCCGACAAAACCGTAAAATCTGTACAACCAGGATATAATGGTTTTTCGGCATCACCATATAGACGTGCAACTCTCGGTTCTATCTCAATTTGTTCTGCTACAATATCGCGAATCATTTCTTCAATTCCATCGGAGTTACCATCTTGCGATTCATTATCATCAGTGACATTCTGTCCAGTTTCGCCATGCCAAATCCAAGGGTTGTAACTCGGATTGAAACCATGACAAATCAGATGATCTTTTATCTCTCTACTTTTCAACTTCTTCATATTCAGACATTTCAGGCATGGACAGAAAAAAATGTCACTACTTGGAACATTTCGTTTAGCAAATTCCAAAAAGGCATCAACACCTTCCTCATATTCATTACTCATTCGATGTGCCGTAATCCAACTTCGACTCATTATTACCTATAACAAATAGAAAAAATATATATATTTTTTAGATAAGAAAAATATATGTTTATATGAAAAAAATCATAATTTGAATATAACAATTTTGAAATACAAAACAAATCGATGTGTAAACCCCCCTGGACACCCCCCGACCCCTCTGGACAGCCCCCCACCCCTCCTGGACACAACCCCCCACCCCCGACCTGCTTGGACACCCCCCTGGACACCCCCCAACCCTCTGGACAGCCCCCCCACCCCTCCTAAACACCACCACCCACCCCCTACCCCCTTGGACACCCCCCTGGACACCCCCCAACACCCACCCACGCCCTTGGACAGCCCCCCACACCCACCCACCCCCTTGTAAACCCCCCTGGACACCCCCGACCCCTCTGGACAGCCCCCCGCCCCTCCTGGACACCACCCCCCACCCCCTACCCCCTAGGACACCCCCTGGACATCCCCCAACCCTCTGGACAGCCCCCCCACCCACCCGGACAACCCCAAATACCCTCTGGAGAGGCCGCCACCCCACGTGGACAGCCCCCCACACCCATCCACCCCCTTGGACACCCCCCTGGACACCCCACCGACCCCTCTGGACAGGCCGCCACCCCCTTGGACAGCCCCCCACACCCACCCATCCCCTTGGACACCACCCTGGACACCCCCCGACCCCTCTGGACAGCCCCCGACCCCTCTAGAAAGCACCCCCACCCCTCCTGGACACAACCCCCCACCCCCGACCTGCTTGGACACCCCCCTGGACACCCCCCAACCCTCTGGACAGCCCCCCCCACCCCTCCTGGACACCACCCCCCACCCCCTACCCCCTTGGACACCCCCCTGGACACCCCCCAACACCCACCCACACCCTTGGACAGCCCCCCACACCCACCCACCCCCTTGTAAACCCCCCTGGACACCCCCGACCCCAAATCCATGCACCTATGCCATGGTTGTGTGTGAATAAAGTAGTAACAACTGTAAAAGGGCAACCCATCCAAATGGACACGCCCCAACCCTCTCGGGGATTTATAGAAAACGATGAAAAATTAGTGAAATCATAAAATTACTCAATATTGCAAGTCGAACAAATAGATCTAGGGATGATAAATAAGATTATGGTTCCAAAACGAGTTAAAAGGGTTCGCAATCGAAGAATCTTAGCTAGTTTCAACAAAAAAATCACAACACATATATATTTACTATCCGCGAAAAAAAACGAACGAGTGGGAGGATTACCTGAGTGCTGCGAGTTTAGATGATTGATCCGAGGAGATTAAATATGAGAAACGATGATCGCAAAACGAATCTAAACCAACGAAATGGACGAGCCGATTCGGGTTTACGCGCGAGAGAGACGAGTCGCGACTGTCGAAGGTAAACTCGCGAATGACAATCCACGGGTCTGGGTAAATTTTTAAATGAGTTATCACGTCGGTTATTCAATAACCGACGTGATAATTGTTTTAAAAACATGTATAACGTCGGTTATTTCAATAACCGACGTAAAAACCTTCCTCTGATTCATTTGTTACGTCGGTTATTATATAACCGACGTAACAAATGGCTCAAAATCTGCGTTTTTTTACGTCGGTTATGTAATAACCGACGTCAAAAACATCTGCGGATTCTTTTTTTACGTCGGTTATTTTAGAACCGACGTAAAAAAGCCTTCAAAAACCGCGTTTGTTACGTCGGTTATTCAATAACCGACGTCAAAGGGCCTTCGAAAACCGCGTTTGTTACGTCGGTTATAAAAATAACCGACGTAAAAAACGAAGCTGCGCGATTAATAACGTCGGTTATAAAAATAACCGACGTTAAATGTGTACCGAACACAGGTTTTTACGTCGGTTAAGAAATAACCGACGTAAAAAACCTCGTTTTACATATTATGACGTCGGTTTTATATAACCGACGTAAAAAATGGTGACGTAAAAAACGTTTTCTGCACTAGTGCATCATCAAGTGCATGGATATTCTCTTCTAGAGTCTTGTTGAATCCCTCCTTTTCTTCAACATCTGTGAGCCACTTTGAAGATCTTACTTAAAATCCCCTCTTTGTTGCTTCAAAGGCTCAAAACTATCTGGAGATCTTTAAACATTCAACGATTTTTTATTGTAATACATTCTCCAAAACATCAGTTTCTTCTTCCAGCTGAGTGATACTTTCATGCATACATTGAAATACTCCACAAAAAAGGGATGCACTTTCTTCAGGAATACCATGTAGAATCATTCTTAATCTATCAACTAATATTTCTTGAGATGTTGTATATTTATCATCACCACTTGTGCTATCATTTTGATCATGAGAATAATTTCCAAATGTAATAACACATACCTCTTGATCAGTTGAGGTAGGAAGGTTGTCCATCTTCTGGTTGGAAACTTGAGCATCCTTCTCATTACTTTACAAGTCTTGTGTTTCTTCAACGTCATCCAGATATAGAGAACTAGATGCTTCCCTTTCTTTAGATAAAAGGGTCTTCTTCTTCAACTTTCTTTTCTCCTTATTTTTTCAGTTCATCACGGTCTTGGTATATATAGCCTTCTGCTCATAGATAAATGAATATTAACTAAAATTTCACTTCATTGATAACTCAGGAAAGAAACTCAGGTATTCAAAAGAGAATAACTTCACTGTAGAGAATCCAATAGAGGTGAACCTGTCCCTTTGATACCAATTAAGAGGACCAGTTTGGGATATATCTAACACTGAGAGGGGGGTGAATCAGTGTTGGGGACTTTTGAAACCAATTCCAACGTTTTATCCCTATACCTCTTGACCTGTTAGGATCTTGATTCTCTTATTATCTTTTCCCTATCATATATAATAAAAGAAAGTAGTAAAAATATTAACACGATATTTTTACAAGGTTCACCACTCAATAAGAGAATCTACGCCCTTACCATGCATGGGAATGACCATAGCATGGATTCTCCACTATAATGTGATATGTTTTTACAGTGGGTTGATTTGGAAAATAATCCTCTAGTCAGTGTGGCTCCCTACACTTAGAGAAGGGAAGGAGATAATCGCTTCCCAGTGTGAGTCCCTATACTCGGAGGGGGGAGGGAAAGAATCCTTCTTCCTAAACTAGTGATGACCTAGTCCAACTTGTAGCCTCTAGATGGTTCTTTATACTATCGATGAAGACAATCTTCTTCCTTCTTCAAAAGGTAGGTTTTTATTTTGGTCTTCTTTAGAGATCTTCACTTGATTAATTGAAAATCAATAGACAAACAATTCATCCTTATTTCTTTCTCTTCTTCTCTAGTGCAACACCAACTGCACTAGACTTCTTATTTCATCTTCTTAGTGCAACAAAAAACTTTACAAAAACATCTTCTCTATTCTTGGCTAGAATCACATACACCAATGTGATTATTCAGGCAATGAAGATAGGTTCACTTGGCATCATCTGAATCAATTCGTTTCTTCTTGTTCATGTATTCATGTGACCATGCATATGGAATTTTGATTGAACCTATCTTCCCTTCCTTTATTCTTCTTCTTTACACACATTAACACACTTTTTTTATTACATTATTTAATTTTCTTCACATGTGTATGTGCATGCATGCATGAAATCAATCACCTCTTCCTCTTCTTATGTGAGAACCCTAATGGGTATGATTCTTTGACCAAACACACACTCAGTCCCTTCTTCACTTTCTCTTCTTTTCTTCTCTTGCACTTATTTAGGTTGTTTCCTTATGTTTATATGTATGAATCATCAAACCCAAATGGGTATAACCCTTCATTTGTGAATACTCCTTCAAGGACTCGAGATTCTTCAAACAATGCACATGGGTGCATGAAACACGTACTACCCTTCCTTATTCACTAAAACTAGAACACCTAAAAACAATGGGATAAAGGTGAAAAAAAGAGGGTTGTCACCTTTGGGAAGGTCTTCAGATTCACGGTTCTTCTTTGTGCATAATGGGAATGGTTCTTTCCCTTTCACAGAGTACAACAAGGGTGCAGTTGCACCTGTTGTGTAACCATGGTAACTTCCTCATGAAACACGCCGAGGGTTTTTAGAAAACTTATCGGGTGTTCGTAGGTGTTGGTTCTTCACAGAACTGTTCGAGGGTGCATAACAGTTCTTGAAGGCTTGCAGGAATACTTCTTCATAGAGAATAAATCTTGTGGGACACCCGATTGCTCTTCGTAAAATGGTACATAGAAAGATTCTCTGTTTTTTCAAATATGAGCTCTCATATATGTTGGAGCAGTAGCATTCTTCATCTCGAGCACCTACTTTTATATGAGAGGGAAACACATCTTCCACATTCAAAATCCTTATATCTCCCATTAAGATTGGGGATTTGAATGCCTGAGATCTTTGCCTTCAAAATTTTGAAACCACTGGTCCAGGATAATTCGCAAGTCGGCGGTGTTTCCTTTTTCTAAATGCAGGATCCTATCTTCAGGCACGGAGTCAAGATCGCATGCACGATTCTCATGCATGAATCTCGCATGGATCCTCCATGTATCTCGAAAAATAATTAAGGCCTTGCAACTCTGTTTGCTTCGGCCTCCTTCGAGATATCATGCATGCAATACATAGATTTAATTCATGGTCTCGGTCCAATCACGAGGCACTTCTTCAATGGCTAGGGATCAGCCATGGTGGTCGGTCTTCATCTTTCGTGAAAGAAGTGTTTTTGGTGGGTGGAAAAAGAATCTAGAGGTTGAAGAAGATGGTGTGGGATGGATTTAATGTCACTGGTGGATCAGACGGTCCTGGTTTAAACACATGCGGTGTAAGATTAGATGTGTGGAGGAGATTATATGATTTGATGTCACAGCTGATCGGACGATCGACCGAGATGCAGGATGAGATGAGTGGCTGGGATTACATCTATGTTTTTAAAAATGCGTCCCACATCAAAATTTGTTGTGGTTTTATCATAGTTTAAGTATCAAGACGCGGCAGTAGATGCTCAGAATTATTCTCTCCCCTTTGGTGCCACTCTACACTGGTTCTCTGCGGGTGCGCTTCTGCGCCCACCCATGCCTCCTCTGGGCATGCTCCTAGAACCCACTATGCATCCCTACACACGGATTGATCATCGTGTGTGCACTCTTCTGGGCTTATACATATCCCTCACGCCCCTGGCTCATGCGGGTTGGCCTTGAGGGCTTCCCTTGAGCACGGTTGACCCTTGGGTCCCGCATGTGCTTGAGGTGAGGTCCTCAGCTAGCCTCCATGGTTGGCCCCTTATTTTTAATTGATATATATAAAAATACTTGGTATGAAACCGAGTATACAAAAAAATTTCTTGCCATCATTAAACACAACACCAACCTCATGCATAGTGAAATTGCGGTCAATTGTTGCCTATCGACCTGTCAAGGTTCCAGTGCTCTGTTAATGTGTACAGAAGCACTCTGGTCGAATCCTCAGCGATGATACTTTTTTATAGTCAATTGTTTTTAGTTGATTTTATTTTGACTGGGGGTTTGTTTACAGAGCTTATGAAATAATTTTTGGATGATGTTTGATTTAACAAATTGATAAATATTGGGGTGAGTTTATTATTGGGGATTTAATCTTATTATATCCTTGAGATTTTCTTTATATTGTATTAAATTAATACTCACTTCACAATATGACTTTGATCAGAATTCCCAAGTCATAAAGCTTTAATCCAAGCTATAACTTAACTTAGGGTTCTGATCATTACCATTACTTTTCTATGGTAGTGTATTTTTTTCCAATAATCTATATAATGCACATATTAAACTAAACATGTCATTAATCCATGATATATAAAGTTCAACATACACAATATTACCTCAAAGAATACTCATCGAGCAAAATATCTTAATCACTTAATATGATAAAATTATGACTCACAAAAATGTTAGATTTACTCAGACATTTAAATGATTATTAATCTATTTAAATATATTTAAGGTGATGTATTATAAATAAAGTGAAAATAACGGGATAAGAAAAGATTAGTGCGTCGAACACATACACAATCGTTGAAGAGAGTTAAAAAAAGACTTTCGATTGAATGAGGAAGAAAAAGAAGGGAAGGGGTTTTAACTTTATTTAAACCATTTTAAGAACATTAATATTAAACAACATAATTTGGATGAGAATAAGAGATATTGAAGAAGAAACTTTCATTAAAACATAATTATAAAAAAAAGACTTACAAGATTACAACAATGAAGAACACAAAATTAAATGAAAACAAAGAGAGGAGGAAAAGTCTCTCAAGTAAAAAATTGAGTATGTCAGGTCTTACCAAGCCTTTTAAAAGACTTTTTCATGCCAATATATACTCCTATATTCTTAAATTACAACCCTTTTGAAAGGAGATGATGGGATGTATTTGTAGCCCAAGTTGGTGGATTGTTTGCATTCCAAATATGTCCCTCCGTTGGCCTTGACGATTTGTACACCCAGACAGCTGACTATCGAGATATCTCATGATTCAAAGTTGTATATAATAATTTTTTCCGACTACTCTCAAAATATTGAGTCCTTTTGACTTATGTTACCAAATTTGTGGTGGTTTTAATAAACAATGTTAAACTATCCATTTCTATCCATTCTTTTTCGATGGCTGAAATGTGAATGGATTTTTTAATAGGAAGATACCTTAAAATCCAAATTATTTATTAAATAACATAGTCCTCATATATCTCCTATTTCACACTATAAAATCTCAGCTTTATTTGATGACTAGATCATGAGAAAAGTCAATTTTTGTGTGCGAATTTTATTTTCTGTACAGAATGGTGGGATGGACTTAAAGGCTTCATTTGGGCCCCTTGTTTTTTGGACTTGGGTATAGATATTTTTATCCATGACTCCTTGAATATTACCCCAAACTTTGGAGGATAATAAAAGAATTTGGACTTCCTTATAGAGCCCAGCAATTCAATCTTTATGGTTGGTCTAATTTCTTCACAGATTCTGTGGGCCTTCTTGTGTGGTCTATATAACCCTTCAAATGGTAGATTTGGACAATGATTTATTCTAATGATATGTGGAATATTGAATAAGGAATCCTAAAAAACAAGAATCTCACAATTTGGATCTGTATGGTGATATTTATTATTAAAACAGTAAACTGAATTGAATCTGGATGAATTCAAATAGTGCTCAAAAATTAAATTTAATATTTAAACATTAATATTTCACACAAATTATGCACATTTCATATAAAATCGGTAAAGGGAGTATAGAAAAAGTTATTAAAATATTAATAACATAAAATCCCCCACACTTAGTCTTTTTTATGTCCTCATGTACAACAAATATAAAACCATGAAAAAATCATTATCACTCACCAAAAAATATTAAAAAAAATTCTTTAATTAGGGGAGGTTTAGAATATTTCACTCATTAATATTGAATTCCACCTCAAATTGTTATATAAAAAATGTTCCAAAAATAACTCTTTTTTTCATGTTTAAATTTAAAAATGGAAAATGTGGACACTCAAAACTCACACCTCTCAAGATGATAAAATTAATTTATGGAGGTTCACTCTTTCACCAACCAAAAGTGAAAATCTTAGAGTTTGAAAGAGATCTCAGCTTATATTCCCTATCCTAAAGTTCTCAAAAATCAAGAGCTATTTTTATGGGTTTTTTTATAGCTATGGGATGGTAGGAAGATGATATGAAAGAGACAAGAAAAAGGGGTAAAACACCACCATAGAAAAAGCAATGAACATTTTTTTAAATGAGTCATGAAAGGAAATAGAAACACATAATTACAATGGAATGAAAATGCGAAATAAGACACAAAATAGGAATTAAATTTGAATTGGATGAGAATATGAAATATTTACAAACCATGAAAATTCTCCCAATGACACAAGAGTTCTTTTTTTTGAATTTTTCAAAAGTTGCACTTGGAACAAATCTCTCACTCATCTCTCAACCCATGATTGATCTCCTCACGACACTAATTGTAATAGTTATAACAAGATAAAACGTTGAGGGAGAGTGATTTTTGACCCACCCAAGACACAACCCATTCTTATTTTCACTTTTTTATTTTGATTTTTTTATTTTGATTTTTTTTTGATATTTTTTGGAACACTTTTCAATATCATTTGTATAAGATAAACATATATACATTCCCAAACCCCACTTAAGGACAACCTCTCCCCTATAATTAAATTTATTCTTTCCCTAAAACATATGATAACATGGTGAAACCCAACAAAAGGGTACCCAAAAAAAAATCAATTCCCCCCACACTTAAATTTCAAAAAATTATGAAATGAAAATCCAAGTTGATATTGGGTGGGATAAGGTATTGTTCTTGTAATGTGTCTATCAAAGAAAATTTTTTCATAGGCTTTAAGGGGTAATCAAAATGAGGATTAATTTATGGCTAATTGGAGGCTATTTGGATATTATAATTCTAATGTGGTTCATAAAATTCCTATATCATATTAATGCACACAAAAGTGGGAAATTTAGCTCTAAGGTCCACAAACTTGAGACTAATGGGGGTAAAAAACACATTTTGAAATTATGGCCATAGGTAGACTTGGCATGAAAGTAAATGTTATTCCACACGGGTGGGGAAAATCATTTTCCAAATCAAAAAATTAAGCATTCAAAATTTATTGGTATTGAAAAAATATTCTTTATCCAAATTTATAAAGAAACCACAAAATTTTTGAGATGAAACCATGTATTTTGAATCCTCAAAATTGTTGGACAAAATTTCAAAATTGGAAGGTTAGTAAGTATGACTCTTGATTTTTCATATTTTTTTAAATGATTGTTTTTTAATGTTTTTTAGGTTTTTTTACTTAGTTTTTTATAAAGACACACCCACAAAAAAGAAAAAGAGAAAAAGAAAAGGGTTTGATAAAGAAATTGGTAAAAAATGAAAGAGAGAGGAAGAATAAGAAACAGGTAGAGAGAGGAATAGAGAGGGAGTTAAAGGGAAATAGGTGCCCCCTAGTTTGAATTTGGTGGGTCAGCATCTCCATCTGGTGGTGGGTCAGTGGAATTTGATGTGCCTCATGTGGGATGTTACCTGAAAAATAAAAATCATTATTCATTTAATTAAAAACTAAAAATAAATTAAAATTTCACAAAAGTAAAATAAAACATGATTTTCCTCTCATGAAGTGTTGTATTTATTTGTCTACAACTGGAAAATTTAAGTGGAATACCCATAGTCTGATAGTAGCCACCGTATTTTCTAAACTCCAGTGTGATTCAAGAAAAACTTCTCCTTTGGGATGCCTGAGTGTTCATTGGATAATTTCCGCCATTTCTTGTTCGTTCTCTTGCAATTCAGTAGGGGTAGAAAGAGAATATGATTATCCTCACTTTGGTTTTCAATGCAAGGAATAATTTTATCCATAAAGTGATGGTTTTCTATTCTTGGAAATTCAGAAATATGTCTCAATTTTGATGGTTCATTTATGTAAGGTTCAGATAACACGAAACCAGAGTATGAGATTCCAATTTTTTTGACTCGTTTATTTCATCTCTTATCGATGTAGATTAATGAGGATCAGTGGAGTCATAAGACTGAATAAAATTTTCAATATCCTTTATATCAATGTTGTTCACCAAAGAATGGTCAATTTCAACATGAACAATGATCACTTTATTAATTATGGAACAACTCACACAACCTTCACTCCCTTTGGGACAAGATAAACACATTGGTTCAAGGTTCACCTCACATATAACAGAATTTTCATAATCATGGATAGGAAATAATGAATGTTGGATAATCTGATTTGAATAATAAATGAACATGATTGTTTGTTTTCCCCATTACCATCCAAGTTGGAGCAGTAGATGTCAGAGGTGAGATGGGATTTCAAAGAGTTTTTAAGATCATTTTGATCGATGGAGTTTACATCTGAAATGTTAACATCAACTTCTCGATTTATGACTTGGTTAATGAGGATGAAATATTCAAAAACTCCTCTATCATTGGAACATGAAGAATATGATGGATTGGGATTAAATACACTCTCAGAGAGACTTTCAGAAGAATGGATCGAGAATATAGATTTATTCTCTAATGGGTATCACATGGATTGAAAAATATTGAAATTGACCAGTTGGTCACCAAATTCTATGGATAAGATTCTGGAATGGACATCAATTTTGGTTTTAGATTTCATAAGGAAGGTATTCCTATAATCATAGAAGATTGGAAAGATGATGTCTCACCTTCCATGTCAAGGAAATAGAAGTCTTCTGGGAAGATAAGATCATTGAATCGAACAAGGACATCTTCAATTATTCCCTATGGACTGGTTGTGCTTCGATTGGCTAATTAGATGACAACACATATTGGATGTAAGGGGCCTAGACCAAGGTTGGAGAATATGGATTTAGGCATGATATTTATTGAGTCTCCTAGGCCTATGAGTGCATCATCAAAGATGGAACTTCCTATTTGGCATGGAACTGTAAAGATCCCAGGATCATTTCACTTTATGGGTATGGACTTTTGTGTTGAAACATTCTCAATGGTCCTGAGTTTTTTTATGAGTTCACAATTCCTTAAGAAACTTGTCATATTTATGAATTTTTTTTATGGCATCTAAGAGGGTTATGTTGACTTCAATACGTCTAAACATTACAAGCGTTTCAGGATTGTGTTAAAAGTACTTCCTTGGTTTAGAAACAGCTTGAGGAAAAGGAATTGGATTCCTATGTGGAATGGAAGGAGGTGAGGGAATGGCTTCAGGTTCCTTTTCATGTTTCCTTTTCTTTTCATTTTCTAGGTCAAAATTCAAAGGGGGTTGGAGGACTTATCTCGAGGCATATAAATTTTCATCCCTGATCTATCTGCAATTGCACTTACATTGCCCTTGGGGTTTGGTAATGGTTAAGCTGGGAGTTGGGAAGAATTTGATTTTTGTTGCTGGCTCAAGTGCGATGCAAGTTGACCAATTTGGGTTTTAATGTTTTTGAGGCTAGAATGGGGGAAGCAGGCAAGATCTTCCACTGCACTTTCCCATAGTTTCTTGGAAGAAGAGGCATGTCCCATATTAGGATTGCATTGATTTTGGTTCTTGGGAAAGCGATTGTATTGTTTTTGGAATTGGTAAGGATCACTAGGATAGTGGAATCTAGGAGGAGGATTGTTCATTTGAGGTTGAGGAACAAAAGGATAAGGTTGATGGAAGTTACCACCATCTTGACCATATTAGAATTAGTTTTGATTTTGAGGAGGGAATTATGGGGGGTGAGAAATGGGATTACCATACCTCAATTTAGGGTTATATGTAGAAGTGAAGGGCTCAGAATAGGGTTGGTTGAATTTTCTAACAAACCGACCTGATTGTTGAGGGTTGGGGTTCCACTGAGCATATGATACATTGAGACCCATTGGTCTAGCTGAATCAGATTGATCCTCTTGAAGTTGTGGACATGTGTCAGTTTGATGAGATGGGGAGTTATAGATTCCAAAGTTCTTGATAGGTCCAGGGAACAAAGACTGTGGAGAAGATGAGGTTGAGGCTTTGGTAGTCACAACTAGTTGTCACACAAGACATGTAAGTTCACTTATCCACTTTGTCATCTTATTCGTCTCTATATATTTATTATCTTGAGCTTGTTTTACTTGATCATGTGCTCGAGTATGGAATTATTGTGTGTTTGCAACCATGTTACTTATGAGATCTCTTGCAGCTGTAGGAGTTTTATCAACAAGAGCATTGCCACTTGCGGCATAAATGAGAGTTCTCTCCATAGCCAATAACCCATCATAGAAGTTTTGGATCAAGATTTGGTCTGGGATTTGGTGGTGTGGGTAAGTTGAAACAAGCTTTTTGAACCTCTCCCAGTACTCATGGAGTGATTCATTTGGGAATTGACGATTAACACTTATTTCCTTTCGGATAGAAGCAATATAAGAAGAAGGAAAGAATTTCTCTAAGAGTCACTTCATGTCATTCCCTATGGTTATGGAACCAGGAGGGAGGTAGTAAAGCCATGACTTAGCAATTTCAACTAGGTAGAAAGGGAATGGTCAGAGTTTGATTTGTTCCTCATAAACCCCTTGAGACTTCATAGTAGATCACACCACTTGGAACTCTTTAAGATGAAGATGTGGATCCTCACCGGCTAGCTTATGGAAATGAGGAATAAAATGAATCAAAAACGATTTGAGTTGGAAGTCACCATCTATGTTTGGATATTGAATACCAATAGTTTGGTAATTCATATCAAGGGAAACAAGTTCTTTGAGTGTTTATTTCCTAGGATTGGCCATATCTAATTCAATTGGTTGGGCAAGGACAGGTTCTTGAATGAATTGATTATCTCTTATGTTCCTCCTAGGTTGTTGAAGTTTTCGCTCAATTTTAGGGTTAAAAAAATATAATGGATTGTTTGGGAGGCAATGGGGTATTTAGAGATATTTTTTAAGAAAGAGGAAGACAGGTTTTTCTTTTTATTTTTTTCAATTTTTTTTAAATTTTGTTCTTATGTTTTTTTTTTACAATAACCAAAAACAAATGACTAATTAGTCCACCATCCTTAGAAAAAGTTCCATTTGAAAGTGCGGAAAATTTTCATTTATTGACCGGTCAAGGTTTCGATGCTCTACTAATGTGTATAACAGCACTCAGGTCAAATTCTCGGCGATGATACTTTTTAATAGTTGATTATTTTTAATTGATTGTATTTTTACTGGGGGGTTTGTTTGGAGATCTTATGAAACAATTTATGGATGATATTTGATTTAACAAATTGATAAATATTGGGGTAGTTTATTATAGGGGATTTAAGCTTATGATATCCTTGATCTTTTCTTTATATTTCATTAAATTAATACCCACTTCACAAGATGAATTTGATCGGAATTCCCAAGTGTTAATTCTTTAATCCAAGCCGTAACTTAACTTAGGGTTCTAATAATTACCATTACTTGTTTATGGTAGTGTATTTCTTATTCCAATAATCCATTGAATCCACATATTAAACAAAACATCTCATTAATCCATGACATATAAAGTTCAACATACACAATATTACCTCAAAGAATACTCATCGAGCAAAAGCTCTCAATCACTTAATATCCTCAAATTATAACTCAAACCAATGGAATATTTACTCAGACATTGAAATGATTATTAATATAGTTAATTATTTTTAAGGTGACTAATTATAAAGAAAGTGAAAATAATGGGATAATAAAAGAGTAGTGTGTCGAACACACACACAATCGTTGGAGTGAGTTAAAAAAATACTTTCGATTGAATGAGGAAGCAAAAGAAGGGAAGAGGTTTTAAATTGATGTAAACCATTTTAAGATAATCAATATTAAACTACATAAAATGGATTATAATAAGAGATATTGAAGAAGAAACTTGCATTAAAACAAAATTACAAAAAAAATATTTACAGGATTACAATAATGAAGAACACAAAAGTAAATGAAAAAAAATGTTGGAGGAAAGGTCTCTCAAGTGAAAAATTGAGTATGGAAAGTCCTCTGAAGTCTTTTTCAAGGCTTTGGTCGTGCCAATATGTGCTTATCTTTTCTTAAATTCCAACCCTTTTGAAAGGAGAGGAGGGGATGTATTTATAGCTCAAGGTGGTGGACTATTTGCATTCTAAATCTATCCCTCTACTTGGATCGACGATTTGGAAATCCAGACAGATGAATATTGAGATATATTCTTCTTAAAATATGTATATAATAATGTTGTCATACTACTCTAAAAATGTGGATGCATTTTGACTTATGTAACCAATGTTATGACAGTTTTAATAAACAATGTTAAACATTCCATTTCTATCCCTGATTTTTCATTAGCCGAAATTTGAATGGATTTTTTAATAGGAATATGGATTTGAATCCAAATTATTTCTTCAAAAAAGTTAGCCTCATATATACCCTATTTCACACTACAAAACCTCAGCTTAATTTGATGACTATATCATGAAAAAAGTCAATTTTTGTGAGTTGATTTTATTTCCCGTCCAGAATGTTGGGCTGGATTTAAAAGCTTTATTTGGGCCTTTTTTTTTGGATCTGGGCCCTGATATTTTTATACATGACTCCTTGAATTTTCCCCCGAACTTTGGAGGGGAATAATGGAATTTGGACTTCCTGATTGAGCCCAACAATTCAATCTTCATGGCTGGTCCAATTTCTTCACATATTCGGTGGGCCTTCTTGTGTGGTCCATATGACCCTTCAAATGGTAGAATTGGCCAATGATTCCTTCTAATTATATGTGGTAAATTGAATAAGGAATCATAAAAAACAATAAACACACAATATATATCAATAGGGTGATAGTAATTATTAAAAAAGTAAACTGACTTGAATCTGGATGAATTCAAATAGTGCTCAAAAATTATATTTAATATTTAAACATTAATATTTCACACAAATTATGCACATTTTATATAAAATCAGTAAATGGAGAATATAAAAAGTTATGAAAATATTAATAACATCACATGGACACTCTAAAGTCCAAGCCTCTTCTTCAACCTACTTCTTCCTTCTTTACTTTTTGAATTATCAAATCCAAATTACTTCAATCATACTTAAAAGGATGCAAATTCAATGTTGTAAAGATTTTATCACACATGATACAAGTTCTTTGAACTTAGGAGAAACACATCAATCGTATGATTTCCATTCTCCATTTCACTTAGGAGAGTGTCTTCAACCATAATTGACATTCATTGACATCATTGACAACAAATACAACTCAATTACTAAAGTGGTTCCAACACTGACTATGAGGCAGGTGATGTTTCAACCATTAGAGCCCCAACCATAGGTTTTGGGGTGAAGCTCCTGTAAAGTCAGGAGTTGCCAGGGGTGTGAAGCCTCGGTTCAGGTTTTGTGTTCCATGTTGGTATTGGAACATTTAAAGACTTTTTGTTCTTGTTTCACTACTGTTAAAGTTTTACTGTTATTTTATGTTCATCATTTCAATAGGATAATGTGATGAACTTGTTCCATTGTAGTCCAAACAGTCATGTTTGTGTGAATGTGGTTTTTAGAACCGTTCATTTTTCTTATTGTATGTTTTCTCATCATGTGGGTTGGTTTCGGTTATGCTCACTTGGAAATGTTTGGGGTTTTATAAGGTGGTTAGAAAGTGGATCCAGTTCGTTGAAGGGTTTTAGTTGGTGTTGCTTTTCGCTATTCTTCCCCTAATATTAAGGGTTCATTGCGTGTGTGAGAATAGTCTAGTTTTAGTGGTGGTGTTATTTCTCTCATGCGATGGAAGTTGGTTTTGATTAGTGGGGATTCCCCCCCTACTAGGGTGGTATGTTTGGGTGTTATTTTACATGCTAGTAGAATCCTTGTGGTGGGGAGAAACCCCTCTGTTTCTCCTCTTATTTTTGATAGTGGTTTTTTTCAAATCATACGGGTGTGACATTGGGAATAAATAGTCACATAAGAAATTCCCTAATTCTTCTAGTTCTATTCAGGCATGGACTCAACTTTGACTAACTTTTCGTATGGTGACTTTATGGGGGAAGAAAGTTTTGTGGTGGGGTGAATTTTCACACCCCGACTTGGTTGTTTTTTTAATTGTTTTGATTATTAATTTGAGTTCGGGTGTTTTGTCACTATTGTGTGGTCAACCTGCATGGTTAAGAGTAACTGTACGGTGCTCGCGCGGGTGCCAAGTGGCTTCTTTTATGGCGTGTGACTTGTGTGTGGTTTATTAAGGTGCGTGGAGAGCGTGAGACTCTATGATATAAGCGAGAAGTTTCGGGTGATACGGGTAGAGCACGACTTGCTCAACCGTGTGTCTGACTACATCTAATCATGCGCGGACCACACGGTTACCCGATATTTAGAATAAATAGTACAATCGCATGGAGAATAAGATAAATAAAATGAAATAAAAAATTAAAATAATGTTTGAAAATAATAATAATAATATTAATATTAATATTATTATTGTTATTGTTATTTTTATTTGGTGGTAATTATTATTATTACTATTATTATTATAATAATTGTAATTTTTATTATTATTATTATTGTATTTGTTGTTGTTTTTTTTGTTGTTATTTTAATAATAATAATAATAATTATTATTATTATTATTATTATAATAAATTTTGTATATATAAAAAACAGAATAGATGTGGAAACCCTAGAGGGGGTCGTTACCCCCCCCCCCCCCTCCTTCCAGGCGCGAGCAGCACCTCACCCCCTTGCCTGGTGTGCAGCAGTGACACCACACTCCGGCCACCTCTGGACTCATCCATATGTGCTCCAGCCAGCCATCACCCCTCTACCTCAAGCCTCGCCCCTCTGCGCTCTGACCAGCCCTCGCCCCTTCGCGCTCCGACCACCCGATGTCCCCTCCCTAGCTCCTTCCCACCACATAAGGCCACCTATGGCCTCTCCCCTCCACGCTCTGGCTAGCCCTCATCCCTCTATGCTTCGGCATCCCCAACCTCTATCTGGACTACTCCTATAGCGGTGGTACCCCTACTCCCTCTCCAACTCCAGTCGGCCGCATCCTTTTCCACCCCCCCCCCCCCCCGGTCTGGCGGTCTTCCGGCGTGAACCTGAACCCCCCTCGCAGTGCCTCTGGTGCGTGAAATTCTTCCTTATAGTGTGCTATTCCTATGAGATTGTGTTTTTCCTTCATATTTGTCCTAACCAAAATGGTTGGGGTGTAATTTGTGCTTTTCTCTAGTTGTCTAGGCTATGTAGTTGGTCCGCAAGGTCTTGATCTCCCTCTCCATGAAGTTTAGTTGCATCGACGCTTGATTTGAGGTAGTTGAATCCAAGTTTATACTTTCCGGTTTATTTCTTTAACACTTTCATCCTTAAAATTAATTATTTTATATGATTATCAACTTTATTTTACTTCTAATTTGTTTGCTTTAGTTTTTATAAATTTTTAGGAGCTGTTAAAACTAGTTTTTTATGCATATTCCCATCTGCGTCAATGTGAAAAGCATTTGATTAATTCCAAAAAAAAATCAATAATTTTTTATATGTGGTTCGAATTTTTTTTATGGCTATTTTTTGGGGCATTTTTATGGAAATATTATTTGATAAAAATAACCTTGAAGGTAAATATTTAATTATGTCAATGTCTATGTGTACTTAGCGCATTTGATAAAATACCATAGTTCTTAAAAGTGGAATTGATGTTTTTTATGAAGTGTTAAGCTTTAATCATGCTGGGTTTTGGTATTGGTTATTTTTGAATTTGGATTGGTGTATAATTTTGGTATTTTTATAGCTTGTTAAGTGTGTTAAAGTGTTGTAAAAAGTGAGCTCTTTGGTTTTTAATGTGATGGTGTGTGTTCTTTTTAAATAAAGTGAACAGTTGGATTTAGTTTTTAAGTAAGTGGTAGTTTTTTGGGAATAGTATTTTGTTGTTTTCTTAGACCTTAGGTGTTCCATTATATGTTGGCACATCCATGGGTGCACTAGTTGCACACATGGATGTCCCTTCAAATGACAATGGAACCTTTAAAATAGTGTTTTCTTAAAACCTTGGTTTTATAAATGGTTTTTGTTTCCTAAATAAGGTTTGATCCTTTGTGTGAATTTTATGAAAGGTTAGAAATGTAATCTCAAAGGGTGTTCTTGTTTGGCCTTTAGTGTGTGTTTCGATGAATGTTAGGCTCAAGGGTTCGTTTGGCTGTTTAATAAGATTTTGCGTTTTCCTTTAAGAGTTTAAAAGGTTTTACTGAAAATGAATTTGATACTTTGGACTTAAAGGAATGTTTGGATCTTCCAACTCATGGGTGAAGTTGTGTTAACATTTAGAATGGTTGGTTTTTGGAAATTCTGTGTGCCAAGTCGGAGTTTTATATGTTTTTAGAAAATGGTTTTGATATGGACATGACATGACACCTCGGTTGGCACCTTGGATGATACGGAAAATACATGTATGTTACATATATATATATAGTGGTAACCTCTATAGGAGGTATATGCCATTATGGGTTATCATATAGGGTGTCCGTGTTTGGGGTATTCAAGTGCGGGGACAGAAGGTAAGATGAGTCACGCGTGCGAGGGCCTCCAACTTACATAGTATTATTATAACCACCTTGGGTTCCTAGGAGTCTTTTAGATGATCGAATGATGGGTACTGATCAACCTTTATTACACGGGTTGGTACCCCCTAGATTTACTATTAGGTTAGGCGGGCTTTTCCACTAGATTTGGTCAGTTTTGCGAAGCCAGTTGGTTAGACTTAGGAGCTTCACCATACACCTGTAGGTAGTTCCAAACTAAGTACGTCCAAGAGTCATCTAATGATGTTTAGGATCACCCATGGTTACTTAATTATTTTTATTTCTCATTTAATTTCCATCATACTAGTTTATCTCCATCTTTCATTATTTACCTGTTTTACTTTAGCTGAACTTTGGTATCCATTGTTTTGGTATTCATTTTAAATTGTAGTTGGTTTTGGAAATTATTTGTCTTTTTTTTGGATTTTCAAATGGAAAAAACATGTTTCTTATTTTAAAATGTGGAAACCCTAATTTTATAATTGTATTTCAAACTGGTGTTAATGGATTGTTTTGGGAAAGGAACTACTTGGATCCTATGGTTCACTTTTGGCATCCCTACTAAGAAATCTAATGCTCATGCCTTTGTGATCATTTTAGTTGTAGGTTACCTTTTCTTAAGTTCTCCTAGCTGATTTTCTCATTATTGGAGCAAGGTTAGTCTTTGTTTGGGTGGTGACCTGGAAGGTCATATGGAGGTATGTGCGGTTTTATTTTCTTTCTACTGCTGGTTTTTTTTATGATCAGTCTTTATTTATTTATTTTAATCTTTTTTTCATGGTCTAAATTGTTCCCAATGGTTAAATTTTGATTCCTGACACTAGTTGTCAGCCCATGGGGATCGGGAATGCCCTTTGGGACATGTCGTGGATCGGTTTGGGTGACCGGTTTAGGGTTGACTCAGGTTTGTTCATGACATAGAGTAATTCAAAAACTTTACATTATCCTAATTGTTTTAGAATTATTTTTAGTTCATCCAATATTTTTTTTACAGACTAATTGTTTATATCATATAATATATATATCTGGTCCTTAGGAGGGTGAAATATTCAATTTGGTAGTGTACCATTTGGCAACAGGAAATCCTTTCAGTGCTCCATGATATACATGATAGTATCTTTGAGTATCATCCACCTAGTGTAGGGAAGACACATGCTCAGTTACCTCCTCCTATAGATGTCTATTCCAATAATCCATGAGGAGGTTATATATGGATTCAATCTACTCATGCAGGCTCAATTATTACACTGATAAACGAAGAACCTTCATCATACGAGCTTTAACATGCTAATGATATTTATTAGAAGCCATGGGATCCATATATCCTATCAAAATATCCATGGTATTAAATTGGTCCCATAGATCTTAGATCTTACTAGTTTCTATTTTCTGTTTCTCCATCATTTATGACTATGATTTCACAAACAAAGTGGATTCCATACAAGATGTCATGTACTTGTATTTTTTCAGTTAAAAAAGGATCTGATCAATCATCATCACATCTTGATACCCCCAAGACACCTCATATTGATGAATCATAGAGGAAAAATAGGAAGCTGAGGTTCTTATATTGGAGGACAAGCCCCCTCTAATTCAACAAAGTCCACCATGTCGTGAAGGTCAAAAAAGTTAATATAGGCATTAGATTCTAACTCCTAGTTATAATAAATCCCCCCTTTAGAGACATTTTTTAACTTTATTATATTTATTTTTTTTAAGTTGAAGTATGTTGGGATTTCATTAATCATTCTATATTGTTCTAACTATTATATGTATATTATTCAACTAATTACAAGTAACAAATATATTTCAAGTAATGTACTTAAAAATAATCCAATTGTAATTATTCATAATTATTATTAATCGTATAATTTAATTAATATTTTAATTATTAAAAAGTAAACATTTATTCAACATAAAATTTCAATAACTTTATGACTAAAAAATCTTCAAATATATAATTTTATGTTTCATAAAAAAATATTTACAATTTATGTTATTAATTTTCCATATTTATCATTACTACAATTATTAATTTAATTATTGTCTAAAATTTTTTCCTTGTAAATGTGTCATGACTGCATATTATCATTTTAAAAGCACAAGAAATGATTTTTTTTGCCATAAAAAACACTGATAAAGGATAAATTTATCTGTATTTTTTATCATTGATAAAATTAATTCTATATTAGTGATACTTACTAGTACTAATAAAGGCTCTAAAAATATATTTAAATAATTTCGGGATGAAAAATGAACAATTCGACCAATCAACGCCCACCACCACACATTAACCAACTTGAACCTACCCCGAAGGCACCCTCCACATCTTAAAATTCTCAATTATTTCAAGAGAGGTGAGATTTGATCTATTTCCCATCACTTTGTTCGAAATTCCCTTAGCACATAACCAAATGGATTTAAATATTTTATAATGATATGTTCATATGTGTGTGTGTGTTTGTATATAGATATATATGCATATATATATATATATGGATATATATTTTTAATAAATATTTATATAATTATATATTCATATATATATATATATATATTAATATAAATATACTTCAATACATATTATATATATATATATATGAATATATAATCCTCATGGGCGCAGCCTAGTGGTTGTGTCCTATGGTGGTGTTTTTGAGGTATCGATTTTGAGCCTCCCCATGCACAATTAGGGTATATTTTCATTTATTTCTTCCCCCTCCTTGATTGGTGTAATATATATATATATATTAATATATATTTGTTGAAAAATGTGTGTATTTGTTTATATGTGTGTGTGTGTGTGTTTGTTTATATATATGTGCTTGTCTGTGTGTCTATATCTATAAATATATTTAAAAATACATACACATAATTATGAATATATATGTATATTATAAATTATATAATATAAATTTAAATTTAAATTATATATTTATTTATCTAGTTCATGTAGCTATATTTTATAATACATATATGTAATTATAATTATATATATAAATATAAATAAGTATCAAAGAATAAACAAAAGTATTAAAGAATAATAATATATATAAATTATATTTATATAAATATATATTTATTGACATATAAAACAAATTTAAGTATGTATAAGCGCTACCATAGATGTAACACCCCGAGCTTCCACGATACGCTTCTCATTCAGTAATACAATAGCTTGCATTGTACGCAACTTCGAGTTCTAAAACACCGCGACTAATCAAAGTAGCCGTTATGAATAGTAATACCTTCTTTTTGAAATATTATAAATTTTATATGTCAAAATGGACTTCATTTTTGTATTCGTAATATCGAAATTAGCCTATGTTGAATTTTTGGTATTTTTCTGAGAACTTCTAAAATTTTATAAATAGTGAAAAATACTTAAAACAACTTTTTTAATCAAAATAATTTATAGTGATAAATTATAATATTTGATGGTTTTAAAGTATAATTAGAATATATTTTTACCATTTTATCCAATGGTGGTCATTAGAATTAATTTAACATTGAAATTGGACATAAACAATTGCCAATCTTTTGATATAAATTGTTTCTTAAAAACACGCTATTTGTTGTGACAGCGGGAATTAATTATAAAATTAATTAATGCAACTAATATGTTTGGAATTTTGTAAAATAGACATCATTTTTCAATTCGGAATATCAATTATAGCTTAGGGTGAAATTTTGGCATTGTTCTGAGAAACTTCAATTTTTGATGAATAGTGAAACCACTAAGTGGTAGTTAAATAACTGATTTTTCGTTTAAATGAAATATTACCACTTCTGTGATTTGATTTTCAAAAATCCGACATACATGGTTGTCATTAAGAAGTAAAATGTGGTTCAATGAGATTATAATAATTTTTTGGTGAATAGTAACTTATTAAGTTCTTAATCGCGATTAGTGGTAATTAGTGTAGTTTAAGGTATAGATAATACTTTAATAATATTAAATGACCTAGACACATGTCCCAACCTCATTGGTTGAGTCATGGCCGACCAAGACAAGCCATGGCCTAACTTGGGGACCCCATGGATCCACTTTTGTTGGGAAATAACATAAATTACTTTTTATTTAATGTTAAAGTGAAAATGACACTAACATAAAGTGTTTTACTAAAACAATTTTTAAGTAGGGTTACACAAGTCCAAATTTTGATTATAAATAGTCATTGGAAAGATAAAAAGATTTCCTATATCATAGTATTTTTTTTTATAATTTTTAGACATTAAATAAATTTAATTATTTATGACATAATAATGATGCAGCGATGACATCATTATTTGACGATTTAAATAAAATGGAAAGATAATATAAAATCTATGAACTACACATGGCCAAAACCAATTGGATGAGTGGATTTCGATGCCTTATCACCTTATCCACGAATTCTATCAATGTGGGACCTTTTAAAACCGACACACATTTTCAAATAATGTAATGTTCCTTTACTTTCCAAAAGTGCCCCTCCTCTCCTCTTATAAAAGGCCCCCACCTCTACCTCATTTCACACACTCTTCAAGCCATTGGCTCGGCCAACCCCTGCCCATTTTCTCTCTCCACATCCCTCTCCTCATCCTAGAGGATTCCCTTTGGTCAGAATCCTTTCAAAGGAAGCCTTTAGGCTCAACTCAAAAGAAGTTACACTTTTTAAGGTAATTCATTCTCTCATGTTCTTTTGTTTTATTTTGCTTCTCCAACCCCCTAAACTCTTTTTATTTACTTCTTTTGTAACAACACCAGTATCTTAAATATACTAGGATGTTGTTATAAGATTTATTTGAGCTACACTTCCACACAACTACATCAAATGGTTAAAGAACATAAGGTTTCCGTGGATGGCGAAATTCTGCCTCCCGAAACGATGATTGTTCAACACTCATTTAACACCTTCAAAGGTGGCCATTATGATGTCACTATTTTTATATATGATATATAATATGTTTATGTTTTCCTTAAGCTTCTGTTTTTTTCATTTTGGGCATACCTTTATGGTTTCCATTATGGGTAAAACACGATATCTTCATTTTAGGAAGCGCGGACTACCGCCCCCTGAAAGTGATTTGATTCGTTAATACCATATGTGGGATGTGTGAAGGATAAAGTTAATGATATTATATATGTTATTATACTGGAATTATAATATACTCTCATATCATTATGATTCCATTCCAGAAAATATGAAATAGAAATGGAAGTAGCGTTCATGCGTACGTACGGCTTACCGTCTCCATGAACGGTGCATTTCATTTCTTACCTCTAAATGTGATGTAATATTATAAATGAATGTATGTACTGGATATATATGACATATATGAAATCTACATCATGAATACCATTCTGGATATAATGAACCTTTGACCAAATTAACAACATGTAAGTGTAAGAAGCCTATTTTTGACTTAAGAACCAAATACCGACAAAATGAACATTATTAACTTAAATAATTACATAATGTTCATATCATTGTAATAAGTGATATAATAAGGATAATGAAGTTGAAAATGGTTCTTAATAAGGTATATATTAACTCTAGTTTATTATTCAGGAGGTTAAAGAACGGTTGAGTCAAGTCAGACACGAGGTAAGGGAAATTCTTAACCCAATTTTTGTTCTTTGGGTTAATCTCCTACTTTCAAATTCTGTCATGATATTGTTATGTATTATCTTGTATTTGTACTTTCTTTATGTGTACTTATAGTTAATACACATAATAGATCTATTTTATTTATAAATGATCTTGTAAGGGAACTTCTTAACCCAACTTCCATTCTTTGGGTTAATCTCCTACTTTCAAATTATGTCATGATGTTATTATGTCCTATTTTGTATTTTTAATTTCTTTATGTGTACCTATAGTGAATACACATAATATATCTATTTTATTTTAAAAATGATCTTTTTAAGGACTTCGTCTCAATCTCCTTTCATTGAGGCATATTTTGTTTTATACACAAATTTCTTTTATACGGTGTATAAACCCCTTTGACTTTTACGTTTATTCAAAAGGAATCTTTTTTTTATACGAAGCGTTTTGCTAAATGACAAAAGGGAATGTTTTTCTTTCCGTACTTATGTGGCGACAACGACTTCTCCGCCGCCGTGACCATTATTTGAGTTTCGGCTTCCTCTACAAGCCATCACTTTTTTTAATGAAAAATAAATACAAAGTTTTAACTTACTTTTATTTTGGTATTGAAAATGGTTTTGAAAGCGTTTTTATTATATCAATGTGTTGTATTGATATCTTGTGATTGGAATGTGGAAATGTTATGTTTCCTTTATGCATGTTTTATGTGATATGATTATGTTATGGTTTATGATATGTTTAAACCTATTCATATGAGGAATGTATTGGACTTAATAAGTGACGGGTGGAGCCCGCCATAGCTCCTCGATGCATCGGTAGGTCTCATGAGACAACTAGACGTGGAATTGGCCGAGGCCCTTTCCCAATTTGATTTATGGTTTTGGCCGAGGCCTTAATCATTTTAGACGTCTTGGCCGAGGCCTTGACAAAATGTTTCAGAATGTCCGGCATTATACATTCCCTCATTATGAAAGTGGTTATTGATATTTCATGTGATTATTCGACCAGTAGAATATCCATGTGAAGAAGTAAATGGCATTATCTCATTTTACTTTTGCCATATTATGTTGAAGTTCATGTTTAAGAGGCTTTTGTTTTAGTTATACATTGCCTTAAATGTTAATGTTTATTTATGAAAGCTTCCGCATTATTGTTATCCTTACTGAGCATTTGAGCTCACCCCTTTCAATGTTTAAAAATTTTCCAGGTTGTGAAGAAGTATTTTATGACTGACTTGCAAGAATAATCAGTGAAGATATGAGTGTGGACTATGAAGACCATGTTTTTTTGTAGTTTGTTTAATTTTGATGTAATGAAAGACTTATGAATGTATCTAGTGTTTCCAAGGCTACTAAACTAATCGGTCTTTCGAGACTTGATCTTTTGTGATCATGCCAATGTTACGAAGTAATGCACTGGCTCTGGGTAGCTGGGGTCGGGGCGTTACAGTTGGTATCAGAGGCAGTTTAGTACTAACCTTGGAAGCTAGATTTAGATAAACTCGGATTAGAGCACATAGCCCGAAGATAGACTTTGAGGATTAGTATAAAACAACATCTTAGAATATTGGTATTGTAGAGATTTTGTGAGTTTTCCAAGCAATACATTCCTGTCTGGATACGAGCAGGTAGAGGCGGCTCTGGCACAGATGTACCTAGGGGTAAAACCCGAAAACACCGCTTTGAGCTAGACTCGAACGGGAACTGGTGCACGACAACGGGCCTTGCTGCACTCTTGGTTACGACACTCCCGGGGGATATGCTTTGGATAATTCCCATTTTCTTTACAAACCACTATGAAGGGTTACGAGTATATGCTTCCTCAAAGAATACATTTTTATAATTATGGATTATATCCATAATTAGTTCAATTTATGTTAAGTGTTTTACAAGTATGGAATTATGTATTTTGATTCATAAACTAATCTAGTTTATGCCATTGTTTAGAAATGGCGCCTAGTAGAAGGAATGGAAACTGTATCAATGCACGAACTCCGTGTAGGGATTGCCCTCCTGCTCAGGATAATTATGGTGGAGCTAGTGATACAACTGGTGCTGATCAGCTTCTCACCATACTGGGACAACTCACGCAGGTTATGAATAACAACCTTACTCGTATGGAGCACCCTGATCCGCAACGTGGAGGATCAATGCTAGACCGTTTCATGAGGCAACAACCGCCAACCTTCAATGGGAGTACAAATCCTATAGTAGCTGAGCAATGGATAAATTCCTTAGAGAAAATATTCCATGCCCTGGGGAGTAGTGAAAGGGAGAATGTTGTCATGGCAGTTTACCGCCTCACTGGAGATGCCGATCAGTGGTGGTCGCTGATTCAAAACACAAAGGAAGATGATGACGTATCGAATATGGAATGGAGGGAGTTCAAAGATCTTTTCTTAGAAAAATACTTTCCTCGTGACCATCGAGCAGATATGGAAAGGCAATTTCTGAGTCTGAGGCAGAAGGAGGATGAGAATGTCGCAAAGTATGAGGCTAACTTTACAAGGTTAGCGAGGCATGCTGCCGATTATATACGTAACCCAAGGAGTAAGATTGATCGTTTCTTTGATGGGTTAAAACCATTTCTCCGTCGAGCTTTGGTATCACAATCCTTTTCATCATACGAAGATATTGTCTCGTGTGCTATCAAGACAGAAAAGGAATTCTCTAAGTCTTATGACAACAAAGTAAAGCAAGAGAAGAAGAGAACGGTGGAACAAGAGACAGATAAAGGGAAAAAGGGAAAGAAGGATTTTCCATTATGTGATAATTGTGGGAAGAATCACCCTGGTACTTGCCTAAAAGGAATGGGAGTTTGTTATAAATGTGGAGAAAAGGGTCACCAGGCACGTGATTGCAAGGGAAGGAAAGAGGCTGTCAAAGTTGAATGCTACAATTGTAGAGAAATGGGTCATTATGCAAATGAATGTCCTAAGCGTCAAGGAAACTTACCTCAGAAAAGGCCAAGGGATCAAGGACAATCTTATGCTATTACTACAGTTGAAGCAGAATAACTAATGTATTAGTGCTTTTGGACTCATGGATTATATTCTGGTTATTAGAATAATGTGATCTATATAAGGATTGTACTGCAGTACTTTTTGATTTCAGTAAGGTTTTAATATGATTAAGGTAATGATATTTTTAGTATGTGACAATAAGAGAAATTTTTCTTTGTATGGGGAATCTGATGCTACAATTGATTTTGGAATTAAGAGACATTTTAGAGAAAGTCTGGACAGAGTTATTTTGGATAACTATAATCGTTGGAGTGGATTAAGTTGATCTTTGGATAGTATGGTTTAAGGTTAAAAAATTGATGAAGATTATTTTTGGAGTATTATAATACTATAGTTTTAGGAAAAGGACAACCTGCAGGGTGGGGCATAAACCGTCGCGTCGGACAAAGCTGTAGGAATCGAACCCACAATCAAAGTGCGACAGGCCTTTATTTCCTACCACTAGCCTACAGGAAGTCCCTGGTTATTACAAAATAATTTTACTAATCTAAATGGTATGTGTTAACCTTTGGTACCTTATACAATTAGGATAAATAGAATATTTTTGAGTTCTGTTACCATTTGGAGTAAAAGATGGGTTTGTGGTAAAAATTCATTAATGAATGAAAGTATACATAACAAGTATGTATATTCCCTTACGTTCTTAGTAAATCTCCTAAATAAAATCCTCAACATTATAAAAGGTAACTTAAAACAAAAATCTTGTCGGTTAACTTTTCCAACTAGGGATTCAATGACCGTTTAACCAATCACAAGTTTGTGATTTTCTTGTGGTTAAACTTTCTCCTAATCCTGTTTTCTATAACTCCCCATCAGACCTTGATGGTTTGTTTCTCCTCCATATCCATATTTTCATAGAATCCTATAATGGGCTATATCGGGTGACCTTTGTACTTATCCTGCTTTCTTTTAATGTTATATATTTATTAACCTTATTTTCGATGTGGGTTTTCCTCAAAGGTATTTTCTCTTTTCAACCTTGTATTTTCCAAGAAAAATTTCAAATTGCGAGGACGCAATTTATTGAAGGAGGGGAGAATGTAACACCCCGAGCTTCCACGATACGCTTCTCATTCAGTAATACAATAGCTTGCATTGTACGCAACTTCGAGTTCTAAAACACCGCGACTAATCAAAGTAGCCGTTATGAATAGTAATACCTTCTTTTTGAAATATTATAAATTTTATATGTCAAAATGGACTTCATTTTTGTATTCGTAATATCGAAATTAGCCTATGTTGAATTTTTGGTATTTTTCTGAGAACTTCTAAAATTTTATAAATAGTGAAAAATACTGAAAACAACTTTTTTAATCAAAATAATTTATAGTGATAAATTATAATATTTGATGGTTTTAAAGTATAATTAGAATATATTTTTACCATTTTATCCAATGGTGGTCATTATAATTAATTTAACATTGAAATTGGACATAAACAATTGCCAATCTTTTGATATAAATTGTTTCTTAAAAACACGCTATTTGTTGTGACAGCGGGAATTAATTATAAAATTAATTAATGCAACTAATATGTTTGGAATTTTGTAAAATAGACATCATTTTTCAATTCGGAATATCAATTATAGCTTAGGGTGAAATTTTGGCATTGTTCTGAGAAACTTCAATTTTTGATGAATAGTGAAACCACTAAGTGGTAGTTAAATAACTGATTTTTCGTTTAAATGAAATATTACCACTTCTGTGATTTGATTTTCAAAAATCCGACATACATGGTTGTCATTAAGAAGTAAAATGTGGTTCAATGAGATTATAATAATTTTTTGGTGAATAGTAACTTATTAAGTTCTTAATCGCGATTAGTGGTAATTAGTGTAGTTTAAGGTATAGATAATACTTTAATAATATTAAATGACCTAGACACATGTCCCAACCTCATTGGTTGAGTCATGGACGACCAAGACAAGCCATGGCCTAACTTGGGGACCCCATGGATCCACTTTTGTTGGGAAATAACATAAATTACTTTTTATTTAATGTTAAAGTGAAAATGACACTAACATAAAGTGTTTTACTAAAACAATTTTTAAGTAGGGTTACACAAGTCCAAATTTTGATTATAAATAGTCATTGGAAAGATAAAAAGATTTCATATATCATAGTATTTTTTTTTATAAGTTTTAGACATTAAATAAATTTAATTATTTATGACATAATAATGATGCAGCGATGACATCATTATTTGACGATTTAAATAAAATGGAAAGATAATATAAAATCTATGAACTACACATGGCCAAAACCAATTGGATGAGTGGATTTCGATGCCTTATCACCTTATCCACGAATTCTATCAATGTGGGACCTTTTAAAACCGAAACACATTTTCAAATAATGTAATGTTCCTTTACTTTCCAAAAGTGCCCCTCCTCTCCTCTTATAAAAGGCCCCCACCTCTACCTCATTTCACACACTCTTCAAGCCATTGGCTCGGCCAACCCCTGCCCATTTGCTCTCTCCACATCCCTCTCCTCATCCTAGAGGATTCCCTTTGGTCAGAATCCTTTCAAAGGAAGCCTTTAGGCTCAACTCAAAAGGAGTTACACTTTTTAAGGTAATTCATTCTCTCATGTTCTTTTGTTTTATTTTGCTTCTCCAACCCCCTAAACTCTTTTTATTTACTTCTTTTGTAACAACACCAGTATCTTAAATATACTAGGATGTTGTTATAAGATTTATTTGAGCTACACTTCCACACAACTACATCAAATGGTTAAAGAACATAAGGTTTCCGTGGATGGCGAAATTCTGCCTCCCGAAACGATGATTGTTCAACACTCATTTAACACCTTCAAAGGTGGCCATTATGATGTCACTATTTTTATATATGATATATAATATGTTTATGTTTTCCTTAAGCTTCTGTTTTTTTCATTTTGGGCATACCTTTATGGTTTCCATTATGGGTAAAACACGATATCTTCATTTTAGGAAGCGCGGACTACCGCCCCCTGAAAGTGATTTGATTCGTTAATACCATATGTGGGATGTGTGAAGGATAAAGTTAATGATATTATATATGTTATTATACTGGAATTATAATATACTCTCATATCATTATGATTCCATTCCAGAAAATATGAAATAGAAATGGAAGTAGCGTTCATGCGTACGTACGGCTTACCGTCTCCATGAACGGTGCATTTCATTTCTTACCTCTAAATGTGATGTAATATTATAAATGAATGTATGTACTGGATATATATGACATATATGATATCTACATCATGAATACCATTCTGGATATAATGAACCTTTGACCAAATTAACAACATGTAAGTGTAAGAAGCCTATTTTTGACTTAAGAACCAAATACCGACAAAATGAACATTATTAACTTAAATAATTACATAATGTTCATATCATTGTAATAAGTGATATAATAAGGATAATGAAGTTGAAAATGGTTCTTAATAAGGTATATATTAACTCTAGTTTATTATTCAGGAGGTTAAAGAACGGTTGAGTCAAGTCAGACACGAGGTAAGGGAAATTCTTAACCCAATTTCTGTTCTTTGGGTTAATCTCCTACTTTCAAATTCTGTCATGATATTGTTATGTATTATCTTGTATTTGTACTTTCTTTATGTGTACTTATAGTTAATACACATAATAGATCTATTTTATTTATAAATGATCTTGTAAGGGAACTTCTTAACCCAACTTCCATTCTTTGGGTTAATCTCCTACTTTCAAATTATGTCATGATGTTATTATGTCCTATTTTGTATTTTTAATTTCTTTATGTGTACCTATAGTGAATACACATAATATATCTATTTTATTTTAAAAATGATCTTTTTAAGGACTTCGTCTCAATCTCCTTTCATTGAGGCATATTTTGTTTTATACACAAATTTCTTTTATACGGTGTATAAACCCCTTTGACTTTTACGTTTATTCAAAAGGAATATTTTTTTTATACGAAGCGTTTTGCTAAATGACAAAAGGGAATGTTTTTCTTTCCGTACTTATGTGGCGACAACGACTTCTCCGCCGCCGTGACCATTATTTGAGTTTCGGCTTCCTCTACAAGCCATCACTTTTTTTAATGAAAAATAAATACAAAGTTTTAACTTACTTTTATTTTGGTATTGAAAATGGTTTTGAAAGCGTTTTTATTATATCAATGTGTTGTATTGATATCTTGTGATTGGAATGTGGAAATGTTATGTTTCCTTTATGCATGTTTTATGTGATATGATTATGTTATGGTTTATGATATGTTTAAACCTATTCATATGAGGAATGTATTGGACTTAATAAGTGACGGGTGGAGCCCGCCATAGCTCCTCGATGCATCGGTAGGTCTCATGAGACAACTAGACGTGGAATTGGCCGAGGCCCTTTCCCAATTTGATTTATGGTTTTGGCCGAGGCCTTAATCATTTTAGACGTCTTGGCCGAGGCCTTGACAAAATGTTTCAGAATGTCCGGCATTATACATTCCCTCATTATGAAAGTGGTTATTGATATTTCATGTGATTATTAGACCAGTAGAATATCCATGTGAAGAAGTAAATGGCATTATCTCATTTTACTTTTGCCATATTATGTTGAAGTTCATGTTTAAGAGGCTTTTGTTTTAGTTATACATTGCCTTAAATGTTAATGTTTATTTATGAAAGCTTCCGCATTATTGTTATCCTTACTGAGCATTTGAGCTCACCCCTTTCAATGTTTAAAAATTTTCCAGGTTGTGAAGAAGTATTTTATGACTGACTTGCAAGAATAATCAGTGAAGATATGAGTGTGGACTATGAAGACCATGTTTTTTTGTAGTTTGTTTAATTTTGATGTAATGAAAGACTTATGAATGTATCTAGTGTTTCCAAGGCTACTAAACTAATCGGTCTTTCGAGACTTGATCTTTTGTGATCATGCCAATGTTACGAAGTAATGCACCGGCTCTGGGTAGCTGGGGTCGGGGCGTTACAATAGATTCCACTATATTCAATGTTACCCTTTATCAGCACTAAACAAAAATATTGATAAAAAAGAAACTTTTATTAGTGTTGTATAAAAGCACTACTAAAGGTCACCTTTATCAACACAAAAAATGTTTATAAAAGGGAACCCTTTGTCGGCACTTCTTTAGCATTGATTAAGAGTACCATATATAAAATATTCTATATATATGTATTTATATATTTTTAAATATTATTTATATAGAAATATTTAGATAAGTAAAATTTATATATTTTTTAATCATTTAAATTTTTGTTTATAATATATTTAAATTCAAATTATATAATTTACAATATACATATATACTTATATTCATACTTAAATTTATATATTTATATTCATATTATATAATTTATAATATACATATGTATTTTTAATTATGTGCATCTTTATATATATTTGTATATATACACACGCGCGCGCACACGCACACACACACAGAGATATATATGTATATATATATTTGTGTGTATTATAAAATATCACATGAATAATACAAATAAATATATAAATATATTAAATATGTTTCGTGTTTAAATTTATTATATATTTATATTCATATTATAAAATATACATATATTTATAATTATACGTGTTTTTGTACATATATATATGTGTGTGTGATTATTTTTAAATAAATATATAAATATACATATAAAATGAATATTAAAAAATAAACTTCATATTAAAATAAAAAATTATTGTCAACCTAATTTTCCTAATTTATATTAGTACATTTAATATATTAAAATTTCATTTAAATAGTTATATGAATATTTAATGGAATGTATATTTATTTAAGAATATATATATATATATATATATTGTGTGTGTTTGTGTGTGTATTAATATAATATTTTGTGTTGCGATGTGAATTAGTGACATGAATTTAAAAGCCCACAGTGTGACAAAAGAAAAAAGTGTTAAAAATAATAAGGGTCAATGCATGTATGTATTTATCCATGTGTGTGTGTGTGTGTGAATTAATTTGTTTGTTTGTGTGTGTGTGAGTGTGTTTATGTGTATATTATATATATTTGTTTTTATTTATGTATATATGTATGTATGCTCATGTATGTGTGTATGTAAATATGAGTGTATTTTTATGTGTATGTATGTGAATTTATGAGCATGAAATATGTATGTATGGTCATGTATGAGTATGTATGCATATTTATGTGTGCATGTGTGTGTGATTGTGTGTCTATGTTTGTGTATGCAAGTGTATTTATGTGTATGTGTATATTTGTAAAGTTTCTTTGGAGGAGTCATTATCACTCTATGTAGGAGTAATGTTGTGCTGCATAGGTGTGGTTCTATCTTTGTCTTAAGTGTATTGTGGACAATGTGTAAGGGCCATTATCTATTTGTGTATGTGTGACACATGCTATGTAAGAGCCATTGGAAATCAATGTATGAGCTATGAGGTAGACTTTTAGAAACATTCTTTTTGTGTAAGTGTTATCTCATCATCATATGATTGTTTTCATTATTGTATAAGTGTCGTCAGGAATTGTGTAAGTTTCATCAAGACATTGTGTAAGTGTCATATGTGAAGTTTGTATGTGTCAACTCTTAACAAGAAATTTAAAAATATGCCTTATAAAATATTTTGAGGATATAAAATCAATCGATGCCAAAACTGATCCTCAGTATTTAAAAAATCATAAGTCATTTCTGATCTAAAAATAATAATATTCTACAATGCCTGCATAATGAAGAATAGGATGTTTCATATGATCAATCAAATTAGGAAGAACATAAAATGAATGTATTTAGGTTTTAGAGAATAATACAGATGTTAATGGGATGATGCTTTGATTTCTTAAAATCCTAAATTCACTTTCCATTCAAGAAGTGATGTTGATTAAGTTTTCCAAAAGTTTGAGATGTTTTTAAGCTAAATTTTGAATTTAGTTATGCTACAAGGAACAACTTCACATCATAAGCAATTGAGATATTCAATGCAATTATGTTGTAACTATTTCCTTCATGCCCCAAACTAGTTAAAAAAAATGAAAGCAGTGGAAACTAAGATACTCAATCATGTTGCAAGTAGGTTAGAGATAAACACAAACTGAGGTTGTTCCATTTTAAGTAGGAATAGTTTGATGTTGATGTTTTCCCAAGGAAGAATATAAGGGAATTTATAATATTTTCATGAGAACATGAGAGTTTGATACTCCTATGGGATGTTAAGATTTTAATGATTGTCACAGTTGACCAAAATTTATTACTCTCATGATAATTTCTTTTGAAGTTCTCAAGACATATTGATCAAACAATTTTGATTAATCTAAAATTCAAAGAGACATTAATGATTTCATTTTTCAGAAAAACAAAAATCAAAGAGAGAGGAGTATTTCTACTTAGAAAATATCAAGGATACATATTTTTGAAAGTGTTAAAGGTATTAAAGATATCTTTGAGTTGTGTATTTAAAAAAAGTGAGACTGGTAAAAATGGAGGATGATAGAAAGAAGCAGAGAGTTCCTAGTGTCAAGGTAGTTTTCTTCTAGAAATCTAGTTTTACTCGAGCTAATAGTGTTCAGGTTAAGAGATGTATAAAAAGAAGGTACTCAAAGGGTTTTTCATGTAGTGAGTTTTGTATATCGAGATCTTCAAAGTATATTCACCAGTTATTTATGAAGTGGATACTCTAACAGAAATATAGATGAATTTTTCTTGATATTATCCCACTGGCTTGAAGAGTTGGTTTGCCCATTTTTTTCTGAAATAACCCACATTAAACAAAATACCTTTATCACATTTGGTGTTGTGTGAATTTCATTGTAACTTTCAAGAAATAGTAAATTCTATGGGAGTATTGTATATGTTGGGAAGCATGATCTCAAGATAATAACCAATACAAACCACTTTTATTGATAACAAGATATTAGTTGAAAAACTACAACAATGGATAACGTCTTGTTACAGCAAAGACTTGGCTCTCACATTGAGGACAAATATTGTAAAAACTGTGTGTGGATTTGTTCTTTACTTAGATTTCATTAGAGTGAGGCTAAGATGTCTACTTAAGAGGGATTTTTCCTAACTATTGTGGTTTATTTCGATGAATAAGTTTTAAAAGTATCCTACATTGATTCATCCCTCTCTCAGTGTAGGCATTTTATGTACTAGGACTAACAAGTGGTATCAAATTGATGTTCCCTCCATCAGATCATCTTCCTCAATACTAGACAACATCAAATCTATAAATAGTAGAGACATGCCTATATTTTGTTAGATTTGGTTCCCTATAACAAACTTCTAAGAAATTTATGGTTTCTTGTATACATGTATTTGAATATTTATAAAATATCATATCACATCATGATTGTTCTTATGCATGACATATTATGTGATAATGTTATAATTATACTTGTCACACTAAAAGGTGATATATGTTCCCTACTATGATGAGAATATAGAATTTCCATAATATTATTCTTAAATATATGTTATATAGAAGGATTGTATCATTTTATGGGACCTAAATGATACAATCTATCTGGGGTGGACACTCAAAGGAATTTGAGAAAATTTCTCATGGCGTATGCCCATGGTAATCTTCAATGAAAGTGATTATGAGTACATGAACTAATAATAGTAAATCCACATTTTATGTTCCATTAGATATTCCTATCTACGGACATGTGTAATGATCCATATACTTTAATATTATAATTAATACATGTCATGAGCCATCTACTCTATTGTATTCATGAAAGTTGTGACAACATATTCTCATGATAAGATAGGATACATTGGGTGCATCATGAGTGATGTTGTATTAATAAATAATGTGATAAATGATTTGTCCCTTTCATTATTTAATAAATATTGATATCTCATCCCCTTTTATGAGAATTTAATTTCCTGATTATGTTCATGACTCTGGTGGTGTTAGCAATTTTATTTTCAGAAAGTCAAAGAAAGAGACATCAAACATATATATTGATCACACTATTATGTGATTTACTTGATTGGTGATATTGAGATAAATGGATTATGTTATATGGTGTATATTCGTATGAGGTTACATGTCATTGTGATATTAAATTATTTCATTATGTGAGCCTTGGCATGTTTTTAGATGCTAACTTTGGACTTTAGGAAGAGTAGTCTAATTCTGCTAAGAAAGGGGCCTAGAAGGTCACACAATAAGTGTATTTAGAACCTCAGTTAAATTCTATTTTACTTTAACATTTTGGATAAATATTATTCTCATATGTTGTTTAATAATTATTCATTTTGGATTTATCTCATGTATCCAATCACTAGTTATTTGAGAGAATATATATGTGAGTTGAATATTTAATAAATATTTTTTCACTGGGTAATTATGAATTTAAATATATGAATATAAAATATTTATTCATTTTTATTTATTCACAAGGTAACAAAATATTTATTTATTTCGGTTACTTGAATATTTAACAAATATTTATTCACTAGATTTGGTGAATATAATATTTATATATTTATCATAAAATAATTCAATGTTATTTACTTAATTAAATAAATAGTCATCATTCAAGGTCTGATAAATGTTGAGGAGTATTATAGGAACAAGTGTATATTCTGATGAGAAATGTAATATTAATTATTTTTTGAATAAATAGTAATTTATTAATTCAAGAAAAATAATATTTATTTTATTTGTGAGTTTAGAACATGTCAATAAAATAATAATTATTAAGTTATTATTTAAACATGGGGTTCACTGAGAATTATAAAATTAATAAATGTCCATTGTGAAATTATTAATTTTCTAACCCTAGGACTATATAAACCTAGTTATGAAATTTTGTGAAGACATATCCCATTCCATCATTGTGCACAACAAAATCTAGAGAGAACCACTCAAGCCTTAGTGATCTCCCTCCCTATAATGCTCTGAAGAACACAGATCAATTTTCATTCTCCAATAGAGAGAATTACTTCTCCATTTAAGAATTCAATTATGATCAACATCGATCATCGCATGAGATAGATTCATCTACGCTAGAATCCAGATAATTCTACGATGACGATCAAAGGTTTGTGAAACACATATGGATCACTACTAAATGGAATTTACACTTGGTTACTCTAATGAAATGATATTAAAAAAAGATAAGTTTACCAATTCATCAACAAATAAAGAATTCAATGAATGGTAATTATTTTATTAAATAAGTTAATTATAAATCATATGTGAAAAATCACATCTTTGGGGATTCTGGGTATGCATTTCATCTATTTCTGAGTAGAAATATGAAGGAGTTGATGGGAAAATATTGTTGGGCATGGGCCCGACCCACTTACACATATCTTAAAAACCTTCAAGTGGTAACATAGAGGTCACATGATAATTTATAATAATTTATTATTAATTGATCGGTTATACGCAATTGTAGTCAGTTTTTGTATCTAGTTGTTTTGTTATTTAATCCAGAATTTAGTTAAAAAATTTTTACATATTAATTATCATCGTTAAATTTTCATGTCATTTTAAACAGGTTAAGATCATATGAATAATGATCAAATATTCTATTGGGAGGTGCTTTGGATTTTGGTTGGAGGACTGGGTTACATGGTGTGTGACTAATGTACACATTGTATACCCAAGTGCATTACACCTTGATGTATTGTAGGATACACAACATGCCAAGTAGTAATAAAATGGGGTTCATTTTATTCACACTTCATGTTAATTGATCCATCCTGAAACATGGGTTGTTAGACCACACAATGTATAGCTGGCGTACACACCGTGCAGTCTACGGGGTTTAGTGGTGAAATTAATGCTAACTACATGGTCAAATACATGACATAACACCGCATGAGACTGATAGTTTTTATTATTAATGAGATACATAGTGTATAGATGATGCACATATCATGTGACTCGTTAATTACTATGACTGAAGAATGTGTCGAGTAAGCCATTGGGTTATGTGGACACACAATAAGTAGAACATATGGCATGCATCTCGTTAATACACATCATGTAATCTGATCAAGATACATGCCAATCCCCTAGGCATTTTATATCAGATACACAGAAAGTGAGGAACATGACGTGTAGCCCGTTAGCACATGTATAATAAATAATTAAAGCATTGAAAACCTAATTACACTATTCATAGTCAGTGTATTAACTATATAATAAATGTTTACAAAATTAATAAATGTTCAATTAATTCCATGTAATTATCTTCAATTACTGGTCAAGATATTTATTTTCCATATTTCATTTTTTATGGGTATCTCCAAGAGACTTTATATGGGCATTAAGATAAAGATAATTAACTAACTAATTAATTGAATTCATTCACCTGTGTTTATCTTGATAATAAAGAGTCAATTGAATTGAATTTTGGCTACTATAATTTTTCATATTCTTTTCATGTATGCAGTTGACCATGATCTCAAACCATATTGCGTGTGTAATTGGTTTATTTAACTTATTATTGCATGGTGTTTGTAATAATTTATTATATTAAATATTGACATGTGTGTCATTCCTCTCATCTCATTATGTAAGGGTCAACATGTCTATGTTTTATTTATATAAAACCCTAAACTAATCATTTGGTTTAACTCATCCATGTTTGACTAAATATTATGTAATAGATGGAGCTCCCAGAAAATTTGAGGTTGTTCAAGTTTTGAGATAAGGTGAAACCGATCGAGGAGGTACACAGGTGTACAGGTGGAATGTTTTAACTCAGACCTGGAATGGTTCAAGGATTTAATTCCCTAGGGTTAAGTTTTAGTTTTTCATATTCTAGATAAACCAACAATTAAAGAATCTCATATCCAATCTACATTATTTATTTTATTTCTATCAGTTACATGGTCAATTATTTATGGATTTTAAATCATTAAACAAACTAATTAAAAGGAATGAAGGATGGGAATAAAATAAATATTATAATATGTTTAAATATTATCTATTCATATTTAATCACTTTAGTAAAATCCAATTAATATTAAGAAGCATGTGATAAGATAAAATGGGCAGTTTACACATAAATAAAAGAATCTCTCAAATAAAATATTAAGTCTGCATAACCTTCCACTACTTGGGTAGAAATCAATCCATAGTTCAAAGTTCTTTACCAACCTTCATTGGGGTGCTTTAAATTATTTGGGAATTTCTATCTTGACTTTTGGTTCTATTTGACCTAGCTTGCATTAAGGGTTGACCACCTCCGCGATACTTAGAGAAACTAGTAAGTATAGTGTTTTAAAAATCCAAATCTATAATTTTAAGATTGGGGAGTCAACTCAACAGATCTAGGGTCTGTGAGTTAATGTTTTTGAAAAGTTAAACCTACCTAAATACCTTTGAGTATATTGACGGACCTCTGTATGGGCTATGAGAGGGGATATATGGATCCTTTCCACTATGATATCTATGTCATGGAATATTCTAAAACCAATGTTGATGGATATTGGGATTTGATAAAATAGTGTTAGATTAATAAATTAAATTAAATTTACAATAAAACTGTAAACTAAATATAAAGTACTGAATTATATTATTATTTATTATAGAAATGGAAACTTTCATGACTTTTACACTATCATTGTGATCCATTCTAGAGAAGGATGATCTCCTCACCAACTTTAATTTTCAAGATTGGTATAGATTCTTATAGGTTATACTCTGCCATGAACAAAAATTATATGTGATGTAAAACCTTATCCCTAAGGAACTTGGAAAAGATGCTAGTGAGGAAGAACTATCTCTTTATATAAAACATTTGGATGATGCCACGTATTTCTATTGTTTCATGTTATATTAAATTTGTAGTGGGATTTTAAGGAAACACAAAGATATAGATGCGTATAACATTATGTATTATCTTCAGGATCTCTATCAAGAGAAGTTGAGGCAAGAGATATATGAGATCTCCAATACACTATTTACATGCATGTTTAGAAGATAAGTGACATCTGGGGATAATGTAGTCAATATGATTGGCTATATAGTGAACTTGGACATCTTCAGGTTTAATATCCCTAATGATTTGTGCACATATCTCATTCAATCCTCACAATATATGAGTTTATCTATTTTATTGTTAATCATAATATGAGTAATAGTGATAAAACTCTATCAAAACTTTTTAAATTAATTCACTAAGTTGATAAGTACATTGGTATGAAACACCTGTGGTCCTTATAGTGAATAAGAAAAGGAAGAACAAGGAAAATGGGCCTAAGACTCATTCCGTGTTTAAGGCTCCTAAGCACCATCCTTCCAAGAAAAATAATATCCATAGAGAGGAAAAAGAAAAGTATGTGGTGTGTTTTTCATGTGGTGATTTGGGATACTAGAATAATAATTACACCTAATTAAAGAAGAAAATTGTAGCTTCAGTTGAATTTTTTTAATATTTCTATATCTACAAATTATGTATTAGATACAACATGTGGTGCTCACATCTGTATTCAAATACAAGAAATTAGTATATTTCGAAAGAATTCCAAAGGAGAGGTGGATTTTTGTGATTTTAATGGTGCCAGGTTGGCTGCTCTAGCCATTGGAGACTACCACATTCCATTTCCACGGGGACGATCTTGGTTTTATAAGATTTTTATTATATACCAAATGTTACCAAAAACATAATTTATGTATCCTTCCTAGATACATATGGATTTATTTTCAAGTTCAAAAATAAAATATATTTATTTTATAATGATAACATATGTTATATTATGGATCATTTAAATAATAGTCTTTATGTATTATATTATAGAATCAAAGTATTGGAAATTTATAACAAATCAAGTTTCCAGGACCCATTTTCCACCAGAATTTGGAATCACCACCTTGGTCATGCAAATGAGAAGTTTATGAAAAATCTTTATCAAGATGATTACTTAAACTCTTTTGATCTATAATTAATTGACATATTTCATGCTTGTTTACAAGGTAAAATGACCGATATTACTTTTGGTGGATAAGGATAATGAGCTACAAATATTATAGAATTGGTACACACTGATGTGTATGGACCATTTCCAATAGAATTTAGAGGTGGGTGTTATTAATTTATTATTTTATTGATAAATTGAGTATATATGGATATGTCTACTTAATGTGGTATAAGGAAAAAAAATTGGGAAATTCAAATAATTCAAGGACAAAGTAGAGAATCAACTTGGTAAGAAGATAAAGAAACTATGATCAGATTATGATGGTTAATATCTTAACTAAGAATTCATTATATTTTTATGGGAGTATGGGATCCAATATCAACTAAATAATACTTATACAACATAGTGGAATGGTATCATTGAAAGGAGAAATCATACTTTTCTTGACATGGTAAGTTCAATGATGATCCACCAAATGCTTCCATTATCCTTTTGGGGGTATGAATTGCACACTAGAACACACATTCTAAACAAAGTACCAACTAAGGTTGGGTATATGATACTATAAGATTTAATGTATGGAAATAAATATGTGTCATCACATATTCATGTATGGGGTTTTGAGGTATTTTTTAAGGCCAAGTATGGAAACAAACTAGCATCCTGAGGTGAGAAGTGTATATTTATTAAAAAATATTTTAACTTTAAAATTATTATTAACTAATAATTATAAATATAATTAACACATTATAATTAATTAAAATTATAAACAATAAACAATATGTGATAGTAAAAAACAAATCATAAATCATAAATTGTAATTAAATATTTTATATTTTATATTTTTTTCCTTTAATTTACCAGAGGTTTTCTAAAAACTGACACTATTTTCAATGGTTTCTAGAAAACCACCACAAAAAAATTTAAAAAAAGAATTGAAAAAAATTAAAACCACAATTAGAGTCAGTTTTAAAAACCACCACTTAAAAACTATCACTAATTGTTTTCCCAAAAAATATATTTAGCGACGGTTTTGAAAATCACTGCTAAAACCATTATGAAATCTTTTTTTCTTTGTAGTAAAGGGGATATTATATATACAACCCCTTTAACAAGAAGGTAACTAACGCAAGATAAACTATTTTCTTAAAATGGTTCACATCATCAAGAAGGATAATTGGAGAAATATTAACTTTGATAAAGTTGATTCTCAAGATACGTAAGATTTGGTAAAGGAACAGGTTCTATATGTCCCCATGGAAGATTTTGTTCCTAAAACACAATTACATCATAGGAGCACCAAAGAGGTTAGATTACCATAAATATATTATTTTCTAGTCACCAAGGATGGTGAATCATTGTTGGTTGACAATAATGATACTATTTTCTATAAGGATATAGTATAGAACTTAGGATTTGTAAGATTGAAAGAATCCATGAATTACAAGATGGATTCCATGTATTAGAAAAAAGTTTATGTTTTGGTTAATCTTTCCAATTGATTTAAATCATATTGGGTGAAAATGGGTATTAAATAGAAAACTGAACATGGAAGGTAATGTAAGTACCTATAAATAAAGGCTAGTGGTAATGGTGTTTAAAAAATTTCAATTCATTGACTATGAAAAAAATTGTATTTGGTTTTTATGCTTAAATCCATTACAATTATACTTACTGTAGAAAAATTCCAAGACTATGAGATTGGGAAAATGGATGTTAAAACAATTTTCCTTAATGGAAACCTTTAAGAAGATGTCAATATGAGACAAGATGAAGGTTATGTGACTCCAAAATGCTAATAAGATATGAAAGTTGCATAGATCCATTTATGGGTTAAAGTAAGCATATAGGTCATGGAATATTCAGTTTGATGAAGCAATAAGAGAATTCAACTTCATAAATAATTAATGTGAAATATGTGCTTACAAATGATTTAGTATGAGTGTGGTCATATTACTAGTAGTATATTTTGATGACATATTACTTATTGGAAATGACATGCAAGTATTACGGTCATTTAAGGACTGGTTAAACAATTTCTTCTCCATGAAGGAATTAGGTGAAACAACATATATCCTTGGGATCAAGATCATCCATGATAGATACAAAAGGCTTCTTGAACTAAGTAATTGTATATACATTGACTAGATACTAAAGAGATTTAGTATAAAACAGTCTAAAAGGGGATTGGTTCCAGTGTCACATGGTATACATCTCTCTAAGAAAATGTGTCCTTAGACACAATAGGAGAGAGATAGAGATAGAGAGAGAATGAGTAGGATACCATATGAATTTTTGATAGGATCTATCATATATTCCATGTTATGTACTAGGATTGATGTTACTTATACTTAGTGCATGGTAGGTAGATATCAATACGATCTAGGAGAACAACATTGGTATGTTGTTAAGGATATCCTTAAGTATCTAAGGTGCATTGAGGATATTTTCCTGGTATAAGGAGTAGATGAGGAACAAGTTATCATAGGATATACTAATGATAGTTTCTAAATAGATCATAATGAATTAAAGTTGTAGTCAGGATATGTCTTCAGTCTCAAAATATGATCTGTGAGTTGGAAGAGTTCAAAGTTGTCAGTTGTCACTAATTCTATAGTGGAGTTTGAGTATATAGCATCCTTTGATTCATACAAAGAATCCATTTTGATTTATAACATTTCTCAAAATCTTGATTTGGTGTCTAATAGTAGAGATATTATCACATTATTTTTTTGATAATACTGCAACAATGGCTCTGAAAAATGATCCAAGGTCACATCAACGGACTAAGTATATACTATGAAAATATCAAATATTGAGGTACTTTTATCAAAGGGGTGAAGTTTCATTGGGTAAAGTTTCCATCAAAGAAAAATTGGCAGACCCCTTGACTAAAGCCTTATCTTAGCATGAGCATGAAAATCATGTGAGATTTAGTGAACTGAATATTGTTAGCAGTTATATCTAGTGCAACTGGGAGTCATTTGGAGTTTATTCGCTATAACCAACTTCTAAGTACATTATGGTTACTTGTATTCATGTATTTTAATATTTATAAAATGTATTATCACATCATGATTTTTTATTTTATGTAACATTTTATGTGATAATATTCTAATTATACTTGTCATGTTAAAAGGTGATTGTAGTTCCCCACTATGATGAAAATATAGAAGTGTCACAAAAATGTTCTTAAATATAAGTTTTATAGCCAAATGATATCATTTTATGGGACACAAATGATACATGATATCATGGGGGGAGACTCATAGTACTTTGAGACACTTTATTACGGTGTATGACATTAGTAATCTTCGGTGCAGAAGATTACGAATACATGATCCACCAATAAGAAATCCACATTTTATGTGTTATTGGATATTCCTATATGTGGACATGTGTAATGACACTTATACATAAATATTATTATTAATACATGTTGTGAACCATGTAGTTTAATGTATTTATTAAAATCATGATGAAAATGATCACAGTGATGTAAGATACATTGGGTGCATCATGAGTGATGTTGTATTAAAGAATAATGTGAGAAAGGATTTAGATTTTTTTAATAAATGTTGATATCTTATACCCTTTGATGGGAATTGAATTAACTGAATAAGTCCATGTCTATGTAAGTGTTATTGGAAAGTTCATTTCTGTAATGTCAAAGAAATATATATCAAGCATGTGGGTTAATATCAATAGCATGAAACTTATTTCATTAGATATATTGAGATGAATTGATTATATTACACAGTGCATGTTTTTAAGAGGTTACTTGTCATTGTGACTTTAAATTTTTTCTATATGGGAGCATTGGATATTTCTAGATGCTAACCTTGGACTTAAGGTAGTGTGGCATAATACCACCGTAAAAGGGGACTAGAGGGTAATACACTAAGTGTATTTGGAACATTATTAAATTTTATTTTAATTTAACATGTTAGATAAATATTATTATCACATGTGGTTTAATAATTATTCATAATGGATTGATCATAAATATTTAATCACCAGTTATTCAAGAGAATATACAAGTGAGTGGAATATTTAATAAATATTTATTCACCATTTAATTAGTTATTTAATTACATGAATATAAAATATTTATTTATTATGGTTTATTCACAAGGTAAAAAATATTTCTTTATTTTGGTTACATTAATGTTTAATAAATATTTTTTCATTAGGTTTGATGAATATAATATTTATATTTTTATTAGTAAATAATGAATTAGTATTTATTTAATTAAATAAATAGTCAGTATTAGGGGCTCGATAAATATTGATGATCATTGGCGGACCGAGTTTATGATCCAATGAGAAGTTTTATATTAAATAATATTTTAATAAATATTAATTTATTTATTCAAGAAAAATAATATTTATTTTTTTTGTGAGATTAAAACGTGTCAAGTAAATAAGAATAATAATGTTATTATTTAAATATGGGGTTCTCCGGTAATTAGAAAATTAAGAAAGGGCCCTTGTAAAATTATTTATTTTCTAACCCTAACAATATATAAACCTAGTTATGGAATTTTGTGAAGACCTGCCCCATTCTATCATTGTTCTCATCAAAATAAATAGAAAAATACTCAATCATTGGAGAGATCCCTCCCTAGAATGATTTGAAGAATGTATAGGAATTATCCTTCTCCACGAGATTTAATTTCTTATCACATGAATGATTTTATTGTGATCAACATCGATCATCTTAAGTGATATATTCATCCATGATAGCACCCTGATAATTCTACAGTGAAGATCATAGGTTTGTGTAGAATGTGTGGATAATCATTATAGAGAATCTAGAATTTATTCCTATGATGCAATGATAGTATGACAAGAGTGGTCTATAGATTCATCACCAAATAAATAATTCAGTGAAAGGCAATTATTTTTTAAAAAAAATTAATTATAAATTATATGTGAAAAGGAAATATATTGTTGGATTTTGGGTACACATTAAATCTAGTTCTAAGGATAAATATGAAGAATTTGATGGAAATATTTTATTGGAAACTAGCCTGACTCGCTTCGATTATGCCTGAGAACATTCATATTTTATGGAAAAAAATTCCACATTTAGAAAATAAAATAATTCCATTTTTATTATCTTGGGGTCCTTAAGTTATTGATGTAACTACAATGGGGTTTACACCTATTAAAAGTGTTGATATAATGATTTTTACTGATAAAATAAATATTTTGGTTGATATCATGTATATAAATTCCATTATTATATCAATCATTGAAATGGTGTTTACAAAATTGATGGGACTGAAAACTGTTAATGAAACATAAGATAAACTTAGAAGTAGTTGTGAAGGAAATTTCAAAATGAAAGAAACCAAGATAAAAATTTAGAGAATCAATTTTGAAGATATAAAGATAGATAAGAATGACTTAATTTATGATTACATCACTAGAGGGAATGAGATAATGAGTAACTTTAGAGGAATTAGTGAAAAGCTATATGACTCAATTATGGTGAAGAAACTCATGTGGAATTTTACTAACTGATTTATTCCAAAATTTTATACACCTTGAGACATGGAAGATCTTTAATTTTATGAGTTAAAAAATAAATGCATTGCCTGTGAAATGATAAAGGTGCCTAACTTTAAGAAAAAATGAAAGATTAAATGGATTTTGAAGTCATAAAAAATCCAAACCTAAAGGAAGAATAACCTAAACAATATGGTCATTATGATGATGATTATGATATAGATAATGAAAATAAGAGAATCATGTCTCTTATCTCTATAAATTTTATAAAATTAAAGGGAAAATATAAATGGAAACTTCCCTTAAATTTATTCAAGTGTGTAGGCATTGGAAACTTTTTAGTCAACTATCTAAAGAAGTAAAACTATGAATTTGATGTTTATTAACAAGAATAGAAACCACAATAGAAAAAATGGGATAAAATCACTAAGTTATTCAATATGATAGGTGATAGAAAGATAATATTTATAAGAAGAAACAAGAGAAGCGTGATGAGAAAAGAATAAATGGATAAATATTCCTCTAGAATCCAATTTGAAGATAAATCACCTAAAAAAACTAAAAACATTGTGGATCATGATAAAGACCAAGAAAGGTCCTGAAGAAGTAATGTATAAGGTTTTGAAGGAACTTACATGGATCATATTACATTATTTTAGTTAAAGTCTTATCTGGATAAAAATTCCAAGTTGAAGTAGGAAGTTAAAACCTTGAATAAATGGTGGAGGAAAATTTAGAAACTATGGAATCAAAGAAGTTGGGAAAATAGATTCGTGTGATCATCACAAAGGAGCAAGAAGAGTGGATTGATAATCAGGGTCGTATTCTTCTTAGAGGCCTCAATAAGGGAAAGATTAGTAAGGAGAAATTCATACAATCTTGGGATAACATGGTGAATCATTATGAAGACTTCTTGAAGAACTATCCAGGCACTCAGGTAAATTCCATTCCCTGGATACTGTTTAGGGAGATTGGTTCCAATCAACTCAAGTTGTTCTTTAAAAAATCTGTTGTTTCTTTTGGTGTTGAAACTGGTAATTTGTGAGGGTTCTCACTTTCCCCTTGAAAGTGTTTGGAAAATAAAAAAATTACGTTGGAGGAGGAAATGGGTGAATTAAAACTTTAAAAATTATTTTTAAGTTAAGGATCAATCATCTACAATAGATAAGATTTATAGTACTGCAATTCAAGTTAAATTTGTACCTAGACCTACTGAAAAAGATATATATATTCTTTTCCTAATAGTGATGGTCCTATTTCAAAATATTTACAATTCTAGGCTAGAAAATTTAAGGAGAAACACTCTTAAACAGCTGGTGAAGAAAAATTGATGTGAGAAAAATAATTCTCCTTAAAGAACCAAAAAAATTATATTATATTTTTACAACATAGGAAATAACATAGAATGCATTTTTCTAAAAAGAATTATGGTTTTAATAGAAGAATCTGATTCAATGGATATTATTAGTGTTGTTTTATTTTTTTCTATAAGGCTTACACATACTATTATGAAATTACTCACCTAGAAGAATTCATGGATCAATGGGGAGATGCTTTGAAGTTGAAAAGAATGTGTTTCTAAAGAATAAGGATGTAGATGTATCTTTAAGACATCCTACTCTAAATAAATTTTCAATTTTGGAATAATTCTATTAAATATGTGGGAGACTAGGTAATTGTGATAATAGGTACATAGAAATATCCTTGTATAGATATCCTATGTTGAAAAGGGGAAATAAGTTGAAAATAATAATCAAGATGAGAAATCATTCAAAGTTTAAGTGGCACTAAAAGCAAACAATAAAGGAAGAACATGGATCTTTAATAGTGGTTGATCTTCTTACATGTCTATATATACTAAAATCTTTAAATATATTTAAAAATAGAATTTGGGGTTGTAACATTTAGCAATGATAGCTCCTTAAGTATTAAAGTTATATGAACTACTAAATTTGAGTCTAAAGAACTCAAATACAAAGATGTTTTATTTTTTGAAGGGATGAAACAAAACTTTCTCAATTTTGGAAAATATTGTGATGAGGTAAATGAGGTCATATTTAATAATAACTCTTGAATCATTAGAAATTCAGAAGTTTTAAGTGTCATTGAAAGAGGTGAAAGAACAAGTGGGAATTTGTTTCAAATTGGCGACCCATCCAATTCATGTTTTATGAGTTCCAAAGAAGAGAATGATTTGTGTTATAGAATACTTGTCCATATTGACCAGAAAACATGAAAAATATTTAAAAATATGATTTGGTAAGATACCTTCCCATTCAAAAAATTTATATAGAATTATTTTATGACACATTCTTTAAAGGGAAGATGATTCAAGGGAGACACGAGAGGATATTCAATCCACTAGACCATTTGAACTCATCTATTCAGATGTGTATGGTCCCATGATGGATAAGTAAACCAAGGGTGATATTTACTTCATTAAATTTATTAATTACTAAACTAATATGACTAATGTTCTCTTTATGGAGCATAAATTAGAGGCACTTTAAATGTTAAAAAATATTAGAAGCCAAGTTGAGAATGAACTTTGTGTCTATGTCAAGAAGATGGGGTCTAATAATGGAACTAAATATACATCAAATTATTTTTGGAACTATCCATTAAAGAATGGAATAAAACATCAAAATAACACACCATATACTCCGCAAAAAATGGTGTGTCTGAAAAAAAAAGGAGCATTATGGACATGGGAAGATTTATACTTCCTAAAAACAAACCTTTATATTTCTTTTGGAGATAATTTGTGTGCATTAATGTAGATATTCAGAATAGATTTTTTTGAGACCTGAGACACACAAGAACCTTTATGATATGTCATACCACAATAATTTAACTTCTAAATATATCAAGGTATTTATAATCCCAAGCTATATGAAGATAGAAAACTAAAATATGGGTAGGCTTGAAGAAAAAAATAAATAAAGGACATTTTTTCTATATTTCAAATGGGAGAGAGTAAAAGTTATAGAGAAAAACTCATCTTGGAATAGTAGAGTGTCCATATATAAAAAACATTGAAAATAAGTACAATATAAATGTGTTTATTAAGACTTACATTGAAACTGTTGGAGTTGAAAACATGTAGATTTTGAAAAATAGATTTTGGAATATGATATAAATAACAAAGATATTATTGGTGTTGAAATATATGTGATTAGAAATGAAGAAGATGTTTAGAATCTAGGGAAGACACATCAAAGGATGAAGAAACATGTTTATTCTGAGAATATTATTGACAAAAAATATACACCCATTCAAAACAAAATAAGATTAATACTTTAACACAAAAATACACTTATTTCTCAAATTGAAACTAAAATTATACTTGATTTCATTGAGCCTAAGGAATGAAAAACTTATATGAATGATGAGCATGATCAAATATAGAATAACTCCACTTGGGAGCTGGTGAAATGACCCAAGAACAAAAACATAATTGGTACCAAGTTGGTTTTTAGAAACAATTTAAATGAGAAAATTCAAGTCATGAGGAATAATGAAAGGCTAGTTTACAAGTGGTATTCAAAAATGGAAGGATTTTATATTAGATAAACCATTTCACTAGTGGAAAATCTTGAGACTATTAAAATTTTCTAAGTAGTGGAAATACACAAAAGATATAAGATTTACCAAGTGGATGTGAAATCTGTCTCCCTTTATGGTGAACTAGAAGTGGAATTATTAGATGAGAAACTGAAGGTTTTCTTCTTCATAAATATGGGATCATGGTATGTAGGCTTAATAAGGCTCTTTATGGATTAAAATATCCCACAATAGCTTGGTATGCCAAGCTAGATGAATGCTTTAGAGGCCTGAATTTTTATAAGGTAATGGCTGATAGTAATATCTACGTGAAGGAGAATTCCATAAGGACTCTTATTGTCATAGTATTTGTAGATGAAATAATTTTTTCAGGTGACAAATATAATCTTTGTGGGGAGTTTTCTGAGGAAATTTAAAGGAATTTTCAGAAGTTAATTTTAAGTGATATGTCATTTCTTTGGGGTTATAAGTAATTTAAGAAGTAGATCATATTTTCGTATCTTAACAAAAATATTATAGGGAATTTTTAAAGAGTTTTGGAATAGAGGAATTCGAATGTATTTTTACCCCTTTAACCATTAGAATTTAACTGAAAAAAGAAGAGGCTAGAACTTGTGTAACTCAAAATAATTATTGAAAACTAATTAAAAACCTTCTATATCGGACAACTTCTAGAACTGAAATTGTTTTTTCTATAAATTTTCATGCCTTATTCAAATTGAACCTATGGAAAATCCCCCATTAGCATCCAATATAATTCTAAGATACATCAAGAACACACTGAGTTATGTCCCAAAGTATAGTTCCAGTTTAGATTTTACCTTGTAGGTTTGTACAGATGTTGACTAGGTTGGCGGTTATGTTGATAGGAATTCCAATTCTAGAGGAACATTATTTATTGATGAAATTTTTATAGAATGGAATAGAAAGAATCAATGTTCTATGACATTAAAAATATATGAAGATGAATGTATCGCATCCACACATGTTTATACTCAAATTATATGGATACAAGTTCAACTAGATGAATTAAAGTTGTGGTTAAGAAGCCCCTATGAATTTACTTTGATAATAAAATTGATATATATCTCTCTAATAATTCAGTTAAATACTCTATATCTAATCATATTGATCTTAGAAAACATTTCATTAAATAGAAGATGGAAAAAGGTGATGTGAAACTTGATTTTTTTGGAATAAAGGATCAAGTTATAGATATTTTCACTAAACAATTTCCAAAGGAGAGGTTCTTAGAGTTAAGGATAAAAGTAAATTTTCATCTCTACCTTATCATATAAATATATTTGTAAACAGACCCCTATTTATATTTATATTGTGTTAAAGAAGATGGATAAATAGCAACACAACTCTTGATGCATCTCTTGACCAAAGGGTGAAAGAATTATCTTTGAAATGGGAGTGCTTTATACATATTCATCTAATGATGTGGATATTTTTATATGGGTGAGACATATGTAAGTGATATATATATATTTTAATTGAAGTGGGTTTTATTTAAATCACTTGGAAAATATTTCTTTTCACTAAGGGATGAAATTCCTTCAAAAACATTACCATATTTGGTGGTATGGTGAAAGACACTTCTCATATGAGACAGACTATGATTTGAAAATTCTCATGTGTTTTTATGAGTTTTTAAATAGATTTTAGATAATCTAAAATAGAGGAATTGATTTTCCAAAAAATTAAAATGGGGGAGATTGAAGTTACCTTGGACTTGTTGAAGGCTTGAATTTGTTTTCAATCTAATCTTTAGAATCATTAGAGGTTACTGAGATGTTTTTTAATGTTGAGAATATATTTTTCTGATATCTTATGAGATGACTTGATTCAAGTTCAAGATGTTCTTTGAGTGTTTGAAAAGAATATGGAATTATTTAAGAGGCTGAATTTTGGATAAGTCATTTCTATATAGGAATCATTTTCATTGTGCATAGAAGTAATGATAGGATGAATATGTGTGTTTCTATTTGTACATAAGTTTGTTTTGGATACTAATTAAGTTTCATTATCTGTTTTAATATGTGTGGTACATATTAAATACAATTCATTAGAAACTGGTGTACAAGTCATGAGGCTGAATTTTGGAAAATTTAATATTGTTTCCAATGTTGTCTAATAATCATCAAGAATTGTGTAAGAATCATTGGGAATTGTGTAAGTTTCATCAGGAAATTTCATAAGTGTCATATATGCAGTGCATATGTGTGGACACTTAATGAAAAATAAAAAAATATACAGGATGAATTATTTCAAGGAAATGAAATCAGTCGATTCCAAAGTTGATTGATTGTGCCTAAAATATCACAAATCATTTTTGATTCAAGAAAAGAAATATTATATGATGCCTACATCATTAAGAACAAGACTATTCAGAAGATCAACCAAATAAGAAAGAGAGAAAAAATACATGTATTGTGGTTTTTGAGAATAATTTAGATCTTAATGGAATGATGTTTTTTTGTTATTTAATTCCAAAAATATTTTTCTAATCAAGAAGTGATGAAATGTGATTTTTCTCAAAAGTCTAAGATATTCTAAAGATGGATTTTGAAGTTGGTTTCATTGTAATGAAAAAATTCATACCACAAGTGTTAGGTCCACTAAGATAGATACCCTAATAGGGGGGTGAATTAGGGTATAACAGATTAAAACAACTACCCCCTTTTTATCTTGTTTTTCTATTAGGAAAAACCCTCTTCTCTCTCCTTCCCGATGCAGAGTATGACTAAACCATAAAGCATGCACAGGACACAACAATTTTTACTTGGTTCACCCTCACTGGGCTACTTCTAAGGAGAATACACCAACAGTGTGCCTATGTACCAATTTCACTATAATCGCACTGTTGTTTACAAGTTCTAAATGGACTCACTATCCCTCTTGGTTTACAACCACTCACAATTTGAGAACTCACTGCTCTCTCAACTAAAGTGAGCTCACTGCTTCTTCAGAAGATCCACTCACAGTTTATAGACCTATAGGTCTCTTTATCATCACTAATGAATTTATCCTGTAATGTATTTTTATGCCCTATTGAAGTCCATATTTCATCCACTGATGAATACCCCTTTGCCCCTGAACACCAGGAAACTCACTTTGGAAACACCTTCGTAAAGCACCCTACTTCATGAGGCTCCCAATTTCGCGAAGCTTAAACAAGAATTCACAAAGCTCCTGCCTTTTAGAGAATCACGCTCGCAAAGCACTCTCTCAAAGCTCAAGTCATCGCAGAGCGACTTCCCTCGTGAAGCTCACTGAGCCAACGCGGAGCTCACAACTTTAGCAGAGCTAGATTAGCCACTGTGAAGCTCTTCTTTCACGAAGCACACTGCCTTCGCAAACTACCTTCGCGAACCGAGAGCAAAGTATTTTCTTCTAAAAACTCTCTCTTTCTCTCTAATTCTCTTGAAGAGTTTGAGGCCTATTTATAGGCGATTCCACTAACCCACGAACTTTTCGTGTGAAGTCAATGCCACTTCATCTCAAATCACAAAGCTCCTAAGTTCCCGCCGAAATTCTCTCAAAATCATAAAGCACCACTGCAATTTTCTGATCACGGAGCTTGATGTAATCACAGAGCATCACCATCAATACCTTCATGCCTTCTCCGCGAATCTCCCTCGCAAAGCCCTTCACCGCCACAATGCGCTTCAACCTATTTCGTTCGCAAAGCTTGACGTAATTGCGAAGAATCACCGCCATCATTTTTCTGGTCTTCGCAAAATCCAATCCATGTATCCTATCTTCACGAAACTCGTGATTTTTCCATATTTAAATAATATCTTCAAGGATATCCACTTTTTTCAATGCTCACCAACCTCCATATTTTGGACCCCAAAAATTTGGTAAACACTGGAAAACGGCGCCACCTTGTACTGCCCTTTTGTACCACCTCCAGATCATATGCTCCTTTGTCATGGTTCTTTATCAACAGGGATTGTCAACAAAATCTATGGAACTTGAAAATTCAACATGGAAACCTGCTTTTTCAAGAAACACAATCAACCTAAAAATACTACAATGATACCTTGAGGGATTTTTTCCCAACAACAAGAAATTGGGATATTCAGTGCATTTGTGCCAAAAAATTCCTTCACATTGCAAGTTAGTTAAAGAAAATGAAAGTAATGGAAACTAAGAAACTCATTCATGATATGATTGGGTTGGATATAAATAGAAATTTAAGCTAATCTAGTTAATATAAGAATACTTTGATGTCATTATCTTCCCATGGAAGAAGATAAGGCCATTTATGGAATTTTCATGAGAACTTGGGAGACTAATACTCTTATTAGGTAGGTGATATTTTTATGTGTTTTGTGGTTGATTAAAATGTAATTACATACATAATAATTTATTTTGAAAGTATTGAGACATCTTGATAAAACCATTTTAGCTAACCTGAAAAGCATAGAGACATTAATGATTTGGTTTTATAGAAGAAGAAAAATCGAAGAGATAGGAAGTTTTGTTCTTGGAAAATATTGAGGATGCAGATGTTTTAAAGTGTGAAATGTATAAGAAATATATTTGAGTTTTGTATTAAAAAAAGTGAGACTGAGAAAAATGAAGGAGTAGTGAAAAAATAAGGAGTGCCTAGAGCTAAGGTATTGTTCTTATGAAATTCTAGTTTTATCTAAACTAACAGTTCTAGGGTTAAGAGAAGAAGAATAAAATAATACTTAAAGGGTTATGAGTGAAGAAATTATAGAAAATTTAATGATAAAATTTGTGTTTTAACATTGGTTATTTAATATCTGACATAAAATCCACCCCTATCACGCACCCATGTCATCCCACAAAGAACCTCGAGGCTTGCTCGCTAGGCCACCCAGTGGCTTTTTCTCCTCGCACTTCGTCGCATACACGGGTAGCTCTCAATGGCTTCAATGTCCTGTCCATGACACCACAATATTCTTAAAATATCCTTCTTATCAAAAAAATAATTCCTGAGGGGGTGATGGCCGAAATACACATGAAATAATGTTAATTATCTCTCTCTTTCCAGAAGGCATGTCATCGGTATCTCAGCATTTGATGCCTTGCTCGAGTAATTATTTTTCATTATTAAATGAAATGGTTGATTCACAATAGGAGAAACCTTCTTCTTCTAAGGATGAGAAAAGAGTGACTCTGGGCCTGTCCTTGGAGGACTTCAGGTGTGTTACTCATGAAAATCGAGAGAGGTAGCTTCATTCAGTTCAACCCCAAATATTAACTCTAGTAGCTGCAAGGCCATTTCCACACTCACCTAATGTTTTATGTTCTCATTTGGAAGGCCTAATGCTTAGGTTCCATGTGAATACAACCTTCATCACCATTGAATCTTGATGTTTAAATGTTTTAGTTTTCGTCATCCTCAAACCAAAACAAGGTATTGACCACATCTTGTCACAGGCTAAACCCATGGGTTATATTCACTACATGCATACAAACCCTCATAACAGGCATATCTATATATTTTAGAAGCATGAAGTCTCTATCAAACATGTGGATGACTAAGATAATCATATTACCACTATAATCACTATAAGAGGTAATGGGATATTGTTTTCTTTTTTTATGAGAAATGTGAGATTTCAGAGAGAGTTGTTCTATGGCATCATATTGACTCGTTTCAAATAGGTACCCTCCCATGGTTTGTGGGAAGTGATTTTAATACCATTGTTGTGCACTTAGAGAAACAAGGAGGCGTGATATACTCAAATAAAGAAATGTATGATTTCAATGATTTCATGGATTCTAAGGGACTTGTGTACATGAGATTCTTAGGAATCAAATACACATATTTTAATAACTAGAAAGGGAACATGAGAGTTTGGAGTAGACTTGACCAATGTCTTGCCAATCTTTGGGGATTGATTCAAATGTGCATGCCTCAGTTACCCACTTCACCATTCACCACTATTGGTGACTCTTATAAAGTAGGATAAAAGGTGAAAACACCTCTTGTATTCTTCTAATTTTCATGGGCATGATGGTTTTCTGCAGATGTTCAGCGACTCATGGATCAAACCAAAGGGAGGTACAACATGGTTGGGCCTTGTGAAACGTCTTCAGCGACTTTGAAGGGATATTAAGGTGTGCCTATAAATCAAAGTAGACAGGGAATTTAGTTTGTAGGTGATAAGATAGGACATTGAACATTTGGAGGAGTGCCTACAGAATAGCAAGGATGATGATATTTTTGTTTCTAGGACTGAAAAACAATCATTGTGGAAGAGAAACTCCTATAAATAGAAAGGGTGTGTAGGTAAAAATCTAGATCCCTTTGGACTATGGAAGGAGACTGGAACACTACTTACTTCCAGGTATACTTCAAGTATAAGAGTGTTAAAAAGAAATAACTTACTCCTAGAAGATGGATCCTACATTGTGGACATTGAAGTGGCAGGGAAGCTGGCATTGGGGCATTTTTAATGCATGCTGGGTGGACTGACTGAGCGTAATGGGTATAGTCAAAATAGAGTCCCTGCTAAAGATCATTTACTGAGTTGCATCCCGAAACTAGTGGGGACAAAGATTATGTCATGATAACTGTTATTCTAGGAGAGGAATAAATTAAGGAGTTTGTGCTCAGCCTGAAACAAGAAATCACCCTCGGTCCTGATGGATCCCCTTGTGTGTTTTTTGTTGAAGCATGGGATATCATCAATAGACAATTATGCTACATCATTCTAAGGGTGATATTAGTATAACAAAATGTCTTCGTGCATGGAAGAACCATCCAAGGGATATTGGAATTGTAAAAGAAATGGTGGAGGACTCAAATAAAAGGATGGTTGGATCCAATGTCATGACCAAGGTTGATATATACAAGGACTATGATATGTTGGAATAAAGCTTTGTTATTAGAGATATGATTAAATTTGGTTTTAATGAATGGATTTTCAACCCGGGTTTTAGATTCTATGCATCCCCATGGATCACCATCTACTTAATGGGAAGAGGATTTGGTTTTTTCAAGACAACATGTGGTGTTAGATAGGGTGAACCACTATCTCCCACTCTTTTTGTCTTAGTCCAGGAGGCCCTTACAATCAACATTAAACACAGTATGGAGGAATAGAGTATTAGGACTTTTAGAAACTGGTCTAGGAGTTGTTTGGTGTCCCACCTGATGTTCGCTAATGACATGTTATTTTTTATCGATGGAAGGAAAAGATCATTCAATGGATTCATTCAAATTATGTCTAAGTATGGCAATCTAAGAGAGAAATGTATAAATAATAAGAAGAGTAGTGTGTTTTTTTCTAAAAAAATCTCATGAATATAAAGCAACATTATTCAACATAAACTTTTCATGCAAAGGCGACACCTCCCAATGGAGTACCTTTGGGAACCCATATCGAATGGTAGAGTCATAAAGGCTATATTTGATGATATTATTAGTCGAATCAGGGGAAAAGTGCAATTGGAAGAATAAATTTCTATCCTTTGGTGGGAAGATAACATTGATCAATAGTGTTCTCCCTTCGGTACCAATGCATGTTCTCTCTATTATCAAACCCCCAAAGGGGACAATTACAAGGCTGGAGAATATCATCATGACATATTTTCTTTGGGACGCAAACCAAAATGGGTGGTGTTACTAGGTACCCTGGAAATATATTTCTAAGCCAATAAATGAGGGTGATATAGTACTTCTCTATATTTTAGAAGTCATGCATGGAATGAAGGATCGTCTGTTGTGGGATGTTATTGAAAGAAAATCATTGTAGGTGAAGTTCATGAGATATGAATATGGGGAATATTTGGAGGAGTGTTCAAGTAGATCCTGAAGATTTATCGAACTTCCACAAACTGTTATGGAATTTGAAGAGCCAAAGGACAAATTTTGATGGGTTTTTAGATGTGGGGATATCAACCTTTGAAAGATAAACCAGGTGGGTGATACCTTTTTATTCTCGGGGTGTCCATCTCTAGACATTTATTTTAGGGAGGCCAGCATTTTTCCATGTATTCTTGGTTCCATCCTTAATCATGACTAGAGGAGTATATACAAGAATATTTGTTTGGCTGAAAAACCAGATAGTTGTACCTTCCTAGGATCAACATCAGGTAAATTCAGGGGCAGGGACTTCATGAGCATGGTGCACTCAAGGCAGGGGACGGACGAATGGGTTCCCATTATTTGGTGTAAAGAGCTCCCAAGTAAACTTAAATTTTTGGTTTGGATAATGAGAAATAGATATCTCACTATATATGAGAATTTTCTTATGAAAGGAGTGACTTTGGTCTCCAAATTCCAGTGTTTTACGATGCATCGTCAGGAATAAACCTAGCACGTCTTCTTTGAAGGTGAGTGGGTGAAGGGACTTTGTCACTTTATCTCACATGGCATGAATATTCATATATGTGAGGATTCTATGTAGGAGTTCATTGAGGCTTTGTTCCATGTGGATGTGGATGTGTATTTGTATGTGTATGTGTATGTGGATGTGTATGTGGATGTGTATGTGTATGTGTATGTGTATGTGGATGTGGATGTGGATGTGGATGTGGATGTGGATGTGGATGTGGATGTGGATGTGGATGGGATGGGCATGGGCATGGGCATGGTCACGGGCATGGACATGGGCATGGGCATGCGAATGGGTATGTGGATGCGGATGTGGATGCAGATGCACATGCGCATGCGCAAGAGGATATGCGCAAACACAGATGCAAACATATGGCGTAAGCGCATGGGGATGGGGATGGGGATGAGGATGGATATGGGGATGGGTATGCAGATGCAGATGCGGATGCGGATGCGGATGCGGATTCAGAGTCATAAGTGTATGTGTAAGTGTAAGTGTGAGTGTAAGCTGCGGGTGCGAGTGCAGGTGCAGAGGCGGATGCGGATGCAGAGGCGGCATCCACGTCCGCGTCGGCATCCGCGTCCACGTCTGCGGATCAGTTCCAGTGTCGGTGTCCACATCGGCATCAGAATCGGCATCGGCGTCCACATCGGCGTCAGTGCCATCATCGACATCCGTGTCGGTGTCAGCATCCCGCATCCCGCGTTGGCGTCCCGTGTCCCGCGTTGATGTCCTGTATTGGCATCCCGTGTCCCACGTCGGCATCTCGCGTCGGCGTCCCGCATCCCGTGTCTGCGTGCTGCATCGGCGTCATTGTATGCATCCTATGTCCTACATGCGGCATCTGCGTGTAGTGCCCTGCATCCTACTTCTTGTGTCCCACATCCTACGTCCCGCATCCCGCGTCCTACGTCCTGTGTCCGCGCCCGCGTCCACGTCTGTGTCTGTGTTTGCGTCTGCGTCTGCATATGCGTATGGGTATGGGTATGGGTATGGGTATGTGTATGTGTATGTGTATGTGTATGTGTATGTGTATGTGTATGTGTATGTGTATGTGTATGTGTATGTGTATGTGTATGTGTATATGTATGTGTATGTGTATGTGTATTCATGTGTATGGGTAGGCATGTGTATGTGTATGTATATTTATGTATGTGCATGTGCCTGTGTATGTGTATGTGCATAGCTAGATACATACATGTATGTGTTGGTTCACCTATATGGTTATGCCCCAGCTCGGCTCATCAGTAACAGTAACCAAACTAGTGGGCCACATAATCACAAACATGCCTCCATGTATGCTAGAGGTTGTCGACTAACATTAGGAGTCTAAAGAGGCGCTATAGGGGGACTATACCCCCATTATCAGAGTGTACAATTAGAAAAGAAATATCCAAGTACTATACAAAATACATTAAAGTATGCAAGATAATAAAAATAGGAAAACATGTGATATGGTAATGGGGTGTAGTTATACAAGCATACAAGACTGATCACCCAATGGGTCGATCACATATATAGAATGAACAAAAGGAATAAAAATACAAATGATACCCTACTCCCAATTCCAAGACTCACCTCATCCCAACCTATAGACTCAAAGTTATCCTTCTAGATTATGTAAAACATGACACCCTACCCAACTTGTGCCTACAACCATGTGAGAGTCTACTCTGATACCCTAGTGTAATGGTGGCTTGAGAAGAGTGTGAGTACAAAACTCAATAGGGAACCACCAACATAATCTCATATATATTATAAATGCAGTGGTATGTTCAGTTTATATACTCTGAATAAATAAATAACCTGTTGAAATAAATAAGTAAACCAACATTGATCCACAGGTCCATGACCCCGATCGACCATACCTGCTTCGGCCAGTGTTGGAGTGTCTCTGGTCACGTCATGATGACTATGTCAACCATAATAAATACTTGGGGGTGTTTCACCTTGGTATATACTGATAATGACCCAGAGAGATAAAATCACCTCGGTATACGGTATAACGATCAGGAGAATGCTTTGTTCTAGTGTCACTGCCTAAGGAATACTCCACCCATGTACATAATGGTTCTTAACAGCTGAGCCCCAATAGTGTAGGATACTCAACAATGCCCACTAAAGAACCCACAACCCCTATAGATAGCATATATTAGGACCTATCATATTCTTAGAAATAATATAATCCTATCTCCAAATCCATGGTATCCCCACTAATAGTATCATAGATCTCCATACTCAGAGTGTTTTCTTTAGTATCACAAACCTCCCTACTGGGGAGGTTTTCTTTAGTATCACAGACCTCCCCGCTAGTGTAGTTTTCCTTTCCCTTAAAATAAAAAAAATCCCCCATGGTATTTTCTATATAAAATAATATAAGCACTTCTCCCAAGGGTTTTTTTCATACCAATTATAAAATTAGAAGGAAACAAAGGTTAGTTGAATGCCTAAACCCATCATCACTAACCACATCTCATTGGATCATGTGAAAGGTATGGGTTCGAAGATGAAACATGTAGCTATCTATACCCATGTCTTATTGTCCCACCTGGGTAGGTCTATCACTGAGTCACTAAATATGGTCCCCTATGTCATCACAAATGAAAGGAACCCTATTAGGGGTCCTTTAGGTCATGAAAAAAAAGTAGAGGTGACTCACTTTGAATCCTCAATATCAATATTAATTCTTGGGTCAACACCCATCATATGAGGGTGTCGTGTACCTCTCCAATGTCATGTGTGGTATGGACTCATAAGTTTCAAGGGAAATTTGCAGCATAAAATTTTTAGGGAGATGGATCATGGCCCACCTCAATGCCTAGGGTCATGTTGGGTTGGTCCTCACACCCAACCCATAAATAGTCTAACCACATGATAGTCACATATCAATATGGAGGGACACTCACCCTAAGTTCAATTCAAAGATCCCATGGGATCCAATGTATTACTAGGGTCATCCATGGCCCACAAGCCCAAACTATTTTATGTTATTGCACCTCTTTTAAGAGGTCTCAAATATCTCCTAAATGATGGCCACTATGTCACACTCACTCTATTCACACCCCTCAAGGGGTCCAAATTTCACAAGGCATCGCAACAATAGTCACAGCCTTGGACATAAATTACTGTGGAAAACGAGCTAGTACTCAAGGGTTCACTGTGGACCTTTTCACTTCACTCAATCCAAGTCACTTCGTACATGTTTAACAATTCACATATAAATTAAACCATTTAATTTAAATTTAGAAATATAATTATTAAAAACTATTCAATTTCCCTTAGTCGTGATACCGAACATTCATATGAACTATAATAGAAACATAAAGTCATCCAGAAATTATGAAGTCCACCTAACTCAATTTGAAGATTTCTATTTTATATCTATGATTAGTCTCTCTACCTAGGATTTTCAAGCCTCAATCAAGCCCTATCAAGTTTTACCACATTTTGAGTACCTATCTCAGACCTAAACACCCCAAAACAATTAATTATAACCACTTCATAATTTATTAAACAATTAAAAAAATAAGAAAAATTCCTAAATTTTTCACCTGGTTATCACACTACAACAAAACTATGCCCAATGAAACCTGAATAGATCGCCACATGCCCCTATCACTAACCTGAGAAAAATCCCTATTATTTATTATCATTTTTACAATTAAGTTAATTAAAAACCAAGGAAGAACCTAATAAATATCACTATACAACATACCTTCCATGAATCATCATAAAACATCATGAAGATGGCATCGTAGGATGTCTCAATGTAGGCCGAGTGAAATCCCATCTAAAAATGAGTAATTTCACCTTTCTCTGATGAAATATCTATCAAATCCCTAAACCAAGACAATTCCAAATCAACATAAGGGAAAGGGGGAGAGGAATAAAAGAATGAAACATAGATCGTACCTTGAATCATCACTAAAATAACCCTCAAATGAATCCCCAAACATGAGGAGAACCAAGGTGCCAGGGGGAGACCCTACGGGTCGGCTGGAAAAAGAATTAGAATGGGGAGAGGCTGCCTCCCATAAAAACATGAGGGGGAAAAGTGGAATTTTACCTTTAAAGGCCACCATCTAGTTGGTGTGCCCGAATAGCTAGCTAGGCCACCAGCTATCCAGTGGACCCTACAGGCCAGTTGGGCCACTTCTCTATCCACTCGTTTCCTGGTGGCTATAGGCTGCAACCACGACCACCCTATCTCACTTCAGTTATCCACTACTACTCCCAACCACCCCTATAACTTAATTACACATCTAAAAACACCTTTTTGGTTGCATGAAATCCTTGAACTCTATTCCAATCCCCTATTCAAAATTCATCCCCTCAACCAAACAAAAATTAAAAGTTTCCCTAATATTTAATACATGTATAGACATGGGTTCTTAAAAACTTCCCTCCATATCACTTACCATCCTCGAGAAGCCATAGTAGTGATCCAATTATCCATATTGACCCACCTCGGCCATAAATTCTCATTCAAATGGACACATTATATTTCCTAATTCCAAACTCACTCCCACAATACAACTTTAAGCCTAAGGCACTCTTAACACTAAAACTCAAGTCACTAATTATCATCACTAATGAATCACTAAGATGACCATCTACAATGAACATTCATCCCAAGGCACCCAGTTTAATCTTCTCATTAATCGGAAGGCCTTTGGTGCTCCCTTCCATATGAATCAGCTCACAATGGCCTATCCTAACCTGCAACACTCCCCCAATATTGGAATCACCTATCAAAACACATTCTTAGCAATCCATCGACCCGCTTGATGTGATTTAAAAATCACTACACCTTGATATGTGTGAGGACACTAGTCCAATGTCGGTACCCAACCCATTCCCTATTTCCCATTAAATTAGACGGTTCTCCATCACCCATGGAATGATCCGAAACATGTATACATTTTCTCCAAAATCATAGGACAACCTTGAAATTCATCTGTTGTGCCCAAAATGATATACTCAATGAGGTTTCTAGGTCACCAGACAAAATTACATGGGATAATGATCGTCAAACCTTATATGGTTGAACCTTCTCAAAAATTATTGGCTACACTCACTAGTACATCACAAAAATTCACCTGACCATGATGCCTTAAATCCTAGAGGAATACCATTATTGACAAAGCATAATCATCGAAGTTGATGTCCAACCCTTGGTGAAATTACCTAACTGAAACACCAACCAGCTAAAACCATCATCATGCTCCCACTTGAGCACCGTCACATTTCTAATCCAGTACATTTGGACTATCTTAAAATAACCTGAGCCTAACACCCATGCTCAAACTCCACCCAACATCACATTTCAACTCACCTATGGCATTTACCAAGGAATCCAAGTAAAACATAATTCACATGCACACTGACATCCTATTATATTACAAATATCCACTGACTGGCCTCACATACCCATGACCCTTCTTGTATGAGGGTTACATGCTTCGATCTAATATGACAATCCCCACCATAGGAGTGTCCATTTCATTTCTCCACATGATCAATTGATCAATTTCCCAATCATGATGGGGCATTCTCTATCTATAATTGAACGTAATGACTAGATGTGGATGACCAGATCACACCTGAGTTCCAACAAAAAACATGTGTTCACTGCTCATTTTTGGCTCATGAAAACATCATCCATAGAAACCGTTGAAACCTCATACAAAGTCATGTTCATTATCTCCAACAACCTATAGTTTACTTCCCACCATATGTCTTTTCTTAAATCAACCCTAAAGAAGAACACCTTATGGATCCCATCATTATACAAGTGTCTCTCCTCTCGAGTCATGGTCATTACATTCACAGGAAAATAGGCCCATAAGCAACTCATTAAACCCCATCCAACCACAGAATACTCACAACCACCAACAATTTTTAAATTACATAAGGATAAACACATGATGAGAACATAATTCCTCAATTTCATCTAAAAATAATATTGTATGCTCCCATATCACCCAATCACTAAATCCCAAATCATGACTTTGTGATTCACACGTCACTGAATCAAGCTAACCATGCTCCATGGTATTCCAATTCCATCTGAACAAAGCACCTTAGACACTCCTTCAAAATCAGGAACTTCATTACTTCCACTGTCTAAGACACACTCACATATCACCCTAGAAACATCCCAAAACTTGAGCATCTATCTACACACTAGCCAAACTCATAAGTGCATCTCAAAACCATAGAGTTGGTTATCCAAATGATCCTACTCGTAAAAATCATCCTCAAACCATAACTCTGACACTCAAGGTACTTTCCCCAAGAAAACCCAAGGCATTCAACATTCCTTTTCTCAAAATACTCTATGGGTGTTCACATTTCTAGGCTAACACATCTCACGGGATGCCCTTGTAAGAACAAAAATCAGAAGGCTCCATACCATGGAAACACATGAACTAAAAACCCACTCTAGGGACTCACATAAATTAGGCACCACATGGTAAGATCATCGGCCCACAAGAAAATTGATTCTCACAAATGTCTGCACACAAGAATGCATCCTTAAGAATAACATATGAATACTCATATGACCAGAATCTCCCTATGATGATCTATATCTAAAAGATCACATTCATGTGGTTAGTTAAGTATAATTCCATTCTAATATATATGGGTAACACCATATAGGTAGTTATTTATGTTTTAAATAACTGAACCCATATAATAGTCACTCATAAGGGGTTTACCATCATGGCATTGAATGCATATACCAATCTATATGGGTAACTAAACCTATTTGCATAAGGGGCTGAATCATCATTCTCATCATCGATTGTATCATATTAAATCCACAGGAATATTCATTAGAAAAGATACATGTATATATAAGTTGGTCCAGCTGAGTATAATGACACCAAGAACTTATATGGGAAAATTTCATATGATTTTCTGATGACACTATAAACAATAAAACTGATATAATCATTAATATGATTACACACTATAATCCATGCATGTCATGAAAATCCTATGTTCCTAATCATTATTCATGATATGCCCCATGCCTCTACAAGTCAAGATCCAAATCCAAAATGAAATCATAAACCTCAAAACTCCATGTGTGTCACACGAGGTGAAATCAAATAATCATAATAGTTCATACCAAGAACATAAATCCCATACCTGGTTACTTAAAATTTCTACCAAAATAGGTTTTCATGAAACACTAGCCTAATATTCATCACAAGTTCTAACACATTCCTATATCACCTGACTAGCATATTCAAAATAGTAAGACAACAAAAAATAAATCTCTAATATAACTTTGTAACATTTTTAATAAGATCACCAAGAACAATAATTGGACCAGTGGTTCAATGAGACCTCAAACGCACCTCCCCATATACTAAAGGTTTTTATCTAGTAGCGGTGGTCTAATAAGGTATAATGGGGAGACTATACCCCATGATTAGTTTTTACAATTATAAAATAAATAATGATTTTCCACAAAAAAAATTATAACCATCAGAGTATGCAAATAATAAAAACTAAAAATCATGTGATATCATAATGGGGTATAGTCATATGAGTATAAAAGACAGACCACCAATTAGTATGATCACATATATAGGATAAAAAATGGAATAAAAATAAAAATGAGGCTATACTCCCAATTCTAAGCCTCAACTCATCCTTTCCTTTATATTCTGAGTTATCCTGCTCTATCATGGAAAACCCATGACACTTTCCAACCTATTCTTGCACCCAAGTCAGAGACTACTTGGTTACCCAAGTGAAATGATATCTTGAGTAGGGAGTGAGTAAAAAACTCAGTGGGGAACTACCAACATGGCCCCGTATATACTAGCAATGCGGCGATATGTTCATGTGACATGCACTAAATAAGTAAATAAGTAACTATTACAAATAAATAAGTAAACCACCTTAGATTCTCTGGTCTGAAAACCCAATCAACCATACATAATTTGGCTAGTGTTAGAGTGTCTCTGAGAATTTCATGATGATCATGTTAACCGTAACAATGACACAAGGGTATTTCACCCCAGTATATAGTGATAATGGCCTAGGGGCTAAAATATCCTAGGAATATAGTATAAGAACATGAGGAATTCTCCGTCCCAATTTCACAGCCTAGGTAATGCTATATCTGAGTATACAATAGTTCCTAGTATATGATCCCCAACAGCATGGGAGACTCAAAAACACCCAAAAATACCCCACAAGTCCTAAAGTTTGGTATCTGGAAGACCTATCCTATGCCTATAACCAATATAATCCTAGCTCCAAATCCATGGAATACCCACCAATAGTATCACACACCTCCATACTAATGGATTTTTCTTTAGTATCATAGACCACACTACTAGGGAAGTTTTATTTATTATCACAGACCTCCCATCTATGATATGTTTCCTTTCATTTAAAATAAAAACTACCCCAAGGGCATTTTCCATCTCAAATAATATAAAAACTGCACCCGAGGACATTTTCCATACCACTTATAAAAATATAAGGAAAAAAGGTTGGTCAAAAACTTAATCCCATCATCACCAACCACATACCATCGACTCATGTGAAAGGTATGGGTTCTAAGGTGACACCTATAAACATCTCTACCAATGTATCAAGGACCCTTCTTGGTCGGTCTATCATTAGGGAACCAACTAAGGTCCCCTAGGGAATCACACATCAAATGCACACTACTTAGAATCCTTTAGTTCATAAAAAGAGTGTAGGAACCTCACTTGGAGTCTTTGAGTATAGGAACCTCACTTGGGGTCCTTAATCTCAATCTCAATTCTTGGGTTAACACCCATCATAGGAGGGTGTCACATCCCTCAGTAGTGTTGTACATTGTAAGGACTCATGAGTCTCAAGGATATGTTGCATTTGCAAAGTTCTAGAGTGATGGATCATGTACCACCTCAACGTCTAGTGTTGTGCTATGTCATCCCACACACCAAACCCATTAATAGTCTTACTACATAGTAGTCACATCCCAACATAGTGATCAAGGGTCCTTTGTGACCCATGTCACTTCACTCAGTCCAAGGAACTTTAGTGTGTTTAACAATTTGCATATATATTAAACTATTTAATTTATATATATCAATCCAAATATTAATAAGAGGGTTTATTTCCCTTAGTGGTGAGACCAAAATTCCATATTCACCATAACATAAGCATAAATATATAGTGTAAGTATCACGAACTCCTACCTCAATTCAAATATTTTCATTTTATATAAAATCATGGCCATTTTACTTAGGATCACCAATCTTTGATCAATCTATTGTATGTATGTACTATATTTCGAGTACCTCTTTCAGACCCAAAAATCTCAAAATAATTAATTATAACCAATTCATAATTAATTAAATAGTTTTTTAAAAAATAGGAATAATTCCTTAATTCTCACTCAGTGCTCTTATATCACCAAAACCACACCCAACGGCACCTAGAAGGCTTATCGCATTCCCCAAACCCTAACCCAAGAAAAATCCTTAACATCAAAAATCATTTCAACAATTAATTTAATTAAAAAGAAATAAAAACCTAATAAAAATTACTACATGGAATACCTGCCTTGAATCACCCTAAAACAACATAAAGATGGAATCACAGGACATCCGCAATGTAGGCTGAGAAAAATCCCCTTCAAAAATGACTGATTTCTCCATTCTCTAGTGAAATCGCCAATAAATCCCTAATCCAAGACAATGCCAAATTAGCGTAGGGAAGAGAGGAAGAATAATCAATTAAGGAGATAGTGTTCATACCTTGAATCATCACTGAAATAATCATAATATGATGCCACAAACTAGAGGAGAACCAAGGCGCCAAGAGGGGGATGGGTAAAATGGCCAAAAACAAGAGAGAGAATGGGGATGCCACCCCTAAAACCCTAAGGGGTGGAATTGGAATTTTCTCCCTTTAAAGGCCACCAACTAGCTAGTACCAGGCCTTCAGTTTGTCGATGTTCTTGACCAGCTAGCCCGATCACTAGCTAGCTAATGGACCTTGTAGGCCAGTAGGGAAACCAACCTACCAGAAACTAGTTGATGCCTGCAAGTTGTAGCCCCAACCTCCTTCCCTCCCTCTAGTGCTCTCTTGCAGCTCCTTTTTACCCTAAAAACCCCATTCCATGTCTAAAAACACCTATTTGAGGTTTTCAAACTCATGGAATTCTCTTACGAGCCCTAATTCAAAAATATGTCCCCTCAACAAATAGAAAATTCAAAATTTCCCTAAATTTCAAGACTCGTACGGACATGGGTTATTATATATACATTGCACACACACACACAAACATAAATTTATACATTTATATAAATAATAATGTCTTTTATTATAATTAGAATTTTTAGATGTGCCTTATAATTAATTATGTTTTTTATATACAATCAATGAAATATATACATATATATAATTAATTAATAATAATAATATATCTATATATTAGAAACTATAAATCTATTTAAATATAAATATGAAAAAAATACCTTTATTTTTAAAGTTTTATAATTAATTATATATTATGAAAAACATTTATACATAATATTACTATTTATACATTAATTAATAATATATTTTAAAAAATATTCATTCATCTATATAATTAATAATATTTTTAATTATAATTAAAAAAATAAATGTAGTTAATAATTTATTATATTTATTCTTTTTAAATATTTATTCATTTTAATAATAGGGTAATTTTGAATTTTTTTAATTTGTTATGATATTAATACATTTATCATAATATTAACACATTTATTAAAACGTTTCTTATAATTAATATTGTATATTCATTTTTAATATTATTTAAATTTAGTCATTTTTAATATTTATTTATTTTGTATTATAAAATAATTTTATAATTTTTAATATCCATTTTTATATAACTAGTAATTTATTGTATCTTTTATTTTTATTTTTATTTTTTAATTTTCAATGGTATTTATCAACATCGATTAGTTGGTGATGATAATGTTTAGGTTTATCAGTGCTATTATTAGCACTGATAAAGCCAAAACTTTATTGGCACTAGCTTTAGTACTGATAAAAATCTTCTTTAATAATGTTTTTAGTTTTAGTTTTAATAAAGGTATATTTTATCATTTCTTTTCTACTAACACTAATGAAACTCATTCACCTCTTTTAAAGGAACACTAAATAGTTATGTCACTCACTCGTATTATTCAAGCTTATAAAACCCCACCTTTTATAAAGGTGGTTTTATATCTAAATTCTGTCAAACCTTGAACAAATCCCCCTATTTGAGTATGTTTCGAATGTAAGAGGGGTAATAGGAGAAAACCAAGGATGTAGGAATAGGTTCCATGACTGCAACATGTTATTTTAATCCCACCAGTGAGCTGGTATAGGTCCACTAGATATCTATAGGGCTAACCAGTAGCTTTGTAGAGAGGATGGGTGCACTAGCTAGCCATTGGACCACCGTGTGTCCAGTGGAGGTCAACAGCTATCCAATGTCCTCTAGGGTATAATTTTTATTAGGTAAAACCCCTCAATTTTTCTAGGCCATCCTTTATACCTCTAGCTTAGGGTATGACCCCCATTTTAAAATAGTAGCCCCTCCATGGTTCATTCTTCTACTTCTCTTCCTCCTTGATGAATTTTATTTGATCCTCAACTATTTAACATAATTCTATGTGTGATTCAAAGCTAAAGGTATAACTACACATCCTATTGCCTCATATATTCTTCTATTCCGGCACTTATTAGTGTCTATCTATGTTTATATTCTTTTTCCCTATCTCTAGGGCCATGGTATACTTATTTGATATCTTTTGTTTTATGTTAAACTAAATCTTTATACTAGTTGAGTGGAGTCATCCATGGATAATGTGGGTGGTCCCTAGTTTTCACTAAGGTCTTACTCAAAATATAAATTCATGGGTAGTGAAATCACATTGACTTACTGAGCATTGAATCTAACTTTAATTAAATGTCTCCCTTATTTCATTTCCATGAATTAACACCTAATTGTGTGTGTTGATGACCATATGATGGGGGAAACCAATATAATTTCCTCATAAAGTATTTGACCTTGAAATTGGTTTAAAATTCATGGTAAAAGTGAGTCAACCCTTTTAGGATTTGGGTGATCCTAAGAGGGGTCCTTAAACTATAATTTCCTTAAAATTGGTTAATTAAATTGTAAATCTTGTTATGTTTTTTATTTTAAATGATAAAATTTATGATAAGTGATAATTTTATGGGTTAATGTTTGAACAATGAGACATGAAATGTTAATGATTTTATTGATGAAAAATAATTAAATTGCAAGCTAAAGTGGTGTTGTGACAAAATATGGAAAATGCATGTGTGACTGAATTCATGAATCGTGAATTAAATGAAAATTACATTCAAGGCTATCAAAAACCCCTCCTTCCAAAGGTACCCCTCCCTGGTCTACAATGAAAGAATAGAGATAATAACCCCTTAAGACCTCCTCTAATAGGATATAGGTTGGCGACTATCACTGAGGGTATATAACACACACATGGGAGGTGTTACCCTCATATATATTTGAGAAGTAATAGATAGGATAAGAACAACCACCAAATAACTCCTTATTATAATAAATAAATAATTATCCCCAAAAATGATATGATTTTTTACATAACTAGATACAAATGAAATGAAAATACTAAATAAATAATCCTCATAAGTGACCATGAATCTCTAATAGCTCTTAAATAACTCTTTGAACTAGTAATGTTTTTCTCATTCACCAACCATCTCCTGACGACTTGAAAAATAGTTTATATATAATTTGGGTGAGCATAATAGATATAATTAGTAGGGTCCTCAACTAAACATGGATACTATTATTTTACAATCATCATCATGGATCACTCACCAAATAATTCACAAAAGTAAAACCACAAAATTGAGAACATATATATATATATATAAATCGGTACCCTGCAACCACTTCCCCACTAGTTTTCTGCTCTCACACCCCAACATCGCACATCCTAAGCCATCATATCTTCCATAAATAATCCTTCTTGAAAAAATTGTGAAACCATATCATACCAACCACCCTGTTCCACAAATAATCACATCTGCATCCTTTATATGGTAATCGGTTTTATTTTTGGATTCCATCACAACCTGTGTATTGTGTAATATACCTTGAGTCATCACGACTATTACATAATACACCTATAATAACCCTTTAGATAATACATCTAGAATAAATGAATTTTAATTAAAATCAAGCCATCATATCCTGTAACATGCATGGTTGGGAAATCACCCTCATGTATACCCACAAATAATACTACATACAGCTAAAGAGAGAGAAGCGGAGAGGGGGTGGTCAACCATCTGTATCCTCACCAAACTGGATATTGGTGAAAACACCCTTAGAACATATGGTTGTCAATTTCCCTTATGAAATGGGTGGGGTACATATTAAATAACAAATCATACATAATATATATATCTCACAACCACACTAAGGTAAACTACCTGGCATTAGACTCATCTACCGTTATCATTTCAAATGACCCATAGTTTCCACAACTAAGGTCTAGATATCAAATAAGAATCAAAATAAAAAGTTAAATATTAATTAATTCATTATCCATTAATTAATACTATTCCACCTCCAAGATCAACACTTTAATCTTCTAGATCAAGTTTTGATGACATTATCTATTATTTTCTTTTATTCTCAAGTATGTCATCAACATAAGTAACCATCAAGAAATAACATCATTCTTTTATTAATTCATTTACCATTTCATAAATATCTGGGTATTCTAGGACTCATCCTAATATACCACTTAAAATATTCAATCATCGTATATATCATCAAATTGTGTCATGTAGTTGTAAACTAGTCATATAAAAATCAACTGACCATTGACCATCAAGTAAGCATCAAGCTAGAAGTAAGAATCGATGAGCAAGCCCTGATTTGAACTCATCCTGACAATCCCTGTGTCCCACACCATTGTTCATAGTATCACGTCAGATATCTCATTCCAATATCTTCACATCTAGTACCCCATGCCAGCATTATCATCATAATTAGAACTTTGTGCCACCGTCTTAATTGGAATAGCCTCAGGAAATCCCACCCATTACTCGTCATCACAACAATCTTTATGGAATTGGAATTAAACAATTATACAAGGATAAAAATCATTATAGAATATATATATATATATCAAATTTATATTCCACAAAAAAAATTTAAGGAAAACTAAGGCCCTATCATCAAGGCATTCAAGCCACCCATAATCAAGAATGGGCTTGATCAGCACCAATAAATTAATCTTTTACAAAAAACAATTTTAATTCTATCTTGAATTAACCAGTTAATTATGAATAGGTTTTTCAAAATAAGCAACCAATATTAGTAACTAGAAGTAGCTATAAAAATAGCTTGATATGAGAATTATTTCCATGTTTAAACAATTCCAATATGATAAATAATTATTCTAATCTTGGTTATTTAATTTAATTAATAATATCATCTGGTTTTATATTGTTTATCTATTTAAAGAATTTAACCATGATAAACATAAAAACTAAAGAAAAATCTAAGTAGATAGAACTCTATATAGTATATATCAAGAGAAATCATAAAACACATTAGATCATAAATTCCCAACCAATAATTTAATTCCCAAAACAAAAAATATTAATCATAATTAACATGTAAAAATTCCCATTTAAACTCTCTAATATCTAGAATTATAGAATAATTTTCATCAACATTATTTAAGTAGTTTAATACCATGAAATGATATCATTTTATTTTATCAAATAATAATTTCACAACAACATGATATTATCTGTTTCACTCACTTAGATAATTTCCATCATTTAATGTATCAATAGCAATATTAATAATATATTGAAACATTTAATTTATAAAACATTATGACAATCATAATTATCTACAACATGAAATATTATTTATAATTAAATTCTAAAAATAATAATATTATATTAATAATATTTTACCATATGTGACAACATACTCTAAAGTATTAATTTTATTTTCCTGTTTTAAACAATATTAATAAACAAACAACATGCTATAATCATTATCTATTGAAAATTCCATATTAGGACAAATACTTCTAACATACATATAATAATTACACAACAAGAACTATGCTTCTATTTCAATTCTTTAAATATCAAGAGATTATATTTTTAATATTCCAAAAAATAAAAATTCTTTCAAGTCTCATACTCTCGTTTAATATTGATAAACTTTCGTGTGATTATTATTCTTATTTTTCATAGATAATTTCTAGAATGATAATAAATTATCTTTCATCAGCATAAGATAATAAATTCTCCTTTTAACTCTCTAGATCAAGGTATACTATTATTTTCTAATAATATATACAAAAATATATGTGATTATACTCCCCTTGTCCTTAAAAATTTAAATATTATCTAATAATATCAATCTGTATGTAAATTTCAGAATAAGTATAATTTTATAAGAACAATACATGTGATCAAAAAATTCTTGAATAGTAGTGTTTATTTAATTATTATAATAATCCTTCTATTTCTTAAACAATGGTTATTCATTTTAAATCATGTGACATATTATTTTTATCTTCCATAAATAATTTTCCAAATTCATTAATAACCATTCTTCAAGTGATATAACCAAATTATTATCTTGTCAAGGTTAATTTCATACTTTTAAACAATGATTATAAAACTTGATTGATTCACCCTTGAAAAAAATGAAAAGTCAGGAATCCAATACCCCATTTAAGAATATTCAAATGAATTTATAACATAAAAATAAAGGAAGAATATTACATGCACGGGAATGAGAACACCACATGAGGGAACATTGAACAACAGAATGAGAGTTCGCACAACTCAAAAAATATCTCTATAACCTTCAGTATTAAGAGAAAGTATCAGAAAAAATGAGGGAAAAGGAATCCACATTTTATAATTAAGATACAAAACACTCGGGATTTCTAAAAACCTGTTCAGACTTCCTTAATTAAACTTTAAATTGGTTTCAATTATATTCACATGGAAAGACAAATTTTAAGCCTCGGGATTTTAAGGAATTAAAAAGAATTAATATACAATTTGATTCATGATTTAAAACCCTTTTTTAATCATAAATATCCCTTAATTATTTTAAAAAGTCATATTTATGACATTCTCGGTATTTTTGAATTTTTTGGAAAATTGGCATTTTTACAAAGGGGCCAACCTACCACATAAAGGGACCTAGCACATAGTAAATTGATCAACTGCATGAACAAACAAACTGAACGCATGAATAAAGTGAATAAATTCCTAAACAAACCAACTGACTATATGAACAAACCAACTGACCATGTGAATAAACCAACCGACCGTGTAAACAAACCAACTACCCGCACAAACAAACCAACTAAATTCATGAAAAAAACAACTACCCACAAAAAAACTGATAGCATAGTCAGTAATTTAATGAGATAAAAAAATATAAAATTCAATGATAAAAGGACTCTAAGATCCATATAGACACCTCCAAATATTTTGAAACACAAAGGTAAGTATTTAGAATTTTGGGACCTTATAGAGGCAGTGTTGAGATACTTAAAATAAAAAATCCCTGGTAGGTGGTGTTGAGCTACTTATAATGAGAATTATCTCATAGGAAGTTTTGAGATACTTATGATAGAAATTCCCTCATAGGAGGTGTTGAGATACTTATAAGTAAATTCCCTTGTATGTGGTCTTGATACTTAGTTCAGCTATTTGGGTTAACACATTAACATGACAATATTACAGACATTTGAAACTGGATAAAGAAGGTGTGTTTGACCTTAGGTGTCACTGCAGAACCTGGGAATCATGGTTTTTTATTCTTATTTAGGAAATTTAATTATTAATTAATTAATTGTTAACAATTATAACTTCAAAATTCACATATATATTTCTAGACTTGATTTATTTAGGGAAGCCATTGGTGGTGGCCTACTGAGTTTTACTCACACCCAACTCAGTCAGTCATTTGGTACCTGAGTAGACTTCATGATTAAAGTTCAAGAAAATGAAAATAACTATATGGAAGATTATTGATTGTTTAGTTAGGATAGAGTTGGGTGATAGGTTTTGGGATAGAGGTTAGACTAATTTTGGGAGTCATGCTGATTTTTTTATCTCTTTCCTTTTGTATACTTTTGGTACCTTTTGGTTATGATGGATATTTATGTATGATATATAACTTGTATTTTTATCACCATGGTTTCTATATTGATTATGATTCAGTATTCTTCACTTTCCTAGATGTTTTCCTATGATGTGATGTATTTCATGATATTTCCTGTACTTCCATTGTGTTTTCACTATGACCAGAGGGTATGGTCTCCCCGTGTCATTCTCATAGACCCTCACCATTGGTCAACATCCACTAGAATATGGGGAGGTGCATCTGATATTACTTGGATCAACCAGTTCAGGTCACTAATTGAGTGAATTTCAGGTTGGGACATTACAATTTTGTATTAGAGGATCATTTTCATTATTATACTATCTGGGAAAGGTATATAGAAGAATAAGACATGTCAGGACTTAGTAAAAATCTTTTTCTTGGGAGTAGTTAACCCATACATGGGAAAACTTCTAAGTCACTAAGGATGAGACTATTTTTCATGGGATTCTCTTATTATAGTTGTATTATTTAACCCTCAGCAATGCGCTTTTTTTTTGTAGTTTATTCTCTTAGTTCATTATGGAAAGAGAGTGTGTGTGCATTCATGCATCATGATAAGCAAATATGGGTTCAAATTACATGCATCATTATAGGGATATAGGATTCGAATGGTGATTGCATGCTTCCTATTATTTATATTAGCATGTGATTATATCTGACTAATTTATATTTTCCTATGATTTATAATGGCCTATTGGTAAAAAAGTGGTGGACTATTTAAAGTGTCAGTAATGTTTTATATTGAGTTTTCCCATACAAGACTGGTGTCATCTTACTTGAAAAAATCCCTAGATATTTTAATGTAAATTTAGATATAAATGAGTTTTTAAATGATGTTTTTTTTAAATTAAATTCTGGTAAGAAACGTATCAGTAATTTTCCCTCATAAATTGTGAATCAAATCTTATTTAACCAATCCTTGGAACGTGAAACTTAAAAAATAATGGAAATTAAATGGAAATGTTAAAAAAATTACCCTATGAATGATGATAAATTTATAATTTGAGCCTCATGAAATGATAAAATCTTAATAATATAAAATTTTGAAATGATGAAAACTTGAAATGTAAATTTTTATAGATAGTGTTAAATATAAAACCAATGAAATTGGGATCACTATCCTTGAAGGTTCATTGGGGATCAGGGGATCACCCATGTTGTGAGCTTACATGTTTAATGTTGACCCTGTTTAGGGGTGGGTTGGTCCTAGAGGGTGATTATGGGTTGTGATACCTTTACGGTAGGCATGTTGATATGTATTTGTGAGACCCTTGAGTATAGTGGTTATTTTTGGTATGTTAGGTGTCATGTGATATTTACATAGGTGTGAGTATGTTTCCCTAAGATCTATGAACTTTTTTATATATAATATCTATATTTGGTGGGGGGATGACCTAGTGACCCTTAAATGCAACCTTGGTTTTAGGTAAGTTGGTTCTTAGTAATATATAAGGGAGCCCCCCTATGGGTTAACATGTTCTTGTGTATGTTTAAATATATAGAGAATAAAAAAATTCTTAGTCCTATAACATCGATTCATATGAGGGGTTTTCGAGTATGAGTTTTAGGAACATTAAATGCCTTTGATTTTATGAGGGAGAGTGCTTAGTGTTCTAGCACCTGTGTTATTAAGGCTGGGTTTGGAGGGTAGGATCATTCAAATGCATAACCGGTTATCTTTGGGTGTGGTTTTCAATGAATTTTTCGGTGATGATCCTAGATGGTTGGTTCTAGGATTACTGAAGCAAGGATAAATGTTGTGGGTTGAAACCTAAGCATGAGGTGTACTTAGTGATGTGAAATTTAGGCATAGAGATTACTTGAGAATGCTCAGTACAAGTGAAGTAGTTCTAGTGAAATTTTTTGGATTGGCAATGAGGTTCCCTATGGGTGAAAAATCCCATGGAAGGTTTTTATGAAGGCTTTTAAGTTACCTTATCCTTTGGGATGTAAATAATCCTAATTTTTAGTACTCATGGTGTTGAGGATATATTTTGAGGTCATGGTCAATGTGATTCATAGCCCTAGGGTTTTCTAGATGCATTATGGTATGTGGTGAGAGTGGTTAGACACTCTATTTTAGGATGAATCTAGGGTAATGGGTGGTTACGGGGTGAGTTAAGGCATATTCATATGCTTGATCTACAATGTGATCTAGCTTCGATGAGGTGAAATATAAAGGATCTTAAGTCGAGGGTTATAAATGGTTATAGAGGAGTGTGTGGCCCTTGGGTTTTGGTGAGATCAAGCCAAAAATCACCTTCGTGATTGGTGAAGTTCTACTTAGATGGTGTGACTGGGTGAATCTGGAGTGGGGACCCACTACTTTTCCTTAAGATTAAGTGTTGTGTGTTGGCTATGTGTGGGGAATTTTGGGTTTGGATTAGTGAAATGGGTCATGTATGAGTCTATTGAGAATTTTTTGGGTCTTAGAAGAGCTCTAATGAAATAATTATGTTAGTACCTTGATTATTATTGGTTAAAAACTTCTTAGTAGAGAGTCATTGCACCATAATGGGTATTGATTGGTGAGTCCTTCTTTGAATGATGTGACCAAGAAATTGGTGATGCTTTTGGGCATGGATTCCCTAATCATTGATTTTAATTGATATGTCTTCTATGAGATGATGGTTATGACATCATAGATGGATCGTGGTGCAATGGCATGGTTGGCCTAATTGGAACCTAAAAAGGAATCAGGGGTTGATGAAATTCATTGAGCTTAGATAAAGAGAAGTGTAATGCATTTTTAAATGATCAAACATACTTTTTTATGCTTGAGGAGCGTTATTATTAAATCCATATAGTAGGGAGAGAAACATTAACTGAGTGTAGGAATAAACCTCGTTATGTTTTGATAAAAACTGAATTTTTATGATGATGTTATTGTAAGTCAATAATGGGAATTAATAGATTTATTGTATCTTGAGTTTAGATATGAATGGGATGTCCACATACATCAATTATGTTTAGTAACAGATATGATAGGGGTCTTGAAGATCCTAATATTGATCCAAAATAGTCATGATATGGACATTCATGTTCTAGGGAGCTTTAATTCAATCATGGTTGAAATACCCTTATGCTAGATGGGTCAAGAATGTGTTAAACTGTCTTGTAGGTGCTCTTGATGTTGAAATAGTGGGTGCCCTAGACCCAACTATGTAGTACTCTTGATTACCATATCATGTGTATAGTTAGATATGCATGATGATATCTTACCATTATAGTGCATAATTTTTCTGTGTCCACTATAATAATGGTAATGTCCATAGGTTAATTGTCGTGTCAAGAGGTTGTAGTAGATCCCAGGCTATAATGAGAACCTCGAGATTCAATGACATTGATCTTAAATATATGTTCTATAGTCTAGATACATCTTACTGACTGGACACGGTAGATGTCTGACTATCAGGTGTTGGGGGCTCATAAGTATTGAGACTTATTCTCATGAAGTTCGCACTTGGTGATCTCTAGTAGTGAGATCATGAGGAAAGACCCGCCAATAGGAACACCACATGTTTTGGGTGTCATTGGTTGTTCCTATCTACAGACATGTGTATTGGTCTCCAGACTTGAGACCATTACCAATTTATATCATTTAATTACATACTTTGATGCAAGGCGAAAACCATGGAAGTAATGACGTGGCGAGGAAGTTTGTGTTGGGTGTGTCATTGGTGGTATGACGTTGGTTGAATGGTCAAGAAAGAATTTGTTGCTTCCATGTTTAGGAAGATGTATATATTAGGCCTGGTTGATCAGGATGGTGTCGTCTTCATAAGTCTTTGGACAAAGTAGTAGAAAGGCGAATCCATCTGAATAGATCAACAAATAATAAAGCAAGATAAGGATGATGACACAAGATTGTGTCCTTCTTTATGAGATATAAAATGACAAAGAGACTATAGTACACAGTCAGTTTTCATAGGTTGGTAGTCATTGCTATGACTATCCTTATCTTTTTAGGGGCCTTGATGAGTTGCTAGACTCTTCTCTTGGTCTGTGGATTTTATTCATGGCTATCAAGATAAGGGCCTATAGGGTCACACACAATAGCGTATTCAACAATCTGCACCAATTCAGTTGAATAGGTATATGGACATAGTGGGCCCCGCCATGGGGTCCGAGCATTGTCCAAGTTTTCAATCACCAAATGAATTAAATAAACTCATTAATATTCAAGTTACGAATATTTTTGATTGAATTTATTTAATGTATTTATGAGTTTAGTAAATATGAGAAAATATTAATCAAACGAATATTATTTTAATATTCGAGGTTCGTTTAATATTAAGCGGGACAGCGAATCGAGTTAAATGGCTCGGATTTTATCACGTAATATGTTTCTTATATATTACAAGTATGTGAAAAAATAATAAATAATATTGGTGCAATTAAGTTCGTTGAAATTATGTATTTAGAGAATGTTGATATTAACGGGGGCTGGGGAACCCTACTGGGTATTTATCGACGTGTCTATAAATAAGAGAGGAGTCTCTCTCTCTTTGGGGTGCATATCACTATTCATTAATTTATGGAATGAAAAATTGAGAGCATCTCTCTCCTCCCACTTCCTAGAGAGATAAGATGATGATCCAAGAGCTCAGATCAAGTTCCTCCTCGCGCATCTCAAGATCAATGATGCGGTGATCATCGAGACGTCGAAGATATCATTGAATCGTCGTGCTAGCACCCGGAGTTCGACGATCGGCGTTCCCGCGGATTTTTGGAGCATGTGTGGACGATCTAGAGGGATCCTGCTTTGGATCCTTCAAGCGACGATCACCATCGGCTAGCAGCAGTCGATCACGCCTTCAGATTCGAAAAAAGTACGTTTACCTTTTATTTTGTGATCTTACAATCTACGCGAGATCCTCAGACCTCTTCGGGGCTCAGATAGTTGGCGAAGACAAGTACCGTCATTATGATGACGAAAATTTTAAAATCCTAGGCCCGCCGGCTTCCGCTGTGGGCCCCGTAAAACCAAACACTTGATGGTACTCATATGTTAGTGTGTGGTGAATTCGATCCAGACTGGATTCCTCAGTGTGTTCTAGTTTTTTTTTTTATTTTGGTTGAAAAATGGAGTCTGGATGTTATCTTTGAGCTTGGAATTGATCTTAGGTAATCTGAGAGGGGTTCGATTTATTGTTTCATCAATGCTTATATAAAACCCAATGATTAATATTGAATGGTTGGAGATCTAACCATTGAATCGCACCAAGAATTAGGATATAATTCAGTGGGTGTGTCAAATAATCACATTAAGCCATTGTAATCATATTGTAGATAGTGTTTTAGTGGCTGAAGCCAAGTATCTTTGAGATAAGTCATCCAATGGAGGTCCAGCTATCGCATGAGTGGGGGTCATATTGGAGATATCTTTACAAATATCGTGGAGGAAACGATGGTGTAGTCCGAGAGTTAGAATGTGATTTTTAGGAAAGGATAGTGTTTTGGGTCATGTACATGGGTGGTAAACTCATCAGGTTTTAGTTTGGAATCAGGACCATGGGTAATTAATGTAACACCATGAGGTTTTAAAAATAAAAATATGTTTGATAGCGTATATGACATCCCGCACCAAGCCTAAATGAACCGTGATTATTTAAATATGATCATTATAACCTAGACATTAAATTATTAGGTATGAATATGATTAACTAATTTATGAAATGTATATAAATTTCCTAATAAATATAAACATACAAATAAATACGTAGGAAATAATCAATCAATTCTTAATGAATATATTTTATTCCTTTTCTTTAAAATTTATATTTATTTCTTTTTGGGAGAAAATATTATAATTAATTTCTATAAATTTTCAAAAAAAATTATAAAATTAAATTCATTTTTTAAAGAATCATATTAAAATTATGTTAGGGTGAAATATTGGGATTTTTTTGAAATGATTGATTTTTCAATGAATAGTGAAAATTATAGAATTTTCAAATACTATCATTTAATTTCATTAAATAAAGTATTTTTAAAGTTCTATTTTTTATTTGGTATTAAAGTGATATATGAACCATTTTATTTATAATAATATAATTAATTATGTTTTAATTATAAATTTTCATGATTTTTGTATAAGTTTATTTTTATGCTTACAAACACTGTTTTCTACAAACTATTTTTAAGTGCATAAAGTTATCCATTTAAATTAATTAAAATAAACATAGTAAATAAAGATTTAAATGAAATTGTTAAAACCTATATCTATTTATATTAATTTAAATACATATAATTATGATTTATATTCATATAGTTAATATAATATCATCTATTTCTCAAAAAATGCATTTTCCTAAAAAACAACTTTTCATCATATTTTGCAGGTTTAATTTTAAATTGAATTAATCAATTTATATTAATTGAATTTAATAAAATGGATTCCATATTTTCAATCATAATAATTAATATTATTTATTAAGTACCACTTAATTTTGTTTCATAATTAATATTAAAAACAGTAAAAATTTATTCTCATGGTTAAGGTTAAAACAGGAATACTGAGGGTTAATCTGTAAATCTAAGGTTTAAAATGAACTAAAAACTTTATGAAACCCCATTGGTTAGTTTAATTTAAACTTTAATGTTATCACATTATTATATGAGTTATTTTAGATCCATTTTTTTAAGATTTTTACTTGAAATTATTTTAAAACATTGAAAAATTATAAGTGCACCACTCCCCCCACTTATAAAATAGAACCTCTTATCCTATCCTATCCACACGTAAAAAGACTTTTTGATTGGTCAATACTTGCCCAAATACCTTCTTAAATTCCATTACCACTTTCTATAATCCTAGGCTTTATTATAAAACACTCCTAGGAAGGCTTTTAGTGAAAACTAAAAGAGGATGACCGAAGAAGAGGTATCATTCTTAACCACGTGTTTTTATTTTATTTCTTCGTACACCTCCTTAAAATATTATTCAACCATTATTACATAATAACATCTATGTATACCATATAATTAGATGTTATTATTTTATTTTCATAACCTATATCCATCTCCTCTTCTATCAAATGGGAAACAAAACCATCATTCGTGTGTACAGAGGACTACCACCTCGCAAACCGATGTAGTTCGTTTTCCATAATCACCTCTTATAGATGTTTATGGTGATAGATTTAATATATATATATATATAATATTAATTCAATATTTATAATTATGTAAAATTAATATATCATATGTTTTCTTACCTTTCCATTCATTAAATATGATAACGACATCCATGCACACATGTGGATTACCACCGCCAGGAAGCGATGTGATTCATTTTTCATTACCGCAACACATGGATGGTATATATAAGTTTATTTAAATAAATAATATTATATCTAGAAAGACAAAATAATACTTACCTTCTTTCCATTATGATCGTTGAAAAATGTAAATGTTACTCATGTGTGCATACGGCTTACTGTCTCTATGATTGTAACATAGTTCATTTTTCATAACTATACTTCAGGGTTGGTTTTAAAAGTATAATTGATGTATAAGAATTTTAATTATTTCATTATTATTATTTTTTATATGATGAATTAATAATCTCTTCAACCTTATTCAACTTAACAAAATGATTTCAGACATATGTGTCGAGTTTCATCAAAATATCTGACATGAACCTAAATGATTAAGTGATTTAATATAAAATGAATAATATACATGAAAAAGGCTATTGAGAAATAAAATAATTAATATAGGTGTATTATTTAGTTATATAAGGAATTTAAGTTACGAGTCATACTCAAGGTAGGATATCTCTATAACCCACCCTGTTCTTCAGGTTATGACCATTCTCTCTCTAACTCACGTTCTCTCTCTCACTCTTTAATGTTATGGAATGCTTCTAAATTTTGTATATATTTCTCTCACATTTATTCCTAGATTATTCTCCCTTTAATTTTATAATACATTCCATAAGTTCTTTTCTCAAATGAAATCCATTTTTCAATGGTTGATTCTTATGTTTATACCTTCAAATTGATTTCCTTTTGTGGTAAATGCCATCATGTACATGTTATAATGGGTTTGACAAGATAGTTCTATAATTAATTAGGTAAACCTTCTATCTCATGATGCATTATGAATGGAATTAGGGAGTAAACCTAATCCATTATGGGAATTTTTTTCACAATGTGATATTTTCTAAGTAATTAGCCTTGACTCGTGTTTATGTCATATTATATTTTTCTACAAATTTCTTATTTTGCTATGATATTATGTTACCATTTTCATTATGTTATGATTATATGTGATTAAAAATGAGTCTTTTATTCTATGATATCATTTTATACCTTTTAATATCACATTATGTTTTCTCATCATGTGTATTCCCTTATTGGGATTTTTATATCACCCCTTTATTTTATGTATTTCTTAGGTTATCCTATGTAGTTCTAGAGATAAAATGGATTTAGGAGCTCATTATACAGAATAAAATATGGATTTTGTGTTTTATTTTTCTTTTGATGTATTTTAAACCTAGTATTCTAAATAGACTAGGCCTCATGATCTTTAGGTTTCTCTTATTGGATATTTATGTTTAAAAATAATGTAATAATATATTTACATGGCTTGGATCATTATAGTTGGTATCAGAAAAAGTTATAGTTTTTTTTTGAGTATTGGGACTAAAATAAATTAGTGAGAAACCTAGGGATAAGTCAAATTATAGGAACATATCTTGGAATTTTTTTCAAGGATAGAGAGAGTGGCTTTCAAGCAATGACATCCCTGCCTGTATAATACAAGTGGATATGGCTCTAGAATAGTTATACCTAGGGGTAATAACTCTAAAAATGGAACATTGGTATTTGAATTTATTTTCACCTAGTGAATGAAAAAGAGGAATTTCTTCACACCTCGTTTGACACTCTTGGGGGATATGTTTTGGAAATTCACAAACACTTTATGAACCATTATAAAAAAATAAAAAAAAGATTAGGTTAGAAATCCTAATAGGAAAAATTACCATGGATAACCTATATTGAAACCTAGATACTCATAAGTTAGGATATACTTATCATTTATAATTTATTCCTTCTATGTTTTTAAGTTTCCCTTTTGTATGTTAATGTATTATCATCATTTTTTATTCTCTTTAGTTAATAGTGGGAAATATGAGAAACCATGATAATAACCAACATGATAGGTAATGTGATGATTTCCCTAATGATATGCCTAAAATTATTGGAGTGAGATATGATAACTTCATGGAAGTACTGGATCAACTATCTCAAGTTACAAATAATAACTTGAATCATGTGAAATTCCCTCCTCCTAATAAATAGAAAGTTTCAGTCGAGTCTTTTATAAAAAGGCATCTTACCTTTAGTGAATCTTATAATACCATAATCATGGAACAATGGATTAACTCCATTGAAATGATATTATCTATCCTCTAATTCTTATAGTAAGATAAATTCATGTTGGTCATTTATCACATTGAGGTAGAATCCAATCAGTGTTGGACACTAATCAAGAACACAAAGTCCAAAGAGGATATTTTTTCAATGGAATGGGAAGACTTCAAGAAATTATTTTTTAATAAATACTTTCCCCAAAATATGTCTTAAAATGGAGAGATATTTCCTCATATATAAGAAAAAGTAATATGAGTCTATCAAGGGTGTATGAGAAAAGCTTCACATGTCTTGCATAGTACACCTCTGGCTTTTTCATCATCACCAAAAGTAAGGTGATCCACTTCTTTAGTGGATTAAATCTGAGTATATGAAAATAATTAGCAATTAGAGACATTGATAACTATGAAGATATTGTTTTTTGTGCCTTCAAAGTTGAGATAGAGATTGGTGAATCTTAGGTGTCTCATGGGACTAGAGGAAAAATCATAAAATAGAGTTTTATTTGGGAGAATCAATAGATAAATCTCATATAGGAAAGAAACCCCAACATCACACATGAAAAAGGTGTGGGAAGAACCACCCTGGAAAATATATCAAGGGAACCAGAAGATATTATAAATATGGAAATAAGGTAAATGGTTTAATCAGTGTCGAAGGTAAATGAAGAAACCCATTAATGTGGGAGAATAAAAGAATGTTCATATCAACACTCTTCCCATGATATAGTGTTTCAATTGTAAGGAACACAGCCATTATGAATTTAAATTCCCTAATCTAAGGGTTATCAAAGACAATAAAAAACAAAAACATTCATGGCATATAGAACAAGTAAGGGAATATTATATCACCACTACTGAGTTGGATCTGGACAATGATTTTGTGACATGTACGCTAATTATTATTTAAAGAATAGAAAAATATCTATTTGATTATAGTTCTAAACACTATTTCATATCTTGAAAGTTTATTAAAACTATTCAAACACCACCTCAAAACTTGGGAGTTGAGTTTTCTTTGAGAGAAAAAAATAGAGCAATTATTGCATCCAAGTATATAACTCCTCCCCAATCAATGAATCTAGACTAAATCCTCCAATAAATTTCATCATACTTCCTTTAGTGGAGTTTGATTCTATAATGGTAATATATTGGTTGTCCTTATATAAATACAACATCAAAATTTGAGATAGGTATATCAATATGCACATCCCAAGTCATCCCCTGATTTTTTACAAGTGTAATGAGTAGGATGAATATCCCCTAGAATTTTTGTTCAAGCTTGGATATTATTTCCTTATAAGCAAGCATATCTAGAACAAATGATTAAAATAAAGAAGAGAATCATGCTTGAAAACATGCCCATTGTGAGGGATTATATTGATGTATTCCCTAAAGAGTTTCCTAGTCTTCCTTCTAACCAATAGTTTGAGTACATAATCAAACTTATACCTTGATCTCTCCCCATATCTAAGACACCTTACTGAATGGACACTATTTAGTTAGAATATCTAAAAAAGAAGTTGCAAGAGAATCTGAAAAAGGGTTTTATACATATGATTGCTTCATCATGTGGTTCTTTATTCCTCTTCGATAATAAGAACTATGGTTTAAGGTACCTCTATATTCATCTTCAAGAACTCAACAAAATCATGATAAAGAAAAAATATCCCCTTACATGGATAGATGAATTGTTCGATCAACTACATGAGGCCAAGTATTTCTCTATGGTGGCCCTTTAGTTGGGATATCACTAATTAAAGGTAAATAAGGAAGATATTCCCAAAAATTCTTTTCATATGAGGTATGAACACTATGAGTTCATAGTGATTCCTTTTAGACTCAGTAATGCTATGACAATATTTATGGAATTTTTTAATAGATTATTTAGATATTACCTTGAAAAATTTATGGTATTCTTTAGAGATGATATTATAATATACTACAAAAGTAAGGAGGTGCATTATAAGCATTTGAATATTGTACTAAAGGATTTATGAAAAGATAATATATATGAAAAGTACAGTAAATGTGAGTTATTGATGAAAAAATTATCATTATTGGGGCATATTATCTCTATTAAAGGGATATCTATAGACCCTTATAATACAAAGGCAATTAAGAAGTGGCTTAAACCATAATCTTAAATATAGATCTATAGTTTTCTTAGACTTTACTTGTATTAATGATGATTTATGAGAACCTTCTCGTAATTTTCAAACCTGCTAACCATGCTGACATAGAAGGGGTTAGTGTTTTTCTGAACCAGTGAATGCGAATAGAGTTTTAATGAGTTGAAAAAGAGGCTTATCACTACAACATTCCTCATGCTACCCTCAAGTGGGGAAATTTTTTTGGTATATAGAGATTCATGAAAGAATAATTTGGGATGTGCACTAATATAAGGGCACAATCATTGTACACCATAATTATGTCCAAGATTTTATCATCCAAATATTTTCAAGTTTATTACCCCTAGATGAATCAATGTAAAAACTGCATACACTTTTAGTATCTAGAAATGGATGTATTGATAGAATTAAAACATAATCTATACCTTACTAAAACATTATGATGTTATCCTATACATAGAATAATCCTCAAATTAAATCACAGGGTTATGTTATCTAATCTATGTTTTACTAAATCTAGTTCCCAAGGTTTCTACTAAAGTTTCTCTAATACCAAATATAAATACCTCAACCCTAGTATCCAAAAGAAAGTGGATACCTTATTACATTTCCACTAGATATGAAGGATCACATCCCAAAAGACCAAATAGTTTAGTTGTCTTGGTAAACTGGATACATAGTTTAATCTCACATAAATTTTAAAATATGAAATAAAATAAAGTATTTTCTTAGATTAAAATCATTATTCTCTCTATAATATCCTTACATATCAATCATAGTACACTTCTTAGAATCTTAGTGAAAGGAAACAAAAATAATAGTGATATTAAATACTCAGTAAGGATATGTGTAAATGGAATCTAACATGGAATAAATAAGGCATGAATAATATGGAAGGAATAAATTATGATAAAATAATTCCATATAAATAATCACATGAACTTGTGACTTATCCAAGGATATCATAAATATTAAAATAATTACATGGACAACAATAAATTATTTCATAATGATGAAATTCATAATTCAAAACATCTGAAACTTTCCATCGAGTCCTTGTTCCAAGTCATCTAAAAATATTGTCAAGGCCTCTGATAAGTTTATTTAATGCATACATTTTATGGTATTTTAATGTATTTATTTGTGTATTTAATTTATTAATCTTTACAATTTTAGAAATTTTTTATTTTTTCTATGTTTTTATGGTAGGAACAAATGATTTATGAAAAAGGAATGGAAAGAACATAATTTACCAGTTGTTTCTCCCAGAGCCATATGATTTATTTATGGAACTGGAAACATCCAGCAACTCTTTATCCAAAGGGACTTGCTCCAAAGGCAAGCGTTCGTTAGGTTTAGACCTATGATACTTAAGAACACACATTGGTCGAGAGGATGGGAGGTCAGTCTCATCACACTATTTTTTGGGGAATTATTTCCAAATCTAAGGCTCTCTTATAGATTTGAGATATTTTCATGAATCCTTATTAATTTACTAACTATATCATAGGTTTCCCTTGAAATTTACAATCAATTATTAGCATGTGTGAAATTTAGAATCGTACGTATGTATTCGAGGTTCTTAATTAATGGAGATATCCGTATGTATTTGAGGTTCTCCATCAATGGTATCCTCTCATATACTTTTTATATATTCTTTTAGTCATTGTTATGATAATGCTGGTTTTTAAGCCACTCAGTGGGCACTCTGGAATTTGTTATCATCTAGGGAGATGAAATTTTATTTTGATGTTGGGATCATACCCATAAATGGGATACCTATGTATCCTTGTGAAAGGAATCAGAACCATCGTAGTTCAATACCTCTTAATGGGACACACCATACCTTTTAAGGTCATGTGATAAAGACCTAACCATACAGTTTAATGCCATGTGCTAAGGATGTCTAAGCAGAATATTCTTAGTCAAAGCTTGGTGTGGGACTTATGACCAAGAATCCCAAGGAACTTGGAAAGGATATGAGTTTCCAAGTTATATTAGACCCTAATGGGAATATATCCCAGGAAGAATAGGTTTGATTTGGAATATTGGGTTTGAACCTCAGGGAGGCTTCCTACGTATCCTACTCGGATGGGAATCAAAGCCCATGTAGTTCAGTAAGTATCGCAGGGATGTATAAACCTTTGAGAGAAATAGGTTGGGGCTTAATCCTAAATATGATGCCCTTTTAACAAGGTTCATGAGAAATGTATATACTCATGGAGATTTATGGGGCTTTAATTTATGTATTACACTTAAGGAGGATGTCGAGATTAAGGGAATTAGGGTTAGATTCCTAAAAAGAATATTTAGTGGGATTGGGCCCTGGTGAAGGCTTCCTATGTATCCCAATTGTGGTATGAATTAGAGTTCTTATAGTAAAAAATATGAGGTGGATTGTTTGGATATTTTTATCATCAAAAATATCTAATCACACATGAGTCATACTCGGTGTGAGAAATAAGAGGATGTGAGAGATTCAACAAAACACACACTTTCACTTCTGCTGATGGAAGAGGTCAGGCCTATGGAGAAAGAATCTAAGGTGACAGTGGGAGAGGGCATGGAGAAATGAACCCTTTAATGTGAAATGAAAGTGAAGGTCGTTGGATCCGACCAGAAAGACTAGGGGATTACTCTAGGAGGGATACCCTTTTAGGTTTGGTTGGGGTTTACTCCTAAGGAGGATGCCCATTGAGATTCGTTTGGGGATTACTCCTATGGAGGATGCCCATTGAGCATTGGTTGTTGATTAATCCTAAGGAGGATGACCATTTAGGGATTAGTTGTGGATTACTCCTAAGGAGGATGCCCATTGAGCTTTGGTTAGGGCTTATTCCTAAAAAGGATGCCCATTAGAGGATTGGTTGGGGCTTACTCCTAAAGAGGATTCCCATCGAGGTTTGGTTTGGGGCTTACTACTAAGGAGGATTCCCATTGTGGTTTGTTTTGGGGCTTACTCCTAAGGAGGATGCCCATGGAGTTTTGGTTTGGGTCTTAATCCTAATGATAATTCCCATTTGATATTTTGTTGGGACTTACTTATATGCAGGATGCCTGTTTGAGGATTGGTATGGCCTTACTCCTAAGGAGGATTCCCATTTGTGATTTGACCTAGAATAAGGTTCAGGTGATGAGGTTTGAGGAGTTTCTTGATGAGTTTATCAACTCAAGTTATTAGAGGAATATAGGAGGATAATTTCAACTAATTACATGAGAAATGAACCAAGAGAACTAAGTCGACTCAAGGTATTTCAGTGAGTGTGGAGGATTATCCCAAATCATGGTAGTTCTAAGGGTGAAAGTTGGTCTGTATAGGGACTCAATGGAAAATGTCATTGACCCAGATTGAAAAGTTTGCAATGAGACTCTCTGTTTTTCATGGGGGGTCAATGACGGAAGTGAAGGGATTGGACCAAATGGTCGGGACCGCAGCCCGACAGTGACCCCAAGTGGGGGTGCGGGGGCGCAACCCTTGTGGTATAGACTAGTGGGGTCGCTCAGGTGTACCTCCCCATTAGGTCCATGTTGGTGCACCATCAAGGTGTGTCACATATGTTCTCTATGCATGTGCTCCTCCAAGGTGCGTCATGCAGGAGCTCTGCATAGGTGCTCTGCACAGGCCCATGATGTAGGTCCTTGGCACTACTCAATGTGTTCTAGACCCTTATGGGAATTTGAACCACTTTTCCCCCATTTAATTATCTATTCTCTCATGTTTCAAAGAATTAATTGAGAGTTTTTGAGAACCTGGGAAAAGGATCTACACAACTACAGCTTTGGGAGTTCTTCCAACTTTTTTCACCTCTCAAATAGGGAGTCCAAGGGTCCTGTTAATAGGTAAGGAGGGGGATGGTCAAAAGGAGTTTGTTGGAGTAGGTATGTCATGTAGGTCCTCATTGTAGATCTCCTACATAGGTGTGTATAAATCATTTGTCCACATAGGTATCCATCATAGCTCTTCCACAAACCTCTTCTGTGTAGCTCTTCAGGATAAAATTTGTTCGTCTTCTAAATGCCATAAAATTTGATCAGTAAGTCTGTTTGGGATCTGCAACTAGTCAAATCAAAGCTCTCAAAGAGATCTAAACTCCTTGATATTGTGGAGTCACCATTAATTCTCATATGAAACTTGGAAATTTAATTTAATGTGTCGATGCATTTTTGTCATCGATCTTGGAAATCCACGGCCTACTCCTAGAGGGGAAAATCATTCTGCTTGTCCATCGTTATGGAGTAGTATTTTAGAACATAGAAATACATCATGCATATCTCTTCCTCTATAAAGACGTATTTTACTCAAACTTATTATTTGGTGTCTAAGTGAGGTTCACATCTTCAATCTGTGAAAAAGTGAAAGGAACACATTTCATGGTGTTTACACCAGCTAAAAGACACTTCGTGGTGTGACACTGGATTTTTGAGGATGGAGAAATCTGGAAAACTGGAAAAAGACTGATTTAACGTCATGTAATGAAATTACATGTCGTGAGTTTTTCAAAATACTTTTCCACGTAGGACAAGTAATGACTCCATTACATGCTGTGAAAATCATTTACATGTTGTGAAACTACATTACATGATGTGAAAAAAATTTAGACAAGTTTTTGGAGAAGATTACACTGAGATTAATGATACCTAGGGATCAAAAGATTACCCGACATGAAAATACTTTACATGTCATGTAAGTTTAGATGCGCTGAAAAATAAAGACATCGTAGACAAGGTTTGATGGGTTTTGCCTATATAAAGAGCCCCTCGGCCGCACTTTTAAGTGAGTCTAGGACCAAATGGAGTTGGAGCGACGATGACGGAGCACCTGAAAATGTAGTGATGATCTGGAGCCCTACTTCACTGCCATTTTTTCTTGGGTACCCATGCAACTCATTCTCATCATGCCTAGCAGGAGTGAGTAGTTCTATTTATGTTGAGTGATGTGATTATAGGGGTAGTGTGTCATAGGTATTATTTCTTTTTATTATTCATGTTTTGTGTTATTAAAACACTATTTATTCAACTCCAATTCATCCTCTCTCTGTAATTACATGACTATTTATTGCATTCGGCGGAATATTATTTTAATTGCATTAATTAATCGTATTAGTTTTCATATGAACATTATGAAATCTTGGTTGATTATGTTTAAATAAGATTTTGGGTCACCTAATTTTGTGTTTTCACCTAGTAGATGACCATTCCAAAGATGCAATTACATGATTAGGAAGGATACCTAGACCAAGGATCCTTGTTGACCCAATTCTGACACTAAACTTGAATTAATAAATCATTAATTGAATCCCTAGTGCACAAACCTAAAGATAAATGAACATGTCATGCCTTTATATTGAATTTCAACCCAATTATTGTTGTTATTTTACTTTTCTCCAATCAAAACAATCAATTGAAATTTTAGTTTCTTTAATTAATTTAGAACATGCAATCCTTCCTTGTGGGTTTGATACTCAGGCATACCAAGTAATAACTTTTTAGTTAGTTTGCCATAGTTTAATAAATTATTAAATTTGTGTAGCCAAATAGGAATTAACAATGCCCTATGGGCTGTGAGCCTCATGCCAAGACATCTATATAAATGGGTAAGGCCTTGGCCAAATATCCAATATATTTTATCTCATGAGACCTATTAATGTATCTAGGGGATATGTAATTATGGGGAAAACTATTAAATTAATAATTTTAATTAATTCATCATATGAATAAACAATAAAACTTAATCAATATTCCTTAAAATCAATAACTATTTGTATTGAAAGAACAATCATACAGAATTTCAATGCTTTCTACAGTCAAACGAATCATAAAGAATCAAAATAAATATGATTTATGGTATCATTAGATGATATCATTGGTAAATTATAATATCCAAAAAAGGATGTTGACTTAGATTAAAATACTTAAAAATGATCACTAGAAAAGTTCTTGAGAAAAATTTCCTTTTCAATTTGAAAAAAATTCTTTAAATTCAAACAAAATCAAAATATTAGGGAAAATATTTATTTGAAAAGAAACATTAAAACTTATAAAGTAATTTTAAAATAATTTTGTGGTTATGATGATGATAATTTCTATTAATTCTATGTATGATAAAACAAAGTTTCATTTCACATTTATAGGAAAAAAATCTAAAGTACCTCATTCGAAAAATGACAAGCAGATTGATTTCAAACCATTTTGAAAAAACTAAAACATGGGTAAAAATATTTTTAATAAATAATTTTAGAATAAAAAAAATATTTTAAACATTTTTGGTGAAATATGGTCATGGAATAAAAATATTCCCAATTGACTAGAAAACCAAAGTCAATTTTCCTTAAAAACATTATCTCGGTATCTTAAGAACATAAATAGAGTAAAATTAAAGTAATTTTATATTTTTTTTAAATAAACATATGATAATAGAATATATTGGGATTAATATAGAAATATTAAATAATTCCCCTAGCATATACTTAAACATAAACAATCCTAAATACTGATGAGATTGTGAAATAAACCCTTACCACTTTGGAAACTTTCAAATCATAACCCCCATGAAATAAATAACTTCAAATTAAACATTAAATACCATGAATATAAATATATTAATGATATAAAATATTAAATGGGAATTATATACACCTAATAAAAGAATATAGGTCTATATAAAAACATATGTCCGGAAGAAGACAATTTCAAATGAAGAACCCTTACCTCGGGTAGGAATTCATTTATATGTGTTTAAACCTATTATAAAATAAATATAGATTTATTATATATATATTATATAACCTAAATAAAATATATCACACCATATATTATTTAATTATAAACTTTTATCACTTGTTTATTAACAAATTTTTTTAAATCATTATTCTGGGTGATAATTGCTTCGTTTTTCATGTATGTTTTAGTTCAGTAGTTGTGGTCCTTATACTTTTATCATGGTTCCATCATATCAATTATTTTAATAATTATATAAATATCATATATATTAATTATATAAATATTTATGATCATTAATTAAATATATAGATAGAAAAATGAATTACACCATTCATTGAGATAGTAGGTAGTACATGTGCATGAATGTTGTTTTCACTTTTTGACAGATGGAATAATTGATAGATAAATAATAATTAAAATTTATAGGATAATTTTTATATCATAAATATATTAAATATTCATTAAAACTATCCTTATTACCATCCATTTATATCATAAATAAAAAAATGAATCATATCGCTTCGTGGAGGTGGTAGTCCACACGTATGCATGAGCGATATTATCATTTTCTAAGAGATTGGAAGTTAAAAAGATAGATATGATATTATAATTAAATAATAATAATTATGTTATAAATATAATATATAAAAATTAAACCCATCATAATACCCATCCAAAAAAATTTCTGATGAAAAATGAGTTGTATCTCTACAGGGAGATGGTAAGTCGTACGTACGCACGAGCGATACTTTCACTTCCCATTTGATGGATAAGGGGGTGGAAAATGGTGGTTTCATAATGATAATAAAAATTAATTATATCTAGGATAATTAATTTATTATTTTCTGATAAATTATATAGATTTATATGAGGTAAAAATAAGAAGTAAAAAAAGAAAGTTATTGGTTTAGGTGATTGCCTCTTCTTTGAAAAAAGTCCTTTAGATATCCTCTTCAAGGCCCTAGGGTTGTTATTTTGGTAAGAAAATAACCTATAGAACATGGATAAATATTTTTAGAAGAGAATTGGTCACGTTTTTGTTATTATATATGGCTCAATGTAGATTAAATAAAATATTTAAGGAATGTACTTTTATAAGGGAGGGAAAGGACACACTTAGAATTACTAAAAATATTAAAATATAATTAAGTCTTTATCAAGAAAAATGACTCCAATTTGTATATATTTGAATAAAAAGAGTATAAAGTTGAAATATAATCATAAAATAAAATTTATACATGTTTTTGTTTGTTATTTTGATCTTTATTTTTTAATTAACTCCTTCGTTAACCATTTTTAACCTTAACGAGTGTAACCACTTTTTCATTCTTAAAGGGTTTTAATTTCACTTATAAGGTAAAAATTGGATCATAAATAGAAAAGGGAGGACATTTTAGACTATATATTACCATAATTTTCCTCTTTCAAGATTTTTATTATTTTTAAATTATTTAATAAAACATTATTTTCATAATATATAATTAATGCCATTTTTGAAAATATTCATTTAATTTGACTTTAAAGAAATCGTGAAAAAATATTTAATTTGAATATAAACCATTAAAATATCCATAATAATTTATATTTATTTAGAAAATTCATTTAACGTAATAATTCATCCAAATTTTTTTACAATTAATTTTATTAAAATAATTTATTTTATTTTTCTATTAATTGAATAAATATCATTTCAACATTACGTAAGCATTTCGGGTAATTATCCAATCACTAAAAATTAGAAATAAATTACCATGATAAAAAAATTAATTAATATTTATAATAAACATTTGTAGCTAAACTTATCCTCTTTTTATCCTCATTTAAATATTTTAGATATAGTAAAGTCTAGAGAGTGACATTTTGTGTTTATTTTCTATTAAATTAATATAATTGTCATATTCAAAAAAAAGGAATAAATTAGAAATTTATTTGATAATTGGATGTAAATAGTATAAATACACTCATATAATAGGATAAATTCAAGTGATAGGGAAATTTTAAGGCTTTATCCTAAATTTCTTACCATGTTTTACTTGTTTTACCGTTATCAAGGTGAAAAACATTTACTATGGTTACTATTATTATTGAAAAAAAGGGACCTATTAAAAAAATGAACCTCATAATTACAAATATTCTACCCATTTTTCAATATTTAATCTTTATAATTAAAAAAAGTAATTTAAGATAAAAACACAAAACACAATGAAAAACTATTTTTCAGAGAAATTCCTTTTTAAGTATAAAAATGTTTTTATACCAAATTCAACTATAAAATTGATTCAAATGAACTAAATTGGATTACTAATAAAACAAGAGAACTAATTTTTCTTTTAAACCATTTTAAAATAAAATTTAACTTTGTACATACTTGAAATAAAAATACAGTTTTCAATAAAAATATGTACTTTTCACTATTCACTAGAAAATCAATATTTTCATAAAAATATCATAAATTCACCCTAAGATAATTTTGATATGATGATTTAAAAAATAAATTTAATTTTATCAAATAAATTTTCTTAAATTGGAAAAAATTAAGCATAATATTTTCTCATAAAAAGCAAAAAATATTATTTTTGAAAGAAATGTATTTTTCAAAAATAATATAACTTTACTAAAACATGAGTTATTATTTCATAAGAATTAAAAACTTAATTTTTATTGATTAGAACCTTTAAATATATATATATATATATATATTAATTTGTTTATTCCTATTCATACTATCTAATTCAATGGTTAGGTAATAATGGTGATATTTAAATAAAAATAATTTTTGGTTCATTTAAGTTTGGTGTTGTGTGTCATATATGTTTTCAAACATAATGTTATTATTTTAAAATATCAGGGTGTTACATGGAAAAATGTATGTGTGAGTAAATTCTTGAATCATGAGAAATTCAAATGCCCTTCTAGGTGGTGTTGAGCTACTTACAATGAAGGCACCCTCATAAGTAGTGTTGAGATACTTATAACGAAAATTCCCTCATCAACATTGTTGAGATACTTATGATAGAAACTCCCTCATAGGAGGTATTAATACTTTGTTCAATTATTTTGGTTGGCATGGTAACACAAATTTCTAAGAGACATCTCACACTGTCCAAAGCATGTATTTCCACCCTCAGGTGTCACCGTGGAACCTGAGCATCTGGGTTGTTTATTTTTCTTTAGGTAATTTGATTCTTAATTACTAAATTGTTAATTATTAGTGCTTCTAGATGCACACACACACACACGTATATATATATATATACTTTAATATTTGGTTTATTTAGGTACACCATTGATGGTGTCCTATTAAGTTGTACTCATACCCTTCTCTGGTCGTCGTTTGGTACCTGAGTAGATTTCATAATTTTAGGCCAAGAAATAGGAAATAACCTTATGAAATATGATTTATTTCTCAGTTAGGATAGTGTTGGGAGACGGGTGTTGGGATAGATATTAGAATAATTTTGGGAGTCATTTAGTTTTTGGTATTCTTCCTTTTTATAATTATGGTACCTATTGGTTGTGATGGACTTGTATGTCTGGAACATGAATTATATTTGTATCATCATGGTTTTTGTGTTGTTTATGATTTACTATTTGTAAATTTCCTATATGTTTACCTATGATGTGATGTGTTACATTATATTTCCTTTACATCTATTATGTCTACACTCTGACCATAGGGTATAGTCTCCCCATGAAATTCTTATAGACCCGTGCCACTGGTCAGCATCCTTTAATGTGTGGCTAGGTGTGCCTGAGATTATATGGAACAATTGGTTTGGGGCTCTAATTGAGTGGCTTCTGGGCTGGGAAATTAAAAATTTCTCACTCAAGTAGAATGTTTCCATCGACTCCTTTAAATTTTTTTTGAAAGAATAGACCCTAAAAATGAATTTATGTTATTCGTTACTTACTTTTATTGATATCTTAACTGATCTTGCATAATTTTTTATGATTTTTTCATGTTATTATCATCTGCTTGAAGCCTATACACACCTCAACTACCTTGATGTCTTGCATCATTCCCTTAATCTTGTAGGATTTATTTGATCTCTATCTTTATTATTGTTTTTATCCCAAGTATAAATGGATGTATTACTATAAAGGGTTAATTGTGGTTTTAAAAAAACTAACATCTTTTTTCCACCCCTCTAGTTGTAAGTTGATCAGATTTATGAAACACTGATAAATTGAAAAATCGGAGTGAAAACAATGCATTGTGTGGAAAAATTAACTATATGTAATATAGTTAACATAATAGAAATAAATGGGTTGGATTTTTATAAAAATACAATAATAGTTATCTAAGAAGTGGAAATATATAATTTTAAACCAACGGTAATTAAAAAATAAATACAAATGGATTTTAAAACAAAGTATGAATTATTAGTTAGAAAACTAAATACTCCTTAAAAGGATATTATTAAACACAAAATTATATATGGAAGTATAAGGTATATATTTGAAATAGATCCAAGGTATCCTTAATTCTATAACTACCAAATGGTCTTTCAACCTATCCTCATAAGACATCAACTTTACCTATCAGAAGAATATCTTTTTCACACACTAGAAGTACCTGAGATATGTCTTATTATCCCCATAATCCCTTGATCACATAGGATCAAAAAATAAAAAATTAAATTGTAAATAATAAAATATTTATAGAAATACTCATAGGATGTAACTCTTAGTAGAAACACTTTGAATGAAAATAATTACACCGTCCAAAAGCACTCTTAGCAACAAGCAATTACAAAGCTTTAAAATGAACAAAATATTTTGAAATGAAATTTCTATTCTTCTGACACTCAATATTGTGACTCTATTTATAGAAATCATTGTAAATAAATTAAATGGTCAGATTATAAAAATCTTAGGTCCATTTGTATCAAAATAAACAAAAAACTTTTTCAACCATAAATGGACTCAATGCTTTGCTTTATCTACCAATGGAGTTATCAGGAACCATTATAGTGCTATTAAATCTAGTGAATGTAATGTTTTCTTATGGTTTAGATTATCAAAATTTTAAAAACTTCAAAAGGTTTTCGATAATTTCATTTATTATAACTTCATTCCATATAAACACAAAAAATAAAATAAAACTCAAGTTAAATCAAGTTTATATAATGTTTATTGTGATTTCCAAAACAAATAAAGAGAGTGAATTTTTTAATCAAATATATCACCATTTTAATAAATCAAAAAACATAAAAAAATTGAAAATTTCATCTAAATTTTAAAATAAATCTCCCTTTATATTCAAGTATATTATTAAAATTCTAATAGAGTGGAATGATCATTCTTCTATTCAAAAACACTTTTAGAATAAATTTATTAGTCATAAAAAGGATATAAAAAAACTTTAATAATTAATAAATTTTTATCCCTTTATTAAATTTCTCAAATTTTCATAAATTTCTCCCCATTATGATTTTTAAAAAGAAAGAAGTAAAGAAATAAGAAAATTGAAAAGAAAAAAATATTATTAAAAACAATCAAAAATTATAAATACAATTGAAAATTATAGATTTTATTCTCTTAGGAATTTCACTATCATATTTTTTGGATTTTTCTGATGCTATTGAAGCTATTTGGATCTTCTGTAAAAAAATCCTTTAAATATGGTCGATTTAATCATATTTTTAAATATCAATTCCATTTCGACCTTATTTTCATATTTGTAAAGATCGTATGTGATGATTTCATATATTGAACTTCATCTTCTCTGTAATTATTTTAGATATTATTAGTAATTTCCATATAATTGAAGATATATTTTTGTATTATCAAAACATTAGCTTTAATTTCTTCACCAATGATCTATGAGAGTGTTTCATATGGATCTAGTGGTTTGATTATTTTTGGAATAAATTAAATAAAGCTTCATGGATGATCATTTTATCTTCTTCCGATAAGCTCTCTTAGAGATACTTTTGTTTGATGCCATTTTAGCATATAATAGAAGAGTAAGAATATGTAAAATTTAATGAGACTGAGATCCTTGAGATTGAAGTCTTTATATAGGTATTATATATTACTATCAACCAAAAGAAAATTTTATTTTTTTATGAGTGGTTAAGAAATATTCCCACTAAAATTTGTGTCAAAAATAATATATTGTATGAATTATTTTTAGGAATTAAATTTATAATTTCTTCATATGAAAATTTCATTTAACATCTGATAGAACAAAGTTATTACAATGAATAACACCATATGTAATTTAATAAGAACTTAATAACTTAATAGATATTTCCTTCCATAAGTTTAAAACATCTCTCCCTTTTATTAACAATGAAAACATGATAATAATAAGTTAGAAAATGATATGGTTATAGGAGTTAAATATCTATAAATTTATCTTCCAATAATAATGGATGATCTTCTACTTTTGAGGATATTTCAAGGAAATTTTTAGTTAGAATAATTGATCTGTCATAGAAATTTAAATATTAAACTAATATAATGTTTATGTAAATCAAAAGAAAAAATATGTAAATCTGATGAGAATGTGGATGGAAGCCCTATGAAAACTGATTAAGGAAAGAAATAATTGATGATATAAAAATATCGTCCCCCTTACTTTTAGAATTTTTTCAATGTTATGAGATAGTTTGAACATGAAGATGATCAATGATCACTTTATATTGATCATTCCAAAATCCTATTTAATGAATTGAAATCTATCAAAATTTGAGTTTTCTATAAAAATATAAGTAATATTATATTAATTTATGATAAAGTTGAGAATTATATCTTTTATTTACATGTGATCCCTAAAAAAATGGTTTCTTATATATATATGTGTGTGTTTTTCTTGTAAGTGATGTGTTGGGTTCCTAGACAAAGATATATCAATAGTATTATCATAGAGGAATTGGAGTTTGAGTAAAAATCAAACCAGAATCCATGAGTGTGTGTTGCATCCACAACATGTGAACACAATAACTTCTAACTACTACATATTCTACTTCATTTATGGGAAGTGCTGCCAAATTTTGTTTCTTACGAGACCATAAAACTAAAGCTTATCCTAATAAATGACATATTCTAGGAGTACTTTTTCAATCTAATCTACATCCTTTAAAGTCTTTATCTGAGTAACTTTTAAGAAAAAAAATCATTTCCCAAACAATAAAATAAACCATGTCATAAAGTTCCTTTAGGGTAATATAAAATGAGTTTTACCACTTTTAAATGTGATTCCTTCATATTTTCTAGAAATTTTTTACACGAGCATATTGATAATATAATGTCTGGTTGACTTATTGTGTGATATAATAAACTTATGATTATACTTTATAATTTTTTTTGATCTATTGTTTTATTGGATTCATTAAGATAATGTTTGATATAAATTTCTACCAGAGTAGTAAAACTTAATGCATTGTAAAAAGAAAACATTTGAGTAAATCTGTAATACCCAGTGTTGGGGTGGGTTAGGAAATCCAGTAGGAATTTGAATTTTTTGATTTATTGGATGGTTCATTTTGATAAAGGTAACTAGAAATTAGATTTTTAGAGTTTTAATGTCTTAAAAAGATGATTTTGGATGAATAAAGAGGATTTTTAGGCATCGAGGATTCTCGGGAGAGCGATGATAAAGAGGTCGAGGTGGTCATGCTTCTATAGTATCCACTGGCTAGCCGGTGGGATGGGAAGTATCCTAGTAGTTTTCTTGGGTGCACCATCCAACCGATGATCTACTATATGGTCAATGATCTCATACCTTCCATGGGGCAACTTGAGATTTTTTTTATTAGTGGAATTTTGGCCATTCTCCTGTTGACCCCCCCCTGGGATTTAGCGGGCAGGGGCGATTTGAGGAGGTCTATTATACCATCTCCTCCTCTTATCCTTCCTCAATTGTTTCCCCTTAATCCAAGAGTGATCTTAGTTTTGTTTTTATGATATATTCAAGGTATGATATGTATTCCTCTTCTATTCTTGATTCCTCATTCATATCCCTCTGATTTTTAGAAATTTCATTTAGGAATTTGATGACAATTTCACGGAATCATGGTGAAATCATCTAATAACAATGTGACTTTAGATCAGCTTATCTATTGGGTGTCCCTAAAGGATGATTTAAAGTTTCTATACTCCTTTTTTATTATTTAATGTTTCCTAAGATTTTTATTTCGTTATTTGATGAATCTTGGTAAATTTACCTTTAGAATAGTCATTTAATTAGAGGATTTTTCTTGCCTTTCATAGAGGAGGACCTGAGATATTTTCTATATGAAATATGTTGATGTTTTGATGGAGGTTAATTGTTTCCCTAATTTTATATAGGTATCGTTACTTAATTGTATTAAATTGGTGATTGTTTCTGTGTCGTTTGATATGTATTTTCCTTAAAATGGTGTTGATAATGTGTTATAGGCCTTCCATGGGTGGTTAGTCATGATTCTAGAGAACATATGTTTTTTGGACCTTATATGGATGGATGGTGCCTATTTGAGCTATGAAATACTTCTATGGGATTAGGTATTGAGTTTTCATACTACGATATAAAAGGAAAAGACTATGTATTGAGGTAGGTGGTCCCTATAAATTTCCCTATGTTTTATACAGTTTTAATTAAGCTCTTAATATGACATGTGATATGCGGTATTATCATGATAGATATTGACCTCCTTTAATAAAATAAATTGTCTTAGTTAAATTTTAAATTAATTGTTTTAAATTTACAAAATTTATAAGGATGTTATGACTTATTTAACGGTGACTATATTGGGCCCTTAAGCACCAACTGGAAATCATGCCCGCTAATGGTTGGGAATATAATTATAATCATGTACCCTATGAAAGGTTAACCCCATGAGAGGTAATTAATAAATAATTATGTGATTTAGTGGAGAGGATATGATCCTATATACCCCTTGAGTATGGATGAGTTATAAATTGGGGTAATTGGCCCTAGTTGTACTTATAGAGTTGTGAGATTCTGAAGATCATTAGAGCTAGATGAGATGAGCATGAGATGAATGAACGAAGAGGGCCTAGATAGGTTCATTAGGATTTTACTTGGGTTAGGAGTGATGAAATACTAGGTATGGATAACCTTGGTGTCACCTTATAGCCAAGTAATGGACCTAGTGAGACTTGGGAGGCCAGAGTAACTGGGTAGAGTTGGATTGAGACTAAGTGACGTTTACCCCCTAAGTGGAGGATTTGGCCTAAGGAAAAGTGTTGGATAGTGATTAGTTGATTATCTAAGGATTATTTAGATATATCATAATATCTGAGAAATGTTTTAATTTTTGAAATCATAATTAATGATATTATTTGATTGTGCTAGTATTTATTGGGGGACCTTGGACTTAGTTCCTTGGATCTAGTGTTCCTATTATTACATACAGTTGGGGGAACTAGGACTATACCCTTGGATCCATTGTGCCTATTATTTATATAGTTAGGGGGCCTGGATCGTGCTTCCTTGGATATTTATTGTTCCATTATTATTTATATATTGTTGGGGGACTTTGGAAGTGTTTCCTTGGATATAACATTTCCCATTATTATTTATCTATTTTTTGGGTACCTCGTTTGTGTTTATTTTGATATGGTGTTTCCCATTATTTATATAATATTGAGCTACTAGATGGTTGATGATATCATACCCAGTCATTTTTGGGGATACTAGATCTTTTTTATTAGGGTAATTTTGGTCCTTTTACTACTAACCCCCCCCCCTTGGGATTTAGTAGGCAACAGAGATTTGAGGAGGTCTATTCTACCATCTCATCCCCCTCTCCTTCCTCCATTTTTTCCCCTTGATCCAAGAGTGATATAGGTTGTGTTATCATGATATATTCAAGGTATTATCCTTATTCTTATTATGTTATTGATTCCTCATTCACAACCCTCTGATTTTGGGAAATTTCATTTAGGAATGTGATGATAATTTCACTAAAACATGGTGAAATCATCTAATACCAATGAGACTTTGGCACAACTTGGCTATTCTGTGTCCCTATAGGATGATTTCAAGTATTTTCACACCGTTATGGTTAATTAATGCTGCCCTGTGATTTTTATTTAGGTATTTGATGAATCTTGGTAAAATTTGCCTTTGGAATAGTCATTTAATTGGGGGATTTTGCTTTTATTTCGTAGAGGAGGACCTGAGATATTGTCTATGTTTCCGACGCTTTCGCCGGGGCGCGCGCGCATCCGTCCGCGGAGGAGGGGGACGCGCGGCTTTGTTGCCCCGCATTCCCGCTTTCCAAAGGCGGGCGGCATTCGCTCCTTATTCAGGGACGTCTGCTCCTTGATCGAAACGGGATGATGGGATGTCGGTTCTTCCTCCTGTGGATTCCTCCTCAGAACTCTTCACCTAGTCCGGGTCTCCCTTATAGATTTAATACGTAGTTCGTGAAACTCTTCCCAGTGCCATGTTTCCATGGATGCCGGTTAATTACGCTGCTTCTGTCGGGACATTCCAAAGGGTCCAGTCAGGGCAGCAACCTTCGGTCAGGGGAGTAATCACGTTTGAGGCATCAGTAGCGTGTCTGGATGCTGGGGTACCTGGCATGTCTGTCTGTTGTCCTTGATCACAAGGCTTCTCGAGGGCGTGGAAACCCGAGGCATCCCACATCGAGCGCGGGGGGTTACATGTCATAGACACGTACCTGAGGTTTTCCTCAGCTTCCCGTGTTCAACACAGGGTATGTTTTCAAGATTAACGTCTAGCAAAGACGGTTACACCAAAGGTGTTCCATCCGAGGTTTTCCTCAGGCGTCTCATGTTTACCACGAGGTAGGTCGCGAGTTTAACGTCTCGCGGAGACGGTTGAGAATGGAATGGGACCATCGCAGGGGTGGTGACGACGAAGTTGGGCTTGAGCCTTGAAGGGGCTTCCTACGTATCCCCGTGGCAGGGAATCAAAGTCCGCGTAGTTCGGGATGGTGCCGGTAAACCGACGTGATGGTGGACCTTGGTCCGATGGGCATCGTCAGCGTACCTACATGAGGATGGACCTTGGTCCGGTGGGAGTCGGGCTTGAACCTCTGGGAGGATTTCTACGTACCATGCCTTGACATGGATCAAAGTCCTCGTAGTTCAAATGATACAGTTTAGCGTCATGCGGGACGGTAATGAACCCTGACGTGAATAAACGACGGGTGGTGGGTGTCGGTGAGCCGACGTAAGTGAGGGACCTTGATCCACTATTGGTGGGCTTGAACCTCATAGAGGCTTCCTATGTACCATGCCTTAACATGGATCAAAGACCACGTAGTTCAGGTGGGAATGGGTCACAACGGCTTACCGCTGGACTGGAATGTAGTTTAACGTCGTGCTGGACGTAGGTAGAACACGACGTGAATTGGGTGATGATTGGGCTTGAACCTCATGGAGGCTTCCTACGTACCATGCCTTGACATGGATCAAAGACTTCGTAGTTCAAATGGTGGGTCGCAATGGCTTACCACTGGACCGGGGTGCAGTTTAACGTCGTGCTGGACGGGGTGAAACCCGACGTGAAAGACGGGTGGGCTTGAACCTCATGGAGGCTTCCTACGTACCATGCCTTAACATGGATCAAAGACCTCATAGTTCAGATGGGGAGTAGACCTTGGTCCACTAATGGTGGTCTTGAACCTCATGGAGGCTTCCTACGTATCATGCCTTGACATGGATCAAAGACCTCGTAGTTCAGAGGGGGAGTAGACCTTGGTCCACTAATGGTGGGCTTGAACCTCATGGAGGCTTCCTACGTACCATGCCTTGACATGGATCAAAGACCTCGTAGTTCAGAGGGGGAGTAGACCTTGGTCCACTAATGGTGGGCTTGAACCTCATGGAGGCTTCCTACGTACCATGCCTTGACATGGATCAAAGACCTCGTAGTTCAGATGGGGAGTAGACCTTGGTCCACTAATGGTGGGCTTGAACCTCATGGAGGCTTCCTACGTACCATGCCTTGACATGGATCAAAGACCTCGTAGTTCAGAGGGGGAGTAGACCTTGGTCCACTAATGGTGGGCTTGAACCTCATGGAGGCTTCCTACGTACCATGCCTTGACATGGATCAAAGACCTCGTAGTTCAGAGGGGGAGTAGACCTTGGTCCACTAATGGTGGGCTTGAACCTCATGGAGGCTTCCTACGTACCATGCCTTGACATGGATCAAAGACCTCGTAGTTCAGATGGGGAGTTTGTCGGTAAACCGACGTGAAAGCAGACCTTGGTCCGCTGATGGTTTGTCAGGGTCGGTGCTCACTCTAAGCCCACGTGAGTCATGCTCGGTGTGAGAAACAAGAGGTTGCAAGGACCTGACGATCACGTCGCGAAGGGTGCGTCCGTGGGAAGCGAAGAGGGGCTTACGCGTTGAGCGGCCCATGGTGTTGGGACTTACTCCAGGATGGAGGCCCATGGCGCGACAAAGCGCGGGAAAGATGGACCTTGGTCCGACAATGGGAGGTGCCTCGTTCCCTATCACGTCCTCCACTGACCTTGGTAGTGGGGAAGTACCGAGATGCACGGGTGCAATCATCCGTACCAAAGGTTAGGGATTTACGCTCTGAGGCGACCCTTCCCCTGCGAACATACACCACTCCGAAAAGGAGGATCTCATTCCATGTGCGGAAGAGTTCCATTCCCGTGGAGACGAGCGGTGTAATGAATGCTCGAGCTGGGGGGGACCCTTCGTGAGGGAGATGAGGTTGGGTCACAGTTTAACGTCATGTGTTGAGGACGCGGTGCTTGGTAGTTTAACGTCCTGCAGCTCGGACGAGGTGGGTTCACTCCACACCCCTAGGGCTTACATAACTGGTACCCTCTGGTCCTTGGGGAAGGGAAGGTACCAGTAAGGCCATGGTAGAGGGGGGTCGGGGGAGGAGCCATCGAGGGGTCCATGTTAGCGTGGCTATGCGAAGAAGCAATAGCCGTTAGCGTGCCTATGCGAAGGAGCATTGGGCGAAGCAACGCTACGGGAGGTGTTGTCCATGGGACTTTGAAATCACATCGTGCAAACCTGGAGGGTCGCACGGAAGGAGGAATCGCTAAGCAGAGGAGTGTGCTTTGCGAAGTGGGGTGCCTTGGCCTTAGCATGGGGCGTAGGTGGGAGTGGGTGGTGCTTCGCGAAGTGGAACAGTGTTCGCGGAGCACTGCCTCGCGAAGAAGGAGTGGTTCGCAAAGCAGGGTCCTGCCAAGCAATGTGCTTCGCGATGCATAGTTATCCTGCCTTGGCATAGGGATTACTAGCATGGGTTGGGTGTTTTGCGAAGTGGAACAGTGTTCGCGGAGCACTGCCTCGCGAAGAAGGAGTGGTTCGCGAAGCAGGGTCCTGCCAAGCAATGTGCTTCGCGATGCATAGTTATCCTGCCTTGGCATAGGGATTACTAGCATGGGTTGGGTGTTTCGCGAAGCGTGAGTGCTCCGCGGCTGCCCGGGTTCCCTTGGGAATCCCCTTCCTTTGTGAACGCCCTTGGGCTTCGCGAAGGGCATCCCTCTCGGAAGAGGGGCTCAGGACGAAACAAATCAGAGTCGTCTCGCGAAGTAGGAATACCTCGCGGAGCTCATGATTCCCGGGGCAAAGCTTGCTTCGCGATTCGGGAGAGGAGAAGCCGAAAGGTCGGATTGTCCGTCTTCCGGGACTCAGGGGGAGTCGAGTATTTATAGGGAAGGGGCGCCGCGATGCAGGGCTCGCGCGCCGCCTTCTGGGCTTCGCGGCGGCTCGCGAACGTCAAACCGGTTCGCGGAGGATTACCGCCTCCGGAGCTTCGCGGGGGCTCGCGAACGTCAAAAGGATTCGCGGAGGATTACCACCTCCGGAGCTTCGCGGCGGCTCGCGAACGTCAAAAGGATTCGTGGAGGATTACCGCCTCCGGAGCTTCGCGGGGCCGCTCAGGTCGGGACGCTTCGCGGCGGGGCTCCGCGGACGGGCTCCGCGGTTGTGCTTCGCGGCTGTGCTTCGCGAGGCAGCGCGCCGGCTGTCTTTTTCGTTCCTTCCTCTCGGGCCGGATTTTTGGCACCAACAAATGCCCCCCCTCAGACTTGGAGCCGCGGAGGGCGAAGGGTCGAAGTCTGAGGGACAATCGCCAAAAACTGTCGGTGGTTCGCGATGCGTCATCGCGAAGGGGGACCGCGATGCTCATCGGGGCCGCGGATCCGGACGCGCCGCGATGCTTCGCGCGGGTGAGGCGCGCCGCGATGCTCCGGGGTCATCGCCTATAAATAGGGGGTCCGCCCTCTTTTGTCTTCACGTGTCTTGTCTTTTTGTGCGCTCTCGATTTGGCGAAGCTCCGCGTACTCCGCGACAGCACTCCGCGAATCGAGCTTCGCGGCGAACCGCGAGTCTCCGACTCCGCGTCCGCGCCAAGCGAACCTCTGTCTGCCTTGGCCAGACTCCGCAGCTTCGTCTCGCGGCCGATCTTCGCGATCTGACTTCGCGGCCGAGCTTCGCGGCCGAGCCTCGCGATCCAGGGAGAAAAACTTTTCTAAGGGTTGACATTCAAAGATGGCCCATCAAGAAGCTGTGCTGGGAGTGCTCGCAGATGCTGCTCGCCGGGATGAGATGGCCAACCGTCCAGGCTTGGGGGAAATGGTTCGCAGCCATTCAGACCACACTTCTCTGACAGATCTGTTGTCGGAAGGTCAGAAGGATTATCCACAGTGCAAAAAGCTGCCGTTGTACGGCTTCGGGCTGAGGGATGACGTCTTCATCCCTGAGGCAGGAAGGGATGAACCAGCTTGTTGGTTCAGGAGCACACCGTGCCAACACCAATGGTTCAGGGCGGCCGACGGTCACGCGCGGGAGGATTTCACACCCATCACCGCCGATTGTCTCCACAATCATGTGAACGATATTGACGGGAGGCCACTGCAACCGGAGACGTCCCCTCCTCTCTACCGCACCATGCTGAAGGCGGCTCTGCAGGATCCGAAGAAGGGATGGTCCGATGAGTGGGACCTGCGCCAGGGCGGCAATTTTACCGACGACTGGGCCTGGGCCTACTGGGTAGGCGCCTCATGCGAGGAGTTCGAGGCTGAGCTGAGGAGAGTGGGATTGTACGAGGCGGCATGGGCCTCCCAGTTCCACATTTACCAGCCAAAGCAGCTGATGCCGGAACTGCTGAGTAGATGGTCGTCCAGGACCAACACTTTTCATCTGCATCACGGGGAGGTGGGCATCAGCCTGTGGGATGTCCACCAAGTTTCTGGGGTCCCGATCTTGGGGGCCATGTACGACGAGTTCCTCCCCGTCATCAGTGCGTGGGGGGATGCTGAGCAAATGCCACGGCTGGCGTCAGCGCTGATGGCGCTTGTCCCTGGAGAGGACAAGGAGGCCGTGAGGGACGTCCACTTCAAGAGGTGGTTCAAGTGTTTCCTGAACTTTCCAGAGAATCGAGAGTTCCCTCCAAGGCCTCGAACTTGTCCGAGGGCAGCCCAGCGGGGTAAGGGGCACTCGTATTGGCGGGTTTTGGAGGACAGCCAATGGAAGACTTGGGGTTTCAGCGTCAGCACCGAACAACAGCCAATAGTTAGGCTGGCGGCGTTCATCGCGGCCCTCATATGTGGGTGGATCCTACCAGTGAGAGATACAAGCATGGGGGTACGGCCCAGCTCGTTCATCATGGCATCAATGCTGGCCATGGGGCAGCGGATCAACCTGGGGATCTCGATGCTCGCCAAGCTATACAGAATGCTGCGACGTATCAGCGAGGGCAAGAAGCCGCCAAGAATATGCGGGCCCTTCCACCTCCTGTATGGGTGGATCGCGGCGCACATCAGGGGGATTTACGAGTATCCAAACCCCATTTCGCCGCCGGGATCAGACTTTCGCCCTTCCATTCTGAACGCAGTTGGGAGCTTCCCATTCAAACTGGTCGTTCCGATGGTGCTGAATAGGGTGTGGAGGGCGGACGAGTTCAACTTTCATCCCTTTCCACTGCCGACGGGGAGGCTTGCTGATGGTGGACGGGGAACGGAAGAGCATCGGGCTTACCTCCTGGCCTTCCGAGGTGGCGTTTTGGTGGCTCGGATAGATCGTGAGCCAATCTGTGAACCATACACCCCGCACCGTTTTGCGAGGCAGTTCCGGTGCCTCCAGCGGCTGACCCCGCAGGTATACTGGGAGGTGCGTCACGAGGAGCACCCGTGTGTGATGAGGCAGTTGTGGCTCATGTTCACACGTGAGGATGGAAAGATGCAGATCACATTGCCTCCACCCACCGCCGCCTTCGGCTTAGTGAAGGAGTACGCCATCAGCTGGGAGGCTGCTTATCCCAGGGAGATGCTGAAGCAGCCAATGATCCGGGTTGGTGACGGTGGGCCTCCTTCATCTCGAGGTCGGGGTCGGAGGGCAGCTAGGGCCGCCCGCGGCAGCGGAGCTGCCGTGGCAGAGAGACCCGCACCGGCCGAGGGTATGGCAGCAGCGGCGGATCCGGTGGTTCCGGGAGAGTAGGGTCATCCAGAAGGGCGGCCACCGAGGGGATTCCGTCGGATATCCGCTCAGGCTCCGGGGAAGCGGCTGCGTCACATTGACATGGCAGAAGATGCTGTTTTTCCGGAAGCTTGGGACACCTGGGATGTCAACCAGCAATTCCTCAGCCCATCTGAGATGTGGGCCCACCTGAATCGCCTCGGGATGAGACTGCCGGGCATAGGCCCAGTCCGGGCCGGATTCATGGTGTCTCCGGCGGAGGCGGAGCAATACTTGAACGAGCTGGAGGATTACATCCACTCCAGTGGTGCCCCTCGCCCAATGACAGACCGGGTGAGGGTACTGTTGAATCAGACGGTCCCTCCACAGCTATCGGCTGCCGATCTGAGGGAGCGCTTCCCCTTGCCGGAGGAATCAGGGGGCTCTTCTCGGGAGGATGAGGCTGGAGGAGGGAGCCCGCTGGAGGAGGGCGAGGTCGGAGACCGAAGCTCAGAATCCGACGACTCCGCGGAGGCTCTCGAGGTAGAATTCCGAACCTCTCTTCTTACGATCTGTTATTGAATCCATACGGACTTCTCACCAATGTTTGGGTCATGCAGGAGGAACTTGTTCGTAGGCCTCGTTCTCGCTCCTCGGCGGGTGATGATGCGGGACCTTCAGAACCCGCGCCTATGGCTGCGTCCAGTTCTGCATCTGGTGGGACCAGGGGGTCTGAGGTGGCTCCTCTGGACTCTCCATATCTTCCAGCAGTATACGGGGGGCCCCGTCTCGGAGTCCCGTCAGTACCGGCCCAGGAGCAGCGCTCAGAAGTCAACCTTCGTAAGTCTCCTCCACCGGTCTCTTCGTTGCCACACGTGGGTCATGTCGACTAACGTTTATGTCTCTTTCTGTCATACAGTTCTCCGACTGGCGTGGGCTGCTGCAGCGAGGCTGGTTGGGATGTCTGGCGGCGTCCCTCCCAGGGGCATGCCGGTGATGGTGACGATAATCCCTTCACCTCCTCCAGCTGCGGTGCACACCATCACTGGAGGGATCACCAGCAGGGTCATACCTGAAGTCATCGAGGTGGACTCCGAGGAAGAGGATCAACCGGTCAGTCCCAGTCCTGTCGTGCCTGTGCCGGCGTCAGGTGTCGTACCAGACTCAACACCAGATGCGGATCCCGCTGAGGAATTCCTGCAGGCATATCCTGTGTACGAGCCCGCTGATCGCGCGGATTGGGACGAAACAGCCTCTGACGAGGAAGACGGCAGCATAGTCCGCCGCCGGTCGTGGAAGCTGATTACGCGCTTTATCAGGGACACTCCCCAGGTGCAATGGCTGGCCGAAATGAATAGGCTCCGCTCACGGTTGCGCGAACTGTGTGCCGGGGGAGTGGATGCCCAACGCCCTCACGCGCTCATCCGAGACCTCATGGCTGAGAAGATCCGGGAGCATGATCGTGGGCTGAGCGTGGGATGGCAGCGGAGGAAGGCGACCAGCATCAGGAAGCTCCAGGAGGCTGAAGGCGAGGTCCAACAGATACAGATCCGGGCCAACGAGCTTTCATCCACTCTCGATGCACAGTCTGAGCTGGTCTTACGATTGAAGGCCCAGCTGGCAAAGGCTGAGGAGCATATGGAGCAGACCTCTGGAAGGATGGCTGTCGTCCAGGCCGAGGTGGAAAGGGCCCGGGCCAGGGTTGACGGATTACGCCCCGCCGCTGCTGAAGAGGAGCGGGAGTTAAATCAGCGGCAACAGGCTCTGGACGTCGCAAGTCAACGGGTGGCGGAGCTGCAACGCTCTTTTGACGGAGTCAACCCGTCCATGGGGGAAGTCAACCCCCGAGTATTGTAGCGAACCCGAAGAAACTTTTATTAACACTTTTGTGCTTCAATTCTTCCTTTCTCCTTTGTTTTGAGTTCCGTAGCACGCACGATTTCCACTGTTGAGTTGTCTTGTTGCATCCCTGCAATGTTTGCGGGACGTTTGACGACAATTCCCTCAAACCAGTCCAGATTCCCGAAAGATGGGGAAGGCTTGATCGGAGGAGGAACTTCCGGGATAGCCGAATTACCGTTTATCCAACGTGCTCGTATGCACGATTGGGGCAACACCAGGGGCGCTGGAAATGAGGAGGAACAGGATTTTGTGATTCCTGGGGATGAACCCTAGGCGAAATGCCTGGGCGTCTCTACGTATCCCACGTGATGATGGGAATCAAGCCGCACGTAGTTCTAGAAACGCAGTTTAACGTCGTACTGGACGAGGAGCAGCCTAACCGTGTTGGTACACATCCGGCCAAAACTACTAAGCCCACGTGAGTCGTGCTCGGTGTGGGAAACAAGCAGTAGTGGCGGGAATTTCCCGACGCAGAGAGGGGCAGGTGAGGGCAAAGGGATGCTTGGTGACTACCGGCCCAATGACACTAACATGATCATTCAGCGCATCTAGATGCGCGAAGAGAAAGAGCCGAGTATGATGGAGTTCCACTTGGACATGAAGGAGTGGAAATGTGTGAATCATGACGCTCGAGATTCGGATCACGATGGTGACGGCGTGGCGATAGAGGACTACTGCTGACCATATTCGCAACACAGCATCCTATCGCGTTAGCCTGAAATGGGGACAAACAAATGAGGGTCGACCGTTGACCATGTTCGAAACACGGGACCATGTCACAAATGTTGTCGAATATCCGCAGGGACGTTGGCCCGAAACGATTGTAGGGCCCTTAGGTCCAGCATTCATGGAGAGCCCTTAAGCTTAGTATCCACGTCGTCTGAGGGTCCTTTTAGATGTGGAAGAGGATGAGGATCCAAATAAAGAGCTCACGAAGCTTGGTCATGGGATGAGGGGAATGTCCCTGTGAAAATCCCATGCTTCGGGCTTTTTGTCAAGACACATCTGAATACGTCAACGAAACGTATTAGAGAGAGGGAGCATATTTCTTTCCCTTGGGGAAATCTTAGTTTATGGTCATAGAATTCGGACCATGGATTGGAAAAAGGGATCAGGGGACGCATGACATCACTACCTGACATGAATGAGCCCGAGTCGAGGGACCGAACACCAGGGTTAGGCTGGACCTGCGGGGAAGTACCCGGGCGCTCCTACGTATCTCATAAGGATGAGAATCAATCCATACGTAGTTCTGGAAGGTGGCAGGGTAAGGTACCAGTGCCAGGGGAAAGGGGAAGTGCGGACGTGGCCCTTGCACTAAAAGAAGCGGAATTTGATGTATCTTGTTTGTTCTTTGAGGTGAATGGTTTTTTTTTTGTGAAGCGACAGGCCTAGGACTGTAGGTCGTGATGTCGCCACAAGAATCAAGCCGTGATGGGCGTTGACAAATGGCATGGCGCGTGGCCAGTACCCAACGTGATGTCCTCTACAGCGAGGTCACCACAATGCGGTGCCGTTTTTCGTCGTGCGGCCAGGACGATAATGTCACAGTTTAGGGTCGTATGATAGGACCAAGCATGCATTTTATCGTCATGCAGCGCAGACGTAGCAGAGACGATGCTAGGCGGGAAATGTGCGCAGTGTTTATAAAACACATTTGACAGAGACATGATCCCACATCAAATTGTACGCCATCCGGAGGTAAAACAGGGGAAGAGACTGGCTTCCTGAATGGGTTGTACCCAGAGACAGGGCATCTGGGCGGCCCTACGTGTCCCATGAGGATGGGAATTTGAACGTAGTCCCGAATGGGTCTTAGTTTATGGTCTTAGAGCTCGGACCATGGGAGTCCCGAAGGACGCCAGATTGCAGCTTTGTCCCCCTAGCATGCAAAGGTGCACTGAGGGATAGTGCCAAAAGTGTCCAGATTCCACCTGGACATGATGGGGTGGAAAATGACGTGAATAATGCAACCAACATTCAAGGACTGAGGGGGCTAGCGTGACGACAGAGGATTACTGCTGACCATGTTCACAACACAGCATCCTGTCGCATTAGCCTGAAATGAGGACTAACAAAACGAGCATCGACCGCTGACCATATTCGCAACGCGGGATTTTATCGATTTGTTGTCCGAAACCCTGGAGGGCGTTGGCCCGTATCGGTAGGAGAGCCCTTGGGCATTGTATCCAGGCCGTTCTTGGGGGTCCCTCCGGGTGTGAAAGATGATGGAAGTCCGAATAGAGGGGAACACGAAGCTTGACAAGTGGAAGGAACTTGACCAAGTTGAATCTGACACTCTTGGTCCTAGACCAGAGTACTCTCAACACATGGGTGAACCACTACAGGGAGCCAAGGGACTCAACCGTGAGGGTGATCGAGAGATGGCAGATTCCCAGGGGAAGGGGGAGCATGATGCCCACAACCTTGTATCATACCTACGCACCCCCCTGCTGGAGAGGGATGGACCAAGTGGCCTAGGTGACCGGGAAATCAGGAGATCTCCCCGAGGTGGGGCTGGACCCGAATCTTAGACATTCAGGTGGTCCTACGTATCCCATTAGGATGGGAATCAAGCCACACGTAGTTCTGAAAGGGTGCCTTTTAATCTCATGCAGGACAGGGGATAGGAGGACTGAACCTCAGAATGGGGGCGTGCGTGGTGCAGTTGTTGCGTACCCGACGTGAATGAGGACGTAGTCCCACACTGCGCCACGCAGTCCTGTGATCAGGGTCCTGAAGGCAGGATTAGAGGGGTAAATTTGCTGAACTCAAGCTGGGTTCGGAGACAAGGGGTCTTGAACGTAGTTCCAGATGAGGGTCTTAGTTTATGGTCTTAGAGCTCGGACCGTGGATGGTGACAACTCCCAAGTAAGCACAGAGGTCAACCCAATCCCTAAGCCCACGTGAGATAAACTCGGTGCGGGGAACAAGGGGGGATCCTCATTGCAATACTTGGGGCATCCATTAAAGGGGAGTCAACAGAGAGTTCCGAAGGACACCTTTGATGTAGCTTGTTCCTCAAACGCGCAGACGTGCACGGGGGAAAAAGTACCAAGAGTCCCGAAGTTCTACTTGGACACGATGAAGTGATGAAGGGTGTGAATTGTGTACCCGGAATTTGGGCTTAATGGGTTGGCGTGACGACAGAGGAAAACTGTTATCCATGAAGGAAACACAGCGTCTGTATCGCGTTAGCCTGAGGTGGGAGCAACAAACGAGCATCGACCGCTGACCATATTCGCAACGCGGGATTTTATCGATTTGTCGTCCGAAACCCTGGGGGGCGTTGGCCCGTATCGGTAGGAGAGCCCTTGGGCTTTGTATCCAGGCCGTTCTTGGGAGTCCCTCCGGGTGTGAAAGACGGTGAAAGCCCTGATGCGGGGATACGCAAAGCCTGGAAAGCGGGTGCGGACGTGTCCGAGTAAAGCTTGGCATTCCAGGTAATGAACCAGAGTACTCTTAATCACATTGGTGAACAGCCGAAAGAGGGATCGACCGAACAAACCAGCAGGGGGTGGGAGCATGGCGTGGTCATCACGAGACCGTCGTGAATGAGGACATAATCCCACACCGTACCATATGATCCCCTCATGGAGGAAGGATAGGCCAGGGGGCCAAGATGGGATGAGGATTCCCGAGGAATGGGGCTGGACCCGGATCTTGGACATCCAGGTGGTCCTACGTATCCCATCAGGATGGGAATCAAGCCATACGTAGTTCTTGCAATGCAGTTTAACGTCATGCGGGACTTAGGTGGGGAGTAATATACTCCTAAGCAAGGTGTATAGTATGGCGAAAAACTGACGTGAATGAGGACGTAGTCCTACACCATACCGTACAATCCTATAAGATAGGTCCTGGGCCGCGGCCTAGAAAGGCCGAGGGGCCTGACCGGTTTGTAGTTTAACGTCTTACATGAGGACGGGGGGCCAGGGGCCCAAGGAGGCCAAGGGGCCTGAGGCTGAGCCTCGTAAGGGGAGTTGTACGACATGGTACATGATCCCGACGTGAATGAGGACGTAGTCCCACACCACACCGTACACTCCAGGTGAGAAATAGGGGAGAAGGCTCAGGGGGCCCAAGATCAGGCATCAGTTAGGAAGGCCTGACTGGTTTGTAGTTTAACGTCTTACATGAGGACGGGGGGCCAGGGGCCCAAGGAGGCCAAGGGGCCTGAGGCTGGGCCTCGTAAGGGGAGTTGTACGGCGTGGTACATGATCCCGACGTGAATGAGGACGTAGTCCCACACCACACCGTACGCTCCGGGTGAGGAATCATGGGCTGTGGTCCCGATCACTAGCACCACCTGGGGGAAGTTTATCACCTCAGGATGGGGCAGAATGAATCACTGTTGACCATATTCGAAACACAGCGTTCCTATGGTGACCCGCATGGGGGCAACAAATGAGGGTCGACCGCTGACCAAATTCGCAACGCGGGACTTGTTTCAATTTGTTGCTTGAGAAACCCTCAGGGGCGTTGGCCCGTATCGGTAGGAGAGCCCTTGGGCTTTGTATCCAGGCCGTTCTTGGGGGCCCCTCCGGGTGTGAATCCATCCACGAAAGGGGCAAACACCTCCAGGGGGGAATGTGCAGCCGGGTCGAGGCTTGCTCGACGTGGGTCGGGGCAAAAATGTGCACCCTGCCGTGTCTTAACCCGAGGGGAAGATTTCGGCTTTTGGGCTGGGCCAACAGACGAAATGTCTGGGCGTTCCTACATATCTCATAAGGATGAGAATCAATCCATACGTAGTTCTTGAAGGCCATGCAGTTTAGCGTCATGCGGTAAGGACGTGGGAGGGTAGAAGAACGGAGCGGGCGCATGGTGCGACCTTTACAATCTTTGCGTGAGTGGGGTTGCATGAGCGGGGCCAAGAAGGCCGACGCCCTGCTACACAAAGATCCTCCAAGGAGACCATTCCCAGGGGGAATAGTGGAAGAGAGAAGCTTGGGGCTGGGCTCGAGACAAGGCGTCCGAGCGTTCCTACGTATCTCATAAGGATGAGAATCAAGCCGTACGTAGTTCTTGACATGCAGTTTAACGTCATGCGGGACGAGGGGCATCTCGTTCGGGGATGTGTGCGGCATGGTACATGATCCCAACGTGAGAACGTAGTCCTACACTGTACCGTACAATCCCGTAAGAGGGTAAGTCGGAGAGAAACGAGGGGGGCCTGGGGCCAGACCTCGGTGGAGACGGGGCCAGGGGCCCAAAGAGGCCGAGGGGCCTGAGGCTGAGCCTCGGTCAGGAAGAACTGACTGACTTGCAGTTTAACGTCTTGCAGTGAGGACGGAGATACAGTTTTAGGTCATGTGGGACCAAGTCGCAGTTTAGGGTCGTGCAGGACCAATGCAGTTTAATGTCATGCAGGACCCTCTCGCAGTTTAGGGTCATGCAGGACCAATGCAGTTTAATGTCATGAAGGACCCTCTCGCAGTTTAGGGTCATGCAGGACCAATGCAGTTTAATGTCATGCAGGACCCTCTCGCAGTTTAGGGTCATGCAGGACCAGTTTTGCCCTAGGCGAAGTATCGCTTGAGGAATCTGGCATTGGTGGGAGGGGTTACACGCTCTCCATCTGTGGTCACCAAGGAGTAAGCTCTATTGGGGTAAACCTTATGGATGATATAAGGCCCTTCCCATTTGGGTTCTAACTTGGGCGGTTTCCTTCCGGGAATCATTGGCGCTCGCAGGGCCAGTACCAGGTCACCCTATAGAAAGGAGCGGAGATGAACCTTCTTGTCAAAAGCTCTTGCCATCTTGTCCTGATGCCTTTCCAGATTGTGCAGGGCACGAAGCCGGTTCTCGTCCAGTGCCTCTAACTCAGCTAGACGGATCTCGGCTACCTCATCTGATGTCTGGTGATCATAAACTGCAGTGCGTAGCGACGGCAGCTGGATCTCAATGGGTAGGACGGCCTCAGCTCCATACACCAGGGAATATGGGGTCACCTGGGTAGAGTTGCGAGTCGTCGTCCGGTAAGCCCAGAGGGCGTTGGGGAGTTTATCCGGCCAACTCTTCTTGTTCTGACCAACCATCTTCTGCAGAATGTTAGAGAGGGTCTTGTTGAACGCCTCGATCTGTCCATTTGCCTGTGCGTGGTAGCGGGAGGTATGGTTTGACCGGATGTCGTACTTAGCGTACAATTTCTTCAATTCAGCTGCTCGGAAGTTGGTGCCGTTGTCAGTGAGGACGGCGTGAGGGACCCCAAACCGGTGGATGATGTTGGAGCTCACAAAGTCAACGACGGAACGGGCCTTGACCTCTTTGAGCGGAACTGCTTCTGCCCACTTGGAGAAGAAATTTGTAGCAGTCAGGATGAACCTACACTGGCGGGCTGTTGCCGGCGGGTACGGTCCCACTACATCAAGTCCCCATACCGCAAATGGCCAAGAGTACTTGGTGGGGTGGAGGGGTTCTGGCGGCCGATGCAAGAAGTTGGCGTGCACTTGGCACGCGTGGCATCTCTTGGCGTATCCAATACAATCGTGGATCATGGAGGGCCAGAAGTACCCTAGCCTCCGGATTTGATGGGACAGCTTCGGCCCAGCTTGATGGGCGCCACAGGAACCGGCGTGAACCTCTTGCATAACTTGAGGTATCTCTGCTCCTTGGATGCAACGGAGGAGGACACCATCAAAACTCCGTTTATAGAGGGTCTGCTCAAGACTGGGGCCGCTCTGGAGGGTAAATTGAAGTGCGCGGCGTCGGATTCGCTCGCGCTCGGCCCGGTTGTCCGGGAGCTGGCCATTTTGGAGATAATCGACAAAAGGTGCTCTCCAATCGGGGGTCGTTTCAACCACTGCGTCTGACGAACCCGGGACTCCTGATACGGAGGGTCCGGCGGTGAGATGACTTACCCGTAGGTTATCACGGTCCTCTTGGGTGACGGGAGCAATGACTCTACGGTGGGCCACGTGTATGACCAGATCATCTTGCTCGGGTTCTGCGAGCGATGCGGCTAAGCCAGCTAGGGCGTCCGCTTGGCCGTTCTGCGACCGCGGGACATGGGTAACCTCTGGCCGAGGAGAGAACTGGGCCATTAGGAGGAGGGTGTACTCCAGCAACGGTGCAAGCTCTGGCTTCCTGACGACGTAGTCGCCATTAACCTGTTTGATCACCAGCTCAGAATCTCCCTTCACATGTAGATGGGGTACATGGATCTCAAGGGCCAACTCGAGGCCGGTGATGAGAGCTTGGTACTCTGCCTCGTTGTTCGTACAACCTTCTGACAACAGGAAGGAGTACGGCAGGACGGCTTGCGTTGGGGTAATGAAAACAATACCCAGACCCACTCTGTTGAGCTTGGGGTCATTGAGCCTTCTACCAGTGGGGCTCCGGGAGGCGCCGTCGAAATGCATTTGCCAACACGGGACAGCGTGATCGACCGAGAGGATCGTCTCATCGGGAAAATCCAGGTCCAGGGATTGATCCGCGGAGGTTGGATGGGCAGCTAAAAAGTCTGTCAATGCCTGTCCCTTGACGGCCTTTTGAGGCACAAACCTGATGTCAAACTGCTGTAGAATCACCGCCCACCGTGCTAGCCGGCCGGTCAGCATGGGGCGGTTCAGGATGTACTTCAGCGGATCCACCCGAGAGATCAATTGCACCTCGTGGTGTTGCAGATAGTGTTGCAACTTCTGTACGGCGAAGATGAGCGCAAGGCAGCTCTTTTCGATAAGGGAATATCTGACTTCCGTATCGAGAAGCATGCGACTGAGATAGTAGAGACTGTTCTCAGTGCACTCGTTATTCTTCTGGGCGAGCAGCGCGCCGAGGGATCTCTCCAGGGCGGTCACATAAAGGACCAGCGGCTTTCCAGAGACGGGTGGCATCAAGACCGGAGGTTGGAGCAGGTACTGCTTGATTTCCTCGAAGGCGATCCGACACTCCTCATCCCATTCGTAGGCAGCGCCTTTCTTCATGAGCCGAGAAAAGGGCTTACACTTGCCGGCCAGGTTCGCAATGAATCGGCGTATATAGGCTAAGTGGCCTTGCAAGCCTCGAAGCTCCCGAATGTTGCTCGGGGGAGGCATTTGGCTGATGGCCTTGATCTTCTCCGGGTCGATCTCGATACCTCGGTATCTGACAACAAAGCCCAGAAACTTCCCGGAGGTGACCCCGAAGGCACACTTCAGTGGGTTCATCTTCAGGTGACGGGAACGGAGGAAACCGAACACTTTCTCAAGGTCTTTGAGATGGTCCTGGCACTGATATGATTTGACTACAAGGTCATCCACGTAGCATTCCACCAATGTCCCGAGGATCGGTTTGAATATGCGATGCATAGCCCTCTAATAAGTGGCACCTGCATTTTTCAAACCGAATGGCATTACCCGGTAGCAAAAGGTGCCCTGGGGAGCCCTGAAGGCAGTGGACTCCTCATCTTCGGGGGCCATCCGGATCTGGTTATACCCGGAATACCCATCCATGAAAGAGAGGGCTTGGAACCCGGCCGTGGCGTCAATCAACAGCTCTGTCACCGGGAGTGGGAAGTCATCCTTTGGGCAGTGGCGATTGAGATCGCGGAAGTCGATACAGACTCTAATCTGCCCGTTCTTCTTCCTGACTGGCACAATGTTGGCGAGCCATTTGGGGTACTGGACCTCTTTGACGAAGTTGGCCTTGATTAGCTTATCAACTTCGGCCTCAACCATAGCGCCATGGGAAGGGTGCATTTTCCTGGGTGGCTGCTTAAACCCACGATGTTTTACCGGGAGGCCCAGGCGGTGGACAGCCACTTGGGGATCCAGCCCTGGCATCTCATCGTAACTCCAGGCAAACACATCGCGGTGCTGTTTGAGGAAGTCTACATACTGCTGCCGCTCTTCGAGGGACATGGCCGCACTGATCAATGTGGGTCTTGGATTTGCCTCGCTGCCAAGGTTCACCTGCACCAGCTCATCAACCGTGGTAGAGACGCCTTCTTCAAAGGCTGGGGGAGCATCCTCCAAGTCTTCCTCCCCAGCTGTGGGGGGATTTCCCGTGACGGAAGGTACTTTCGGGCTCTCAAGACCCGAGGGGCAGCTGGTGCCGGCTTGGGCAGCAGCGGTCATCACATCAGGAGACTCACTCGTCGTGGAGACCATAGCAATGAATGCATTTGACCCTATCCCATCCGGCCTTCGGCCTAAGGGGCCACGCTTGACGATATCAAAGCAGTGGTGACGTGTCGGCCAGAGTCGGTTGATTCCATCCCGGCGAAATAGACACGTATGGCGCACCGCCGTTGTCATGAGCCTGACATCCCGGTACCGTACAGGGGTAGGAGATTCCGGGATGACCCGAGCCTGGTTGTTGTAGGAGTACGAGGTGATTTTCCGCCGTCGCTTGGACGCGGGAACATGCCTTCCTTGCGTACCCGAAACAACGAAACATTGTCCCATGTCGGGGGTCGTGGCCTCCAACCGGTGGATCGGGAGGATGTAGGCGTCGTTCATGCTTGCCCAGGGATCACTTGTGATCGGGGCGGGCTCATCCTCGCTGACCAGGATCTGCTTGTCCTTACTTTTGTAATAACCCGCATCCAGATAGCGGGCCTCACAAGAAGCGAAAGGGGACGCGTCTCCTTGGAGCACGCCTACTCGACCGTTGAGCGAGTATTTAAGGCACTGATGATACGACGAGGGAACCGTTGCATGCAGATGGAGCCATGGCCTGCCCATCAATGCGTTGTAGGCGGTGTCCTGAGAAACAACCATGAATTCGGTGCTGGCAATTAAGCCACCGAACTGGGTCTTCAGACGGATCTTGCCGACCGGGGTTTGCTCTGTCCTGTCGTACCCCTGAATCCTGAGGTCAGAGGGAGTCAAATCACCTTCGGACAAACCCAGCTTTCGCAGCATCCGGGTCGGAATTAGATTGATTCCAGAACCCGTGTCAACGAGGCAGCGACGGACTTCCACACCGTTAAAGTGGCCAGTGATATACAGTGGGCGAATGTGCCCCTGTATAGGAGGGTCTTCATCTTCACCAGAGAACGAGATAACCGCCTGACATTCGGCGTTTTCAATCGTCTCGGTATGGAAGGCCTCCGCGGCTGCCACTTCCGTCTCGAACTGGAGGGGGCTCCTTAGGGCCTCGGCAAGTGCCTCGCGCATCTCGGACGACAAGCGCAGGGCCTCAAGGATGGAAAGCCTCGCCGGAATGCCGGCTAAGTGCTTTAGGACATCATACTTGCGTGCCAAACGCGAACCTCTGCTTACAGGGGGTTATTCGGCATTTGGAGGCATAGCGGGTCCTGCTGGTTGAACTGGCGGTCGGCTAGCACTGGGTACATCCTGCTGCCTGCTAGTAGAAGCCTGGGGAGTAGTCGCCGGGCTAAGGTCGAACAGCGGGGGCTGGCCCGTCGCCGGGCGAGACTGGCTGTGATACGAACGAGGCGGCTCTCCCTGATCCAGCAACACGAACGGCGGTGGAGGTAGAGCCAAGGGCGCTGGATGGGTCTGCGCGTGCTGAGATCTGCGCTGAGCCTGCTGCCTGGTCTCGGTAGCGTGCACGGCTTGGTCACAAATGCCTGCTGACGTACCTCGGTGACCGGCGCGATTGCGATTCCGCTGACGTTGACGTCGGCTGGAAACATTGGGGCGGTCTTCCTGGGGTTCCCCTTCGTCGGGGGTCATATAGGCCTTTACCAGCTCCACGGTGTTAACCGAAGCGTACCCTTGACTGTCACTCGAAGAGTCATCCACCGCTGGGCGGATTCTGGGGGGAATGCCCATTTCAGGAGGCATAAAGTCGCCGAGAGTGCGGGATGACGACGGCACTGGCGGTGCATGCTGCTTCTTCTTGCGTCGCCGCTGCTTGCCTTTTTGGGCAGAGGTCGACTGTGAAGACGATGCTGAGGCGCCAACTACTTCTTCTGAAGGTTACGACTGCTTCAGGCGTGCCCGGATGATACCCTGGGCACGGACGACAGTTTTTCGAGCCATCCAGTTGTCGTATTTCTGGGACCCACGGCTAGGGACCTGCTGCCACTCACCCTCGCTGTCACTGCCGATTTCCGATCCCGCGAAGATGCCTGCCACCTGCGCTGGCGCTGGGCCCAACTTGACTATGTTGTTGTTGACCTGGTCCTGAAGCCAGTCTTTAAACACATAGCATCGCTTGAGGGTGTGCCCCAGGATCCGATGATAAGGGCAGTAGTTGGGGTGATCAGTGAGATGCGCCTCTGCCGGCCTCCTGCACTCAGGCAGACGCACAATCCCTTGCTCTAGAGCACTTCGGAAGTAACCAGGGACCTGATTTTCGTTAAACGAATAGGTATGGTACTTTCTTTCCGGGTAAGGAGCCCTGGGGGCCTGATCCTGTCGAGGGACCGGAGGGGCCTGCCGAGGGGGCGGCGCCTGGTTGTCTCGCCTAGGTGGCGGTGGCGCGTTGCGCGGGGGAACCAGTCGGTTCTGAGGCGGTCGCTGCTGGGCAGGAGCCTGTGCTTGAGGTGGAGGACCTCTGCGGGGTTGCGGGGGTGGTACCGCCGGTAGCAATTCCAGCTGCCTCGGGGCTTCTATTTGAGCCACTGCGGCGGGTTCAGCCCTGGAGGCCCTCCTGGCTGGGATCATAGGGGGCAGCAAACGTGCCTGACTAGCCTGTTGCAGGGCCTCCTCGAGGCGCTGGGCCTTATCCGAGAAGTCTCTGAACCCCCCAGGGTAGTTCTGGGTAATCAAGGAGGGTACCAGCTCTGTCTTTACGTTCCCCACACACATCGTCAGTAATTGCTCCTGAGTCAGCGGCATATCGAGAGAATACGTAAGTCCTTTCCACCGGGCGATGAAGTCTGCAACCCGCTCATCAGGCCTCTGTTTGCACTTAAAGAGGTCCGTGATGCTGGTCTTCCGCGTGGTGGAGCTGAACTGGTACAAGAACTGCCGGCGAAGATCTTCCCAACCGGTCACTGATCCGATGGGGAGCTGGCTGTACCAGACGAATGCCGGACCTTCCAACGTCTGTACAAAACATCGGAGCTTAGCGGCTTCTTGCTGAGCCAGGGTCCCCAACATGGGGCCACACCTGGAAGAGAAATGAGCCAAGTGCTGGGGTGGGTCCCCTGTCCCGTTAAAAGGCGAGAAAGTGGGGTTCCCAAAACCCGGAGGCGCGGGCATATCATCCACCCACGCGGGATAAGGCTTGCCATCGGGTGGGACCGCCACCTGCCGTGTCTCCAACGCCTCGAGGCGGGCTGTGAGTGCCGCAATAAGGTCCTCCGGGTGGGGGTCCCTGTCTTGACGGGGATCCCTAACCACAAGCGCATTGTCAGGTTCTTCGACACAGTAGACGGCTTCTGCTGCTCGCGGGTTGACTGGTTGGACGACCTGTTGGGCGACCGGGGGAACCCGGGTTGGGTTCTTCAGATTGCCCCGTCGCTCAGGGGGGTTTGGCGAGACGTATCGCGCCCTCTTGTCGTATGTTCCGGCTTCCGCCCTGTCCGCGGCAGTGACATGATCAGGGTTGCCCGGAGGCATCTCACCGGGGGGAAATTGTTCCTGCCCCTGCTGTCCCGGCCTGGGATTACCGTAGTTGGGTCGTCGCTCTGCGGCGCGTTCAGCCAAGAGTTCGTCGACCAGCCTCTTTTGCTCAGCAAGCTGCTGGCGCAACGTGGCCTTCTCAGGGTCTTCGTCCGTTTTCTGCACGGAGGCGGATGGATCGGAGTGCCTGACTATCCCGACATGCTCCTTACCCTTGCCAGTGCTTCGACCGAGTGCCAGTGACTCGGTGGGTACAGGGAGGCCTAGCAGGTTCCTTTGATGACGGGTGACTCTCCCTGATGGGTCGAGTAGTGGCGGTACGCACTCGGATGGTAAGTCCCCATCAAGGAACTCAAGCTCATCTTCCTTATCCACAACGTCGGCCATGTGGACTGTGACCCCTCTTGAGGGCATATCCTCAATGTCGCATAGCGAATCAGGCTGTCGTAGGATAGGGTCGAAGAGGAGAGCGGCATAGCATCCCCAACCACGGACTTTCACATGGGGGGTGGCTTCCCTGACAATCTTGCGGAGTGCCTTGAAACTCTGAACGCATCTTCGTTGGAGGGCACCCTGATGACCGGGCGACTCGAGGTGCTGGGCCACAAGGAGCACCGCTGCATCAATCAGGCGGCACTGTTTGCCAATCTCCTCGAAGTGCTCCCGACTCCTGGGGTACACTACCCGTTCCCAACGGAGGCGGAAGTGTGTCGCCCACAGGGTCCGACAGAAGCATCCCACTTCTTCAGGGGTAAGCGACTCGGGTACGCGAAAATTTAGCGTCGCCGTGGGCCAGAACTTCTCTGGGAAGTAGTCCGCTGCAAGAATACTCCAGAAGCTCCTGGGTTCGTCCTCGGGGTTCGGCCCTACATTTCCCCACTCATCAACCGGGGGTGGCTGAGGGACCGGTAGCGGTACCGAGGCGGACCTCTGGGATAGCAAACTCGGCGGTGGAGAATACGGCGAGCGAGCAGACTGGCCACCGTACTCTGGGCCCTCCTCTGAAGGGCGAGGTGACCTGACCACAATGTCATGATAGGACGGGCTAACAGCCACTGCTTCGGGTACGGGAATCGCCGTTACCGGTGTCCGGTCATGTCGTGGCTCTACCACCGTTGACCCCCAAAACAGCTCCTCGGGATCCCGGGTAGAGGAAGAGGGCGCTTCGGGCGACGGTGGCGGTGACTGCGCGGTCGAAACCTGCGGAACTCCCAGGATTTCTTCTTCCTGGATGTACCTGCGGAGAGAGACGGGAATCCGGTGGACCTCAAATTCGGGGAGAACGAGGCTGACGCGTCTGGTTCCTGCCCCAGTCCTTGATACGGAGGAGCTGGGAGAAGGTTCCATCGCTGAATCGCATTCCGCTTCCGAATCGGAGAAGCGGGCAGGTTTGATCCCCACCTGGGCCTTCCCAGGATTCTTCTTGTGGCGGCGACGACCCGCTCTTCTGCCCCTGGGTGGCTCTTCGGGACAGGGTTGACCCCTATCAGGCAGCCCTGGGGCGGCGCTAGCGCCGTGGAGAAGAGGGCCCCCACTTGAGACAGCCGAGGTGCGAGGGGCACCAGGGCAAATATCAAAGGGTACATGGGGAGGACCTCCATGAACAGTACCCATGTGGGCGGGGCCTCTGTTGGAACCGGCAGGAGCATGGGGAAGGCCTCCATGGTCGGTGCGAGTGGAGCGAGGCTGACCTTCACTCCTTGAGTTGCTGGGGCAAGAAGGATCTTCGCCAGTCGCAGAGAGGACGTAGGGGGGGGCCCCACGTCGAAGGACCGGATGGACGGTGCCTTCAGACGGATGGGCTTCATACCCTGTACAGCGGGCGCGGGAAGTATTTCCGCGCTGAGCATCACTGCCCCGGGGCAGGTCTTCCTGCAGGATGGGGGCAGCATGAGGCATGCCTCCATGACGAACCTCGGAGCGGGGAAGGCCCACGCTCTGTGGAGTAGTGGTACGGGGAGGACCTCCGTACGGGGTGGCATCACCGCGGGTTAGCTCGCGACGATCATCACTGTGGCCTGCAACCCGGAGCGTCAACCCGGCCTGCCCATGGGGCGGCTGGGGTCTCAATCTTGGTTGAGCGAAGGGGTGCCCCTGCTCAATGTAGGCGGGGGCTTCATAATGTACGTCGGCGGTGGCTCGGGCCACCATAGCTGTCGATGTGGACGCGGCTAGGCGAGCGTCCTCAGCCCGGGCCCGGCGCTGACGTCGGGTCAGGCGGGCCGGTGCAGGTGGTGCAGGGACATAGTCTGCCTGTTCTTCCTGCGGGGCCGGACGGCGGCGCTGACGTGTCCGGACGGGAGCTCTCGCCTGGGGGCCCTGGGTCGGGGCCCTGAGCGGGCTGAGCCGGACAACACCTGCCTCTTCAGCGTAAGGCGAAGAGTCGTCAAGGCGTTCCGGGGATAGGCTCCCGAAGCGATTGAATGTCTGGGTGGGGATCGGAGGCTCCCTGCGCGGCCTGTTGGGGCGGCGTTGACGGCGGGGCCCGGAAGCCTCCAGGTCCAAACGGGCCATATCCCTGGTCGGGATGACCCCTTGTTCCACATACCTGCGCACGAGGCTGTTGATCACCCTTCGTTGGATGACCTCTGATGGGGAAAGGGGACGTGGACGTCCCGCATCTCGTGACGTGGCAGCCGTCGTGGCGGTAATGGCGCCATGTGGAGTGGCCGTAGCGGTGTTGCCCCTGCCCCTGCGCGGGCGAGGAGCGGATGGTGACCGCATCTCTGCAATAGCAACCTGGTTCCTGACAAACGAAGGGATCAACTCATCAGTACTGAGGGGAAAAGGATTGACAGCCAGTGCCCCAGCATTCTTCCATCCCCATGTCTGTGAGAAGGATCCACGCCAACATGCTGCAGAGCGGAGCGCCCCACGTTCTACTACCCCGACTTCTGGTGAGTTCCACGACAGGCCCGCCATTTACTTGGCGGGACCAGGCAACGGATATCTGAATCCGGTGACACGTCAATCTACTGGTGTCTCGAACGCTACTAATCTCCATGCTGAGGAGAAGAGATTCACGTCGGGTTCACCATTTCTGTTTCCGACGCTTTCGCCGGGGCGCGCGCGCATCCGTCCGCGGAGGAGGGGGACGCGCGGCTTTGTTGCCCCGCATTCCCGCTTTCCAAAGGCGGGCGGCATTCGCTCCTTATTCAGGGACGTCTGCTCCTTGATCGAAACGGGATGATGGGATGTCGGTTCTTCCTCCTGTGGATTCCTCCTCAGAACTCTTCACCTAGTCCGGGTCTCCCTTATAGATTTAATACGTAGTTCGTGAAACTCTTCCCAGTGCCATGTTTCCATGGACGCCGGTTAATTACGCTGCTTCTGTCGGGACATTCCAAAGGGTCCAGTCAGGGCAGCAACCTTCGGTCAGGGGAGTAATCACGTTTGAGGCATCAGTAGCGTGTCTGGATGCTGGGGTACCTGGCATGTCTGTCTGTTTTCCTTGATCACAAGGCTTCTCGAGGGCGTGGAAACCCGAGGCATCCCACATCGAGCGCGGGGGGTTACATGTCATAGACACGTACCTGAGGTTTTCCTCAGCTTCCCGTGTTCAACACAGGGTATGTTTGCAAGATTAACATCTAGCAAAGATGGTTACACCAAAGGCGTTCCATCTGAGGTTTTCCTCAGGCGTCTCATGTTTACCACGAGGTAGGTCGCGAGTTTAACGTCTCGCGGAGACGGTTGAGAATGGAATGGGACCATCGCAGGGGTGGTGACGACGAAGTTGGGCTTGAGCCTTGAAGGGGCTTCCTACGTATCCCCGTGGCAGGGAATCAAAGTCCGCGTAGTTCGGGATGGTGCCGGTAAACCGACGTGATGGTGGACCTTGGTCCGATGGGCATCGTCAGCGTACCTACATGAGGATGGACCTTGGTCCGGTGGGAGTCGGGCTTGAACCTCTGGGAGGATTTCTACGTACCATGCCTTGACATGGATCAAAGTCCTCGTAGTTCAAATGATACAGTTTAGCGTCATGCGGGACGGTAATGAACCCTGACGTGAATAAACGACGGGTGGTGGGTGTCGGTGAGCCGACGTAAGTGAGGGACCTTGATCCACTATTGGTGGGCTTGAACCTCATAGAGGCTTCCTACGTACCATGCCTTAACATGGATCAAAGACCACGTAGTTCAGGTGGGAATGGGTCACAACGGCTTACCGCTGGACTGGAATGTAGTATAACGTCGTGCTGGACGTAGGTAGAACACGACGTGAATTGGGTGATGAGTGGGCTTGAACCTCATGGAGGCTTCCTACGTACCATGCCTTGACATGGATCAAAGACTTCGTAGTTCAAATGGTGGGTCGCAATGGCTTACCACTGGACCGGGGTGCAGTTTAACGTCGTGCTGGACGGGGTGAAACCCGACGTGAAAGACGGGTGGGCTTGAACCTCATGGAGGCTTCCTACGTACCATGCCTTAACATGGATCAAAGACCTCGTAGTTCAGATGGGGAGTAGACCTTGGTCCACTAATGGTGGTCTTGAACCTCATGGAGGCTTCCTACGTACCATGCCTTGACATGGATCAAAGACCTCGTAGTTCAGAGGGGGAGTAGACCTTGGTCCACTAATGGTGGGCTTGAACCTCATGGAGGCTTCCTACGTACCATGCCTTGACATGGATCAAAGACCTCGTAGTTCAGAGGGGGAGTAGACCTTGGTCCACTAATGGTGGGCTTGAACCTCATGGAGGCTTCCTACGTACCATGCCTTGACATGGATCAAAGACCTCGTAGTTCAGATGGGGAGTAGACCTTGGTCCACTAATGGTGGGCTTGAACCTCATGGAGGCTTCCTACGTACCATGCCTTGACATGGATCAAAGACCTCGTAGTTCAGAGGGGGAGTAGACCTTGGTCCACTAATGGTGGGCTTGAACCTCATGGAGGCTTCCTACGTACCATGCCTTGACATGGATCAAAGACCTCGTAGTTCAGAGGGGGAGTAGACCTTGGTCCACTAATGGTGGGCTTGAACCTCATGGAGGCTTCCTACGTACCATGCCTTGACATGGATCAAAGACCTCGTAGTTCAGATGGGGAGTTTGTCGGTAAACCGACGTGAAAGCAGACCTTGGTCCGCTGATGGTTTGTCAGGGTCGGTGCTCACTCTAAGCCCACGTGAGTCATGCTCGGTGTGAGAAACAAGAGGTTGCAAGGACCTGACGATCACGTCGCGAAGGGTGCGTCCGTGGGAAGCGAAGAGGGGCTTACGCGTTGAGCGGCCCATGGTGTTGGGACTTACTCCAGGATGGAGGCCCATGGCGCGACAAAGCGCGGGAAAGATGGACCTTGGTCCGACAATGGGAGGTGCCTCGTTCCCTATCACGTCCTCCACTGACCTTGGTAGTGGGGAAGTACCGAGATGCACGGGTGCAATCATCCGTACCAAAGGTTAGGGATTTACGCTCTGAGGCGACCCTTCCCCTGCGAACATACACCACTCCGACAAGGAGGATCTCATTCCATGTGCGGAAGAGTTCCATTCCCGTGGAGACGAGCGGTGTAATGAATGCTCGAGCTGGGGGGGACCCTTCGTGAGGGAGACGAGGTTGGGTCACAGTTTAACGTCATGTGTTGAGGACGCGGTGCTTGGCAGTTTAACGTCCTGCAGCTCGGACGAGGTGGGTTCACTCCACACCCCTAGGGCTTACATAACGGGTACCCTCTGGTCCTTGGGGAAGGGAAGGTACCAGTAAGGCCATGGTAGAGGGGGGTCGAGGGAGGAGCCATCGAGGGGTCCACATTAGCGTGGCTATGCGAAGAAGCAATAGCCGTTAGCGTGCCTATGCGAAGGAGCATTGGGCGAAGCAACGCTACGGGAGGTGTTGTCCATGGGACTTTGAAATCACATCGTGCAAACCTGGAGGGTCGCACGGAAGGAGGAATCGCTAAGCAGAGGAGTGTGCTTTGCGAAGTGGGGTGCCTTGGCCTTAGCATGGGGCGTAGGTGGGAGTGGGTGGTGCTTCGCGAAGTGGAACAGTGTTCGCGGAGCACTGCCTCGCGAAGAAGGAGTGGTTCGCGAAGCAGGGTCCTGCCAAGCAATGTGCTTCGCGATGCATAGTTATCCTGCCTTGGCATAGGGATTACTAGCATGGGTTGGGTGTTTCGCGAAGTGGAACAGTGTTCGCGGAGCACTGCCTCGCGAAGAAGGAGTGGTTCGCGAAGCAGGGTCCTGCCAAGCAATGTGCTTCGCGATGCATAGTTATCCTGCCTTGGCATAGGGATTACTAGCATGGGTTGGGTGTTTCGCGAAGCGTGAGTGCTCCGCGGCTGCCCGGGTTCCCTTGGGAATCCCCTTCCTTTGCGAACGCCCTTGGGCTTCGCGAAGGGCATCCCTCTCGGAAGAGGGGCTCAGGACGAAACAAATCAGAGTCGTCTCGCGAAGTAGGAATACCTCGCGGAGCTCATGATTCCCGGGGCAAAGCTTGCTTCGCGATTCGGGAGAGGAGAGGCCGAAAGGTCGGATTGTCCGTCTTCCGGGACTCAGGGGGAGTCGAGTATTTATAGGGAAGGGGCGCCGCGATGCAGGGCTCGCGCGCCGCCTTCTGGGCTTCGCGGCGGCTCGCGAACGTCAAACCGGTTCGCGGAGGATTACCGCCTCCGGAGCTTCGCGGGGGCTCGCGAACGTCAAAAGGATTCGCGGAGGATTACCGCCTCCGGAGCTTCGCGGCGGCTCGCGAACGTCAAAAGGATTCGCGGAGGATTACCGCCTCCGGAGCTTCGCGGGGCCGCTCAGGTCGGGACGCTTCGCGGCGGGGCTCCGCGGACGGGCTCCGCGGTTGTGCTTCGCGGCTGTGCTTCACGAGGCAGCGCGCCGGCTGTCTTTTTCGTTCCTTCCTCTCGGGCCGGATTTTTGGCGCCAACAGTCTACATGACATATATTTATGTTTTAATGGATTTTGGTTGCTTCCCTAATTTTATATTGGGTTTTTTACTTAATTAGATTAAATTTTTTATTTTTTTAGTGTCGTGTGATATGTATTTTCCTTAAAATGATGTTGATAATGTGTTACAGACCTTCCATAAGTGGTTGGTCATGGTTCAGTAGAACATATTTTGTTTGGGACTTATATGGATGGATGGTGGATGTTTGAGCCAAGAATGAATTCTATGGGATTAGGTAGTGATTTTTTAGACTATGATATAAAAGGGAGAGACTCTATATTGAGGTAGGTGATCCCTATGCATTTCCCTATGGTTTGTGAGGTTTTAATTAAGCTCTTAATATGACATGTGATATGTGGTATTTTCATGATGGATATTGACCTCCATTAATCAAATAAATTTTATTATTTAAATTTTAAATGAATTTTTTTAAATTTTAAAAAAAAACTATGGGTGTTATGACTTATTTAACAGGGACTTTGTTGGGCCCTTGAGCACCAACTAGACATCCTGCCCACCGATGGTTGGAAATATAATTATAACTGTGTACCCTATGAAACCTGAACCCCATTAGATTTAATTAATAAATAATTATGTGATGTAGTAGACTAGATATGATCTCATATACCCCTTGAGTATGGATTAGTTATATATTGGGATAATTGTCCCTAGTTGTCCTTACGGAGTTGTGATATTCCCTAGAGCATTCGAGTTAGATGAGATGAGCATGAGATGAATGAACAAAGACATCCTAGATAGGTTCCTTAGGATTTTACTTGGGTTAGAAGTGATGAAATACTAGGTATGGCTAGCCTTTATGTCACCTTATACCCAAGTATTAGACCTAGTGAGACTTGGGAGGCCAGAGCAGTTGGATAGAGTTGGACTGAAACTGAGTGATGTTTACCCCATAAGTGGTAGGATTTGGCCTAATGAAAAGTGTTGGATAGTGATTAGATGATTATATAGGGATTATTTAGATATATATTAAGATATGGGAAATTATTTAATATTTAAACTCATAATTAATGATATTGGTTGATTGTGCCATTATTTATTGGGGTACCTTGGACTTAGTTCCTTGGATTCAGTGTTCCTATTATTACGAAAAGTTGGGGGAACTAGGATTATACCATTGGATCCATTGTTCTCGTTATTTATATAGTTGGGGGACTTGATTGTGTTTCCTTGGATCTGGATTTTCCAATTATTATTTATATATTTTTTGGGTACTTTGGATGTGTTTCCTTGGATATGACATTTCCCATTATTATTTATCCATTTTTGGGTACCTTGATTGTGTTTCTTTGGATCCAGTGTTTCCCTTTATTTATAAACTATTGAGGTACCTTGGATGTTATTTCCTTGGATATAGTATATATATTATTTTTTGGGGGACCTTGGATTTTTTTCCTTAGATCCAGTGTGTCAGTTATTCATATACTATTGGGTAACCTTCGATATAGTTTCTTGAATATAGTATGCCCATTATTTGTTTAGAGGACCTTGGATGTTTTTCCTTGGATCTGGTGTTCTTGTTATCCATATACTATTGTGGACCTTGGACATAGTTCCTTGGATATAGTATTCCAATTATTTATTAGGGGATCTTGGACTTATCTCCATGGGTCTGGTGTGATCATATACTTATATACGTAATTATAATGTTATGGGAAAATACATATGAAACTAGTTAAAGTAGGTATGGTTGACCCCATGGATCGTGATGGACTCTGACAATTGATGATGGTATTTATTTATGCTTCCATAGCTACTTAATTTTTTTTGATTATGTCACATTCACATATAACTACATTTTTTATTTATGTACAGGAATGTGTTTGGTGGTTCCTTACTATGTTCTATAGTCATACCCTTATTAGGTGGCCATTACACTATGGTACCCAATAAACTTTCACTATTCACATGTTCGGGTTGGGTAGGGGCTCAAGATTTGATTGATCAAATAGGATAGCTTGAATGGGATTAGAGATTGAGATGATGTGAGGCACAAGTATTTAATAGATCCTCAGTGTATTTTATTTATTTCTTTTTTCTTGTAAATATTTATGATTATCCTGGTGGATGATCAATTAATTTTTTACCTATATGACTATATCCATTTATTAATTAAGTATTTTGTTTATTTATTTCGTCCACATACTATAATGTTTATTTATTATTTTTGGATGATATTTTGATATTTATATTAATTTTTCTACTCTAATATGAGCAATAGTCTCCCCACTGTCACATCTTAGACCTTTGTTGATAGTCGGAAGTATCTAGTGTATAGGGAGGCATGCCCAAGGTTATATAATTACCTAATTTGGTCACTACTTGTAGTGAATATACATAGGGGTGTTATAACATTTTTAATATATTTATGTCGAAGTAAAATATTTCCTTTCAGTTTTTGAGAAATTTGAAAACAAAGGAAAATTTTAAGTTCTCCCATCATGATCATTTCAAACTCATTTTTCATAAATTCAAAAAATCTATTAGAAAAGGATTTTTGAGTTGAACCAGAAATAATGAAATCAATATAAATTGGAACAATGATGGTGTCTTTAAAAAAATTCTTTATAAAAAGGGTTGGTTCATCACTACTTTTAAGAAAATTATTTTAAATTAAATATCTAGTAATTCTATTATAACAAGATCTTGGGGCTTATTTAATCCCATGGAGTACTTTAGTAAGTTTAAATAAATTTTTTGAAAATTTAGTGTCTTTAAAACCCTGAGGTTGTTCAACATAAACTTCCTATTTATCATATCCATTAAGAAAATCACTTTTAATGTCTATTTAAAATAAATTAAAATTCAGATATGTTTTAAAGGATAGTAAAATTTTGATAGATTCTAATATTACTATTGGTGAAAATGATTCACTATAATCTATGAATTATTCTTGATAATAAACCTTTGAAAAAATTATTTCTTTATTTCTAATAGTAGGTCCATTTTCATCACATTTGTTTCTAAAAACCCATTTGACTCGGTTTCTAACGCTTTTGCCAAGGTGCATATCATTTATTTTGGAGGACGTGATGTGTTTTTCCCTAAATTACTACTTTCCAATGGCCAGACTTCTTAAAATAATAGGGTTACTTATGTGAAGGTGAGTCACACTCTCAAGGAAAACAATTTAAAATGCTTAAATGTTTTATAAGTCTTGGAGGGTCCACTAAAGATTTGTAAAATAAATCAAACAAATATAAAATCACATTATTTTAATGGTAAAATATATATTGGCCGAAAATAATGTTTATAATATTTTATTACATCACTATTGGGTCATTATGATGTCATAAAACACTTTATATCTTTAAAAGGTATTAAATTTTTACCCAAAAATTCAACTGTCTCGGATAATTATGAAAAATTAAACGTTGGATAATTTCAACACCCTGATTCCAAAAATAATATTCATTTTATCTAAATAATTTTTTAAATATGTTAATTTTTACTTTTAAAATAAAAACCGAACATTTGTTGATAATTCATGGGTTTTGACAAAAACAGCTTTCAAACCTTAATAAAAATTACAATTGCATCCATAAAATTATACGATCATTTATATTTAATAAAAATAAATTTAATAATAATAATAATATTTTATTAAAATATTATTTAATTCAAAAACCCATTAATTCATCAAAATAGATTTCTTAATTGAATATTAACTAAAAATACTATTTTCCCATTAAAAACTATTTACAAAGTAACAATAATAAAATGAAAGTATATTCTTTATTATATACAAAAAATAATGTACATAATCATAATGCTAGGGTCTTGTTACATAACCCCTTAAAACACCCACATGATACATTAGGGTAAGGTATGCGATGGTGACAGACTCTTGGGGTGGCTCAGATAACATCGCTCGAGTGATAATCTCTATCAACTTTCACTTCTATCATAGGTGGTTCCGCTCGAGCTTAACATATTCAATATCGGCTTGGTCTTGGTCAAGATTTAAGCCCAATGACACCACCTCCTTTGTGATCTCTAACAAACAGGCTTCATATGGGACAAGTCTAATGGATGAGGCCATCGCTTCCTTTTTCTAAGTAAATTGGATTTGTTAAAGCCCTATATTTATACTAATCATGTGATCACTGTTCAAAGACTATATTAACAATGGTCACAATTCTTAATGGTATTTTAAAATCCAAAACATAGAACCAAAAAAATATCATACGTTTTACATAAACATAAGAAGACATTTAAATAGACCAAGATGGGTTTTAATTAATGAATTTTTGGGTTATTACAATCTTTCAACCTTAAGAAATTTCACCCTTGAAATTTTCTTTTCCCACACTAAAACAGAAGTGGGTAACTCTGCTTCATTACTTCTTCTGATTCCCATGTTGCTTCTTCAAACTTGTGGTTTTTCCACAATACCTTAATGAAGGGCATTGTCTTATTTCGTAGAACTTTTTCTCTACGATCTAAGATTTTAACTGGTTACTCTTCGTAAGAAAGATCATCATCTAGATGTACTACCTCTAAATAGAGTACATGTGAAGGGTATGGTATTTACTTTCTTAATAGGGATACATGAAATACATCGTGTACTTTGTCCATGGTAGGTGGAATTGTTAGTCGATAGGTCACAACCCCGACCTGATCAAGAATCTCGAAGGGGCCGATGTACCTAGGACTTAACTTCCCTTTATTTCCAAACCTCATAACCTTATTCCATGGAGATATGCGTAGAAATACCATGTCTCCAACTTTAAACTCAAGGTCTTGTTGACAGTTATCTACATAACTCTTTTTTTGACTCTAGGCTTCCTTGATATGCTATTGAATGGTTTTCACCTTCTCCACCAATTCTTCGACCATTTCAGGTCCTAACAGCTTATGCTCACCAATTTCATCCCAACACGCTGGTGTTTTTCAACTTTTCCCATAAAGGTATTCATATGGTTCCATTCGGATGCTCGATTGGAAACTATTATTGTAGGAGAATTCAACCAGTGGAAGATGTTGGTCCCACCCTCCTTTGAAGTCCATAAAACATGATCTTAACATATATTCTAGTGTATGAATAGTTCATTCATATTTCTCATCAGTTTGGGGATGATAGGCCGTATTAAAGTTCGGTTCAGTGATTAGAGCATGTTTGAGACTTTTCCAGAACTTTGAGGTGAATCTCGGATCACAATCAGATACAATAGATAGTGGTACTCCATGCAGCCTTACCACTTATTTGATGTAAATCCATGCAATTTGATTTAATGAGAAGTCCTTTTGAATCAAGATAAAGTGGTATATCTTCCTAAGATGATCCACAATGACCCATATAGCATTGTTTCCTCTGGATGTTCTTGGAAGTCCAATGACAAATTCCATGGTAATGTTCTCCCACTTCCATGTTGGTATGGGTAGTGGTTGCATCATCCCCTTAGACTTTTGCCTCTCAGCCTTAACTTTCTGACATACCAGGCACTTTGATGTATATTCAGCAATATCCCTTTTCATATTATCCCACCAAATTTTTTCTCGGAGATCTCGATACATCATTATGCTCCCCGGGTGAATAGAGAAGGTTAAGATATGTGTGTTATTCAAAAGATCCTTCTTTATCTCTGGATCGAATGGTACACATAATCATAACCCAAATCTCACAATTCCATCCTTATCAACCATGAACTCTGAGTATTTCCCATTTCTGATAGCATCCACCCTTTTCATAATTTTCACATCCTTTCTTTGAGCATCCTTTATTTTCTCCAAGTGGGATAGTTTAGCAATCATTTGAGAAAGGATTGATGATGTTCCTCCCTTAACGATTCCCATGTACATCCTCTGAAAATCTAAGAAGATTAGATCCTTCTCATTTCTCATCAATGACAGAATCATTGGATCCTTTCTACTTAGAGCATCTACCACCTTGTTCACTTTCCCAGGGTGATAACGGATTGAGCAGTCATAGTCTTTGATCATATCTATCCATCTTCATTGGCGCATGTTCAACTCTTTCTATTTGAATATATACTTGAGGATTTTGTGGTCCATATATATTTCAAAATTATCCCCAAATAGATAATGCCGCCAAATTTTTAAAGTGAAGATCACTACAGCCAACTCCAGATCATGTGTTGGATAGTTTTTCTCATGAACTTTCAATTTCCTTGAAGCATAGGCAATGACATAGTCATTTTGCATCAACACACATCCTAGGCCCTTCTTCAAAGCATCAATGAATAACACAAAAATTTCTCCACTTGTGGGTAAAGTGATCATGGTCATAGTAATAAGCCTCATTTTTAACTCCTTGAATCTTTATTCATATTCATCACTCCAAGCAAACTTTACTCCCTTATGAGTTAGATTGGTAATAGGGTTGGAAAATTGTGAGAAATTTCTCACAAATTGTCGATAATATTCAACTAAACCCAAGAAGTTATGGATATCTGTTACCGATGTTGGCCTTTTCCATCCCACTATTGCATCTATCTTGGAGGGATCCACATATATCCCATTACTTATGATGATATGGCCCAATAATGAGACCTCTTTCAATTAAAACTCACAATTTCTGTAATTTGCATATAGATTCTCCTTTAACAAGGTCTCTAGTATAGTTCTTAGATTCTCTTCATGATCCTCCTTGGTTTTGGAGTATATTAGAATATCATCTATAAAGACTACCAAAACTTTTTTAAGGTAATCTATAAATACTCTATTCATCAATTCTAAATATTTATGGAATATTAGTGAGTCCTAAAGGCATTACTATGAATTCATAGTTCTCGTACCTTGTACGAAAAGTAGTCTTGGGGATATCTTCCTTCTTCACCCTTACTATATAATATCCTGACCACAAATCCACCTTGGAGAAGTATTAACCTACACATAGCTTATCAAAAAAGTCATCAATTCATGGGAGAGAATACTTGTTCTTTATTGTGATTTTGTTAAGCTCATGATAATCAATGCAAATGCGCATTGGCCCATCCTTCTTCTTGATGAAGAGGACTGGTGCACCCCATGGTGAAGCACTTGGGATTATAAACTCTTTATCCAGATTCTCCTGTAGTTGTTTCTTCATCTCCTCAAGCTCTACAACATCCATTCGATATGGAGTCTTGGATATTGGTAATTCCCTAGGTATAAGATCAATTGAGAATTAAACATCTCTTCTATGAGGAAGACCAAGCAATTCCTCAGGAAACACATTAGTGAATTCCCTCACAATAGGCATGTCTTCAAGGATGGTTTCTTCCTTAGAATCAATCATTTGAGCCAGATAAACGTGCTCATAGGGAAATAATATCCACACTTTAGATGATGGATATAAAGAAGATTCATCTTCCTCCTTGCACTTGTATAGAATCAGGGGTTGATTCTCCACATGGAGAGTGATTTCCCTCTCACGGAAATTTATGTTGGATCTATATAAGAAAAGCCAACTCATGCTGATAATTGCATCAAATTCCACTAGAGGGAGTATGATGAGGTTTTCTGGGAAGTTCAATCCACCAATTATGACCGGGGAGGAGTTATATTCATGGGATTCCATGATTTCCAAATTTTTCGTACTCACTGACATCTTTACTTCCATGATTTTTGTGGTGTTAGGATTGTTCTACCAAACTTTCAGGATATAAAATAATTGGTAGAACTATGGATGATAACCCTAACTTTCACTTTTTTATGGTTCTTCTCATTTACATTATCCATAACATACTTAGGGAAGATAACTATTAAACACATAAATGGGAATATAAAGACAAAAAGGGATGACTTATAAATTAATTTTATTTCCTTAACCTATGAATCTATAGGCTTTAATCTATGTTATCCATGATTTACTTTCTAACATATATTCTTAGGGTCATTTTTTTAATTCCCTTAATAATGGTTCATAATAAGCTTGTGAATTTACCAAAGTATATCGCCTGGGAGTGTCCTAACCAAGAGTGCAGCAAGGCCTATTGTCGTGTACCAGGATACCCTGAGTTAAGCCCAAAACTCCTTGTTAGAGTTTTCACTCCTAGGTATATATGTTCCAGAGCCACCTCTACCTGCTCGTATCCAGACAGGGATGTATTTTCTTGATAAACCACTTACTCAATACTCACCAAAACCTAGGGATATTTTTTTATTATACTTAGTCTAGTCTTTAAGGATTCACTAGGGTTTTCTAATACTAATCCCAAAAATAACTAAACCTATCCTCTGATGCCAACTATAACAACCCATGTTTTATTTCACACTTAAACATAATTTATTAAATGAAATTTCACTTGATACAACATAGAAGATCGATAGGTCTAGTGTCTTTGGGGCTTATGATCATTACATAACAACTTAAAACATAGAACACAACATCTTATTGACAACTTCCTTTACATGACCACTATATTCCCTCATACTTGTCATTGCATTGGATAACCTGAGGACATGCATAAGAAAAGCGTGAGTTGTAAAGCCCAGTAAGGGAATAAACATAAAATAACATGAGGAATAAAATGCATGGTATAAAATATGAATATAAATGGATCACAAGAGAAACATGAACATAAATTCATGATAAAGCATGATAATCATAACACGGAAATGTGGCAACAACACTTAACATGGAATTAGAATGATCCAAGACTCATTGCACATAGAGCCTGAGTAAAGCCTCATTGCACATGAAGCACAAGTAAACCCTAATTTCACTTGAATTGGAATGAGTACACACCCATTGAACATGACGTATCATGATACTATACTTTAACCAATGCATTGGAGAGCTATCAGGGTGCACCCTTCTTAAACATTTCATTTCATGCATAAGTGTGCCCCATGGATCATAAAACATGGATTCATTAAACATCATCATTTATTACATGATAAAGGAATGTGGAATTAATACATGAAACTCTATAATAAATAAGTAAATGTGAATAAAGGTGAATACCCTTGATATAGAAATGGGCATGGTATTCACTACACAATGACTTTGGCTTGGAAAAACGTGGTGCAATTTCGGTAGCATAACAGCATGACATAAGAATTCATAAAAAATTGTTGATGAGAGAAGGGGGTGTCTCATAATATGTACATGAAATGGAAATTAAGGGGGTAATATATATACATGTCCCGACAATTGTAATGGAATTTAGATTCATGATACAAAAGAATTGCTAGAATGTAAATGAGGAGAGAGATATTCCTTTCAAAATTTCGGCATAGTAATGGGTGTACATGGGAGAAATTTAATAAACTAAATGGGTATCTCATCATTCAAACATAAATAGGGAAGTCTGGGGAGGTGAAAAATCATACCCCAACATTTATAATTGAAAATAAAAGGGCATAACAATATTAAGAAACTTGGGTAAAAAGAGAAAGGTAGGAATCCCTTACTTGGAAGTGTGATCCCAAAGGCTTGGAAGAGGATTGAGAGAGGATTCTTGGGAGCTTGGGGAACCTTGGAAGGATTATATAGAGAGGAGGTCATAGGCTGTATGAACTCCAAAGGATTTCAGTGAATAGGAAGTGGGATCTTGGGTGGGTTTATATAGGAAAGGAGAGAGAATTCATTATTATTTAGGTTTGGGACGCCACCCATTAAACTAATCAAAATAACAAAAAAGACCATAGTTTTTGACAAAGGGGATTGGAAAACAATATTTTATAAGTCCAGTAGTCGAAATTCTTAAAATAATAGGGTTGCTTATGTGGAGGTGAGTCACACTCTCAAGGAAAACAATTTAAAAAGCTAAAATGTTTTATAAGTCTTGGAGAGTCCACTAACGCTTTATAAAATAAATAAAACAAATATAAAATCACATTATTTTAATATTAAAACATATATTAGCCGAAAATAATGTTTATAATATTTTATTACATCACTATTGGTCCATTATGATGTCATAAAACACATTATATCTTTAAAAGGTGTGAAATTTTTACCCAAAAATTCGATTGTCTCAGAAAATTATGAAAAATTCAGCATTGGATAATTTCAAAGTCTTGATTCTAAAAATAATATTCATTTTATCTAAATAATTTTCTAAATATTTTAATTTTTACTTTTAAAATAAAAACTGACATTTATCAAAAAATCATGGGTTTTGACAAAAACAAGCTTTCAAACCTTAATAAAAATTACAATTGCATTCATAGAATTATACGATCATTTATATTTAATAAAAATAAATTTAATAATAATAATAATATTTTATTGAAATATTATTTAATTCAAAAATCCATTAATTCATCAAAATATATTTCTTAGTTCAATATTAACTAAAAATACTATTTGCGCTTTAAAAAATATTTACAAAGTAACAATAATAAAATGAAAGTGTAATCTTTATTATATACAAAAAATAATGTACATAATCATAATACTAGGGTATTGTTACATAACCCCTTAAAACGCCTTCATAAGACTTTAGGGTAAGGTGTGCGATGGTGAAAGAATCTTGGGGTGGCTCGGATAACATCGTTCGAGTGGTAATCTCTATCAACTTACACTTCTCTCATAGGCAGTTTCGGTCGAGCTTAATGTATTCAAGATCAGATTGGGATCGGTCAAGAGTGAATCCCAATGACACCATCTCCTTTCTGAGCTCCGAAAAATGGGCTTCGTATGGGGCAAGTCTACTGGATGAGGTCATCGCTTCCTTTGTCTGAGTAAATTTGATTTGTTAAAGCCCTATATTTATACTAATCATGTGATCACTGTTTAATGGCTATATTAACAATGGTCACAATTATTAACTGTATTTTAAAATCCAAAACATAGAACCAAAAAAAGGGCATGCATTTTACATAACCATAAGAAGACATTTAAATAGACCAAGAGAAATTTTAATTAATGAATTTTTGGGTCGTTACACTAGGTGTGAGAAACAAGAGGCAACGAAAACCTGAAAATCACGTCGTGAAAGGTGAATAAATGGGGAATGAAGTGGGTATTACATGTGGTTAGCAACCTAAAGAGGAAAAAGGGGATTATGCATGGTTAGAGGCCCAGGGAGATGGAGATTGGGAGTTACTCCAGGATGGAGGCCCGATGGCGTAAAATCCCAGAGGGAGAGGTATGGGGTAATGAAGGTCCCTGTTCTCATATATCCTCTAGTCTTTGGCACGGAAGAAGATAGGAGGGGAAGGGGTGATACCTCCTGCAATAAAAACTAGGGGCTTACACTAATATAGTTTCCCTTCCCCACGGATAGACGCTGCTCTAGCAGAGAGGATCTCATTCCATGTGAGGAATACATTACTCCCGTGGAGATGTGTGGGCGTAGAGAATGTCTGAGATAGGGCCCCCCACATATGATTCATGGGGTGAGGCTACAATTTAACATCATGTGATGAGGATGATGGTGCTTGTAAGTTTAATGTTTTGTAGCTCGGATGAGGAAGGTTCACTCTGCACCCCTAAGACTTACATAACTGATACCCACCCACCCTTGGGGAAGGGAAGGCATCAGCAATGCCATGGTGATGGGGTGTTGTGGAGTGATACATTGAGGGGGCCACATTAGTGTGGCTATACAAAGAAGCAATATTCGTTAGCTTGCCTATGAGAAGATGCATGAGTCTAAGAAATGCAACATTAAGAACCACCCAAGGGACCTTGAAATCATTTCGTACAAACCTAGAGGGTTGTACGGGAAAGGTGTGTGTAAAGAATTCAGTCTTAGAAAGAGGTGCTTTGCGAAGAAGATGTACTTCACGCATAGGATGGCCCTCGTGAAGGGAGAGGACTACCCAGAGAGTATGGGATTCATAAAGGCAAGGGGATTCGCAAAGAGGGGGGTCTTTGTGAAAGGAAAAGGCTTCGGGAAGATCTTCCCTTAAGGGAGTAGGGATTTGCCTTAGCGAATACCTCTTTATTTTGAGAGAATTTATCAAAGGCTCTATGCTTCACAAAACCAAAAGCACCCCGAAGGGGCCCCTTCCTCTGTGAAATTCATAGGCCTTCATGAAGGGCATCTACATCATAGGTGATGAAAAGCATGAAAAGGGGTATGGATTGCAAAGGCCAAGTACCTTGGACAATACATTTGAGGGTTTCATGAAGGTCTATGCGAAACGGGAGCTAGAAAGTTGAAAGGTCAGAGTAACAATGGTTTGGAATAGGGGTACGCCTTCTATTTATAGGCAACCCCGATCGGAGGGGTGCCGAACTCACCATGGAGACTTGTGATGTTGTGGAAAGGATCTATTCCATCGGCCCGCATTGGCCTCATGGAGGGGGCATGATGCCACATAGAGATTTGTTGACATGACTGTCATGAAGCGCGTCACGGAGGGGCCTAACAACACAGAGGGTCCTCAGCTGGCGTCGGACTCCCACAAGGTAGGGACGTCGTAGAGGCATCCGTGTGGAAATGTGCCCGTTGTATGGAGTGCTTCATGCATGACCATTTTGAGATGGATTGGAGGTTCTTTTCAACCCATTTGGGAGGTGGCTTCCTCTAATCGCATCGTTGAATCTAAGGAATGAGATGGATTCATTTTTCGACGCCATCAAATGCCCCCCTCAGAATTAGAGCTGATGAAAGGAGAGGGTTGAATTGTGAGGGAAAGATTCCAATGAAACCAGGATGATTGAACTCGTGGTGGATCGATAAGGTGGGGGTGAAGCTGGTTTTCAAAGGGAGGAACCTTACCCTTCTCATGAAGGGTTCTTCACAAAGTGGGCATGGTCCACGGGGTGAAGGGCGCCGCGAATCACTTGGGGGATTCATGCCGAGCACAGGGCTCACCATGAAGCTGACGCCTCTGGTGCCTATATATAGGGGCTCATAGGTGTTTTGTACGCACTTGGATCTTTGCAAACGATAGTGCCCATGCTCTCTTCGCAAACATTCCTCTCAGTAAATGCTTTTGTGAACCAGATTCTTTGGTCTGGTGCTTCACAAACACTTTTTAGAGAATTGAATCATTGCAATCTACTACTTTCTTTGCGATGCAAGCCGAAGACCATGCTTATTTGTAGTGCAAAGGGGAGGTGAGATTATCTCCACAAATCATCTTTGTGAAGGGTCTTTTCCGTAACGTCCCTATTTCAGGTTCCGCCCAAAGGTGCCCCATACCTGGTTAGTCACATGGCCTCAAGCGCATTTCCCGAAACACTAGAGGTTGTTGACTAGAAATGAGGTCCTTAAGTGTGATAGTGGGGAAACTATACCCTAATTGGTAGAGTAAAACAGCGAAAACAAATAGATAAACGTAGCAGAAGTAGTTTTAACATACAATAAGTAAACAGTGGAAGACTAAAAGTATATAAACAAATGAAGCATATATATAAATGATACATGTCACATATGTCTAGAAATCATCCAAATAGGTCACAATGCTAAAATATAATACTAAACCCAAATTAAAAAAGAAAATGAGTAAACTTCAGTAGCATCGCAAGCCTTAGCCTGATCTCATGCTCTCTTGTACCACAGCAATCAAGTACCTAAAGTAGAAGGGATCTTGCCCTTATCTATACCTGTAACAATATAATCAGTTTGGGCCCAAAATCATAACCCAAATAGGAGTGAGAAAAATCCTGGTAGGCAACCACTAAAAGACCTATGCCTAACTGTCAGTGAATATATATAGTAGGAAAATATGAAAAATGATGAAATAAACAAGGAAGTACTCAAAGTAAAAAATCCTAAAGTTTCAACTACATTCATTTACATTTACCAATTATTAAAAAAACAAAATCAACCCCCCTAGGAAGTTCTCATAGTCTAACCCCTCTGGTTTAGCTTAGACAAAGACTCTCTAAGGAAGCACTCACCATCAATTCCCCTTGTGGTCTCATAATGGTAAACTATAGACTCTTTGAGGAAGTAATCAACATAAAATTCCCCTTGTGGCCTTGCAATGTGGAACCAAAAACACTCTGAGGGAGCACTCACGTCCATCCCCCCTATGGTCTCACAACTTGAAAAATATAACAGGCACTATGGGGAAGCCCTCATCATCCATTCCCCTTATGGTCTCACTACACCAGGTTCCCATAGCCCTGTGTAATACAATTGTGAAAAAATTATATCCAACAGCCAAAGTGAATCTCAAAATACTACTTTTCTAAACAACTACAATTCATATAACAATCATTTCATATAATAATTACTCCATCCTAACAACACTAGGCATGAAAAGAAAAAAAACAGCCTAACAGGAAACTCTAGACCCAACGACCAATATCAAACAAACATGGGCCAACACATACATAGAAAGGTAATAAAACCTATTCATAATCAAACACCCCTACTCAAGTAAAAAAAGCATAGCAGACATTAATAGGGTTAAATTCCCTAAACACGCAATACCCCAAACTAGGGTATTGAGCACTTTTTTCACATATAACTCAAATACATCTACAGAAAGGCACAAACCACCTACCTCAACATTGTATGATCTATATAGTTGAACTTCAGCCTATGAATCGACCTGGAATGTCGTAGATCTACAAAAACGTCTAAAATGTTCAACCATGGATATCTCACAAAAGAGGAAGAATCAAGTGATGAGGATCTAATGGAAGGAAGAACTCAGTGATGCGATTCCAACACAACCAACGGAGTTTGATTCGGATCATGGATGGCAGGTCAGTGGCTCAAAGAGGAAGCGTCACTCCCGGTCACTCCTAGATGAGATGAGGTTAAAAGAAGAAAATTTTGGGAATGATATGTGACCCTGGTCCATTTAATAAAAAAAAGTACACGACTTTTACTATAAATGAACACATTGTGTATTCATTTCAACTGGACCTCGACATTAGCGGTCTGCCGCGTCACCCCACACGGCCATGTCACAGCTGTTACATGCCTAATACGCGGTCATACGTTGTAAAAGGGTAAGTTGTGTGTACTCCTAAGTACACGGCGTGTACTCCTAAGTACACGGCGTGTACTCCTAAGTACACGGCGTGTACTACTAAGTACATGGCGTGTACTACTAAGTACATGGTGTGTACTCCTAAAATTTCCTAGAAACTCCACTTTTCCTCAAAAACACCCAAAAACAAGATCCATACCTAAAAATAAGATCTAGGTTCTTACAAACTTCCCCCATTAAAGAAATTCTTCCTGAATTTCCCTAAGAAGGTGGCGAAGAAGAATCTTTGAACAGCTTCAGCCACTACAATCACACATCAGTCTCCCTCTCCCAAGGTTTGTCTTGTAATCGCCCATGCTACCATAGCACCCGTAATAGAGGAACAGACTGGCCACGAAGAACCTTTGTGCATCGATCAACAATCCAGATAGGATGCTCCTCAAACGATGTGTCCACCTCTAACTCAACCTCCTTGGGTTGTAAAACATGAGACGGGTTTGATAAGTAATGTTGTAGCTGAGAAACATGGAAGAAGTCGTGTATAGCCCAGTACCTCTGAGGTAACTGCAATCGATAAGCAACTAGCCCGACTCTCTCCAAAACCTCAAATGGACCAACGTATCTTGGTGAAAGCTTACCCTGTCTCCTAATACTCATGTGTCCCAACCTTGGTGTTCCACGTAGGAAAACCTTATCTCTAGCCTCAAACTCTAGAGGTCGTCTCCGTCGATCAGCATAAGACTTCTGTCGTGACTGTGCAGTAGTCATCCTCTTCTGAATCAACTCTATCTTCTTTGTGGTCTCCTAGACAAGACGAGGTCCTATAATTGCTGCCTCTCCTGCCTCCATCCAACCTAGGGTTGATCGGTATGGCCTACCGTAAAAATCCTCATAAGGTTCCATATCAATAGTTACCTGAAAACTATTATTGTAGGAAAAATCTACTAGAGGTATGTGCTTATCCCAAGAACCTCCAAAATCTAGGACACATGCTCGAAGCATGTCCTCCAGGACCTGAATCGTACGCTTGGACTGGCCATCTATCTGGGGATGGTAAGTTGTTCTTAGAAGTACCTATGTACCCAAATCCCTCTATAGTCCCTACCATACCTGATAATTAAAACGTACATCCATGTCTGAAATGATGGAGCGCAGAACCCCATGTAAACATACAATATCCCCAACGTAAAAACTTCCTAGCTCATCAACACTGAAGGTCTCCTTGATCGGTAAGAAATGTGCAACCTTCATGAGTCTTTCAATGACAACCCAAACCACATCATTCTCTTGAGGTGACCTAGGTAAGCCTATCATGAAGTCCATCATGACATCATTACACTTCCACTCGAGAATGGGCAACTACTGCAAAAGCCCTGCTAGTCGCTGATGCTCCGCCTTCACCTGTTGGCAGGTGGAACATCTCATGACAAAACCAACGACGTATCTCTTCATTCCTGGACACCAATATTGATGGCGTTGATCTTGATACATCTTGGTGACACCAGGATGAATTTCCCAAACTGAGGAATGAAAATCCCACATGAACTCCTCACGTATATCTGCTGACACCCATACGTACCCATGAAAATGCAAGATCTCATCCTCACCTACGGTCCATCCAGGAATATGTTCCTCTCCTGACATGCTCTCCTATAGAACTAGGCCTTCAGAATTTGATAGCTACCTCATTCGCACTCGCTCACATAAGGAATAGGTAACAATTGCAGAAGAAAGAAACGTCTACCCATGTCTATCATGCACCACCAAATTCATCTCATAGAACATAGCCATAAGCTACCACTCACTGATGGCCTCTTGAACTGCCTATATCTGAGTCCTCCTACTCAATGCATCAGCCACTATGTTACCTTTCCCAGGCATGTAGGGAAGCTCAAATTCAAAGGACTGAAGGTACTCAACCCACCTTCGTTGTCTTAAATTTAGATCACACTGAGTGAATATATACTTGAGACTTTTGTGGTCAGTGAAAACTAAAAAATTCTCTCCCAATAGATAATGTCTCCAACAGCGTAAAGCATAAACAAAAACATCCAACTCAAGATTGTGTGTCGGGTAATTCCTCTCATGTGGCCTCAACTACTGAGACCCATACATAATGACTCCTTCCCCCTATATAAGCACTGATCCCAGCCTGATACCTGATGCATCATAGTAAACAGTATAACTATTGCTCGACTCTAGAAAAACTAGTATCGATGCTGAAGTCAACCTCCCTTTCAGCTCCTAACAGGCTGACTCACAAGAATTTTTCCGCAAGTACTTCGCACCCTTCTTAGTCAGGCCCATCAATGGCATTGTTAAGCATGAAAATTCCTATATAAAACGTCTATAGTAACCATCCATCCCTATAAAACATCATACCTCAAATACATTCTTTGGATGCTCCCAATAAACTACCACCCTCACTTTCTCTAGGTCTACTGATACTCTTGTCTCTCAGATAACATGACCCAAGAAGTAAATCTGGTCCATCCAAAAGTGTCATTTTGAGATCTTAGAATATAACTGATGCTTTCTCAGTGTACTCAAAACAATATTAATATGGGTAGCATGGTCCTGTCAAGTGTGAGAGTACACCAAGATATCCTCCATGAATACCACAACAAAAGAATCCAAGTATGGATGAAAAACTCAGTTCATCAGTGCCATGAAAACTGCAGGCACATTCCTGAGACCGAATGGCATAACCACATACTCATAGAGACCATACCTGCTATGAAAGGTTATAAGAGGTATATATAATGGTCTAACACGCAGATGATGATAACTAGATCTCAATTCAATCTTAGAGAACACCTAGTATCCTTAAATATAACCAAAGAGATCATCAATCCTCGGCAAGGGATATCAGTTCATGAATTTCAACTCATTCAGCTTCCGATAATCCACACAAAGTTTGAGGGTACCATATTCCTTCTTCGCGAACAGGACAGGCGAACCCCAAAGAGAAGTACCGGGTTGGATGAAACCCTTTGCTTGTAACTCCTCTAACTACTTCTTGAGCTCCTATAACTCTGGTGTATCCATCCTATAAGGAAGAATGGACACCGGTGTCGATCCTAACACAAGATCAATAGAAAAGTCTACCTATCACTCTGTAGACAAACCTGAAAAGTATTCTAGAAATACATCTTTGAAATGATCCATCACTGGAGGAAAGTCCATTTGTGAATTCCCTTAGTCATCCAAATACATACTAGAAATCTACGTTCTTACTCCTCCTAACCCATGATGCTTGAGTCCCACTCTACTCACCTAGACATCCCATTCTCCCTTATGTTGAAACGACCCACCCTCTAGTGACGTGAAACTATCCCTACGATGATTGAAATTGACAACAGCTTAGAAGGGAACCAACCAGTCCATTCTGAGAATGACATCAAAGCTCGTCATCTCTAAGACATAAAGGTCCCATAAAAAGTGACACCCACCAACCTCAAGAGGTCACTCCTTGAACTGATTCACAGTAGTTGTTCTAGTCCCCAACAGAGTGTCCAGCATCAAGATATCAGCTAAATTAATGATACAGGGTCCAAGGCTCTCCACAATAGCAACAGATATGAATCTATGGGAAGCCCCTGTATTGAAAATTGAAGAAGCTAAAACCGAGGAAACTAGAATCGTACCTCTAACTGTAGAGGGTCTGAGATCCTGCTCCTAATGGGTATGCTCTATAGCAATATCCTGACTTGCACCACGGCCCTGTGAAGCTGTCTGTAACCCCTGATTTGATCCCCCCTATGGATGTTGAAAACCCTATGTCTGACCACTGCGGCCACGACCTCCACCTCATATTGAATGGCCTAAATAATTTTGGTTCCCTAACTGATGTTGGACTAGTGGTCCTGCTCTAGTACGAGGAGTCAAAAAAGAACCCCTATCACCAGCTGCTGGTGAGAAAATCTGATAGAAACGCTGAAGATGACCCATCTTGCTGCAAGATTGGCACTCAACTGGGTCTCTCGAGCAATGTGGACTCATATTCCTGCTCTTTCCACACTGGTAGCATACCACCTAGGTACTTGAAGGAGTATATTACCTACTCATATCTTTTCATGTAGACTCCTTACGGTGCTTCCTACTGTCAGTCAGAGGGGTACTAATTCTGGGTGCCAAGCTGCCCTAGCTCACAGCTCCAGAATCCCTCAGGTTGCGCTCTGTGATCAATGACTGGTTGACTATAGAAGTGATGGAATCCAACCTGAAGATGTTCAACTGAGATCGAATTTCATGACTGAGACCATCCTCAAACTTCCTATCCATAAATACCTCATCACCCCTAGGAATGGGTGTGAAGAACTGCATCTCTGTAAAGCGATAAGAATACTCCATGACTGAGAGAGTACCCTGTTCCAGACTCACGAACTCTCAGGCTCGATCGGCCCTCAAAGTCTCTGGGTAGAAGTAGTCATAGAAGGTCTAATGTAACTCATCCCAATCCATAACCTGCTGGAATCCTAAATGTGATATCACATCCCACCATCTCTTGGTGGAATCTCAAAGCATGTACGTAGTGATTTTCACCCTCCTCTTCAGGGGCGTCTCTAGATGTTCGAAGATAGACAGCATGGATTTTAACCATGACTCTGTATCTTGAGGTCCTCCTTCCCCTGAGAAGGTGGGCGGATGATGGTGCTGAAACACCAGCATCAACTTTTCCATAGACGGAGCAGGATGTGGTGCTCCCCTAAAGGTCTATATAAACCTGATGAAGCCTTCTCAAAATTGTTCATCGACACCTGTATCCGGAATGACAGTTGGTGCCAATACATGCACAACGAGAGTATTTTTTGGTATTCCATGATCTACTATATCTGGTTTCTGATCGTTTCCATGTATATGGCATACAACCAAAGGACGTCTTGGTGGCATGAATCTTCAAGGTCAAGCGCACACCTCAGTTTAATATTATCAAATACTGAAACTTAGAAGTGCAAGAAAGGAACATGAGAAGGAAAAACGTTCAAGATTTCTAAAACATGGATACACGGATTTTTCCCTTAATTCTTTACATGGGTGTGTACTTTTACCAAACATGGTCGTGTAACACCCTTACACACAGCATGTTCTCCTTGATACATGGAGTGTACTTGAATCATTTTCCCCTACCCAAGTTCCTCTACATAGCTATACACATGGATCCTGCCTGGGTAACTCTACACGGTGTGTACTCCCTAGACACAGTGTGTATCCTTTAATTCATAACCATATGTGTTTCTAATCACACGATCGATGACACGGTCGACTCTACACGGTGTGTAAGAATAGAACACGACATGTAAAACCTGAGTTTCATCCACTAGTGTTGTTAGTCACATGGATGGATACACAGCTCTTATAACACGGTGTGTACTCCACATATACAGTGTGTGTCACCAAAAATTTCCCAATCCTGTGTCTCTACCCACACAGCCAGTCACACGGTTTAGGACTACACGGAGTGTACATATAGTACATGGAGTGTACTTAAGAAAAGTTATTCCTTCATGAACATAAGGATACATGGCATGTATTCATCAATACACACCATGTATTCTGGTTTTTTTTGGAAAGTAAGCCTCAGAAACTACTCTGAAAACCCTAAAAATATTGAAACAAACATTAAAGTTCCAAATTCTAATTTGTGGGGGGCCATACTCCCCACGAATCAAATCTTTGCATCATAATCATATATATCACAAGTATAACAATGCAGTCAATCACATGATCCACCAAATTCTGATCCATGAGGAACCATAACACCTTTAGGACCAAAGTATGGCATTAATTCAAATGAAAACCTTACACAATTAGCCATACTATATCAAATAAAAGGTATTCTATCAAGGCATCTATCACAACAGCATGCATATCTAGAACAATATCTATCACAACAACATGAAATCAGTAATACACCCTAAATGGAATGACAAGAATGCATGACCTGTGATATCTATCAAGTGCATATATGATGCATGAGATTGCATACCCTCATATAATTGGGTTGTAAGAGAAATAGAACCTCAATAACATCAATTATAATAGCACAAAACATGTGAATCACCGAATGGTGAAATCAAATCAACTGTAATAATTTTAAAACCATAAAAATTACAATATGTGGGGCATATTGGATTTTCCCTGTACACAAGTTAGCTACTCCCAAGAACATATTATTACCAACTGCTTATTCCTTCCTATCCTTGTATATAAGCTTCAAATAGTGAGTCAGGAAGAAAAGAATCCATTTGATACCACTTTGTAACGTCCTGGTTCCGGGTGCCGCCCAAAGGTGCCCTGTACTCGGTTGGTCACATGGCCTCAAGTGCGTTTTTCTAAACACCAAAGGCTTATTACTTGTAGAAAGGGCCTTGGGTGTGGTAGTGGGGAAACTATGCCCTCATTGGAAGAGTAACACAGTAGAAACAAACAGATAATAGAAGCAGAAGTAGTAATACCATACAATAAGTAAACAGTGGAAGACTGAAAGTATATAAACAAATGGAGAATATATATAAATTATTCATGTCACATATGTCTAGTAAAGCATCCAAACATGTCACAATGTTGAAATATAATACTAAATCAAATTACAAAGAAAATGAGTAAACTCCAGCAGCATCTCAAGCCTCATCCTGGTCCCATGCTCTCCTGCACCACAACAATCAAGTACCTGAAGTTGAAGGGATCTTTCCCTTATCTATACCTACAATAATATAATCTATTTAGTCCCAAAAGAATGACCCAAACTGGTGTGATACGAATCCTAGTAGGCAACCACCAACAAACATGTGCCTAATTATCAGTGAATATATATAGTAGAAAAATATGAAAAATAAAGAAATAAACAAGGAAGTAGTCAAAGTAAACAATCCTACAGTTTCAACTACATTCATTTAGATTTACCAATTATTCAAAAAAAACAAACACAAGAAACCTCCTAGGAAGTTCTCACAATCTAACCCATCTGGTTTAGCTTATACAAAGACTCTTTGAGGAAGCACTCACCATCAATTCCCCATATGGTCTTGTAACAGTAAACTACAGACTCTCTAAGGAAGCACTCAATGTCCAATTCCCATTGTGGTCTCACAACATGGAACTATAGACACTCTGAGGGAGCACTCACATCCATCCCCCCTATGGTCTCGCAATGTGAAAAGTATAATAGGCACTTTGGGAAAGTCCTCAGCATCCATTACCCCTATGGTTTCACTACACCATTCTGCCATAGCCCTGTGTAATACAATTGTGCACAAACAATATCTAGTAGCCAAAGTGAATCTCAAAATATTACTTGGATAAACAACTAAAATGCATATAACAATCATTCCATATAATAATTACTCCATCCTAATAGAACTAGGCATGGAAAGAAAAAAATAGCTTAATAGAAAATTCTAGACCCAATGGCCAATATCAAACAAACATGGGGAAACACATCCATAGTAAGTTAATAAACCCTATTCATAATCAAACACCCCTAATCAAGCAAACAAAGCATATCATGCATTAATAGGGTTAAATTCCCTAAACACACAATACCCCAAACTGGGCCATTGGGCACTTTTTACATATATAACTCAAAGACATCTACGAAAAGGCACAAACAACCTACCTTGGTGTTGTACGATCGATATAGTTGAACCTCAGCCTCTGAATCAACCTAGAATGTCATAGATCTACAAAATCATATATATAGTTCAACCATGGATATCTCATGAAAGAGGAGGAATCAAGAGATGAGGCTCTAGAAGAAGGAAGAAACCACCGATATGATTCCAACATAACAGATAGAGTTTGATTCGAAGCACGGATGGTGGTTCGGTGGCTCAGAGAAGAATTTCCCCCCTGGTCTCTCCTGGACGAGACGGGGTTAGAAGAAGACAATTATAGGAAAGATACGTGATCCCAGTCCATTTAATGAAAAAAAAAGTACATGGCATATATTATTAATGAACACGCCATGTATTCACCTCAACTGGCCCCCAACATTAGCAGTCTTCCACATCATCCCAAATGGCCATGTCTCAGCCGTTACACGCCCAATACACGGTCGTACGCGGTAATAGGTTACATGGAATTTACTCCTAAGTACACGGTATGTACTCCTAAAATTTCCAAAAACTCAACTTTTTCTCAAAAACACCCGAAAACAAGATCCATAACTGAAAGGAAGATTCAGGTTCATACATTTGTGAATGGTTCTTGCTCGACTCTCATTCCTCAGCCCCAATTTTCTCAAAGTCCTTGGATTCAATGGCCACTCAGGAGGTTGTGAAAGAAGTTCATACTGATGTTTCTTGGAGGGAGGCCATGGACAACAACCAAAAAATAGGTGAGTACATATGAAGCACTTATGATCACAAATCGCTAACAGAGTGGCTGATAGACGTGTATAGGAAATATCCACTATGCAAGCACTTGCCATTATATGGTTTCGAATTACGGGATGCAATCTTCATTCTTTACACCAGCAAAGATGAGCCAGCCTACTGGTTCAGGGGTACCCCCAAGTAATATCAGTGGAATAGGGATACGGATGGGTGCATCAGGAAAAATTATACCTCGATCACAATGTATTGTCTGTATAATCATGTCAACAGCATCAATGGTAGGGCACGGGCGAAGGAGACATACCCACCCCTATATAAGACGATCATCAAGGTTGGGCTCAAAAATCCAGACAGGGGGTGGATCACAACCTGGGACTTGCGCCAGGGTGGAAACTTCACAGATGACTGGGCCTGGGCCTACTGGGCATGCATGTCCTACGAAGAGTTTGTGAATGTTTTGAGGCGAGTTGGTCTATATAAAGAGGCTTGGGACTCCCAATTTAGTTCCTCACAACTGAAGGAATTTATACTATATTTTCTGAGCTGGTGGTTGTCGGATACCAACACTTTCCACCTGCATCATGGGGAGGTTAGCATCATCCTCTGGGACCTTCATAAAGTTTCTGTAATCCCAATCCTAGGAGGGATTTATGAAGAGTTCCTCCTTGCCATGAAAGCCTAGGAATACATGGAGAAAATGCCTCATTTTTTTATGGTATTTCTGATTCTTATGCCAGCCACGGATGAGGACAAACAAAACACTGGAGACATCCACTTCAAGTAGTGGTTTGGTTACTTCATGAATTTCCCCTCGAAAGAGGGAACACTGCTGAGGAGGCCCACTATTTTTCTGTGTGGAGCTCAGCAGGGTAAAGAGGGTTCGTACTAGTGGACCGTGGAAGATAGCTAGTGGAAGTTGTGGGGATACAACATCAAGACTAAGTAGTAGCTGATAATCAGGCTTTATAGGTTTATCTTAGTGTTGATCTATGTATGGATACTACCGGTAAGAGAAGACCACATGGGGGTGAGAACAAGCACATTTATCATGGCGGCTCAACTGGCTGGTGGGGATTGCATCAATCTGGGCATACCAGTGCTGTGGGGATCGCATCAATCTGGGCATACCAGTGCTGCAAAAGTTTTACCATCTTCTCTGACACGTTAGTGAGGAGAAGAGGCTGCTGCGAGTGTGTGTTTTGTTCTACTTTTTGTACAGTTGGATTGTGGTGCACGTTGGGGGTTACGCATACCTTAACCCCATTTCTCCACCAGGGATACATTCTTGCCCAATAATTTTGAACATTGTGGGGAGTTCCCTATTGAAGATGGATTCTATGACCATGTTGGGAAAGATGGGGTGAGTAGAACAGCTTATCTTTCATCCAATCCCCTTGCCAATTGGGGCATATTCTGATGACAACATGAATACGATAGAGAAATGATCGTATATACTATCCTTTCGAGGAGGTGTGATGGTGGAACGAGTAGATTGTGAACCCATATGCAATCCATACACTCTGCACTGGTTCTCCTGACAATTCCATTACCTGTAGAGGATGACTCTCCAGGTGTATATGAATGTGCACCATGAGAATCACCCATGTGTGATGCGACAGCTCTGGATGATGTTTATAAGGTAGGATGGGAAGATGTTGAACAAGCTTCCCCCATCTAATTATACATTCGAATTGGTCCAAAAGTATGCATAGATTTGGGAGGATGCCTACCCTGGTGAAATACTGAAGCCAGTAACCATCTGGGCCAGCAAGGTGGTTCCAACACCATAATGCCAGACAGTGGCAATGACAGGATGTCAAGAAGGTAGTGTGAACATTCTCCAGGGAAGAGAAGCTGTAAAAGCGGGGGTAGCAGGCCATGAACTGGAAAATCCCAGGCCACTGCTGACCAGAAATGAAGAGGGTGAGGGGGTAGTGCTAGGCCAGGTGGCTCCATCTAGGAGTCCCCAAGAGAGAGGCGAATCATCTCGGGACTTTTGCAGGATCTCCCCTCAAGCTCCCAGGAAGCAGCTATGTCTGGTATCGATCCCCTCAGATGTCGTCTTCCCAGATTCATGGAAATAATGGGAAAATAGCAAACAATACCTCGGCATCAACGGTTTATAGACGAACCTAAACATGCATATGATGTTGCTAGGGGAGCTCAGCTTTGTGAAAGGTGGATTCAATGCTACCCCTACCAAGGGAAGAAAATTTGTAATGGAGCTAGAGGAGGTAATACATTCCCATGGAAACATGCGGATGATGTCGTATCAGGCAAGGGTGATGCTGAATATGACTACTCCCACAGAACCGACGACAGCTCAACTAGCTGAGCGTTTCCCCTTTCCCATCCATGCAGACGATGGTGGGAAGAATTTAACATGGGATACTCCCATCTATCAATGGAGGGGACCTCCATGGAAGCCTCTCCTAAATAAGGAAAGATACTATCCTCAGGGGGAATCTCCTTGGGTGAATTCTCTGTAACTTTGGAAGTAAGTTTCCACTCCCTTTCAGCACACTAATTCCATTCCTACCTTTTCCTACTTTCTCCACTAACACGTACCTATACAGGAGAACCTTCGGTCGGCCACTCTCTCTGATTAGGATGAAGTTTTTTCAGTCTCATAGGACCTAACACTATATCCCGTAGCTGGGGAGATGATGGTGGTAGATTTCAGTGATGCTGGGGAAGTAGGGGAGTCCTTCTCAGAATCCCAGGAGCCCACAATCGTATATGGGGGACCACGCCCTGGCCTCCCAACGATGGTAGACCTGAGGCAAGACCAAGGGGCAGACCAAGGTAAGCCTCACTCTCTAGATCTATACCCATTATTCGGTCAGTCTAACTGGCTAACATGGCCTTTGCATACACAATTTACAGGATGGTGCATATGTTAATAATGAAAATGGCTAGAAGACCCAAGGCTTCGCTCTGAATTGAGGTGTCTCTCCCTATCGTGTTGAGTGCCCTAGATGACTAGGCCATAGTTCCCTATGAATGGCTGATGTTGGAGGGTGATATTGCTTGTGGGACAAAGTTTAATATTGATCGGGCGAACATCATCGAAGTGGAATCCAGTGATGAAGACCAACCCAAGGAGACCCTGTTGTTGATATCTTCAAGGCATTTCCCGCATATAAACCTACCGACCCATGGGATCGAGAAGAAACTACTTCCGACTAAGAGTATAGAAAGTCCATTCGTCGAAGATCATGGAATTTAATCAATTTCTTTATCATAGATACCCTACAAGCACAATGGATATATCAGATGGGGAGGCTTCATACCTAATTGTGTGAACTATGCGCTGGAGGAGTAAATTACCAACTCCCTCATGCACTTATTCGGGACTACCTTACCGAGAGGGTTTGGGAGGATGCACTCAGTCGTAGTGTTGGATGGTAGTGGAGAAGGGCTTTCAATATTCAAAGGCTCCAAGAGGCTGAACATGAGATCCAGCATTTGAGGGTGCAGGCGAATGAGCAGTTTTCTTTACTTGAGGCTCAATCAGGGCTCATATTGCACCTGAAGTCCCAGATGGTAGAGGATGAAGAACATATGAGGCGAGCCTCTAAAGAGATGGTCCTTATCCGAGATGATGAGGATTGGGCCCAGATCAAGACTGATGAACTACGCCCCATTGCCATCGAGGAAGAGCATGAGCTTAGTAGGAAACAGCAGGCTCTGAATTCCATGAGTCAATGGGTGGCGGAGTTGAAATGCATCGTTGAAGAGGTCAACGCGTCTATGGGAGGGGCCAAACCCTGGTCACTATAATTGGTGTGCACTTATAAATTCTCTTTAATGATTTTCTTACTAATGTTGAATTCCTTCATAAATTCCATTGTTTATTTTTATTGTTTCATTTCCATCACATCCATGAAATATCCAGCGATCAACCCCTAAGCTCACGTGGATCATGCCTGATGCGTGAAAAAAGGGATAATTATATCGTTACTTCATTTGAACGTGGGAGTACCAACTAATATTCAAGCATTCGGGATATAAATGACTAATCTGGGCTTCCAGAAAGAAAGAGGGAGGCCTGACAGGAGAATGAAGTTCTCAGAACAGTCAAATTTCCATTTTCCCAGTGTGCTCTAGTGCATGAGTGGGGTAACTCCAGGGGCATTAGAATCAATCCAAACATAGGAGAGTGGATAGTGTGAATTATGATACACAAAATTCAGAACACTGTGGGGGTGGCATGACAATGGAGGATAACTATTGACCGTATTCGAAACATAGTATCCCTATTGTGATAGCCTGAAATGGGGATGACAAATGAGGGCAGACTACTGACCATGTTTGAAACATAGGGCTTGACTCAAAATTTTAACCATTAGTCTTTCAGAAAGTTGGCCCAGAATAGTAGGCGAGCCATAGGCTGAGCATCCGTACTGTTAGGGGGTTCCTTTAGATGTGAAATAGGATGAGGGTCCGAATAAAGGACATGAAAATCATGGAGGGTGGAGTGATGGGTTTTTTGAATGGAGTCCAATACTCTTTAAATTATTCCACCATGTTTAAAACACATCAGGTGGGTGCATTGGTCTGATCAGGGGTCAAACTTACTTCCGAACAAGACCTCTATGGTGAGGGCCCAAGATGCCTTATGGTTTCATGCCATGTCAAGGCGGACGATAGACCCTAGGCTAGGCCCAAGGAATATTTTATGGGTGTCTCTATGCATCCCATAAGGATGGGAATCAAGTCAAACGTAGTTCTAGGATTACAGTTTAATTTTGTGCGGCGTGAGGAGGCATGTGCAATACGGATACACAAGTACACATCCTGCTAAAACCACTTAGCCCACATAAGTCATGCTTGATGTAGGAAACAAGTAGTAGTGGTAGGACTTTCCTAGTACATAGAGGTGAACATCAGGGGCAATGGAATGCTAGGTGAATGACGTCCCAGAATCATTGACCCACCTACTTGACTCACATAGATGTGTGGTGGTGTAAAACAGAGTATGTTGAAGAAGGGGAATGATTTTAATCATGACACCCTAGATATGGATCGCAATGATAGTGGCATGACTATAAAGAATGATTGTTGACCATGTTCGAAACACAACATATGTTTCACATTAACCTAGAATGGGGGAAGATAAATGAGGATAGACCGCTGACCATGTTTCGAAACACAGGACCTGTCGTAAATGTTGTCTGAAGTCTTCATAGGTGTTGGCCAAAGACGGTAGGTAAGCCAATATGGCATGATACCAGGCTATAAAGGGGGTCCCTTTAGACATATAAGAGGATGAGGATCCATATAAATGGCTCATGAATCCTAGATATGAAATGAGAGAATTTCCATGTGAAACTTCCACACTTTGGGTTCTTTGTCATGGCGCACTTGAGTATGACAATAATACATATTATATAGAGGGATTTGAATCCCTTTATTTGTAAAAGTATCATGGGGTCGCATGCTCCTAGCTTAAGGTTATAGAGTGGACCATTGAGAGGGGACCTAATTTAATGGAATGCGTGCATGGTAGCAAATTAGTCAAACCCAATGCATAATTCCCATAATGAGATCTTATTTTAGGGTCATAGAACTCTGACTAGGCTAGGAAAAGACAAGGAAGAAACATGGTGCAGTTGTCACAAAACCTAATGCAAATTAGAACCCAAGAGGTTCTCGCCACACCACATGCTTCCAAATGATTTCAGGCCAAGGGGCCGAAAAAGGGGTAGGATTTAAGATTCTTAGGGATGGACCTACAGAAGGAATGTATGGGTGTTCCTACGTATCCCATAAAGATTGGAATCAAGCCACACGTAGTTCTGGAAAATGTCACACAGTTTAGTGTTCTGTGACAAGGACGGTCAGATCTTAGTTTAAAGGACTTATAGCTCAGACCATAGATAGAAAGTAGGGAGGGATACACATGGTGCAGTAATTTAAAACCCGATGTGAATGAGGATGGTGTTTCGGTGCGGATGTGCGTCGGGTTACGCTGTTCCGCCAGGACACGTTCGCGCGTGCACCCGTCGACCCGAGGGGATGGGCGCGCGGCTTGTGGCCCCGCAGTCCCGCTTTCCAAGGGCGGGCGGCATTCGTCCCTTGTTCAGGGGCGTCTGCTCCTTGATCGAAACCGGGATGATGGGATGTCGGCTCCTCCTTCCGTGGACGTCTCCTCGGAACTCGTCGCCTAATCCGGGTCTCCCTCATAGATTTAAGAATGTTCGTGAATCTCGTTCCCAGCGCCATATCTGCATGGACACTGGTTAATTATGATTCTTCAGCCCGGACGCTCCAAGGAGTCTGGTCGGGGCAGCAACCTGTGGTGAGGAGACCGGGTGGCTCCGGGTGTTGGGGGCGTGTCTTAGCACTGCGACTCTACATGTCTGCCTTCCGTCCCTAATAGGGCTTCTCGAAGGCGTGATGGCATGAGGCATCCCGTACTGGGTGCGGGGAACTATGTCACCTGAGGTTTTCCTCAGCTTCCCATGTTTAACACGGGGTATGCCGCGAGTTTAACGTCCAGCGGGGACGGCATCGGACTGATCAACACGAGAAGTGGATCAGATGACAGAACCCCTTGCGGGGAACCTCCGACGCTGGGGCCAGCACATGGGCGGCTTCCCGAGCGAAGTGGAGTGGAATGAAAGGGCATGACCCCACCGGGATGTGGCGGCCCGGGTAAGGATCATGGTGGATGATGGAGTGAAGAGCTTGGACCCCGTAGGGGCTTCCTACGTACCGCGCGTTAGCACAGATCAAAGTCAGCGTAGTTCGGATATACAGTTTAACGTCATGCTAGACGTTGGCAAGCCGACTCACGAAGAGGTCGAGGCCGCCGGGCGGAGGATCGAACCGAACCACCTCGCACAGAGGGGGATGGAACGGCCGGGTGAATCACAGTTTCACGTCATGCTGGACGTTGGCAAGCCGACTCACAAGGAGATCGAGGCGGTGGGGAAGCACAATGGAGATACACACGTGCAGTCCCCCACAGAGCGGATTCATAGATGAATCGACGCAAGTGTGAACCCAGGAGGGGTCCACTGATGGACGAACCGCTGTAAATACGACAGGGACGACCAGGTGGCGGGCTTGAACCTCGGAGAGGCTTCCTACGTACCCTGTTTAGAAGACAGGGATCAAAGTCCACGTAGTTCGTTCTGTTTGTAACACTCTACCCCCTTGGGCGAAGGCCACTCCAATCCCGACATCCCTGCAGAGACGAGCGGGTGGGGGCCACATCCAAACCGGGAGGACCCTGCGTGCGCGGCACGGGATCGGGTGAAGCGGACGGTTTAACGTCTTGCCGGACGAAGTACAGTTTAACGTCATGTGTTGAGGACGAAGCGGACGGTTTAACGTCTTGCCGGACGAAGTACAGTTTAACGTCGTGTGTTGAGGACGAAGATGCTTGGCAGTTTAACGTCTTGTCGCGCGGACGATGGAGGCTAGGCAGTTTAGCGTCGTACAGCTTGGACGTAGTGCAGTTTAGCGTCATGCAGGACGAATGTGCAGTTTAGCGTCATGTCGGACGAATGCTGAACAGTTTAACATCTTGTAGCTCGGACGTGGTGCAGTTTAGCATCATGCAGGACGGATGCTGAACAGTTTAACGTCTTGTAGCTTGGACGAATGCTGTACAGTTTAACGTCTTGTAGCTTGGATGATGGGGGCTAGGCAGTTTAGCGTCGTGCAGCTTGGACGTTGGTGCTTGGCAGTTTAACGTCTTGTCGCGCGGACGATGGTGGTGCCGCCGATGGGTCCGTGTCACTTCGCGCGAGCCTGGAGGGCCGCACGGAAAGACAACGCACGGTGCGGGTACCCAGGATGAAGATCATCGGGCGCCATGCAGGCGGGTACCCTCAGGGGGTCAAAGGGGGCGACCCCGGCGGATTGCGCGCAAAAGGGGATCTTGGCGCGCAATACCGTGGGTCGGCGCGCAAATGGGTGGGCTGGCGCGCAATTGGGCCAGCGCTTTGCGCGCGGAAGGTAGATATTGCGCGCACCGGGCTTCGGATAGCGCGCAGGGGCAACGGCTCATTCTTTAATCGAATGGCCACTTTGAAAAAGGGGGGGTGCGCGCAATCGGACCGGATTGCGCGCACCCCGGGGGCAATTGCGCGCAAGAGGCTTCTTTTGCGCGCGAAGGCCTTAGGGTGAAGAATTATTCAAAGGAAAGGAGCCCAAGGGATTGCGCGCGAAGGCGAACCCTGAGGCTTTCTTGCGCGAAAGAAAAGAGGTTACCTGAAGATCGGCATTGCGCGCGGAAGGGGTTGGATTGCGCGCACGAGAGACCTTTCGAATTCTGGAAACCTTCAAAACGTCGGGGGTCGCCTTATATTTATAGGCAACCCCGGGCGCGGAATCCAGTCCGCGGGCGCGGAATTCTCGTCGCGGGCGCGGAATCGGGCCCGGCGCGCAAGGGAGTCGCGCGGGCCACTGGCGCGCAAAATTGCGCGCCGGCTCAGCGTATTGCGCGCATCCCGGGAGGTTTGCGCGTGGCTCATCAACTTTGCGCGCGGGCCTCCAAAATTCTGCACAAGGCCTCCGGGCCCTCCGAAACACGCTTCCGACTCCAAATATGACCTCGCTTTCCGCATCCGGAGCTTTGTTTGGCAACAACGGACTTTTCCGGCGTCTACAAAAGCCCCCCCTCGGAATCTGATCGGCGAGAGGTCGCAACGATCGGGTTCCGAGGGAGACGCCGGAATGCCGAAGTCCTGGGTGGCGCGGGACTGTGGCGTGCAAAAAAGGGCGTCGGGCGCGAAATTTGCTGTCGCGGTCACGCAAAGTGCTTTCCGCGCGGCGCGGACCCCCGGCCTCGCCTATAAATAGGGGCCCTGGGTCCCCCGCACCGTACACTGGCCTTCCGCGCGATAAGCCTCTAAGCTCTCGTGCGCGAAATTGCCTTTTCCGGCGCGGAATTCGCCCGCTCGTCGCGCAAACCTGTCCGGAATTCGGCCTGCTTTTGCGCGAACACTCGGGGTTTTACGCGACGGACTTCCCGATTGCGCGTCGTCCACTAGGATTGCGCGCCAACTCTCAAACTTCTCTACCAGCCTCGTCCGATCCCGCACGCTTCATCCCTTTACCCGCACGACTCCCGGAGTTTCTGAGATGGCCGCGAATCAAGGAAATGAGGGGGATGCCGCCACTCGCAGAGCTGAGATGGCGACGAACGAGGAGGTCTACGGAGCCAAGGAGATTGTTTCCAACAATCAATCCTTGTTCGACTTGCTGACGCCGGCCCAGAAGACATATCCACTGTCGGAAAACCTGCCGCTCTGGAACTTCAGCATCCTAGATGAGGTTCTGGTGCCAGAGTTCGAGGTTGATGCGCCACGGACCTGGGTGACTCGGGAGGACGAGCTTCCCTGCTATAACATCACCAACAATGGGCATCCTGCCAGGGAGACCAGACACTTGGATGTCTATGTCCTGAACCCGAGGACGCGAACCATCGTCAGAAGTGAGCCTACTGCGGAGAACTCTCCAGCCCTCTACTCGAGCATATATCGTCAGAGTGTCACCGACGACACCAAGGGCTGGCTGAAGGACTGGGACTTGCAGTCCGGGGGCAATTTCACCAGTGAGTGGGCCTGGGCGTTCTGGGTACGCCACACTTGCGATCACTTCGCGGAGGAGCTGCGGTACATCGGCCTGTTTGAGGCAGTGTGGACGTCGCAGTTCCACTTTTACCAGCAGTCCGAGCTCGGGCCGGAGCTGTTCACCCGCTGGTCCCCGGATACCAACACCTTCCATCTTCACCATGTGGAGGTCAGCATCGGTCTCTGGGACATCCACTGCATCTGAGGTATCCCGCTGGAGGGTTACCAATACGATGAGTTCCTGCCACCGAAGAACACCTGGGAAGACAGGTCACGGACTCCCATTCTGACCTGGCATCTGCTTGACCTGGCTACGCAGTGGCTCGGGATCAAGGACTTCCAGAAGGACATAGCCTACAAGGAGTGGTTCGGCCAGTTCTTGGAGCATGACCCGGCGGTCAAGATTCCAGGCAGGGGGAAGCGGTGCCCGACCGCGGCTCAGAGGAGCCGGAACGGGTCGTACTGGCGGGTCCTGGAGACGGGCGACTACCGCTCATGGGGGTACCGCGTCATCGAGGCCCGGGACCCAAATGTCCGGTACGCGGCGTTCCTGGCCGCCTTTCTGAGTGGGTGGCTCCTGCCAGTGCGGGACGCGAGAATGGGCATTTGCCCGGCGACACTGGCGATGGCGGGCGCTATGGCCGCCAACAAAAGATACAACCTCGGGGTCCCAGTACTGGCGAAGCTGTATGCCATCCTGGGACGCATCTCGCGAGGGGGGTCGCCACGAAGGATCTGTGGGCCCTTCCAATTCTTCCACGGCTGGGTGGCTGCTCACCTTGGTGGGTACATGTTTCCGAACGCCATCATTCCTCCGAGCAACGGCCTGCGACCCTCCCTGCTGAACATTGTGGGGGTCGCTCCGATGACCCTAAGTGAGGAGGGCGTGAGGATTCGGATTGGCAATCATGCCAATTTCAACTTCAGCCCGTTCCCCACTCCCGTTGGCCAAATGATCAACAACGGGCAGGGTCCGCTGGAGCAGCACGAGTACTTCCTGAACATGCGGGGCGGGGTGCTCGTGGCTCGGATTGACGGGAAGGTGATCTGCGAGCCTTACGTGCCAACCCGGTTCGCCAGGCAGTTCGGGTGCCTTCAACGGATGCCGAAGAGGGTATTCACTGCTGTCCGGGAGGAGACGAACCCTGGCGTCCTTCTCCAGATGTGGCTGATGTTCGCCGCCTTTGGCTCTGGCGACGTCATCACTCTCCCTCCTACCGGGGTTGACGCAGTCTTGGAAACCGAGTACGCCGAACACTGGGCCATCGCGTACCCCGAGGGGCTTCTACGGAAGCCAGTCCGGCGGCTCGAGGTCACCCGTGCGGAGACCGGGCGTCAAGGAAGGAGGCGAGGCGCCGCCACACGGGGGAGAACGGAGGCGCGCCAAGCAGCGGAGCCGGCGCGAGCAGGGAATTCGGCGGCGGGTACATCGCAGGCTGCCGCTACGACCTCGGCGCCCAGAGAGGGGGCGCGTGCGGTGGTCGAAGAGCGGCCCGGGAAGCAGGTAAGGCGTCTGCTCGAACCCTCCCACGATGCAGTCTTCCCGGTGCTGTGGTCGGCCTGGATGACCCTGCGGCAGTCACTGGGGACCGACGTCATCTGGCGAAAGATACTCAGAGAAGGAATCTATCTGCCAGAGGTCGGGCGCCTCCAGATCGCCGACAGGGTGGACTTCAACCGGCAGTATGCGTATCTGACAGCCATGGACGAGTACGCGCGCCAACGTGGTCAGCGTGCGGAGCCATCCCTTCTGGTGAAGGTGATGCTCGGTCTAGAACCCGCTCCAGAACAGATGTCGCCGGGATAAGATGACAGTAACGACTCCGAGGAAGAGGAGGAGACGGGGGAGGATGAAGGCTCCGAGGGAAGGTCCCATCGGGGGAGCCCGCGGGAGAGCGGCGAGGTGGCCGGCTCTGACAATGTTGGTGTCACTGAGCTCCTCGAGGTCCGCTTCTATCCCTACTCAACCTGCTTCATCCATTCTCTTATGCAGCTTCTAACCCATTTCTCCACCTTTCTCAGGAGCACACGGATGTTGGTCAGGCGTCCTCAGCGGGAGTAGGAGAGGCGCCAGCAGGACAAGGCGAGGGCCAGGCACCCATTATCGAATTGAAAAGCGCGGAAGGGTCCCCTGCTGCAGTTGTTCCTGCGGTGGCCGGGATAGAGGAAGATGACGCTCTGAACTCCCGTAAGTCTCCTTACTTTACTGCTGGTGCTTGCCGTTAACGATCCGTGACTAACCATGGCATGCCCTGCGCAGTGATCTCAGGACTGGAGGCCCGTCGGGCTACCGAACCCGGGCCATCTACGAGTGGACCAGTGGCAGACATTCCGCCTGTTCCGGAACAGACTTCCCAAACCGAGCCGGCCCCACCAACTACTGATCAGGGGGCTACGGACGTCGGCGGTGCTGCCGTCGGAGAGAGGTCGGGGGCTGACGAGGGTGTCAACGCCGCTGGGGCGGGAGAAGAAGGTCGCCCAGATGTTGGGGAACCTATCCCCCGTGAGGAAATCCCAGGGGCGGACCCTGCAGCAGACCTGCTGGCTGCCTTCCCTGCCTACCGGCCTGCCGACCCCGAGGAGATGGATGACTCGGACGCGGAGGCGGTCGAGGAGAGCCGGATAGCGCGCCGAAGGGGGTGGAAGTGCATCCAACGCTTCCTCAAGCGAGACCCATCGGAGTGGCTGGGGTGCATGGGGTCACTCCAAACCTGGCTACGCTTCCTGTGTGCCGGGGGAGCTGATGCTCAATGCCTCCATCTGACGGTCCGTGATTTCATGGCCGAAAAGATGCGCGAGAGCCGCCGGCGTGCCGACGTCGCACAATGTCGGGACATGTCGGAGAACACGCGGGCGCTCCTCACGGCGGAGCAGGAAGTCTGGCGTCTCGAAGGGCAGGCGGCAGAGAAGGAGGCCTTCGTCGCAGCGTGCACTGAGCTTGTGGAGCAACTAACGGCCTAGCTGATCGACGCCCAGGTACAGCTGACGGAGGCGGGCCAACAGATGGTCACAATTCAAGTCGAGCGGGAGCATGCACATGCCAGAATCGACGAACTGCGTGCTGCGACCGCCGACGAGGAGAGGGCACGCAGAGAGCGAGAAGCAGCTCTGGAGGCCGCCAGCCAAAGGGTAGCGGCGTTAGAAAGACTTATCCAGCACGCTAATCCCTAGGGGCTTTGTTTTGCCATTCCCAAAACACTTGCTTCCGCTACTCAATATTTCGATCCATTTGTATGAATCACCATATTTATCTGCATCTTTTGGCTTAACATGCACATGCTCAACCACAATCCATTGTCTCGCGGGAGCGTTAACCAAGCTTCAGGAATCCACAATTGGGCCTGGATTCTTAATGAAAAGAGGGAGGTCATTCCTAGGAAAGGAGACCTCAAGCCTAATCAATGTATCATCCCCCCAACTTGTTCCGACACACGAGCGGGACAACGCTAGGGGCGTTGAGATTTTGCCCGAACATAGGGAAATGAGAAAGGGTGAATCGCATGTCCCGAATTCAGAAATCCACAACGGTCGGCCTTCCAGGAAATGCCCAAGACGGCAAGAGGACAATGGATCAATCAACCATACTACCGCAATAGACGGACCGAAGGTCATCATTCATATTGCAGGAGGCGGATCACATGTCATCATCAATGCCGCTTTGGGGTTCCTTCAGGCACGAGGTTGGAAATCCAGATCAACAGGGCATGCGAAGCGTGGGGCGAAGTGATGATTTGTTCGGACAGAATCCAACGCTCTCAAAATTGCGCCACCGTGGGGAAAGCGTATTAGGCGGATGCACTAATCTGGCCGTGAATCACCCCAATTCTCAGACAGAACCTTTTTGACGAGGAAACTGTCGCTTCCCATCATTGCGATGGGGCATCCCGAGCTGAATCGGGGAGAATATCACAACTGCACCACTCTACCCGAAGTCAGGCCAGACGGCCGGAGACGAGGAGGGGCGGGACTTAGCGATCCCTGAGGCTGTACCCGAGTCGGAATGCCCGGGCGTTCCTACATACTCCATCAGGCTGGAGATCAAGCCACACGTAGTTCTGAGAGTGTAGTTTAACGTCATGCAGGACGTAGAATCCCATTTGGGGAGATCTTAGTTTAGGGTCGTGGAGCTCGGACCATAAGGGTAGATCTTAGTTTAAGGTCTTAGAGCTCGGACCATAGGTCTAGATCTTAGTTTAAGGTCTTAGAGCTCAGACCATAAGGGGAGATCTTAGTTTAAGGTCTTAGAGCTCGGACCATAAGGGCCGCAAAGTACGCCACATCGTGGTCCTATCCCCTGGATATGCGAAGATGCACTGAGGGATAGTGTCAAGAGTGTCGAGATTCTGCCTGGTCAGAATGGGGGGTGGAAAACGTAATGTGAATCACGCGGCCATTCACTCAAGGACTGGGGGCACCGGCGTAACGACATGGGAGTACTGCCGACCGTGGCGGAAAAGCAGCATCAATATCGCACTAACCGTTGATGGAATGAGGCAGCAAACGAGCATCGACCGCTCAATCGCAGGATTCATATCGATTTGCTGCCCGAGGCCATTGGGGGCACCAGCCCGAGTCGGTGGGAGAGCACTGAGGCATTGTGTCCAAACCGTTCACGGGGGCTCCACCCAGGGCGTAGGCGATGGGTCCAAATGAAAGGGAGCATGAAGCCTGAAGATGGAAAAAACCTGACCAAGCTGAACCTGACCCTCCTGGAAATAAACTAGAGTACTCTTGACACCAGTGGACCACTGCAAGGGGTCGAGGGACACGCCTTGAGGGTGGCCTGAAGGCGGCGGATTCCCCAGAGAAGGGGGAATCCCTAAGAGGTGGGGGGATGGACCCGAAGTTTCAAACATCCGGGCGTTCCTATGTATCCCATAAGGATGGGAATCAAGCCACACGTAGTTCTTGAAGCGCGGCGCAACACAATCGGGCACCAGCGCGGGGAAGGGTGCGGGTCTGACCCTCGCACACAGAAGAAGCGGTATTTGATATTTCTTGTTTGTCCTTAAAGATGGATGGTTTTTCTTTGTGCAGCGACATGCCTGTGATTAAGGAATCCCTGGCGTCGCCACAATAATCAAGCCATGAAAGGCATTGATGAATGACGTGGTTATTAACCAGCGCCCAACGTGAGTGTCCCCTGAGGAGAACATCACGATGCAGTGCCGTTTCTCGTCGGGCAGCCAAGACGATCACAGTTTTCGGTCGTGTGGTAGGACCAGACAACACAGTTTAAGGTCGTGTGGCTCGGACCATGGAGGAATCCGCTTATCACGATACGGAAGACTTAGCGGAGGTGGGAACATACCCAGCCCTGCGGTCACGCACGATTCCAGGAGAAGGATCCTGGGATAGGGGCCTGCGTATGTCCATCACCCGAGGGGCAGAGATGCTAGCCTCCAGCTATACTGGGCCCAGAACGCGATTGTTCGGGCGACTCCTTCCTCCTTATGGGGATGAGGGTCCAGCTATACATGGCCCTTAGGGAGGACATCAGCATATATCCTTGGTGCTCAGATCGTGGGAGCCTCGACAGACACCATTACCCTGGTTGGCCTGCCTAACGTGTAAAGGTGTACTGAAGGTCAGTATGAAGAGAGTGTCGAGATTCCACTACAACGCACAAAGGCGGAGTGTGATGAGGGCCGCGCAACCAATGTTCGGAGCCTAAAAGAGCCGACATGGCGATCAAGGATGTCGCTGACCATATTTGCAACACAACATCCGATCGCGTCAGCCTAGAACGGGGCAAGCAAACAAGCATCAACCGCTCAATCGCAGGATTCATATCGATTTGCGGCCCAGGACCCGCCGGTAAATCGACCCGGAGCGGTAGGAGAGCACTGAGGCATCGTACCCAAACCACTAACGAAGATCCCTTTGAGTGAAGGCCCGGACAAGAGGAAGCGCGAGGCCCGACAAGCAACACAGGACTTGTCGGGATTGAATCCGACACCACGGGTCATAGACCGAAGTACCCAAAACATGTTAACAGATCGCCGGAAAGGGTCGGAGGACTCACCCTGAGAGCAACCAAAAGACAGCAGATCCCCGTGATCAACCAAGAGACGGGGCTGGACCTGAAACACAAGCGTCCAGGCGGTCCTACGTATCCCATAAGGATGGGAATCAAGCCGTATGTAGTTCTTGAGATGCAGTTTAACGTCATGCAGGACGATGAGGGGTGTGAGGTAGTCCCACACACGGGGGAGGCGTATGGCGCGGCCAGCAGACCAACGTGAACGAGGACATAATCCCCCGCTCACGCCACACGCCTCGCACAAAAAGGAGGGGAACTGGGGCTAGAGGCCCAACGTGGGATGGAAATTCCCGAAGGATGGGGCTGGGCCTAAAACATGAATGTTCAGGTGGTCCTACGTATCCCATAAGGATGGGAATCAAGCCGCACGTAGTTCTTGAAGTGCAGTTTAACGTCATGCAGGACGATGAGAGAAAAAAAGAGGGGGGAGCAGAAGGCATCCCCGAACGTGGGGGGCGTACAGCGTGGCGAGCAAACCGACATGAATGAGGGCGTAGCCCCGCGTCCACACCATACGCCACATACCCAGAGGCAACTGGGCCAAGGGCCCGAGGTGGGATGGAAATTCCCGAAGGATGGGGCTGGGCCTGAAACATGAATGTTCAGGCGGTCCTACGTATCCCATAAGGATGGGAATCAAGCCGCACGTAGTTCTTGAGAGGCAGTTTAACGTCATGCAGGACGATGTACAGTTTAACGTCATGTTGGACGAATGCTGAACAGTTTAACGTCTTGTAGCTTGGACGAAGTACAGTTTAACGTCATGTTGGACGAAACACTTGGCAGTTTAACGTCTTGCAGCGCGGACGATATGCTAGGAAGTTTAACGTCATGCAGCTTGGACGTAGTGCAGTTTAGCGTCATGCGGGACGATGTACAGTTTAACATCATGTTGGACGAATGCTGAACAGTTTAACGTCTTGTAGCTTGGACGAAGTACAGTTTAACGTCATGTTGGACGAAACACTTGGCAGTTTAACGTCTTGCAGCGCGAACGATATGCTAGGCAGTTTAACGTCGTGCAGCTTGGACGTAGTGTAGTTTAGCGTCATGCGGGACGATGTACAGTTTAACGTCATGTTGGACGAATGCTGAATAGTTTAACGTCTTGTAGCTTGGACGAAGTACAGTTTAACGTCATGTTGGACGAAACACTTGGCAGTTTAACGTCTTGCAGCGCGGATGATATGCTAGGCAGTTTAACGTCGTGCAACTTGGACGTAGTGCAGTTTAGCGTCATGCGGGACGAATGTACACTCAGGAAAAGTACTGCTTGAGGAACCTAGCGTTGGTGGGAGGAGTGACACGCTCACCATCCATAGTCGCTAGGGAGTACGCGCCATTGGGATAGACCTTGTGGACGACAAGAGGTCCCTCCCACTTGGGCTCCAACTTGGGTGGCTTCCTGCCGGGGATCATTGGCGCTCTTAGGGCTAGCACTAGGTCACCCTGCAGGAAAGAGCGGAGGCAAACCTTATTATTGAAAGCTCGAGCCATTCTGCTTTGGTGCCTCTCCAAGTTGTGCAAGGCGCGAAGTCTATTCTCATCCAGTGCTTCCAACTCGACTAGACGGGCTTCAGCAGCTCTGTCCGGCGCTTGCTGGTCGTAGACTGCAGTACGCAAGGACGGTAACTGGATCTCGATGGGCAGGACGGCCTCAGCTCCATACACCGGGGAATAAGGGGTCATCTGGGTGGAATTGCGAGTCATCGTCCGATAAGCCCAGAGGGCGTTGGGGAGCTTGTCCGGCCAACTCTTCTTGTTCTGACCAACCATCTTTTGCAGAATGTTAGAGAGGGTCTTGTTAAACGGCTCGATCTGTCCATTCTCCTGCGCATGATAGCGAGATGTATGGTTCGAGCAAATGTTGTACTTGGCGTAAAAATTCTTCAACTCGGCTGCTCAGAAATTGGCTCTGTTATCCGTGAGGATAGCGTGAGGCACCCCAAATCGATGAATGATGTTGGAGGTCACGAAGTCAGTGATCGAACGAGATTTGACCTCTCTGAGCGGAATCGCCTCTGCCCATTTGGAGAAGAAGTCCGTGGCGGTCAGAACGAACCGGCACTGGCGAGCTGTCACCGGCGGGTAAGGTCCCACGACGTCCATCCCCCAGACTGCAAAGGGCCAAGAATACCTGGTGGTATGGAGAGGCTCCGGCGGCCGATGCACAAAGTTCGCATGAACCTGGCACGCATGGCACCTCCTGGCATACTCAATGCAGTCATGGATCATGGAGGGCCAGAAGTATCCCAACCTCCGAATCTGGTGGGACAGCTTCGGCCCAGTCTGATGGGCATCGCATGAACCAGCATGAACCTCTTGCATGACTCGTGGGATCTCAACTCCCTGAAGGCAATGGAGGAGAACACCATCAAATCCGCGTCTATAGAGGATCTGCTCCAGGCCGGGACTGCTCTGGAGGACAAACTGCGATGCGCGGCGTCGAACTCGCTCGCGCTCGGCTCGATCCGACGGGAGAATGCCGTGTTGGAGGTACTCAACCAAAGGCGCCCTCCAATCAGGGGCTGGTTCGACTGCCATATCTGGGGTACTCGGGGCTCCGGGCACAGGGGAAACCGTGGTGAGATTACTTACCGACGGGCCGCGATCTCCCTCCGGGATAACGGGAGCGATGAGCCTGCGGTGCGTCACGCGGATGATCAGGTCGTCATGTTCAGGCTCTGCAAGTGATGCAGCAAGGCTGGCCAAAGCATCTGCTCGACCGTTCTGCGACCGGGGAATATGGACAATTTCTGGCCGGGAAGGGAACTGGGCCATCAGAAGGAGGGTGCACTCCAGCAATGGCACAAGTTCCGGCTTCCTGACAACATAGTCGCCATTGATCTGCTTAACAACTAGCTCGGAGTCCCCTTTCACGCACAGATGGGGCACGCCGATCTCGAGAGCTAACTCGAGGCCGGTGATGAGGGCATGGTATTCCGCCTCATTGTTGGTACAGCCCTCTGACAACAGGAAAGAGTATGGCAGCACGGTTTGCTCCGGGGTGATGAAGACGATACCCAAGCCCACTCTGTTGAGCTTAGGATTATCAATTCTTCTACCGGTGGGGCTCCGGGAGGCACCGTCAAAGTGCATCTGCCAGCATGGACCGGCTCGATCGACCGAGAGGATGACCTCATCAGGAAAGCCTAGATCCAGCGGCTGATCCGCGGAGGTTGGGTGAGCAGCCAGAAAGTCTGCCAATGCTTGCCCTTTGATGGCCTTCTGAGACACATACCTGATGTCGAACTGCTGGAGAATCACAGCCCACTGTGCTAGACGGCCAGTCAACATAGGCCGGCTCAGGATATATTTCAACGGGTCTACCCGAGAAACCAACTGCACCTCATGGTGCTGCAAGTAGTGCCGTAATTTCTGTACGGCAAATACGAGCGCCAGGCAGCTCTTCTCAATGGGGGAATACCTAACTTCCGCATCGAGGAGCAGGCGACTGAGGTAATAGAGGCTATTCTCTGTTCCCTCGTTGTTCTTCTGGGCGAGAAGGGCACCCAGGGACCGTTCCAGGGCGGTCACATAGAGGACCAGCGGCTTACCGGATACAGGTGGCATCAGGACCGGAGGTTGCAGCAGGTACTGCTTGATTTCCTCGAAAGCGGTCTGACACTCTTTATCCCATACATAGGTTGCACCTTTCTTCATGAGCCGAGAAAAGGGCTTACACTTGCCGGCCAGATTCGCGATGAATCGGCGTATATAGGCTAAGTGGCCTTGGAACCCTTGCAGTTCCCGGATGTTACCTGGGGGAGGCATCTGGCTAATCGCCCTGATCTTCTCTGGGTCGATCTCAATACCCCGGTATCTTACCACAAATCCAAGGAACTTTCCGGAGGTGACCCCGAAGGCACACTTCAACGGGTTCATCTTCAGGCAGCGAGACCGGAGGAAGCCGAACACTTTCTCAAGATCTTTGAGATGGTCCTGACGCTGGCGCGATTTGACTACCAAGTCGTCGACGTAGCATTCCACCAGTGTGCCGAGGATTGGCTTGAATATGCGGTGCATCGCCCGTTGATAGGTGGCACCTGCATTCTTCAGGCCGAAGGGCATGACCTGGTAACAAAAGGTACCTTGGGGGGCCCTGAAGGTAGTGAACTCCTCATCCTCAGGGGCCATCCGGATTTGGTTGTATCCGGAGTATCCATCCATAATGGAGAGGGCTTGGAACCCTGCCGTGGCGTCAATCAACAGCTCTGTCACTGGAAGGGGAAAATCATCCTTTGGACAGTAGCGGTTGAGATCGCGGAAGTCGATGCAGACTCTGATCTGCCCGTTCTTCTTCCTGACCGGCACAATGTTGGCCAGCCATTTGGGGTACTGGACTTCCCTCACGAAGTTGGCTTTGATAAGCTTGTCAACTTCGGCCTCAACCATGGCACCGTGGAATGGGTGCATCTTCCTGGGAGGCTGCTTGAACCCGCGATGGTTCGTCGGGAGACCAAGGCGGTGGACGGCCACCTGAGGATCTAGCCCCGGCATCTCGTCATAGCCCCAAGCGAACACATCACGGTGCTGCCTGAGAAAGTCCACGTACTGCTGCCGCTCCTCAGAGGGCATGGCGGCACTAACCAATGTGGGTCTTGGATCTGCTTTGGTTCCAAGGTTCACTTGTACTAACTCATCGACCGTGGCGGGAACGCCCTCCTCAAAGGCTGGGGGTGCATCTTCCACGTCCTCTCCACTCGGGGAGGGATCGTCCACGGGAGAGACTGCATTGGCAACTGCATTGGGGCTACCAGATCCTGCTGGGCCGCTGGTGCTGGCACGGGCGGTCGCGGTCATCTCATCAGGAGACTCACAAGTCGTCGAGACCATGGCTACGTCCAACCGATGGATCGGGAGGACGTAAGCGTCATCCAAACTTGCCCAGGGATCACTTGCAACAGCGACAGGCTCGACCTCACCTGCCAGGATCTGCTTATCCTTGCTCTTGTAATAGTCCGCGTCCAGATAGCGGGTTTCACATGAGGCAAAAGGAGAGGCATCTCCCTGAAGCACGCCTACTCGACCATTAAGGGAGTATTTGAGGCATTGGTGGTATGACGAGGGAACTGCCGCATGAAGGTGGAGCCATGGCCTACCCATCAATGCGTTATATGCAGTGTCCTGAGAGACCACCATGAATTCGGTGTTGGCAACCAAGTCACCGAACTGGGTCTTCAAACGTATCTTGCCGACCGGAGTTTGCTCGGTGCGGTCGTACCCCTGGATCCTGAGGTCAGAGGGGATCAAGTCATCCTCAGACAACCCCAATCTCCGGAGCGTCCGAGTTGGAATCAGGTTAATCCCGGACCCCGTGTCGACAAGACAGCGTCGGACTTCAAGGCCATTGAACTGGCCAGTAACATACAGCGGATGAATTTTCCCCTGTATAGGAGGGTCTTCATCCTTACCAGAGAACGAGATAACTGCCTGGCATTCGGCGTCCTCGATCGTTTCGGCGTGAAAGGCCTCTGCAGCCGCAACCTCTGTCTCAAACCGGAGGGGGCTCTTCAGGGCTTCAGCGAGTGCCTCGCGCATCTCAGATGACATGCGCAGAGCCTCAAGGATGGAGAGTCTCGCTGGGATGTCGGCCAAGTGCTTCAGGACATCACACTTTTTGGCCAAGCGCGAGCCCCTGGTTGCAGGAGGTTGCTCTGCGGTTGGAAGCATGACGGGCCTTGCCGGTTGGGCCGGCGGCCGACTGGTGCTTGGCGCATCTTTTTGTTCATTGGTTGAAGCCCGGGAAGTAGTCACCGTACTAGGGCCAGGAGGCCAGGATGGACTCGTGGCAGGGTGGAGCTGATCGCGACGCGGCTGAGGCGGTTCTGCCTGGTCCCACACCACAAATAGTGGCGGAGGCGAATCTGTCATCCCCGGATGGGGGGCCTGCGCGCGCTGAGCTCGATCTTGAGCCTGCTGCCTAGTCTCAGTGGCATGCACGGCCTGGCTGGAGGTACCAACTGCTGTGCCCCGGCGACTCCTGTTGCTGCGGTTCCTCCGACGGTGGCGACGACCGGGGACACTAGGGAGGTCCACCTGGTGTTCTTCAACGTCGGGAACCGAAAAGGGATTTACCAGCTCGACGGTATTAACCGAAGCGTACCCAATACTATCATCGGACGATTCATTCACCACTGGGCGGATCCGAGGAGGGATCCCCATCTCCGGGGGCATGAAATCGCCGAGAGTGCGGGATAGTGGCGGAACTGGCGGGGCGCGCTCTTCCTTCTTGCGCCGCCGCCGTTTTCTCTTCTTGGAAGAGGCAGGCTGGGACGACGATGCCGAAGCAGCACCCGCAGATTCTGGGGGCTCAGGCTGATTCAAGCGCGCACGGATGATTCCATGGGCGCGAATGATCGTCTTGCGGGCCATCCAGTTTTTATACTTCTGGGACCCGCGGTCGGAGACCAGCTGCCATTCGTCCTCGTCGCCGCTATCGTCATCTGATCCCACGAACACGCCCGCCACTTGTGCTGGAGCTGGGCCCAACCTGATTACATTGTTGTTAATCTGGTCTTGGAGCCAATCCTTAAACACATAGCACCGCTGGATGGTGTGTCCCAGGGCCCGATGGTAAGGGCAGTAGCGGGGGTTATCCGTGAGATGTGCCTCCTCTGGCCTCCAACACTCAGGCAGTCGCACAATCCTCTGCTCCAGGGCGCTCCGGAAATAACCGGGAACCTGATCCTCGTGAAATGAGTAAGTCAGGTGTCGCGGGCCCCTGGGAGCACGGCCTTGACGAGGGGCTGGAGGGGCCTGCCGAGGAGGTGGACCCTGATTATCTCGCCTGGGTTGTGGCGGTACATTACGCGGAGGGGCCGACCGGTTCTGAGGCTGCCGCTGCTGGGCCGGGAACTGAGCCCGTGGAGGCGGATTCCTGTGAGGCTGTGGAGCTGGCCTCACCGGCAGCAGCTCCAATGGCCTGGGGGCCTCTATCTGGGCAACAGCAGCGGGCTCAGCCCTGCTGGCTCTCCTTGCAGGAATCATAGGAGGCAGCGGGTGTGCCTGGCTGGCCTGTTGCAGGGATTCCTCAAGACGTTGAGCATTGTATGAGAAGTCCCTGAACCCTCCGGGGTAATTCTGAGTGATCAAGGAAGGGACCAGCTCGGTCTTGACGTTCCCGACGCACATTGTCAGCAACTGCTCCTGAGTCAATGGCATGTCAAGGGAATACGTGAGACCCTTCCATCGGGCGATGAAGTCCGCGACTCGCTCATCAGGCCTCTGCTTGCACTTGAAGAGGTCTGCGATACTCGTCTTCCGGGTCGTGGAACTGAACTGGTAGAGGAACTGTCTACGAAGGTCCTCCCAGCTAGTTATCGACCCGACGGGGAGCTGGCTGTACCAGACAAATGCTGGCCCTTCCAGTGTCTGGACAAAGCAGCGAAGCTTAGCGGCCTCTTGCTGCGCCGGAGTCCCCAACATAGGTCCGCACCTCGAGTTGAAATGGGCCAAATGTTGTGGCGGATCTCCAGTCCCGTTAAAGGGGGCAAAAGTGGGATTCCCGAATCCCGTAGGCGCCGGCATGTCATCCACCCATGCTGGGTATGGCTTGCCGTCCGGTGGGATTGCCACTTGCCGAGTCTCCAAGGCTTCCAAGCGGGCGATGAGTGCCGCCATCGGATCGTCCGGACATGGGTTCCAGTCCTGGCGAGGATCCCTAACCACGAGCGCATTGCATGGCCCTTCAACCGGGTCGTCGACCGGGTCGTCGAACTCGGCAGCTCGTGGGATGGCGGGCGGAGCGGCCCTTGGGGCAGCGGGAGGAATCCGAGCGGGGTCTCTCAGGTAGTCACGCCGCTCGGGAGGGTGTGGTGAAACATACCGCGCCCTCTTGCCATAGGTGATGGCCTCTCTCCTGTCGGCGAACACGGCATAATCACGGTTGCCCGGGAGAGCCTCATCGAGGGGTGGTTGTTCCTGTCCCTGCTGTCCTGGCCTAGGATCACCGTAGTCAGGCCGCTGCTCTGCAGCGCGCTCGGCGAGGAGCTGGTCAACCAGCTTCTTCTGCTCGGCGAGCTGTTGACGTAGCGTAGCCTTCTCGGGATCCTCGTCCGCCCTCTGCATGGAGGTGGATGGGTCGGCGGGCTTTATAGCCCCGCCGTGCTCTTTACCTTTGCTGACGTTTCGGCTCAACGTCAGTGCTTCAGTGGGTGCGGGGAGTCCCAGGAGGTTCCTCTGATGACGAGTAACTCTCACTGATGGATCCAACAACGGCTTGTCTTCGGGGGGAGAGCCCTCGTCGAGAAGTTCCAAACCGTTCCCCTCTCCCGACAGGTCAGCCATATTGACCGTTTTCGTCCCTGGGGATATACCCTCAGGGCCACCCAGTGAATTGGGTTGTCGGCGAATCGCACTGAAGCGTAGGGCAGCGTACTGCCCCCATCCACGGATATACACGTGGGGAGTGGCTTCCTCGATAACCTTGCGGAGTACTTGAAAACACTCAACGCATCGTTGTTGGAGGGCCTCGTGGTGCTCAAATGACCCGGGGTGCCGAACCGCGGGGAGCGTGGCCAGGTCAATTTGACGGCACTGCTCACCAATATCCTCCAGGTGCACTTGACTCCCGGGATATGGCATTTGTAGGCAGTGAAGACAGGAGTGAGTCTCCTGGAGAGTTCGGCGGAAGCATTCGAACTCATCCGGGGTGAGCGATGCGGGTGCATCAAAGTCCGGTCCTGTGACTGGCCAAAACTTCTCAGGGAAGTGGCCCTCTGCAAGGACGGTCCAGAAGCTCCACGACTCAAACTCGGGACTCAGGTCTCCTTGGTTCTCTTCAACGACTGGGAATGGACGGGGAACCGGTAGTGGTGCCGAGGCGGGCCGCCGGGCCGACGGGCTGGCCGGCGGTGAATACGACGAGCAGGCCGATTGGCCTCCATGTCCCGGGCCGCCCTCTGAGGGTGGCGGTGCCCCAGCTACCACATCACGATAGGACGGGCCGGCGAGCGAACATCCTGCCGTAGCGTCGGTGCTCGCCGGGGGTGCACTAGATCGTGGTTCGACCGTCGGTCCCCAGAAAAGGTCTCCGGCTTCTCCGATCGAGGCAGAAGGCGCTTCCAGAGGGGCCGGTACCAACCGCAAGTTTGATCCTTGGGGGTCTACCAGGCCCTCGCTACTCCGGATATACCTTCGGAGAGAAGTGGGGATCATGTCGATCTCGCTCTCGGGAAGTACGAGGCTGACGTGCCGCATTCCTACCCCTGCCCCTGACTGGCGGGATTGGGGGGAGGGCTCTGTCGCCGAATAATACTCCGCCTCTATATCAGAGAAACGAACCGGTCGGATCTCTGTCCGGAATTCCGTAACATTCTTCCCTCGGCGTCGACGCCTCGCCCTCCTGCCCCTGGGTGGTTCTTCGTGGCATGGCTGATCTCTATCCTGGCGCCCTCCGGCCACACTGGTGCTGGGGCCAAGAGGACTGGAAACCAAGGTGCGAGGAGCACCGGGACAGATATCAAAGGGGACGCGGGGAGAGATGATTCTGGGCAGGCCTCCGGGCCGGGATCAGAAGGCGGGGTGACCCATGCCTCTTGGATCGGCCACACGGAGCAGATCCTGTTGGTGAATAGCGCTACCGCGAGGTGGTCCGCGGTGGCTATTGTCGGTACCAGCAACCGGGAGAGTCAACCCAACCTGCCTTTGGGGCGGTCGGGGCCTCGATCCGGGTCGGGCATAGAAGTGCCCCCGCTCAGGATGCGCAGGGGCCTGGTGAATGGAGCCAGCAGTGGCTTGAGCCAACGCGGCCGCTGTCGCTAGGGCCCCAAGGTGGGCATCCGCTTCCGCTCGTGCCCGACGTTGGCGTCGAGACATACGAGTCGGGATGAGCGGCGCGGGCAGGTGGAGAGCCTGTTCCTCGACTTGAGGGGCCTGGCGGCGGTGTCGCCGTGGCCTGGCGGGAGCCCTTATCGTGGATCCCTGGAGCGGATCCCGGATAGGGTAGTCCCGGGCATCTTCCACCTCATCTGCATAGGGGAAGGAGTTGTCGGAGCGCTCCGGGGATAAGCTCCCAAAGCGGTTGGACGTCGAGGTAGGCAGCGGTGCCTCCCTGCGCGGCCCTCGGGGGCGGCGTTGGTGGCGAGGTGCAGCTTCCTCGAGGTCTAGGCGAGCCATGTCCCTGGTGGGGATGACTCCCTCTTCCTCATATCTCCGCACCAAGTTGTTGATCACCCTTCTCTGGATGACCTCCGAGGGGGAGAGAGGGCATGGTTGCCCCGCAGCTGCGGCTGCTGGGACGGCTGTGGAATGGGCGGGACCGCGCGGAGTAGCCGCGTCGGTGCTTCCCCTACCCCTGCGCCAGTGGGCGGGCGGTGATCGTGCATTGGATCGGACGACCTGATTCCTGAAGATAGGGAGAATAACCCATTAAAACTGACAAGAAAAGGAATCGACTACCAATCATTAGTGCCACGACGCCCTCCGTGGGGGGGAACCCAGGCCATCGACGTCGTGAGACGGAGTGCCCGATTTCCCTTCCCCAGCCCCTGGCGGGTTCCGTGCCCCAGTGTTGAATGCTCGGTCGAGCAGCATGCTGGTCTTCCAACACCTCTGAAAGCCATCGGTCTTCATATTGAGGAGAAGAGATTCACGTCGGGTTCACCATTTTTCTGTTTCGGTGCGGATGTGCGTCGGGTTACGCTGTTTTGCCAGGACGCGTTCGCACGTGCACCCGTCGACCCGAGGGGATGGGCGCGCGGCTTTTGGCCCCGCAGTCCTGCTTTCCAAGGGCGGGCGGCATTCGTCCCTTGTTCAGGGGCGTCTGCTCCTTGATCGAAACCGGGATGATGGGATGTCGGCTCCTCCTTCCGTGGACGTCTCCTCGGAACTCGTCGCCTAATCCGGGTCTCCCTCATAGATTTAAGAATGTTCGTGAATATCGTTCCCAGCGCCATATCTACATGGACACCGGTTAATTACACTGCTTCCGCCCGGACGCTCCAAGGAGTCTGGTCGGGGTAGCAACCTGCGGTGAGGAGACCGGGTGGCTCCGGGTGTTGGGGGCGTGTCTTAGCACTGCGACTCTTCATGTCTGCCTTCCGTCCCTAATAGGGCTTCTCGAAGGCGTGATGGCCTGAGGCATCCCGTACTGGGTGCGGGGAACTGTGTCACCTGAGGTTTTCCTCAGCTTCCCATGTTTAACACGGGGTATGCTGCGAGTTTAACGTCCAGCGGGGACGGCATCGGACTGATCAACACGAGAAGTGGATCAGATGACAGAACCCCTTGCGGGGAACCTCCGACGCTGGGGCCAGCACATGGGCGGCTTCCCGAGCAAAGTGGAGTGGAATGAAAGGGCATGACCCCACCGGGATGTGGCGGCCCGGGTAAGGATCATGGTGGATGATGGAGTGAAGAGCTTGGACCCCGTAGGGGCTTCCTACGTACCGCGCGTTAGCACGGATCAAAGTCAGCGTAGTTCGGATATACAGTTTAACGTCATGATGGACGTTGGCAAGCCGACTCACGAAGAGGTCGAGGCCGCCGGGCGGAGGATCGAACCGAACCCCCTCGCACAGAGGGGGATGGAACGGCCGGGTGAATCACAGTTTCACGTCATGCTGGACGTTGGCAAGCCGACTCACAAGGAGATCGAGGCGGTGGGGAAGCACAATGGAGATACACACGTGCAGTCCCCCACAGAGCGGATTCATAGATGAATCGACGCAAGTGTGAACCCAGGAGGGGTCCACTGATGGACGAATCGGCGTAAATACGACCGGGATGACCAGGTGGCGGGCTTGAACCTCAGAGAGGCTTCCTACGTACCCTGTTTAGAAGACAGGGATCAAAGTCCACGTAGTTCGTTCTGTTTGTAACACTCTACCCCCGTGGGCGAAGGCCACTCCAATCCCGACATCCCTGCAGAGACGAGCGGGTGGGGGCCACATCCAAACTGGGAGGACCCTGCGTGCGCGGCACGGGATCGGGTGAAGCGGACAGTTTAACGTCTTGCCGGACGAAGTACAGTTTAACGTCGTGTGTTGAGGACGAAGCGGACGGTTTAACGTCTTGCCGGACGAAGTACAGTTTAACGTCGTGTGTTGAGGACGAAGATGCTTGGCAGTTTAACGTCTTGTCGCGCGGACGATGGAGGCTAGGCAGTTTAGCATCGTACAGCTTGGACGTAGTGCAGTTTAGCGTCATGCAGGACGAATGTGCAGTTTAGCGTCATGTCGGACGAATGCTGAACAGTTTAACGTCTTGTAGCTCGGACGTGGTGCAGTTTAGCGTCATGCAGGACGGATGCTGAACAGTTTAACGTCTTGTAGCTTGGACGAATGCTGTACAGTTTAACATCTTGTAGCTTGGACGATGGGGGATAGGCAGTTTAGCGTCGTGCAGCTTGGACGTTGGTGCTTGGCAGTTTAACGTCTTGTCGCGCGGACGATGGTGGTGCCGCCGATGGGTCCGTGTCACTTCGCGCGAGCCTGGAGGGCCGCACGGAAAGACAACGCACGGTGCGGGAACCCAGGATGAAGATCATCGGGCGCCACGTAGGCGGGTACCCTCAGGGGGTCAAAGGGGGCGACCCCGGCGGATTGCGCGCAAAAGGGGATCTTGGCGCGCAATACCGCGGGTCGGCGCGCAAATGGGTGGGCTGGCGCGCAATTGGGCCAGCGCTTTGCGCGCGGAAGGTAGATATTGCGCGCACCGGGCTTCGGATAGCGCGGGGGGGCAACGACTCATTCTTTAATCGAATGACCACTTTGAAAAAGGGGGGGTGCGCGCAATCGGACCGGATTGCGCGCACCCCGGGGGAAATTGCGCATAAGAGGCTTCTTTTGCGCGCGAAGGCCTTAGGGTGAAGAATTATTCAAAGGAAAGGATCCCAAGGGATTGCGCGCGAAGGCGAACCCTAAGGCTTTCTTGCGCGAAAGAAAAGAGGTTACCTGAAGATCAACATTGCGCGCGGAAGGGGTTGGATTGCGCGCACGAGAGACCTTTCGAATTCTGGCAACCTTCAAAACGTCGGGTGTCGCCTTATATTTATAGGCAACCCCGGGCGCGGAATCCAGTCCGCGGGCGCGGAATTCTCGTCGCGGGCGCGGAATCGGGCCCGGCGCGCAAGGGAGTCGCGCGGGCCACTGGCGCGCAAAATTGCGCGCCGGCTCAGCGTATTGCGCGCATCCCGGGAGGTTTGCGCGCGGCTCATCAACTTTGCGCGCGGGCCTCCAAAATTCCGCGCAAGGCCTCCGGGCCCTCCGAAACATGCTTCCGACTCCAAATATGACCTCGCTTTCCGCATCCGGAGCTTTGTTTGGCAACAACGGACTTTTCCGGCGTCTACAGATGGTATGAGTCCATATCACACCATGTGCTCCCTGGGGAGGTTTTAGATCGAGAGACTGAAAATGAAAGTTGGTTTGGGCCTAGGGCTAAGTTCCTGGGCATTCCAACGTACCCCATTATTATGGGGATCAAGCCATATTTAGTTCTATAAGTGGCATGGTAGGGTATCAATTCCAGGGATAATACTGTCTTGTGGGTCTGGCTCACATGCCAAAAGGAGTGGCATTTAATAGATCTTGTTTGTTATTTAGGATGGATGTGTGATTTTTTTTTAAAAGCGACAAACCTAGGATGAATAATCTAGGTGTCTCTATAGGAATCAAGCTATATGTAGGTCTTGAAAAATGGAATGGTGGAGAACCTATACCAAACATGATGTCCTCTCGAGTGATGATACCACAATGCGATGTCATTTTTTCATCGTGAGACTGGGACGATAATGTCGTAGTTTAGGGTCATATGATAATACCAACCTATGAATTTTAATGTCGTGAAATAAAGATGAAACAGTTCATGTGAGACCAGGCATCATAGTTTAAGGACATATGGCTTGGATGTACACAGAATAGTGAGTTCCTGAAGGGAATGCACATGGAGTGATAAAGCATACCCGAGGTGCATTAGGACATAATCTCATACCACACGACATGCAATTATAAGGAAGAAACCTCGGGACAATGGGTCGGTAAGGATCCAAGGATGTGGGGATGGACCCGAAGATGAAATTTCTAGGTTTTCCTACATATCCCACTAGGATGGGAATCATGCCATACATAATTCTGAGAGTTTAGTTTAGCATCATACGGGGTGAAGGGCAGAAGAGACTAGCTCCTAAAAGGAGAGTACATGGTGCGGTTGTTGCATGCCCAACATGAACGAGGAAATAAGCCCGCACACACCACACCTCTCAATCCTTTGAAAGTCAGGGCCAAAAAGCCGAACAGAAGAGACAATTAAGGGAACATGAACTGGACCTGAAGACAAGATTCTTGGGTGTTCCTACAAATCCCATGAGGATGGGAATCAATCTATACATAGTTCTAGGAGACGTGGTTTTTACACCTTGCAAAAAGGACATAGAGAGATCTTAGTTTAAGGTCTTAGATATCGAATCATTGAAAAGTGAGACTCTTCCAAAAGGTCACAAACCTAGACCAAATACCTAATCCCACGTGAGTTGTGCTAGATGTGGGAAACAAGGGAGGAAAAGGTCTTTGCAACATGTGGAAGACATGAAAAGTGGAAAATGGTACAGATCCTTGAATGATGCCTCACTGTGGCTTTTTCCTCTTAACGTGCAATCGCGCACTGAGGGATAGCACCAAGAGTGTCAAATTTCTACTTGGATATGATAGAGTAGAAAAGTATGTGAATCATGCAACCAATATTTAGGGCTTGATGGGGTTTGACGCGATTATGGAGTATAATTGTTGAATGTGTTCAAAACACAACATCCATATCGTGTGACCTGAAATGGGAATGAAAAATGAGTGTCAACCACTGACCATATTCGTAATGTGGGAATTATATCAATTTTTCATTCGAGATCCTTGAGGATGTTGGTCTGAAATGATAGGAGATCCCTTAGGCCGAGTGTCCATACTGTTTGGGGGTCCTTTTAGATGTGAAAGATGATGAAATCCCAAATAAAGGGGAACATGAAGCATGAAAATGGGTGATAACATGTCTATGTACAATTTAACACTCTAGGTCCTGAACTAGAGTGCTTCTGTGAACATTGGTGAACTGCCAAAGAGGGCCAAGGGGCCCAACTCAAGAGCATATAGCTCGAAAAGATAAGCATAAAATTGGGGGAGGAAGTTCTCTTAGGAGGGAGAGGTATGTGGCATGGTTGTTACAAACCTAACATGAATGAGGATGTAAGACCATACTGCACCACATGCCTCCTCCTGAGGAACTTAGGCCAGGGGCAGAAATATGAGAAGGTTTATATGAAATAGGGAGGGATCTGAAGACTAAATGTTTGGGAGGTCTTACGTATCCCATTAGGATGGGAATAAATCGAAACGTAGTTCTGGAAGATACTGTGCAGTTTTACATCATGCAGTAAAGACGTAGATAGGGGAAAGGTATCTCGATGAGGAATGTGTATGGCATGGTGAGTAAACTTATGTGAATGAGTATATAAGCCCATACCACACCTTACAATCCTAAATGAAAACATGGCCTAGAGGGCTGAAAAGGTCTAGGGATAAAATATGGGAAGTCCCAGCCAGTTCGCATTTTAACATATTGTGGTGAGGATGATGGTGATCTTAGTTTAAGGTCATAGGGATCAGACCATATATACATTACCCTTTATGCAGGTATTTCCTTTCTAAAACTCCTAAGCTCGCATGAGCAATCCTCGATGTGGAAAACAAGGAATAGTATTAGGCTCTCCCCAATATATAAGGGTATGTCAATGAGGGAAAGAGATCAGGTAGGTTCGACCCCGACTAGACTAACACTCCTTCCCAAGGTAGACCGATGTTTCAAGGGATAGAAGGACAAAATGATTCATTTCACCCAATATTTGGGGCATATAGGGGTGGTGATAATGATGGAGGATGGATTTTGACCACGTTCGAAACATAGAATCAACATCATGTGACCTGAAATGGGAACAACAAATGAGCTCGACTTCTGACCATATATGCAATGCGGGACTTATATCAAACTGTCATCTAAAATACTCGAGGATGTTGGCCTGAAATGGTAGGATATCCCTAGGTCCTAGCATCCATATCGTTCGAGGGTCCTTTTTTATGTGAAATATGATGGAGACTCAAATAAAGGGAGTGTGGAAAGCATGAATGTTCCTGTGCAATTTAACATCATGCATGACAATGAAAGAGGTAAAGATCTCTAGGGAGAGGGATACATGGTGAATTCATGATGAACTTGATGTGAATGAGGGAAAAATCCTGCACTACACCATGTTTTTTGACCCAAGGGGAGATACTTAAGATTGCGGCTGGGCCTATAGACGAAATGTTCGGGAATTCCTACGTATCCCATGAGGATGGGAATCAAGCCATACGTAGTTCTGAAAGGGCCATGTAGTTTAACGTAGTGCGATGAGGATGTGGGAGGATAGAAGAATGAGGAGGAGCATATGGTGTGATCATCGTAATCTCGACATGAGTGGGGGACAAAGAAGCCTACACTACACCATGTGGGATCCTCTAAGAGAACTACACCCATGGGGGATAGTCAAAGAAAAGAGTTTGGGATATGGACACTAAGACGAGGTGTCTGAGAATTTACATATATCCCATGAGGATGGGAATCAATACATATGTATTTATTGAAGGTTCCATGTAGTTTAACATCATGCAGGATGATTGCTGAGTAGTTTTACATCCTTTATCTTGGACGAATCACACATTTTAACGTCATGTGGAAAAGATGGAACAGTTTAAGGTCATGTAGGACCATTTAATCAGGAAATGTATTGGTTGAGGAATTTGTAATTTTTGGGAGGATTTATACGCTCTCCATCCATGGTAACCAGGGAGTACGCACCATTGGGGTAAACCTTGTGAATGATGTAAGGTCCTTCCCATTTTGGATCCATATTGGGTGGTTTCCTACTAGGTATAATTGGTGTTCTAAGAGAAAACACCATATCACCTTGCAATAAAGAGCATAGGAAAACTTTCTTATTGAAAGATATGGCTATCTTGTTCTGATGCCTTTCTAGATTGTGCAGGGAATGAAGCCTGTTCTCCCCGAGTGATTCCAATTCATCCAGATAGATTTCAACTACCTTATCTGGTGCTTGCTGATCTTAGAAAGATGTGTGTAATGAAGGAAATTGAATCTCAATGGGCAGGACGGCCTCCGTTCTGTACACCAGGGACTATGGGGTCACCTGAGTGGCATTGCAAGTTGTCGTCTGATAGGCCCAGAGTTTGTTGGGGAGCTTGTCCGGCCAACTCTTCTTGTTCTGGACAACTATTTTCTATAGGATGTTATAGAGGGTTTTCTTGAACACCTCGATCTTCCCATTTGCTTGCGTGTGATAGCGGGAGGTATGGTTAGAATGGATGTTGTACTTGGCGTACAATTTTTTCAACTCAGTTGCCCAGAAGTTGGTGTCGTTATCAGTAAGAATGGTGTGAGGGAATCCAAACTAGTAGATGATATTGGATCTCACAAATTCAACAATAGAATGGGCCTTGATCTCCTTGAGTGGAACTGCCTCTGGCCACTTGGAAAAGAAATCTGTAGTAGTTGGGATGAACCTACACTGGTGAGCTGTCACCGATGGATATGGTCCAATAACATCAAGTCCCAGACCGCAAAGGTCCAAGAGTACTTGTTGGTGTGTAGAGGCTCTGGTGGTCAATGAAAAAAAATAGCATGGATTTGGCATGCATGGCACCTCTTAGAAAACTCGATTCAGTCACGGATCATGGAGGGCCAAAAAGACCCCAGTCTTTGGATCTAGTGAGATAGTTTCAGCCCAATATGATGATCCCCATAGGAACCAGCATGAACCTTCTACATTACTTGAGAAATATCATCTCCTTGAATATAATGTAGGAGGACTCCATAAAACCCACATTTGTGGAGGATCTGCTCAAGACTGGGGTCACTCTAGATAGTAAACTGAAATGCGCGGCATCGGATTCACTCGTTCTTGGCTCGATTTGGCAGGAGAATATCCTGCCAAAGGTACTCAATAAAGGGGGTCCTCCGGTTGAGATTCACTTCCAACACTGTGTTAGGGGAACCTCGGGACCTAAACATGGAGGCACCGGCAGTAAGGTGGATTACCTGTGGGCTATCCTCATCATCTGGAGTGACAGGGGTGGTGAATCTACAGTGTGCCACATGGATAATCAAATCATCCTGATCAGGATCTTCAAGTGATGTAGCTAGGATGGCCAAGGTGTCAGCTCAACCGTTATGGGATCGAGGGACATGGGTAACTTATGGTTGATATGGGAACTGGGCTATCAACTGGTGGGTACGTTCCACCAGTGGTATGAGCTCTGTCTTCTTGACGATATAGTCACCATTGATCTGCTTGATGACTTTTTTGGAGTCCCCTTTCACATACAGGTGGGGAAAATCAATCTCAAGGGCCATATCAAGGCCACTAATGAGATCCTTATACTCTACCTCATTGTTGGTATAACCTTCTGACAAAATCAATGAATATGGAAGAATATCTTGTGTCGGCGTGATGAAGATGATACTTAGGACCACTCTGTTGAGTCTAGGGTCATTGGGTCTTCTATTGGTAGGGATTTGGTAAGTGCCATCAAATTTCATTTTCCAACATGGAACGACATGATCTACTTACAGGATTACCTCATTAGGAAAATCAAGATCTAGGGATTGGTCTACAGGAGCTGGATGGGTGTCAAGGAAGTATGTCAATGCTTTCCCCTTAATATCCTTATGGGGGACAAACCTGATTTCGAACTTCTGAAAGATTACTTCCCACCGAGCTAGATGTCCTATCAATATAGGGTGGTTTAGGATGTACTTAAGCAGATCCACTCGGTACACTAGCTATATCTCATGGTGCTACAAGTAATGTCACAATTTCTACACTAAAATTACTAGCACAAGGTAGATTTTATTAATAGAGGATTATCTGGTCTTCGTATCGAGGAGCATGATGCTGAGATAGTAGAGATTGTTCTCTATTCTCTCATTGTTCTTTGGGGTGATAAGGGCACCGAGAGATCGTTCCAGGGAGGTCACATAAAGGACCAGTGGTTTTCTGGAAATGGGTGGCATCAGGACCGGAGGTTGTAATAGGCACTATTTTATTTCCTCGAAAGTAGTTTAACATTCCTCATCCCACTGATAAACAATGCCTTTCTTCATGATCTGAGAGAAGGTATTGCAGTTGCTGTCCAAATTCGTGATAAATCGGCATATGTAGGCCAAGTGGCCTTGAAAGCCTCACAGCTCCCGAATTTTGCTCAGAGGATACATCTGACTGATGGCCTTAATCTTCTCTAGATCAATGTTGATGCCTCTATATCTGACAACGAAGCTGATAAACTTTCCAGAGGTGACCCCGAAGGCACACTTCAATGGGTTCATCTTCATATGGTGAGAACGGAGGATGCTGAACAATTTCTCAAGGTCTTTGAGGTGGTCTTAGCACTAGTGAGATTTGACCTCCAGGTCATCCATGTAACATTCCACTAATGTCCTAAGTATTATCTTAAATATGTGATGTATTTCATATTGATAGGTGGAACCTGCATTCTTTAGACCGAAGGGAAATACCTGGTAGAAAAAAGTACCTTGTGGTGCCCTGGAGGCTGTAGACTCTTCATCCTCAGGGGTCATTCAAATTTGGTTATACCTAGAATACCCATCCATGAAAGAGAGATCCTAGAACCCAATGGTGGCGTCAATAAATAGTTCTGTCATAGGAAGGGGGAAATCACCCTTCAGAAAATAACGGTTAAGATCCCGAAAGTTAATGAAGAACATGATCTATCTATTTTTATTCCTGATAGGCACGATTTTGTCTAACCACCTAGGGTACATGACCCCCTTGATGAACTTGGATATAATGAACTTATCAACCTCAACCACGACCATAGCCCTATGAGAAGGATGCATCTTTATGGGAGGCTTTTTGAACTCATGATGATTTGCTAGGAGACCGAGGTGGTGGACAGAGACCTAAGGGTCTAGTCCTGGAATCTCGTTATAATTCTAGGAAAATACATCACAGTGTTGCTTCAGGAAGTCCATATATCTTTGTTTCTCCTTGGAAGGCATAGTGGAACTGATTAATGTGGTTTTCGGATCTATCTCACTACCGAGGTTCACCTATACCAATTCATCAACCATGGTGGATACACCCTCTTAGAAGGAAGGAGGTACATCCTCTAAATATTCTTCTTCATTCATAGGGGAGGGATCCTCCGTGGGAGGTGATTCCTCTAAATCAGTAGATCCCGATGGGAAGATGGTGCCAGCCTGAGTGGCGGTAGACACTGCATCAGGGGACTCTTGTGCTATTGAAACCATAGTGATGAAGGTTTTCAACCCAATCCCATCTAGTCTTTAGCCCAAGGGTCCATGCTTGTTGATATCAAAGAAATAGTGACGCGTCGTCTTGAGCCGGTGTATCCTAGCCTGGAGAAACAAGCAAGTATGACTTATTGTTGTTTCCATGAGGCGGATATCCTAATACCTTATGGGAGTAGGGGGATCTGGGATCACCTAATCCTGATTTGTGTAGGAATACGAGGTGATCTTCTGGCATCCCATATATTGGGAATGTGCTTCCCCTTGTGCCAAAAAAAACATTGCCCCAGATATGGGGTCGTAACCTCCAATCGGTGGATTGGAAAAATGTAGGTGTCATCCAGGACTGTCCACGGGTCAGTCGCAGCTGTAGCATGTTCAACCTCATTAGACTAAATCTGGTTTTTCTTGCTCTTGTAATAGTCGGAATCCAGGTAGTGGGCTTCAAAAGAGGCAAAGGGAGACGCGTCACCTTGGATTACTCCCACTTGATCATTAAGGGAGTACTTAATGCATTGGTGATACGATGAAGGAACCATCACATGCACGTGAAGCAATGTCCTACCATCAATGCGTTGTAAGCAGTGTCCTACGAGACAACCATGAACTCGGTGTTGGCTACTAGACCACCGAATTGGGTCTTCAGGCTGATCTTTCCAACTACTGTTTGTTCTTTCCTATCAGAACCTTGAATTTTCAGGTTGGGGGACTTATATCATCCTCTAAAAACCCCATTTTTTGAAGTTTCTATGTCAGGATTAGGTTGATCCCAGAGCCTGTGTCGACAATACAGCAATGAACCTCCACACCATTGAAGTGGATGGTGATATACAGTGGGCGTATGTTCCCCTTTATGGGAGACCCTTCATCTTCTCCAGAGAAAGAGATAATGTCCTGATATTCAGCATGCTCGACTGCCTCAGCATGGAAGGCTTATGAAGCTACTACCTCCATCTCAAACTGGAGGGGGCTTCTTAAAGCCTCAGGGAGGGCTTCACGCATATCCACTAACAGGCGAAGTGCCTCAAGGATAGAGAGCCTCACAGGAATTATATCAAGATGATTAAGGATATAATACTTATGTTCCAAGCATGAAATTTTTCTTACAGGAGGTCGTTCTACGGAAGGGGGTATGGCGGGCCCTTCCGGCTGAACCGGCGGTTAACTGGTGTTGGGAATATCCTGCTGCTCGCTAGTTGAAACTTGTTGAGTGACTGCTGGATGTGGGATAAATTACTGAAGTTAGTCCGTAACAAATCATGGACAATCGCAGCGCTGTCGGGGTGGCTCTTCCTGATCAAGTAACACAAATAGTGGTGAAGGCAAACTTGATGACATCAGATGAGAAGACTGTTCATGACGAGCTCTACGCTGGGCCTGCTATCTAGTTTTGGTGGCATGCACATCCTGACTAGAATAACTGACTGAGGCACTCCGATGACCCATATATCCATGGCTTCATAGATTCTGGAGATGGTTGGGGATGTTGGGAGGATCCATCTGGTGATCCTCATCATCAGGAATCATGTAGGGGTTTACCAGCTCCACAGTGTTAACTGAAGCGTACCCTTGATCATCGCTTGAAGAATCCTCCACCACTGGATGGATTCTGAGTGGAATATCCATCTCTAGGGTCATGAAGTCAACAAGAGTATGGTATGACAATGACATTGGTGGGGGAATTTTTTTCCCTTGCATAATTGATGATTGCTCTTCTGTGAAGAGGGAGGTGGAGATGTCGATGTAGAAGTAGTGGTTTCAGGTGATGTGGCATCTTCTAAAGGATCGGGTCGATTAATACATTCACAGATAATACCATGGGCACAGGTGAATACCTTATGATCCATCTAGTTGTCATACTTTTGAGACATGTGGTTGGGAACCTGATGCCACTCACCCTCGTTGTCACTACCGTTGTCTAGCTTCACGAATACACATTCCACCTATGTCGGAGTTAGGCATAACCTGAATATGTTTTTATCAATCTGGTCTTGAAGCCAATCTCTAAACACATAGAACTGTTTGAGGGTGTTCCCTAGGATCCAGTGATAAGGGCAGTAATTAGGGAGATCAGTGAGATCCGCCTCTTCGGGCCTCCTGTATTTAGGTAACCATACAAGTCCCTATTCTAAGGAAATTTGGAAATAATCAGGGACCTGAGACTTGTTAAAAGAGTATATTTAGTTTCTCCTATCTAGTAAGGGGGATCTAGGATCCTGTCCATGACGAGGGGCTAGAGGAGCCTGTCAAGGAAGTGAAACCTGCTTATCTCACCTAGGTGGTGGTGGTGCGTTACGTGGAGGTGCCTGCCAATTATGAGGTGGGCACTACTGGGTCTAAGGTTGTGTCTGAGGTGGTCATCCTCTATGAGGCTATGGAGGTGGCTCCACTGGTAATAAACCCAGTTGCCTGGGGGCCTCTATTTTGGCCACCGCGGTGGGCTCGGCCTTAGCGGCTCTTTTTGGAAGGAATTGTGGGAGGCAACGGACATGCTTGCTTGGCCTACTACAAGGATTCATCTAGATGTTGGGCCTTATTAGAGAAATCCCAGAATCCCCCAGGGTAATTATGAGTAATGAGATAGGGGACCAGTTCTGTTTTGACATTCCCCACACACATTGTCAGCAGGTGTTCCTGATTCAACAGCATATCTAGGGAGTAGGTGAGGCCTCTCCACCAGGTGAAAAAGTCTATGACGCACTCGTAAGGCCTCTGCTTACACTTGAAGTTGTCTACAATACTTATCTTCTGGGTGGTAGAGTTGAACTGGAAAAAAAACTGTCTACGAAGATCTTCCCAACCAGTGACCGACCCAATGGGTAGCTGATTGTACCATACAAACGCAGGCCCTTCCAATGTCTGTAAGAAACACCAGAGTTTGGTGGCCTCTTGTTGCACCGGAGTTCCCAGCATAGGTCCACACCTTGAGATGAAGTGGTACAGATGATACAATGGGTCACTCATCCCATTAAAAGGGGAAAATTTGGGGTTTCCAAAACTTGGGGGTGCTGGAATATCAACTACCCATTCCAGATATGTCTTTCTGTTAGGTAGAATTTCCACATGTTGTGTTTCCAACACCTCGAGGCAAGCAATGAGTGCCTCCATCGAGTCATCTGGGTGGGGGTTCCTGTCTTGATGAGGATCCCTGACCACCATTGCATTAGCAGGTTCTTCAACATGATAAGCAGGCCTAACTGCTCGTGGAGCAGTTGGTGGGATGACATGTGAAGTAGTTGAGGGAACCTAAGCTAGTTCCTGAGGATTATTGTGTCATTCAGGTGGATTTGGTGATACATACTACGCCCTCTAACCATAAGATCCAGCTCCTATCCTATCTATATGGGTAGGATAGTCAGGGTCACCCAAGGGAAACTCACTGGGGGAAAGTTGTACCTACCCCTGCTGCCCTAACTGAGGATCATCATAGTCTGGCTGCTACTCCGCAGCAAGTTCAGCAAGGAGTTCATCGACCATCTTCTTGTGCTCCAAGATCTGTTGGCATAGTGCGGATTTTTTCGGATCATCCTCCATCTTCTACACTGAGCTAGATGGGTTAGAGGGATTGATGGCCCCAAGGTGCTCCTTTCCCTTATTGGGATTCCGGCTAAGGACTAATGCCTTGGTGGGCACAGAAAAACCAAATAGATTTCTTTGTTGGTGATTAACCCTTCCCAATGGATCTAATAGTTGTGGCACTCCCCTAGGGGGTAATTTCTTGTCAAGGATATCTATATCGTTCTCCTTATCCAATAGATCGACCATGTTAATCATGACTCTACCTAGAGGCATATCCTTAATATCGTCTGGCAAGTCGGGCTAGCACCGGATAGAACTGAAATGGAGGGCAGCATACTGCACCCAACCACTGACCTGAATGTGGGGGGAATCCTCCTTGATAATTCTACATAGCACTTTAAAGCTATGAATGAATAGTTGTTAGAGGGTCTGGTGGCGATTGGGCGACTCAGGGTTCTGGGCCACAAGGAGCGCAGCCAAGTTGACCATACGGCATTGCTGGTCAATATCTTGACTCTTGGGGTTAGCCACTCACTGATAACGGAGATGGAAGTGTGTCACCCATAGGTTTTGGAAAAATCATGCGACCTCCTCCTGGGTAAGTGATTACAGCGCACTGAAGTTTTCGGTTCCAATTTGCCGGAACATCTCTGGGAAATGATCCGCTTCAAGGACGTACCAAAATCTCCTTGGCTCAGACTCGAGATCTGGACCTTGGTTTCCCCACTCATCTACTGGGGGTGGCTGTGGGACCAGAAATGGCACTGAAGAGGACTTCTGAGATGGTATACTGGATGGTGGAGAATACGGCAAATGATCTGACAATCCGTCGTATCTCGGGTTGTCCTGCAACTAATGCAATGACTGAGCCACTACATCTCAATAAGACGGGATAGTGACCATGATTTTCAGTGCAGGGGTTGTGGTCACTGATGGTGGTCCATGATGTTGTTCATCCTTTACCGGTCCCCAGAATAACTCTCCATGATCTCTGGTTAAGGTAGAGAATGACCCTGTTGATGATAGGGAGGATTGCACGGTCAGGCCCTCAAGAGAGGCTAAATCTTCCTCCTCCTGGATGAATCTGTGGAGGGAGGATCTAATCTAGTGGACCTCATATTCTGGAAGGATGAGGTTTATATGACTCGTTCCTACCCCATAACTCAACATAGAGTATCGAGGTGAGCTTTCCATTACCTAATCACATTCCTCCTGAGAATCTGAGAAGCAGACGGGCTTAATCACAATCTGAATCTTCTTGAAGTTCTTTTTATGGAGTTAGAAACCCACCCTCCTGCCCTGGTATGGCTCTTCGGGATAGAGTATGTTTCTTTCTTGAGGAGTTCCTTCGGCTAAACTAGTGCAGGGGCAGATAAGACTTCCACCTGGATGAGTTAAAGTGAGAGGAGAACCTAGACAAATGTCAAAGGGAACACGGGGAGGACCTATGTGTCCACTGGATGATGCACAGAGGGAGTCTCCGTAGGAAATTCTGGAGTGGGTAGGACCTTCGCTGGAGCCGGTAAGATCATGGCCAGTTCCTCCATGCTTATTTCCTTTGGCAGCGTCGGTATGAGGAGGGTCCTCATACTGGTCAATCTGAACATGGGTGGGACCTCCGTGTTGGGTTCCAATGAAGTGAGGAAAACATCCACTTCTCTGGTTACTAGGATAAGGAGGTCCTTTTTCGGTTTTTTTAAGGACATTGGGAAGACCCCCACATTAACGGTTGACCGGATGGGTAGCATCTTCACATCGATGACCTGTGACAGGAAGAATGGCTCCATACCTGAGGTCATGGGTGCAGAAGAGGATTTGGTACTGGGTGTCAATGTAGTGGAGAGTACCTTCACTTGGATTGATGGATGCATGAGGAGGACCTCCACACTAAGCTTGGTAGAGGGGAGGACATGTGCTCTCATTGTTGATTGTATGGGGAAGACCTACGTAATGGATGTCATTGTTTTGGGTTGACCCGCAACGGACGCCACCAGTGTCGACAACCAGGAGAGTCAACTCAGCCTGCCCGTGGGATGGTTGGGGCCTCAATCTAGGTCATTAATATGAGTTCCCCTACTTGTCATAAATAGGGGAGTGATGTTATGTGCTAGTGGTGGCACGAGCCACGATAGCTGTTGATGTTGACGCCCCTCGGAGGGTGTCCTCTTCTGCCTATGCCCGATGCTGGAGTTGGGTTAACCAAACTATGGTCGGTGGTGCAGGTGTATAACTCACATGCTCTTCATCCTGTAGGGTCGGGTTGTGGTGCTGAAGTTTCCTAGTGGGAGCCCTCCTTGGGAGCCCCTGGAACAGGATTTCGGCTGGGCTGGCCCGGACATCCCTCACCTCACTGGCGTAGGGGAGGGATTCATCAAAGCATTCTGGGGAGAGGCTCCTGAAACAATTATACATCGGAGTGGGGAGCATTGGTTCCCGACACGGCCCTTGGGGGAAATGGTGATAATGAGGCTTGGAAGCCTCTAGGTCTTGTCGGGCCATAACCCTGGTTCAGATAATCCCTTTCTCCTCATATCATCAAACAAGGTCGTTAATCACCCTTCTCTAAATGATTTCGGATGGAGAGATAGGGCATGGGTACCCAACATATGTGGATGTGGAGTCTTTCGTGGGAGAGATGAGGTCGCACAGGATTTTTGTGTTGACGTTTCCCCTTCCATTGCGTCGGTGGGTGGGCGGTGATCGGTTTCCTATTGTAGCAGCTTGGGTCCTTCAAAGTAGGGAGATTTAACCATTAGTGCTGAAATAAGGAAAGTGATGTTCAGTTCCCCGGTTTCTTTCCATATCCTATTGTTGGTAATACGGATCAACAATGACAACATCTCAGACCGGGATGTCTGATGTTCAACTGCCCCAATTTCTGGTGAGTTTCACGCCAGGCCCACTATTTGCTTGGTAGAACCTGGCATCGGATAACTAGATTCAGTGACATGGTAATCCACTAATGTCTTGAGTGATACTAATATCTACATTGAGGATGAGAATTTCACGTCGGGTTCACCATTTCTGTTTCTGATGCTTTTTATGGGGCGCACATCTGTTCTTTTAGAGGACGCACTATTTATTGCCCCGCATTCCCACTTTCAAAAGGCAGGTGGCATCCATTGCTTATTCAAGGATGTTTGCTCCTTGATCGAAACAGGATGATGGGATATCAGTTCCTCCTTCCATGGATTTCTCCTTGGAACTCGTTACCTAGTCCGGGTCTCCCTCATAGACTTAAGACATTGTTTGTGAAACTCTTCCCAGTGGCATGTCTTCATCGATGCTGGTTAATTACACTGTTTCTGTCAGGACATTCCAAGGAGTCAAGTCATTGTAATAACCTTTAGTCAGGGTAGTAGTCACATTGGGATCGTTGGTGTGTTTGGACGCTGGAAAACTAATGCATCTGGGTTTCTTCCCCTTATGATAGGGCTTCGTGAGGGTATGGAAGCCCGAGGCATCCAACGTCGAATGCAGAGAATTTTATGCCATAGGCATGTATCTAAGGTTTTTATAAACTACCCATGTTTAACAAAAGGTATTCCATGAGTTTAACGTCTAGCAGAGATGGATTGGACTGATCAGAACACTGATAAGATTGGATCAGGTGGGTACAAACCCAGAAGGGAACACTGATGCTAGAGCTAACGCATCGTTAGTTACCCGATTGCTACTAGGAGCAGTGAGAAAGTGGGTGACATGATCTCACTATGATGTGGAGGCCCGGGTAAGAATCATTTTGGATATGGATGGTTGAGTGGATGGAGAATGAGATGGAACTAATGTGAGGACGATGGTGATGTTGGACCTGAGCCTTGAAGAGATCTCCTATGTATCCCCGTGGTAGGGAATCAAAGTCCACATAGTTTTGTGGGGTGGTGGGACACATGAGGAGGTGGCCCATGAGAATGGAAACATGGATGGGACCCAAAGGAAGTAGAACCTCTGGGCTGGGGCATGACCTTCTAGAGACACGGAGGCTCAAGGGAGATACCAGGATGAAACATGAGTGACGGGCTTGAACCTCAGGGAGGCTTCCTACATATCCCCATGGTAGGGAATCAAAGTCCTCATAGTTCAAGATGGGGGTATAGAATCTGATTGTATGAATAGGACAACGACCTGATGATATATTAGGGATTACACATGGTTTGCATCCCAGGTTGGTATGATGCCCGAGGGGTGGACCGAAGATGCCGTTCCCAACAAAGGGGACGACAACAGATTACCGTCGACTATGGACTACAACATCTTACCATAGGATAGGGGTCAAAACGGCTTACTGAAGGATAGGTATCACAATGGTATACCATTAGATAGGGGTCACAACAACTTACCGCTGGACAGGTATCACAATGGCTTACCACTGGATAGGGGTTACAACGGCTTAACGCTGGATAAGGGTCACAACGGCTTAACATTGGTTGGGGTTCCAACAGCTTACTATCGATTGGGATTTCAATAGCTTACCATCAATTGGTATTTAAATGGCTTACCTTTTATTGGGATTGGACCTCAGGGAGGCTTCCTACATACCCTATCTAGGAGACAAGGATCAAATCCCACATAGATTGAATGGGTACAGTTTAACATCTTGCGGGACAAAAATGGGCATACAATTTAACATCATGCAGGAAGAGGGTGGACCGACGTGAAGTGGTTGGGACCGATGAGTGTTGGGCTTGAACCTTAGGGAGGATTTATATGTACCTTTACTAAGAGACAAGGATCAAAGTCCAAATAGTTCCGAAGGGAGGATACATTTTAACATTGTGTGGGATGAAAGTGAACTTACGTGAAGGGGTCGGGACAAGTTGGTGTTGGGGTTGAACCTCAGAGGGGATTCCAATATACCTTTCTTGGAAAGGGAAAGGATCAAAGTCCACGTAGTTTGAATGGGTACTTTGGTATTATGCACTAAGGAATCCCAGGAAGGATTCTATGGTCAATGCTTACTCTTATCCCATGTGAGTCCTGCTTGGTGTTAGAAACAAGAGGCAGTGAAAACCTGACAATCACGTCATGAAAGGTGTGTACATTGGGAATGAATTGGGGCTTACATGTGGTTAGAAACCCATAGAGTAAATAGTGAATTATGCATGTTTAGAGGCCTAGGGAGATGGATATTGGGATTTACTCTAATCCCACGTGAGTCATGCTCGGTGTGAGAAACAAGAGATAGTGAAAACCTGATGATCACATTGAGAAAGGTGTTTACATGGGGAATGAAGTGGGGCTTACACGTGGTCAGAAAACCAAAGAGAAAACAGGGTCTTATGCGTGGTTAGAGGCCCAGGGAGATGGATATTTGGACTTAATCCATGATGGAGGCCTGATGGAAACAAATACTATAGGGAGAGGGATGGGGTAACGAAGGTCTCTGTGCCCATATCTCTAGTATTTGGCATGGAATAATAGAGGAGCAGGGATGCTACCTCCTACAATAAAGACTAGGGGATTACACCAAGATGGTTTCCCTTCCCCACGGACAGATGTCACTCCAGCAAAGAGGATCTCATTCCATGTGAGGAAGATCTCACTCCCGTGGAGATGTGCGGGCGTAGAGAATGTCCAAGAAGAGGGACCCCATGTATGATTCATGGGGTGAGGCTATATTTTAATGTCGTGTTCTGAGGAAGATGGTGTTTGGAAGTTTAACGTCTTGTATCTCGAAAAAGGCGGGTTCACTCTACACCCCTATTACTTACATAACTGATACCCACCCACCCTTGGAGAAGGGAAGGCATTAGCAAGTCATGATGAGGGGGTGTTGTGGAGTGATCCATTAAGGGGGAACATTAGTGTGGCTATGCGAAGAAGCAATTGCCGTTAGCATGACTATGAGAAGAATCATGAGGTTAAGTAACACAACATGAAGCACCACCCAAGGGACCTTGAAATCACTTCATAAAAACCTTGAGGGTTGTATGGGGAAGGGGTGTGTAAAGCATTCAGTCTTAGAAAGAGGTGCTTCCCAAAGAGGATGGGATTCGTGAAGATGATGTACTTGGCGCAGAGGATGGACCTCGCGAAGGGAAAGGACTACATAGAGAGTTTGGGATTCATAAATGCAAGTGACTTCATGAAGAGGGGGGGTCTTTGAGAAAGGCCAAGACTTCATGAAGAGCCACCCTTAAGGGAGGAGGTCTTCTCCTTAGCAAATACCTCTTTGTTTTGAAATAATTTTTTGAAGGCTCTACGCTTTGCGAAACCTCAAGCACCCTGAAGGGGCCCCTTCCTCTATGAAATGCATAGGCCTTCGTGAAGGGAATCTCCACCATAGGCGAAGGCTAAAAATCACTCAAAGGGGTAAGGATTATAAAGGCCAAGTACCTTTGACAATACATTTGAGGGTTTCACGAAGGTCTATACAAAACGAAAGCCAGGAAGTTGAAAGGTCAGAGTAACAATGGTTTGGAAGAAGGGTGCGCCTTTTATTTATATTAAACCCCAATCAGAGGGGTGTAGAACTTACAGTGGAGATGAGAGACGTCGCATAAAGGAGTCGTTTTGTCATCCCGCGTTGGCCTCGTGGAAGGGGTATGACATTGCATAGTGATTCGTTGATGCGACTATCGTGAAGTGCATTGCGGAGGGGCCTGATGCCATAGAGGGGCCTCTGTCGGTGTCAGACTCCCACAAGGTAGGTATTCCACAGAGCTACTCGCAGAGGCATCTACGCAGAAATGTGCTCGCCATGAAAAGTGCTTCACATGAGACCATTTTGAGATGGATTGGAGGTTCTTTTCGACCCATTTGGGAGACGACTTCCTCAAATCACATCGTTGCATCTGAGGAATGATCCAGACACATTTTTCGGTTCCATCAGACTCCTATTACAGGTAAATCTTTAGGTCATTCAACAAAGTTAAAAACTAAATTCCTTTCAAATCAATTGAAATCTTCTTGAATAACCCTTATTTAAATTTCATTAGTTGAGTCATCATCATCCGTTTTAGGTTTAAATTGTGAAAAGATTTCTTGTTACTCACATTTATTTCACAAGGAGCATCTAGTTTTAATTGGTTGACTTACATCACTAATAATATTATCAGTAAGATAATTCTTTAAGATTGATTGATTTTTAGGTAAATTAGTAAGTTGGTTTTCAACAAATAGATATACATCTTCCATTGAAGTTGATTCCAGATATTGAAAATACGATGATATAAATTCTAATGGATTTATAATTGGTTGTTGTGAATCAACTTCTATTAAACTAAAAGGAGTGTTTTCAAAAAAACATCCATAGAATTTTCTTCTAGAGGTTTTTCCAAAGGATCTTTTTCATCAAGCATCACACGAACCATTTATTCAACAACATTAGTTCTTTTATTAAAAACTCTATGATCCTTATTATCTATAGAATAGCCAATAAAAATTACCTCATCAGTTTTTGGGTCAAATGTATGTAATTGATATTTAGTATTTAGGATGAATAATTTACACCTAAAGACTCTAAAGTAATAATTTTTTGGCTTTATTAGGATCTAAAACTCATAAAGAGTTTTATTAAGAAAATGTATTAGTAAAACTAAAATTATAGTATAGAAAGTATCACTCATGGAATTAACCCAAAAAATTCTAGAAATAGAATACACACTAAGTAAATTTAAAGTAATTTTATAACTAATTGCCTTTCTTATTTCAACTACACTATTTTTTAATTGTGTTCTAAGTACTCAAAAATTATGAGTAATACCTTTCTAACTATAAAAAGTTTCAAAATCCGAGTTGAAAAACTCAGAAGCATGATCACTCTGAATAGTAATCAAAGGTGGTTTTTTATTTCTAATAGAAAAATAAAAATATTAAAATGATTAAGAGTTTCATATTTTCATGTGAGAAAATAAACAAAAGTAAATCTAGTGTAATCATCAACCAAGACATACACATAGTGTTTTAAACTAATGCTTCTAGTTTTTATAGGACCAAATAAATTCATGTGCACTAACTGTAAAGATTCCTAATTTTATACTTCACATTAAGATTTAAAACTAGACTTATATTTCTTACCAAATTGACAATGGTAAAAAACTCTAATTGAATTAAACTTAAGTTTTGGTAGATCCCTAAAAATTATTTTCCTAGAAATTTTGAATAAAGTTACAAAATTACAATTCCCTGGTCTTATATTAATCAACCAAGATAAATATTCATTTTTACTTAAACAAGGTAAATTTTTATGACTTTATTCTTTTGATTCATGTTTGTAAACAACCTCATGCTTATCGGAAGATAGCATGAAAGAACCTTCTGAACTTTGAACAATACACTTATCATTCCCAAAGTTCACAAAATAAACCTTATCACATAGTTTACTAAGGTTGATAATGTTTTTATTAATACCTATAACATATAAAACATTTGAAATTAAAGTTTTTTTAAGAAAAGAAACATCATTGATTCTAATGATTTCACTCAGTGCATTTTTTGGTAAAAGTGACTTGTCCTTCATTCAACTTCTTAAAATTATGGAAATTAGACTTGTCTATAGTAATATTTCAAGAACAAACACTATTCATATACAACTTATTTTGGTTTCATCTACTAAAACAATTTTCTCAAAAAAGATAAAACTAATGGTGACCATACTTTCTTGGGTCAAGTTATGTTAGAAAATAAAATTTTACGAACCCACATTTTTATAACTCTTCTATGTTAAATACCCACTAGTTCTTTAAAAATAAATAAACCAAAAGATTTTACATTTTTTAATGATCAATATTTATTCTAGTGACATCCCCATTGACATTTAGTGAAAAAAGATGTACTTTTAGGTAAAAAATAAGTTGATTGAAAATAAGTTTTATCCAAAGTAAAACAAAATTCATTAAAAGTTTTAGATAGTTTAATTTTTTTATACATTTTATCAAAAATTTATTTTCTATAAGTAAAATTAGATAAAAGGATATTTAGGATACTAAATTTGGATTTAAGTTGAATGACCAAGATCTGATCAACTATATTTTGATAAAAAAGTTTCTGATCAATTGTATTCATACATGAATTAGTTCTTAAATCTGATTTAGTTGAATGTTTTGAAATTTTTATGGTTAATTTTGAAATTAGTTTATTTTATTTAATATTTTTTTCTTCATAAAAATCGTAGTTATATTTTTAACTTGTTATTTTATTTATGATTGTTATGTTTCTTTCCATTTCAACAAAATTAGGTAATGTTTCTTCATTTTCCAATATACTTATATTTTCATTATCTAATATATTCTATTTTTTATCATCTGATGAAGTATAATAATTATCCTTATAATTATAATTGAATATAAATACTATAGTTAATTTTTTTATAGATTCATCAATTACCTTATACATGTATTACTTTTCATTATTCAATAATTTGAATAGAATCTAACTATTTTTGGACTATTATTACCACTTTCTTCTAATGAAATATCAGTAGATGTCTTATCTTCAATGGCACTCCACATGTCCATAAATTTTGAACTTTTATTTATTTTTATTTTAGAATATATTATTGTCTTTATATCCATTTTATTCAATTTAGGACAATATGGTTTAATATGACATGCCATCTTACATTTATAGAAAATCACTTCTAGAGAATCTGGATTTTCATATTTATGTTTTCTATCTCTTCGATATGTATTCCAAAAATTTGTATTACCGAAATATTTGTTCATTATTCTTATTATTTTAGAAAGTTAATTATCATTATAATATAAACTATTTTGATTTGAATAATTACCCTTTTTCTTTGAAATGTTAAATTTAGAAGTATTAGCATAAGAAGTAAAATGACCTGAAGTATGATTACTAGAAGTAGATGAAAAAGATATTATAATATTAATTTTCTCTTTCTTATCATATATTTTCATTCCAATCTTATATTTAATTAGTGTTCCAATTAATTCATCCATATATAACTTAGTCAAGTGTTTGATATTATCAATAGTTTTCCTCTTGGACTCCCATTATTTCCCCACTAGATTGGCCTTTGAGTGGCGTCTCCCTCTCGATTCTATCAAGCTAGGGTTTCCTTCTCGGTGCTTCAATGGGGGAGGCCTGTACATTTCGGCATCATATCCCCATTCCCTATCTTCTCCCTTTTCCTTCCCCATCCTATCTTGGTTGTTTTATTTTTTTTTTCTTGTTTTCCCCTCTTATTCTCTCTCTTTCGATTCATTTGGTTTTATTCTCAATGATGTCTCTTAGTGAGTTTTTGTTGATCTCAATGAATGTGGTATGATATTTAATTCACTAGCCTATCTAACCCTTATCTAACCTCATGTTCCCCCATTTTTATCCATGTTAGGCCTGGAGTGATGGTTTTATAGTGGTTTTGGGAAATGTGGTTCGACGGTCGGTGAATTTCCAGACACTCCTGAGTCATCTCGGTCTTGTCTCTAGTTTCTGGTTTCACACCATTGTGATGTCATCATTTGAAGCCCTTGGTCATTCATGTCTCTTCCCTAACCTTAATTCCCTCTTATCCTCTCCTTTTTTGATCTGGAGTGGTGATTTCATGAATTTTTGGGTTGTGGGGTTTGGCGGCTGATGGTGCTTCTCACGCAGCCTAAGATGGCTACCTTCTTTGATAGTGTTCTGGTTATCTTCCTTCGAGGTGGCAATGACATAATCTTTGGTTTTGTTTCTGTTTTTTGTATTTCTTCCCCTTTTTTAGTTAATTTTTGTTGGGTTCTTCTATGACGGTTGTTCGGTGATGGTTCTATTTTGCGTTTTTGGTTTATTTTGGTTCATGCTTTCTCTTAGTATAGGATGTCAGTTTGTTCATGATGGTGATTTTATGATGATATTTGTAGTTTGATGTGGTTTTATTGCCCTATATTGGTGATTTGGTTGCTTCTGGTTTGCTGGGGGATGATGATGACATGGTGTTTTTGTTTTACAATGGCTACTACTGATTTTGATGGCCTCTGAAATTCTTGTTTAGTGTTTTGGATGGCGATGATGAAAACAATGATGGACGACAATGATGTTTTGGTATGGTGTTTTGGATAATGATGGCGACAATTCCAATGGTGAAAATGACGAGATTACAATGGTGTTGATGATATCATTGATCATAGTGGTGATGGATGGTTATGATGATGTCGATGGCTGGTGACGGTTTTCCAGCTGACGTTGTCTTAGAATGTGATCTTCTCAGGTCCTATGCGATTTTTGAACTTTGAATTTTTAATTTAAGCACCCTTCATTTTTGTTCCTGTGTTGTATGTTGGTTATGGATCAACCAAAAAGTCTCTTTTTAAAATCAATAAAAATTAAATTTTTAGGTGGACTCCCATTCTTTCGACATTATATCAATAATATTTTCAATAAGTTGATCTTATAATATCTCTTTCTCACCCGAAGATTATACAATATTTACAATAGTCATAAATCATTGATTTATTTGAATTACCATTTCACCAGGTTGAAAATAAAAATCTTGATAGTCCACTCTCAATATAGCTCTGTAAGTTTCAAAAACATTGGTGGTTCCAAAATGAGTAGTTTATAGCTTCTTCTAAATATTTTTGGACATTTCACATAATGATATATAACTATAAATTTTATTTGTCATATAACATAAAAAAGTATTAAGAGCTTTATAATTTACCCAATATTCTATATTTTCCTCTCTAGAAAAATGAATAATTTATTTCTATAGAACTTTGTAACTTTCATTCATCATGAAAAAAATTTCAACTCCAGTTTTTATAATAAAAGACCTCATATAATCATATCGGTAGTCATAATATTCTCCATCAAATATAGGCGGTCATATTCGATTTAAATTTTTAATTATTCCAACTAGAAAACCTTCCATAAAAAAATATTTTCACCACCAACACAGTAAGTTTAAAGAAACTGAGATGAAAATTTGATGAACTAATGGAAATTAAATGCAAACTCATAATCAAGTAGAGAAATTGATTAGTATTAAATGTTATCCTAAGGATAAATAGTAGTGATACTACAATAGGGGAGGGATCAATTTTTTTATAGAAACCCTACTATTTTCATCTAACCCTTAGGTTTTAAGTTGATTGGATTTACAAAATATTGATCAATTGGTAAATCAGAGTGAAAACAGTAAAGGCAATGAAAAAAGGAACTATAAGGAATACAGTTAACATAGCATAAATAAATTTGTCAGAAGTTCATAGAAATATTAAAATAGTGATCTAAGTTATCGAGACGTAAATTTTAAACCAGTATTAATTCAAAAATGAATACAACATAAGGTTAAAAAAATAACAAATTATTGGTTAGAAAAACAAATACTCCTTAAAAGGATATTATTAAAACCAAACATTTAAACCAAAGTGTAAGGTATATATTTGAACCAGATCTAAGGTATCCATTAATTTCAACTATTTGAAGGTATCCTTGATTTTTTAACTATTGGAAGGTATGTCTTCCTATCCTCAGAATCCCTTGAATTTACCTATCTAAAGAAGTAATTTTCTACACATCGAAAGTAATTGAGCTCTGTATTCCTATACCTAGAAGCCATTTATCACATGGGATAAGAAAAACAATTATAATGAAAATACTAAGAGCTTTACATAAAACCTCTCAAGTAATAGATATTAGTAAAAACACTCATAAAAAACAATTACACAGATTTAATGCACTCTCAAAAACATGAAATTTCACAACTTCAAAATGACCAAAAAAATTAGAATGATTTGTTCGTTCTTCTTATGCTCGAGGCTTCGACTCTATTTATATATAGTGTTGAAACTAACTTAAATGGACAGATTCTACAAATATAGAAGTTAGTTATAACAACATCAACAACAAATTTTTTATTTATCAATAGACTCAGTGCTTTGGTTTATCAATTGATAGAGTTATCATGCACTGCTATAGTGCTCTTAAATCTATTGAATGTAATCTATCAGGAAGGTTCAGATTATCGAAATTTCACAAACCATAAAATTTTCTTGGATGTTTTATTTATCATAAATTCATTCTATATAAACATAAAAACTAAAACAAAACTAAAGTTAAATCAAGTTTATATAAAGTGAATTTTGGTTTCCAAAACAATGAAAGGAAGTGAGTGTTTTATTCAATAGTTCATCCTTGTCTCCATTGATTGGTATATATGTTTGTACATATAAATTTATATATATCTATATATTTTATTTTTATGTGTGTTTGTGTATTTAAAAATAGAATCATTTATATTTTGGTATTTTCAAATAAGGAAATATAAATATTTTTAAATTGGTATGGTGAAATCATTTTGAAAAGTAAAATGGTTTCAAATTATTGTTGATTCTTTCTTATAATAAAAGGATTTTATGTATAACTTGACTTAATAAAATTGTTTTTATTATAAAAAATATTATATTAAATGCATTAAATTGAATTTATTTTATTGAGTGATGAATAGTTTGTTACCTGTAATTATCTTAGTGAGTTACTTTCCATATTTTAAGATTTCATAAAATGAGATGGGGATTACATCAATTCAAAAGTCATTAAATAAGTCACATAAAGAATGATAAATATCTTATTTAAATAGAAATATCAATGGAAGTGGGTTTCTAGATCATTTTATAGATTAGTGTGATTTTTTTATAAATATATTTATGAAACTTAGTTTTTATGAGTTCATAATATAACTCCTTGTTTGTTTATTCTTAATTATGTTTCATTAGAAAGTGAATTATTATTTTATTAATGTGTTTTATAATATACTATAATGGAAATATTGTTTGATAATTATTAAATGATAACAAATGGTTTTATAAATGTGTACTTTTATTTTTCATATGCGTGATTATATTTAATCCCACTAACAATTTTGTTGAAAAATTCTATTTTTTATTAAAAATAAGTTTTAAATTCCTTGATTAAATGGTTTTAAACATGAAACTTAATTATTAAATGGGTAGATTTTAGATATTGTTTAAGTTATTTTATGGAATGATTTCTAAATGTAAGGTAATTTTTTTAATAAAAATGATGTTTTTTTATATAATGAATTACCTTATTATTATTTTAATTGTTGGGTAGTGTTTAGATTTTTTAGTTATTTTTCTAGATTAAGGAGTTATTTTTTATTATATCACCATGATTTTAGATATGTTTTTAGAAACCATTAGTTTTTTTAGTTAAAAAAATGTTGTGATCAGTTTTTGTATAATAACTTTTTCTGTTGGGTCTCCATTTGTTTTGAGATGGTTAAAATTGAATGTATACAGGAGGATTATTTTCATAATTTGTTTGTAAAATAATTTATCTACTATTTTAATTATAGTTAAATATTATTCATATTTTCTATAGGTGTATATATAACTACTATGTGAAGTGAAAATAAAGAAAATAAAAATTTTAAATCATTAATCCTCATATTACTTATCTATAATAATTTTCAATGGGATAAGATAAAATTTCAAAAAAAAATAGTGCTAATAGTCATAGTGTTTGAATATAAAATAACAGATAATAGGTTATTCTTGATACTTATAATGTAGGGGTAAAACTCTATAATCTAATCATACAATATTTTTTCATTTTTTATTACTTGTTCCTATTTGTTTTTTAAGATGAGTTGGATGCTCATTGGGACTAATTAGGATACTCTGATGATTTATTTTTTTAGACCCAAATCGTATCTATCTAAAAAGTTAACCACCGATGATGTCCCTTATAAATTTGTAATACAATACATTCAATATTTTATAAATAAACTTTAAATTATACATATTTTAAGATCATTTGGGATGTTTTTGTAATAAATTTGTATTTTTTGTCAACATATCTTGTTGTGAATGTTTTTCTGTATTAGGTAAGAAAACGTTGTTGAAGTTATTAATAAATTTTTATTACATAGTGTAAGAAACTTTCCTTAAGTCATATGATGTTATATCAATATTCAATTTAATAGCATCATGAAAAAACTCATGATCTTTCCAAATTTCATACAAAGTTCAAAAATGTTGAAGCTGCACAATGTTATTGGATGAATAGGTACAAGGTTGATTGGATATAGATTAACATTGCTTACTGAACAAATAGGATCAAAGTTACATAAAATGAACATGCATGAAATGTAGTGGTTAGAGAGTTGTTCTAAGAGAAGTTATATGATGAAAATAGATTATAGAAGAAGTAAGTTAATCAGACAAAGAAAATAAACTATTAATGAAGTTGTTGGGGAGAGTCTTTCTAAGTCACCAATTAGAGGGTTGCGTTGTCATCGGTCAAACTTTTATGAAGCCCATAATTAATATGAGTTATAGATTCCGGAGTAAATATAAAAAATGTATAAATAGTGAGCAATATGAAGATCATTTATCAAAAATATATGAGTTCATCAGTCAAATGTTTCAAGTGAAGGGAATCATATGAATAAAGGTTTATAAATTACATCAGATGGTAGAAATCTATGAAGCACATTAGTCAGGATTTTATGAACCCATTGGATAAAGGAGTTCGTATAGAGTTGATCAAACAGAGGAGTAGTACACATGATGAAATTTTCTTAATGAATACATTGGACAAAAATTTTCTAGAAAAAGTTTTGATAAGATTTACATAACCTTTTTAAATCCCTTAACAATGATGATGTTTATCTGATCCTTCAAGTTTTGTTTATATAATGAGTTTAAGTATGTTTAAAGAAGTTAATTAACTCCATGTTTAAGTAATTTCAAAGAAAGTGGTTGTCACTAGAGTTTTCATGAGCCTTATAGAAGGTTCTAGAATGTATGAGAAGCATCCAGAGAATTTGAGTTGAGTTAGATTTTGGAAACCCTAATTTGAGTTGGTCGGGAGAAACTTTTGAGTTCCCAAATCTTTTTCCTGGGTGTGAACCTATATAAATGGATGTATGTACAACATGTATTTACACTATTCGCATGTGAAAAGGGAGATCTTGAGTGTTGTAAAAGTATTACATGATATAGAAATTAGAAGAAGATAAAAAGGTATGATACTTTAGAGTAGTGTGAGTTTCCAACCAAGTAATCCCTTGGTAGAAGAAGAAAAAACTACCAAATAGAGATGTAGCTATTAGTATTACTAGATAGAGGCTTACTAATCATAGGCATCTAACAGAGCGTAGATCAGAGGTGTAGTGTTGTGTTTATCAGACAGTGCACCAATCATAGGCATAGTGTACTGAGGTTAAATAGATGGAGTTACACCAAAAAATGATAAAGGTGCACCAAAAAAATCATACCTGGTAGAGTTATCAGATGAAGAATTTCTAAATGAAAGTGTTGTGAGATTCTATCAAGTTTTTTATTCTTTTTTTTTTGAATTAGTTGCATAAGAAAACTTTGTGACTTATGTGAAGCAGTATATTTACCAATCGAGATACAGAACAAGTCTAATGGGAGTTGTCTCAAATTTTATTCCCTCCATATTATGGTGGATTTCAATAGATTGATGGGAGTCACCATGGAAAGGATGTAGTCACCCACACTAGGGGGAAATTTTGTAAATCTTGTGTTCTTTAATTTACTTTCCTAATGATATATACAACGTGTGGTGATTTTTATAAAGTTGAAAATGATAGAAACTCTAACAAGTTTTAGGGGTTAATTTCAAGTTATAAGAAATTGTAAAATATTACCACTAATTCAACCCCCTTCGCAATGGTTCTCATGCTCCTAGGAACTTCAATTGGTATCTGAACAGAAGGTTCCCCCTATAATATCCTTATCATTAATACTCTGAAATCAGTTAATAGTAGAGGTATTCCCACCTTCAATGGTAAAAATTATCATGGATCATAAAAAAAATGATTCTATGTCTTATATATCTTGTCCTGGATGTAATTGATGTAATTACATTTTGGTTTTCACCCATTAAGATAGATACTTCTATGAAATTTTCTAAAAAAAATAAATAAATCTTTAGGTTGGAGGGAATGATAGAAATTTTATTCTAATTTATATATCATAAAATGTTTATATAAAGTTTATGGGCCTCGATATACCTAAGGAAACATGGGATAAACTCTAAATTTTCTTCAAGTAAAACGAAAATTCTAAGAAAGAAAAACTTAAAATATAGAGAAGAAAATTTGAAGATATCAGAATAATAGAAGAAGAATATATTGATTATTACTTTACTAGAGTTAATGAAGTTTTCAGAAACATCATAGGTTTCAGAGATGCCTTGGAATATTCTACTATTTTTAATAAATGGTGATAAAATTTCTTTACAGTTTTGGTCCAAAAAATGTATACATATAATATAAATATAATTTATCTCTTGATTAATTACATAACTTTCTTATTGTGTTTAAGATGAGGAAAACTCCAATGTTCAAGAAGAATATTAAGCAAGAAATGGACTTTGAATCTATGAGGAAAATAAATATTTGGGAATCTAAACATAATAAATATAAAATCATTGATTCCAAAGATAAGGAAGATTGTACATAAATAAATGATAAGATTTTTCTCTTATCTCTAAAAACTACCATAAGGGGAGAGACAAGTACAAATTCAAACCCCAATTTAAATGTTTCAATTGTGGAAAAATTGGGAATTTTTATATGGATTGTCTAAATAATAAAGTTTTAGAATATGATGATGATTTTGAAGAAAATGTTTAGTGGAAGAAGTGTAACAATGTTTCCAAGAAAGATAAGTAGTTCACCAAAAAATCACCACAAAGTGTGTTGAGTAAGAAAGTTGAGTATGAATCTACTAACAATAGTTTATTAGAATATGAAAACCAAAAAGAAATTATAACCTTCTTTTCTAACATTAAAATAAATTAATATACTTCCAACACTGAAGAAGAAGAAGAAGAAGAAGGTAAAGAAACCTATAAACAATATCATATGAGATCAGAACATGATGAATTTCTTTATAAAAGCACTAAACTCTAGAAAGAGATCAGAATAATGAAGAATGTAAGTTAGTAGAAGAATTAAGTAAAGAAAGACTTCCTTAAAAGGTAATATGTTTAAATTTAGGATATTAAATATATTATTTTTAAAGTTTTAGAACAATTAAATATGGTGGAAGATCTTGTTAAGAATATCACTATTAAGGAAGGTGAGGATTGTAAAACACAATCTAAAATCCTTGAGATAGAAAGTTCCTTAAAAGAACATGAGATATATTTTCAACAAATATTCAGAGATAAAGGATAAAATTTTTAGACTTGGTGTCCTAGAACCAACTATTTATACATTGATTACATGAATATTAAATTTATTTAAATATTAAAAATATTATTACATATTGTTCATTGTTCTATATGACTATAATGTAATAATGTCCTAGAATATTTGTCGCATAAATAAGGTTATAGTAGTTCCCCTCTATGATGAGAACCTTGAAGTGCTATGACAATATTCTTAAATATAGTTATGAAGTTGGATGACATACTATTATGGGACACATAGTATACAGACTGTTAGGTGTGAGTACTCGTAAGTAGATGAGACTTCTTCTCATGAAGTTCACACTTGGTAATCTCCAAGATGGGAGATTATAAGAATATACCTGCCATTAGGAATTTTTCATGTTTTGGTTTCATCGGATATTCATATCTATGGGAATGTGTAATAGTCCTTAGACTTTAATATTATCATTAATGTGTGTCACGACTCATTCACTTTTCTTTACTGAAGAAAATATTCCTTCCATACATTGGAAGGAAGTACGGTACATTGGGTGCATCATGAATGACATGTTATTAATGGATAAGTTGGGGAAAGATCTGTCCCTTCCATTTATGGAAGTTTATATCTTGGAACTTTGATTGAAATAGAACCATTTCCCTAAATTCCATGTCCATGGTGTATTGATGAGTTTATTTCAGGTAGTCAAAGAAAGATATATCAATCAAAAAGGTTGATGATGCTATCATGAAACCTAATTGATGAGATATTAAGACAAAGGGGTTGTATTACATAGTGACCATTTTTATGTGGATATATCTATTGTGACTTTAAGTTCTTTCTCTTGGGTTCCTTGACCCATTGCTATATACTACTCTTGGACTTTAGGCATGCCCACCTAATGCCAACGAGAAATAATCCTAGAGGATCACACAATAAGTGTTTCTTGTGGTCTCAATTAAATTCTATTTGAATTTAATTAATGGAATAAATATTATTCTAAAGACCTTGGAATAATTTTATTCAATTTAAAATGATCACATAAATTAAAAAAAAATATTTATTTTATTAAACATTTAATAAATATTTATTTACAAGTTTGTAAATAAAATATTTATGTAAGAGAATAAATTATTTATTTATTTATGTATTCAATAAATGGAAGTAGAGTTCGATTAGACCAAGACTGGTCCATTAGTAAAATAATTATTTGAAATATGGTAAATAATTATTTAAGTAGTTAGCACAAGATGAAATAATAATAATGTTGTTATCATTATGTGGCACGGGATTTCATTTATGATTCTTTTTTGCGCAAGTTGGTGCACCACAAATAATGATGTTGTTATTGTTATTATGTAGAATGGGGTTTCTTTAAGGTTATGAAGGTATTTAATTGTTGTTATGAAATTAAATATTTTAAATGAAACTCCATGTCATTAAATAGACAGGTACGTCTATTGTGCCATCACGCCTGGTGAACCAAATTACTGGTACTGAGAGAATTGTTGAGCCAAAACAATTTCTATCTTGAATCATATCCTATCCCCACTCAGGAATGAGATATGTTCTTCAAGACCGAAGAACAGTCAATCAAGAATGACTATACAATACACTCGCTTCGTTGTGCTAGCACCCGGAGAATAAGTGGTGTCGATTAGAGGCCATCAAAGCATGTGTGGATCACCGCTAGAGGGATTATGGTTTGGATCATCGCAAGCACAATGAGACAACCTAGAAGGGCCATTACAGATGATCAACATCATCAATGAAGAAAGTACCAAAGATCCAAGTATTTAATTTCTTCATTAATTATTTAAATTATTTATAAACATGCTACACAAGATTCTCTCTCTAGGATTTGGTGCTTATTTTTTCTTTTGTGTAGATTTATGATCTTAATCCATGGATACTGGCGTTTATCATCTTATTGATCCCAGATTGGTCATCGATTACGGCCATGGAAAAGTTGGGCCCTCCCAACCACCATGCTTCCACTGCATCTGGATCCTTAAAGTGGTATTATAGGGCTCACATCATCATTTATAATTATTTAAATAATTCGTTGATGATTTACGATTTAATAATTTAGTTTATCAATTCAAGGTTAATCGTTCTTGTTATCTGGATTTCGATATTCGTTCTTCCTCTTTAGTTTTTCACAGATCTAACAGAAATGAATAATTTTTGGATTAAAATTAATGTGAGGAACTCATCATGAAGTTCTGATGATTTTGTCTAGGTAACACAAAAGTACACACCATGTGTTCAAACATGCACGTTGTGTTCTCTAACATACACGCTGTGTAATCTGGATTACACACCGTGTAGTTGTGTTCAGTACATCAGGAGTAATTCACCAATTACTCAAGACATGTGCATTAATGACATGTGGTATAGTTAATTCTTATATTGTGTGTTGACCAAGACAGACCGTTGTACGGTCAGCCAGATTACACACCTTGTGTCCCACTAGACATGGTGTGTAGTCCCTTTGGGTCAAGGGCCAAACCATGTATCCCATACATGACTAAGATGATTTGTAACCGTGTAACCCAGAGACAACACGGCATATGGCCCACTGGACACGCCGATTACTCTAATATTTCCAAAGTACACCTCACACGCTGAGTCCCTAGTCATTTACTTCAGATAAGACGGTGAAGGTAGTACACACTGTGTAGTCAGAACTACACATCGTGTACTTTACCAAATTACACATAATTAAAACTTTAATGTTTTTGTAATGTTCAGAAATACATATCATATAGATTTGAACATGTGTTCACCATGTTACCTCCAAGGTTGTGGATGAGAATCTCAGGGAAATTCAAAAAAGTATTAAGATGAGAGGATTGATTAATTAAAGATAATAATTAATCAATTCTAGAGCGATTTATCTTAATAAGAATGACAAAAGGATTGAATGCTAGTTTCATTAAATGTGTAATTCGTTGCATGTATGTGGATGATCATGAGCTAGACCAGACCTTTGTATGTGATTTGTTTTCTTTTAATTTATTTTAAATTAAATTATTGTTCTGTGTTCCATCTCTCCTCATTAATATTTAGGGTCTGCGTGCCAATGGTTTCTTTTATGTAAAACCCCCTTTTACCCCTCATCTGTATGTGAATTAAAAAGCATATGTAATGGATGGAGCTCCCAAGCTGGTGGAGGCGGTTCAAGCTGGATCCAAGACGAAACCAATCCTTAGAGATACAATGGTGGATAGGTGGAAAGCTGTAAACACAAACCCAAAGGTTCAAGGTGTTTCTCTCTTAGGCCAGGGTTAGTTTATCAACCGCTAGATAAAATAACCATTATAAAATCTCATGATCATTCCCTTTACTTTATTTTATTTTCTATCAGTTGTATAGTTTATCATTATGGAGGTGTTGCCACAATTACATAATTAATGAATTAAACAAGCATGCAAGATGGAAATAAAATAAACCAGGCTTATGTGTAAATATTATTAGGACATGGTTAACAAATTGAGTAGGTTCCACTTAATATTAACAATCATGTGATAAATATAATTATTAATTTACACATAAGAGACAAAAATACCTTAATAACATATTAAATCGGATTAAGCCCTCTGTAACTTGATTAAGGGTAAGACTCAATAAAACTATGTGTTTGAAAAACCCTTGTTGGGACACTTACTTTTATACAGGAATACCTTATGAAAGTTTTGGTTTGACTTAACCATATTACATCAAGAGGAGTAGCCCTTGCTAGACTTGGTGTGTAATATTGGAGGCAAGAGTTGAGGAAATCCAAGTCAGGATTTCAGGATTGGGGAGTCCACTCAATTGATCAAGGAGCTACAATATTGCAGTTGGCAAAGACCTTCCTTCCTAAATACCTTCAAATAGCTTGACCAACCCTTATAGGGGTTATGAAAAGGGGAATATGGATCCTTTCCACTAGAATGTCTATGAAACTAGACATTCTGAGTTCAATGGTGAGGTCCATTGGCACTTGATAAAATAGTGGGAGACTTGATAAAATTAATTTATTATCTCTCATAAAATGTAATCAATAAAGTACTAATTATATTTTATTTTAATTTCTAAATAAAAATGATAAATTTTTCAACCACATTATCCCTATGATCAATACCAGATAAAGACAACATTATCACCAGTAGTAACTTCCAGGAATGGTTTAGATGCCTTCGGGTCAGTCTACGCCATGAACGGAAATCTTACGTGTCGAAGTCCTCATTACCTAATCCTCCTTCCCAATAGTCTAGTGATGAATATTTCCTAGTCTATGAAAAATATATGAACGATGTGGTCGATTTTCAATGTTTGATATTATCACCAATGTCTAGTGAACTCAGGAATTCTCACGAAAACAAGGATGCCTATAGAATACATGAGCACCTCTTTGGACTTTATAAGGATAGAGAAAGATATGAATGATTTGAGATCTCCAGGGTACTCTTTTAGAGTAATCTTGGAGAGGGTACCCTAGCTGGGCCTCACGTAGTCAAGCTCATTGGCTATATTGAGCATCTAGAGGTTCCAGGGTTTAAACTCCCTGAAGAACTGGGTACTGATCTCATTATTGCATCACTCCCTCAAAGATTCTCTAGTATTTTTGTTAATTTCAATATGAAAAACATTGATAAGTATCTATATGATCTTCTTATCCTCATTCACCAAGTGAACAAAGATATGAATCGTGAAAAACCTTCTATCCTTATGGTGAATAAGAGTAAAAGGAAGGAGAAGATATTTAAGCCCAATGATTCTTTACACCCTTCAAAGAAAAAGAAGATCAAAGGGGAGGAAAGGGAAAAGGAGGTTGTTTGTTTCTCATGTGGAAAGAAGGATGACTAGAAGAAAAACTGCACCCAGCTAAAGAAGTAAGAGGAAGCTTCAAGTACATTTGTTATCAAGTGAAATTTACCTGTTTCTATAAATTGGGTATTAGATATAGCCTTTGGTGCTCACATATGTATCCAAATACATGAATCAAGTAGATTTAAGAAAATTGACTAAGGGGAGGTAGATATACAAGCACACAATGAAGCTAGACTTGTTGTTGTAGCTATCGGGGACTACCACCTCATGTTGCCAATTGGGATGATCTTGGTATTAAAAGGTTGTTATTATGTTCCTTCTGTTACCAAAAACATTATTTTTTGTATTCATACTAGATACAGATGGATTTATTTTCAATTTCGAAAATGAATATTTCTTCTTTTATAAACATATAATTTCTTTTGGTAAGGCGCATTTATATAACGGTCTTTACTTGTTAGATTACACAAACCAAGTAATTGCGGTAGATAATGAAAATACTTCACATGAATCATACCACACCCAACTTTGGAATCACTGGCTAGGTCATGTAAATGAGAAATTCTTGACAAAGTTACATCAAGATGGATATTTATATTCTTTAGAACTAAAAACACTTGGTGTATGTTGTGCATGTTTACAAGGAAAAATGACCAAGGCCCCATTTAGTGGGAAAGGTGAAAGAGCCAAAGAGCTTCTTGAATTGGTTCATACCGATGTGTGTGGATGATTTCTAGTTGAAGCAAGGGGTGGGTACTCATACTTAATAACGTTTACTGATGGTTTTATTAGATATGGATATATCTAATTAATGGGATATAATTCGGATTCTTTTGATAAGTTAAAGGAATATAATAATGAATTTGACATCTATCTTGGAAAGAAGATTAAGAAACTCCACTCAGACCGAGGTGGATAATTTCTTAATCAAGTCTTCATTGATTACTTACAGGAGTTTGGGATCCTATCCTAACTCACCCCTCCTTACACGCCCCATTGGAATGGTGTAAGTGAGAGTAGGAACCCCACATTGTTGGAAATAGTGAGATCAATGATGAGTCATGCAAGTATTCCATTATCTTTTTGGGGTATGCATTATAAACAGAAACACACATACTAAACCAAGTACCAACTAAATCGATAAATGGTATTCCATACAAGCTTTGGAGTTGAATAAAATCCATGTTATGGAATTTAAATATATAGGGAAGTGAAGCAATTGTTAATACCTCTTCAGGTAACAAACTCACACCCCAAGGCACTAGGTGTACCTTTATAGGATACCCCAAGGAAACAAGGTTATATTACCTATACGACTGGTCATACAAAAAGGTTATAGTGGAAAGAAATTCCATATTCCCTGAAAGGGAGAACATCTCCAAAAGTGATAGTGGGATCAAGATAGACTTCGATGAAGTTGAGGCTCAAGGTACACAATAGTTGGTAAAGGAGAAGATTCCACAAAGCCCCATGGAATAAAGATATGTTCTAGAGACACAAGTACTATGTAGGAGTACAAGAGAGGTTAGATAACTGAAACAGTATAATTTTTTAGTTACTGAGGACGATGAATCATTATTAATTGATAATGATGATCATATAACCTACAAGGAAGCAGTAAGTGGCACAGATATTTCCAAGTGGCAAGAATCCATGAATTCTGAAATGGATTTCATGTACCAAAACCAAGTTTAGATTTTGGTAGATCCTCTAGTTGATGTAAATAATGTTGGTTGCAAATGGGTATTCAAGAAGATACTGGACATGTAAGTACAAGTTTGTACCTATAAGGCATGATTGGTTGAAAAAGGGTTCAAATAGCGTCAAGGAATTGACTGTGATGAATCCTTTTCACCAGTTGCGATGTTAAAATCCATCAGAATTATATTCGTCATTGATGTTTACCATGACTATGAGATTTGGAAAATGGATGTCAAAATATCTTTCCTTAATGGGAACCTTCAGGAAGATGTCTATATGACGTAACCTGAAGGTTTTGTGACTCTAAAGGATGTCAATAAGATAAGCAGGTTGTAAAAATACATTTATGTATTAAAGAAAGCATCTAGGTCATGAAACATTCATTTTGATGAATCCATAATGGAATCTGGTTTTATAAAGAACAAATGTGAGCCTTGTGTCTACAAATGTTTTAGTGGGAGTGTATTCATTTTCCTAATAGTATATGTTGATGAAATATTACTTATTGGAAACAAAATACCAGTCTTATAGTCTATTAAGGCATGGTTGAATAAATGATTCTCCATGAAGGACTTGGGTGAGGTAGCATATATTCTTGGGATTAAGATCCATTGTGATAGATCCAAGAGATTGTTGGGCCTAAGTCAAAGTACATACATTGACAAGATACTAAAGAGATTCAGTATGGAACAATCCAAGAGGGTATTGTTACCAGTGTCAAATGGAATTCATCTTTCCAAGAAAATATGTCCTCAGACACATGAGGAAATAAAGAGAATGGAAAGGATTCAATACGCATCAGCAATTGGGTCAGTTATATATGTTATGATATGTACTAGGTTAGATGTCGCCTATGAATTGAGTGTGGTATAAAGATATCAAGTTGATCCAGGTGACATCCATTTGATGGTAGTCAAGACTATCCTTAATTATCTAAGGCTTACTAAGGATATATTCCTGGTTTATAGAGGATATGATGAACTAGTCATCAGAGGATATGCATATGCTAGTTTCCAGACTGATCAAGATGACATGAAGTCACAAACCGGATACATCTTCACTTTGAATGGAGGTGATGTGAGCTAGAAGAGCTCAAAGCAAGGTGTGGTCACAGATTCTATAGCGGATTCCAAGTATATTGCAACTTTTGAGGCATCTAAAGAAACATTTTAGATGTGGATCTTTGTTTAAGAGCTAGATGCGGCACCTAGCAGTAAAAATTCCATCACACTTTATTGTGATAATATTGCAGTGGTGAATCTCGCAAAAGAGACATGGCCACATCAGCGGACGAAGCACATACTACGGAAGTATCATCTCTTGATGGATTTTTCTCAGAGAGGTGAATTTGTAGTGAGTAGTATTTCAACAGAAGATAACATGGATGACCCCTTGAATAAAGTCTTGACTCAGCAGAAACATGATCATCATGTGAGGTCTATCATACTAAAAGTCATAGGCAGTTGGCTCTAGTCCAAGTGGGCATTTTTTGGATTTGGTGTCCTAGGACCAACTATTTTTACATTGATTACTTGAATATTTAATGTATTTAAATATTAAAAATATTATTACGTATTTTTCATTGTTCTTTATTACTATAATGTAATAAATTCCAAGTTTATTTGTCGCATAAATAAAGTCATAGCATTCCCCCGCTACGATGAGAACCTTGAAGTGCTATGAAAATATTCTTAAATAGAGTTATATGGTTGGATGAAATACTATAATGGGAAACAAAGTATATATACCATCAAGTGAGAGTACTCATATAAAGATGATACTTCTTCCTATGAAGTTTTCACTTGGTAATCACTTAGATGAGAGATTATAAGAACATACCCATCAGTAGGAATTCTGCATGTTTTGGTGTCATCGGATATTCTTATCTAAGAGAATGTGTAATGGCCCTTATACTTTAATATTATCATTAATGTGTGTCATGACTCATGCACTTTTATTTACTAACAAAAACTATCATGCCATATGTTGGCGGGAAGAAGGGTACATTGGGTGTGTCAAGAATGACATGTTATTAATGGATAAGTTAAGGAAGTATTTTTTCTCTTCCATTTATGGAAGTTGATATCTCAGCCCATTGATTGAAATAGATTTGTTGCCCTAAATTTCAGGGCCATGGTGTATCGACGAGTTTATTTCAGGTACTTAAAGAAAGACGTATCAATAAAATAGGTTGATGAAACTATCATGAAACCTGCTTGATGAGATATTGAGACAAAGGTATTGTATTACACAGTGAGTGTTCATATGTGGATATCATTTTTGCAACTTTAAGTTCTTTCTCTTGGGTTCCTTGACCCATTTCTAGATATTACTTTTGGACGTTAGGCAATCCCGCCTAATGCCAAAGAGAAAGAATCCTAAAGGGTCACACACTAAGTGTTTCTTGTGGTCTCAATTAAATTCTATTTCAATTTAATTAATGGAATAAATGTTATTCTCAAGACCATGGAATGATTTTATTCAAGTTAAAATGATCGCATAAATTAAATAAAATATATTTATTTTATTGAAAATTTAATAAATACTTATTTACTAGTTTGTAAATAAAATATTTATTTAAGAGAATAAATTATTTATTTATTCAATTATTCAATAAATGGAAGTGGAGTTTGAGAGATACAAGGCCGATCCGGTAGTAAAATAATTATTTGCAAGATGATAAATAATTATTTAACTAGTTGGAATGAGATGAAATAATAATAAAATTGTTATCATTATGTGGCACAGGATTTCATTTATGATTTCGTTTTTCACAAGTTGGTGCACCACGAATAATGGTGTTGTTATTGTTATTATGTAGAATGGTTTTTATCTAAGGTTATGAATGTATTTAATTATTGTTATGCAATTAAATATTTTAACCAAAACCCTGTGTCGATAAATAAACAGGTATGTCTATTGTTCCATTATGCCTTGTTAACCAAATTGCTAGTGGTGAGAGAATTATTGAGACAAAACAATTTCTCTCTAAAATATTATCCTATCCCCTCTCAATAATGAGAGATGTTCTTCAAGACAAAATAATATGTGACCAAGAATGACTGATGTAAGACACTCGCTTCACCAGACTAGCACCTGGAGAATGTGTGGTTTTGATCGGAGGCCATCAGAGCACGTGTGGATCACTGCTAGAGGGATTCTGGTTTGGATCCTCAAAAGTGCAACAAAAAAAAATCTAGAAGGGTCATTACAAATGATCAACATCATCGATGAAGAAAGTACCAAATATCCAGGTATTTAATTTTTGCGGAAATTATTTAAATTAATTATAAACATAATGCGCAAGATCCTCTCTCTAGGATCTGACACCATTTTCTTATTTTGTGTAGATATTTGATTTTAATCCATGGATACTGGTATTTATCGTCGTATTGATATCAGATTGGTCATCGATTACAGCAAAGGAAAAGTTAGGTCCTCCCAACCGCCATGCTTCCAATGCATCTAGATCCATCAAAAACATCTAAATTTTCTAAAATAACTTATTCCAAGATTCATGTGATATCTACACCCACAAAACATAAAATTTCATCTAATAATACTAACCACGTAAGTGTTAGAAAAACCATTATAAAAGAATGGGTTAATAAAGGATGTGAGAAACACATGACATCAATAGAAGTTGAAAATAACTTCAAGAAAAAAAAAATCCCCAAACCTAGGGAGAACTGGTGTTGAAAGTTATATTAAACCTCAAAAAACTCATCACAGGGAAAGATGATATTTTTATAGAAGATAAAGGATCAGTGGATATTGTTGTTTTTATAATATATATGGGTATAAGGTATATAATTATTGACACAACATGTATCTCCCTAGATAGAGGCATGAATTTAAGAGGAACAACGGTGGAAGAAAATAAAGTATCATTCGTAAGTTGTAAGAATAAAGAAAATAAAATCCATCACAAGCTAGAAAATTCCCAAAGAAAAACCTATTTGATCACCTAAAGGAAGTTTGTGGAAGGTGTCACCAATTAGTTCACTATGTGGAAGAATGTATGACAGCACTTCCAGAACAAGTTTCCTATGCTATAAAAGAAAAGTTGGTAGGGAAGAATAAAATTAATGAAAGATATTTTGTTGTTGAGAATTCTCTAAAATTTAGATAAATAAAAAAACTATGGATTCTTAATAGTGTTGTTTTTCACATATGATAGGTGATATAAATATATTGAAATATATTTAATAACATGAAGAAGAATTAGTTACTTTCAAAAATGAAAATTCCATAAAATTTAGAAGAATATAAATGACTGATATTGAAGTATAGAAACTAAAATTGAATGAATTTTTGTATGTTAGTGGGATTAAGAATAATTTATTGAGTGTTATCCAACATTGTGATGATGGTAAGGAAGTTATCTTCAGAAAATATTCTTATATCATAAAAATATTGAAATATTGAAAAGTTTCTACGAAGGGAGAAAAAACCAATTGAAATCTATTCTATATTAGATATCTTTGTAACTTATATTACTTGAGTGATAAGGATGAAAATAAGTTGTGTCACTGAAGACTTGGGAATCCTGGATAGAAATGTATAAGCAAATATTATAAGGTATATGTTATAAGAAACTTACCACAAATGAAAATGAAATATGATGATGTTTTTATAACTTTCTTGAAAGTAAATATGATTAGTAGTATACATAAGAAAGATTAAATCCAATCCATCAGACCTCTTGAACTCATGGACTCTGATCTGTGTAGGCCGATGAGACATAAATCAAAAAAAGTTGATTTTTTTATTATTATTTTAATTAAATAATTCACCCATATGGCCAACATAATGTTTATGAAACATAATTCAGAGGTTTTATATGTGTTCATAAGTTTCAGAAGGGATGTTGAGATAGAATTGGGTTTTTACATACTAAATTTTAGAACTGGTAACGGAAAAGAGTACACACAAAATGCGTTTTGAGTCCTATCTGAAGAAACATGGAATCAAACACCAATAAAGTACTGAATGTTCTATCATGACACGTCAAATTGATTATAATTTTAAGGTTGATTTATAGTCTAGGGAATACCCTAGGTCATCTCTCAAGAAGCATTGGTGGGTTTAGAGTGTGCATTTTTAATAAGAAGTACTAAAATAGGGGGTGGTTTTGAAAATAGTTTTAGGATGAAATGAGTTAATTGAAAGTTTAAAAGTTGATAAAACAAATGGATTTTAAAAAATTTAATATAAAAGGGTTCATTTTGATTTAACTACACACATTTCAAGTTTATTGTTCATAGATATTCATTTAGTTTTGGAGTAATTCCTTTTTTTAAATTAATTGGAATCCTGATTAATTCCTAAGCTTTTATTTCAATGCTTAAATAACCAAACCTGGACGTAAAAATCGTATTATAAAGGTCCAGAACTTATTCATAGAATAAGATATTCCAAATCATATTTAAATCTTAAGAAGGTGAGTATAAAAAGGATTCTTGTTCTTCCCAATCGGAATAACACAAGTCACGCACTCAAAACCTCACACCGATCGGTTAGAAATTAAGAGTATTTCAATAATGTAACGCCCCGACCCCAGCTACCCAGAGTCGGTGCATTACTTCGTAACATTGGCATGATCACAAGAAAGATCAAATCTCGAAAGACCGATTGGTTTAGTAGCCTTGGAAACACTAGATATAATCATAAAGTTTTACATTACATTTCAAAGTGAAAAACTAATACAACAACATAATTTTCCACAATCCACACTATTAACCCCTCATAAAATCCTTGCAGGTCATTCATAACTTACTTCTTCACATCCTGGGAAAAATAAAACATAGAAAAGGGGTGAGCTCAAATGCCCAGTAAGGATAACAATATAGCGGAAACTTTCATAAATAAGAATAAACATTTAAGGCAATGCATTACTAAAACAAAAGCCTTTTAAACTTTAACTTCAACATGGTATGGCAAAAGTAAAATGAAATAATGCCATTTACTTATTCACATGGATATTCTACTAATCGAATAATCACATGAAAAAAATCAATAACCACTTTCATAATGTTGGAATGCATAATGCTAAACGTTAATTTCTTTGTCTAGGCCTCATCCCAAGACCTAGGGGTTACTTCTAACCGGAACCCAACCCGGAGTGCCTCTAATAACCGGACACCAACCCGGAGTGCCTCTAATAACCGGACACCAACCCGGAGTGCCTCTAATAACCGGACACCAACCCGGAGGGCATACTTTTACCAGTCCCTAACCTGGAGGGCTTAATTTAACCAGTCCCCAACCTGGAGGGCTTACTTTTACCAGTCCCCAACCTGGAGGGCTTACTTTTACCGGTCCCCAACCCGGAACATACTTGTTTAGCACATTCATCTGAAGAAAAGTTTGAAATATAACATAAACATTCGGATTAAAACTAGCATACGAAATGTCAATAATTTCACCATAAACTATGAATGGTATAAAAATAGCACATCCACAGTCAAACATATCACAAAACCTTCAATTCAATATAGAATTTTTGTATCATAATAAATCAACTTCAAATAATCTTAAAATCCATCAAAGGATGTTGACATAGATGAAATCAAAATTCTTTTTAAAGAAGTATCTCCTTTTATTTTGAAATCATTTAAGATCCATATAAAATAAAACATTTTCTTTGAAAATATTCTTATAAGCTTGTATGTAAAGCTTCGACGATTTTATAACGGCGGAAAATAACCGCACCCGCCGTATAAGTTAAAAAAACATTCTTACCTCAATTCTGTCGAAAAGGTTAAAAAGAACATTGTTTTGAAAACGACGGAAAGATTCCTTTATAAACCTCTTATAAAAAGTCAAACAAGGGTATAAATGACTTTAACCCATATTCTTGTAAATAGTAAAAATGTTTTGAAATACATTTCGAAGAAACATGGATGTGGATGATAACGAGATCCCAGTAGATTATTACGTATAAACAACCTCGGATAAAGAAGAGATTGTGAAATAACCCTTACCTTGTACTTTTCCTTGGTTGGGGTAGGTTAACCTCCTGTATAATGGTGAAATAGTTGTTATTAAATTATACAAGAATCATATATATTAATATGATATCATATATGATCTTTTAACATTGATTTGTTAATAATATCTTAGAATTATCGTCGTTTCGGGAGTTAACTTACTCATTTTCTTTTATATGTTTTGTTACATAAGCCATGGTTGTTGTATCTTATTCATATCCAGAATGATATCCAGTCCTTAAACATCATTTTTAAATCATCAAATGATAATTATACTTGAATGGATACGATGGAGAATGAATCTCATCGCGTTCGTGGAGACGGTAGTCCGTACGTACGCACGAGCGACAATATCATTATTTTGATATTAAAATAATATATAAATGGATGGTATATCATATATACAGAATCATTAACATGTTATATTTATTATTTACATGAGTTACACATCATTATTATACCCATCCAAATAATATTATATTGAATAACAATTACACCACGACGTGGAGACGGTAAGCCGTACGTACGTACGTATGGTGACATGTTATTAAAAGGGTGGATAGAATACTGAATATTATTGTACCATATTTATAATAACATCACAGTATATGTGAGATACTGGAGTTATTATTTTAGAATGGTAAGAACAAAGGAAGAAGAAGTGGAAGAAGAAATGAACTTGGAGAAGGGTGGTGAAATCATTACCTCTTCTTCGGGTTCTTCCTTTTGATTTGATCAAAAGGGATCCTTAGGTTGGCTTTCTGATCAAACTAAGGCCTCTAGGTTGTAGTGAGGGATATTGGGAGAGTATTTGGGCAGATTTTGGCCGAACCAAAAGGCTTTAGAGGTGTGAAGAAATGAGAAGGAGGAGTGCCCTTTTATAAGAGGGGTGAGGGGCACCTTTGGAAAAGCTAGAAATATTAATTTATAATAAATTCATATTCGGTTTCTAATGGCTCCAAAGTTGACTATTCAAAGGTTAAGGTGGGGATAGGTCGAAAACCACTCAACCAATAGAATTTAGACAGGTTTGGGTACTTATATTAACCTTATCTTTAAGTATTAACTCTAAGTTAATTAGTTTCACTTTTACAATGTCTCTTTGTATTTTTATATAATATGGTTAATAAACTTACTATATACATCCAAGCGACCCCCAAGTGGTCCATTAATGATTAACCTATCATAATATAAGTCGCTTGTCCGAACCTTAGATTTTTAGGAATTTAATATCAATTAATAATATAATATTTGTTTTAAGAACTCTTTTATGTCAATTTTGACACTATTCATTAGTTGATTTTTGTGAAACTCATAACAGATTGATTACTTCGAACAAAGTCAATTAAATCAATCCTAATATATCATATTATCCTAGAAATTAGTTTAATTCATTAAAAGTTTCATATTATATTTATTTGGGTATTTATAATATCAATTAGTTTAATTTTTCACTATTATAGTAATTACTGCATCATCATTGTGTCATAAATAAAGTAAATTATTTAATGTCTAAAAATTATAAATAAAATATAATTATGTAGGAAATCTTTTTATCTTTCTAATGAATATTTATAATCGAAAATCCAACATGTATAACTCTATGTAAAAATTGTTCTTCTAAAAGATATATGCTTGTGTCATTTTTGTATTCATTTTAACTTAATTAAAATAAAGTGTCATTATCACTTACAAGTGGATCCATGGGGTCCCAAAATTGACACAAAGATGCCCATGGTCGACCATGTATCAACCAATAGGGTTAAGACACGTTTTAGGGTAATTTAGTATTATTATAATATTATTTTTTAACCCTTATTTACCGGATTTGCCCTTTAACCATGGTAAATAAAATATTTACCGCAGTAATTATTCAAAATGTGTAAAAATAAAAGTTACCTATTTACACAATTTGAACATCCTGATTCCAAATATGGAATCCATTTTCCTAAATTCAAAACACAGAAGTGGCAGAAATTAATTTAAAATTAATTCCCGCTGTCAAAACAAAAAGCGTGTTTTTAAGAGATAATAACTATCAAAAGATTGACACTTGTTTATGTTCGGTTTAATTGTAAAATTATGTCCAATGACCAACATTATATTAAACGGTAAAAATATATTCTAAATATACTTTAAAACCAATCAAATTCATAATTTATCACTATTAATTATTTTGATTAAAAAAGTTGTTTTTAATTAAAATTTAGAAATTTTCACTATTCATCAAAATATGAAAGTTATCCGAAATGTACCAAAATTTCACCCTAGGCTAATTTCGATATTCCGAATCCAAAAATGAAGTCCATTTTAAAATATAAAATATATATGATTTCAAAAATTAGGTATTACTATTCACAACGGCTAGTTTAATTAGTTGTGGCGTGTGTTAGAACTCGAGGTTGCGTACAACACACGCTATCGCATTATTCGAAGGGAAACGTACCGTGGAAGCTTGGGATATTTCATTTTAAATTTTTTGATGTCTCCATTTAGTCAAAAAGTTTAAAATATTGTATTTAAAAAGGTTTCACTATCAAAAGTTGATAAAAGTGCAATACTGAAAATGAATCTGTTCTTGCATTATGACTAAGAAACTCACAATATGGATTCTAAAATTATAAGGATAATATAAAGTTTAAAATTTAGTTAATATTATTCATGAACTCTTTTAATGGCTTTTTTTTTTGGTAAGTCATGGTGCAATTGAACTAAGTGTTGCGTGTAGTGCAAGTTATTGAATTATTTTGAAGAAATAACACACTATGAAATCTTGGGGTGTTACATTCTCCCCTCCTTCAATAAATTGCGTCCTCGCAATTTGAAATTGTTCTTAAAAAATAAAAGGTTGAAAGTAGAAAATATATTTGTGGGAAAACCCACATCGGAAATTGGGTTACTAAAATTTAGTCTTAATATGAGGAAAAGAGAAATCAAAGGGTCACCACCAAATTATGATCTCGATTAGGAGAACATTGGTGGAAATTAGAGACATATAATCGGAGGAAAAACGTAAATATTTATAGGTAGTGATTGAGGTCATCAATCACAAACAAGTGTATAATTGAGGTCCTTAAATTCATCAATCTATGATGATTTGAAATACCATCGGTTCAACAAAACATAGGGTATTAGGATAACACATTTTTGACGTTTCAAAATATCTTAGTTGAAATCCCACATCGAAAAATGAATTAATGAGTCCTCTATTTAAAATAAAGAGTGGAAAGTATGAAGATTACCGAAAATAACACATACTAGGGTTCCATGTAGGAAAATATGGATATGGAAGAGAAATCTAACCATCAATTATCTGATGGAGAGTGGTAGAGAACATGGCTATGAAAAGGCCAAAAATCCCAAAGCCATGAATTAGTGATGATTTAAGGTACCATCTAGGACAACATTTTTGTTCTAAGTTCCTTTTATTAATGTTGAGGAATATATTTATGAGATTGGCTAAGATCATAAGGAGATATACTTACTTTATAATTAGAGTTTTATCCATTAATAAATTTCTACCAAAACTCATCATTCACTCGTAAAAAAAATTCTATTTATACTATTCATAGAGGGTTCCAAAATAAAAGAATTTATAATTCATCTACCAGATCTTTTAAAAAACTACTTTATTTAATCCAGGACATCTCGTGGGATAGTGGTAGGTGATACACCCTTGTCGCCCTTTGGTTGCGGGTTCAAGTCTCGCAGCCTTGCCGGACGCGACGGGTTGCCGCCCGACCTCCGGGTTGTCCTTTTATGGCAATCCAAAATAATCCAAACTAGAACTATCCAAAATACTTCTGTCCAAACTCACAGTCTAACATTTATAAGGAAGGTAAACATAATATAGATCCTTTTTACCCCGTAATAGCATATGAATACCTTCATCATGTATTACCATATTCCTTATTGATTACATTCATGCTCCCTTATTCCATATAGAATGCTGGATATACTTCATTAATCCAAAAATGTTTTAAAACCCAACAATGATGGAATATACAAATCATTAATCAGTTCCAAGGTAGTCAAGAATATCCAATACAATTTATCCAAAACAATCACTTATTATTCCAAAATCACTACCTCAGTATCAGAACTATATTATGATTTATCATTCTCTCAACCATATATTTTCCAAAAATTTATCCTGCTATTGAGTCACTTTTCTTTGTTCCACACAATCTCAAGTCCTTAATGAAATAGTACTGCAGTACAATCCTTATATACTCCATAATTATTATAACAAGTACATTGTTGATACAACACTCAATTGACATAATCAACTTAAGAACTCTAATCATTCCTCTTCATATGTGGTAGTATCATAACTTGATTATTATCCAATAGCATCATTTGCGGCATAGTCTGATGACTGGGACATAGGTTCGCGTAGTGTCCAAACTCCTTGCAAATGAAGCATTGTACATTTGAAACCATTTTCTTACCCTTGCAGTCACGTACTTTGTGCCCTTTTCCTCCACACTTATAACAAACTCCCATTCCTTTCAGGCAAGTTCCAGGGTGTTTCTTTCCACAGTTACCACATATGGGAAAATTCTTCTTTTCCCTCTTACTTTTATCCATCTTTCTCTCTTCCATCCTTTTCTTCTCTTGCTTCCCTTCAAAGCCATAGGACTCAGTAAACTCTTTACTTATCTTATCAACACATGATATTATTTCTTCATATGATGATAATACATGGGAGACTATTTCTCTTATAAATTCTAGCTTAAGACCATGAAAGATATGATCCTTCCTTCTCTTTGGATCATGTGCATTTCTGGAGTTCTCATTCCTTCTACTGGGCGCCATTTCTAAACAATGGCATAAACTAGATCAGTTTATGAATCAAAATACATAATCCCATACTTATAAAACACTTAACATAAATTGGACTATTTATGGATATAATCCATAATCATAAAAATATTTTCTTTGAGGAAGTATATACTCATAAACCCTTCATAATGATTTGTAAAGAAAATGAGAGTTATCCTAAGCATATCCCCCGGGAGTGTCGTAACCAAGAGTGCAGCAAGGCCCGTTGTCGTGCACCAGTTCCCGTTCGAGTCTAGCTCAAAGTGGTGTTTTCGGGTTTTACCCCTAGGTACATCTGTGCCAGAGCCGCCTCTACCTGCTCGTATCCAGACAGGGATGTATTGCTCGGAAAACTCACAAAATCTCTACAATACCAAAATTTTAGGAAGTTCTTCTATACTAATCCTCAAAGTTAATCTTAGGTCTACGTGCTCTAATCAGAGTTTATCTAAATCTAGCTTCCAAGGTTTGTACTAAACTTCCTCTGATACCAACTGTAACGCCCCGACCCCAGCTACCCAGAGTCGGTGCATTACTTCGTAACATTGGCATGATCACAAGAAAGATCAAATCTCGAAAGACCGATTGGTTTAGTAGCCTTGGAAACACTAGATATAATCATAAAGTTTTACATTACATTTCAAAGTGAAAAACTAATACAACAACATAATTTTCCACAATCCACACTATTAACCCCTCATAAAATCCTTGCAGGTCATTCATAACTTACTTCTTCACATCCTGGGAAAAATAAAACATAGAAAAGGGGTGAGCTCAAATGCCCAGTAAGGATAACAATATAGCGGAAACTTTCATAAATAAGAATAAACATTTAAGGCAATGCATTACTAAAACAAAAGCCTTTTAAACTTTAACTTCAACATGGTATGGCAAAAGTAAAATGAAATAATGCCATTTACTTATTCACATGGATATTCTACTAATCGAATAATCACATGAAAAAAATCAATAACCACTTTCATAATGTTGGAATGCATAATGCTAAACGTTAATTTCTTTGTCTAGGCCTCATCCCAAGACCTAGGGGTTACTTCTAACCGGAACCCAACCCGGAGTGCCTCTAATAACCGGACACCAACCCGGAGTGCCTCTAATAACCGGACACCAACCCGGAGTGCCTCTAATAACCGGACACCAACCCGGAGGGCATACTTTTACCAGTCCCTAACCTGGAGGGCTTACTTTAACCAGTCCCCAACCTGGAGGGCTTACTTTTACCAGTCCCCAACCTGGAGGGCTTACTTTTACCGGTCCCCAACCCGGAACATACTTGTTTAGCACATTCATCTGAAGAAAAGTTTGAAATATAACATAAACATTCGGATTAAAACTAGCATACGAAATGTCAATAATTTCACCATAAACTATGAATGGTATAAAAATAGCACATCCACAGTCAAACATATCACAAAACCTTCAATTCAATATAGAATTTTTGTATCATAATAAATCAACTTCAAATAATCTTAAAATCCATCAAAGGATGTTGACATAGATGAAATCAAAATTCTTTTTAAAGAAGTATCTCCTTTTATTTTGAAATCATTTAAGATCCATATAAAATAAAACATTTTCTTTGAAAATATTCTTATAAGCTTGTATGTAAAGCTTCGACGATTTTATAACGGCGGAAAATAACCGCACCCGCCGTATAAGTTAAAAAAACATTCTTACCTCAATTCTGTCGAAAAGGTTAAAAAGAACATTGTTTTGAAAACGAAGGAAAGATTCCTTTATAAACCTCTTATAAAAAGTCAAACAAGGGTATAAATGACTTTAACCCATATTCTTGTAAATAGTAAAAATGTTTTGAAATACATTTCGAAGAAACATGGATGTGGATGATAACGAGATCCCAGTAGATTATTACGTATAAACAACCTCGGATAAAGAAGAGATTGTGAAATAACCCTTACCTTGTACTTTTCCTTGGTTGGGGTAGGTTAACCTCCTGTATAATGGTGAAATAGTTGTTATTAAATTATACAAGAATCATATATATTAATATGATATCATATATGATCTTTTAACATTGATTTGTTAATAATATCTTAGAATTATCGTCGTTTCGGGAGTTAACTTACTCATTTTCTTTTATATGTTTTGTTACATAAGCCATGGTTGTTGTATCTTATTCATATCCAGAATGATATCCAGTCCTTAAACATCATTTTTAAATCATCAAATGATAATTATACTTGAATGGATACGATGGAGAATGAATCTCATCGCGTTCGTGGAGACGGTAGTCCGTACGTACGCACGAGCGACAATATCATTATTTTGATATTAAAATAATATATAAATGGATGGTATATCATATATACAGAATCATTAACATGTTATATTTATTATTTACATGAGTTACACATCATTATTATACCCATCCAAATAATATTATATTGAATAACAATTACACCACGACGTGGAGACGGTAAGCCGTACGTACGTACGTATGGTGACATGTTATTAAAAGGGTGGATAGAATACTGAATATTATTGTACCATATTTATAATAACATCACAGTATATGTGAGATACTGGAGTTATTATTTTAGAATGGTAAGAACAAAGGAAGAAGAAGTGGAAGAAGAAATGAACTTGGAGAAGGGTGGTGAAATCATTACCTCTTCTTCGGGTTCTTCCTTTTGATTTGATCAAAAGGGATCCTTAGGTTGGCTTTCTGATCAAACTAAGGCCTCTAGGTTGTAGTGAGGGATGTTGGGAGAGTATTTGGGCAGAGTTTGGCCGAACCAAAAGGCTTTAGAGGTGTGAAGAAATGAGAAGGAGGAGTGCCCTTTTATAAGAGGGGTGAGGGGCACCTTTGGAAAAGCTAGAAATATTAATTTATAATAAATTCATATTCGGTTTCTAATGGCTCCAAAGTTGACTATTCAAAGGTTAAGGTGGGGATAGGTCGAAAACCACTCAACCAATAGAATTTAGACAGGTTTGGGTACTTATATTAACCTTATCTTTAAGTATTAACTCTAAGTTAATTAGTTTCACTTTTACAATGTCTCTTTGTATTTTTATATAATATGGTTAATAAACTTACTATATACATCCAAGCGACCCCCAAGTGGTCCATTAATGATTAACCTATCATAATATAAGTCTCTTGGCCGAACCTTAGATTTTTAGGAATTTAATATCAATTAATAATATAATATTTGTTTTAAGAACTCTTTTATGTCAATTTTGACACTATTCATTAGTTGATTTTTGTGAAACTCATAACAGATTGATTACTTCGAAAAAAGTCAATTAAATCAATCCTAATATATCATATTATCCTAGAAATTAGTTTAATTCATTAAAAGTTTCATATTATATTTATTTGGGTATTTATAATATCAATTAGTTTAATTTTTCACTATTATAGTAATTACTGCATCATCATTGTGTCATAAATAAAGTAAATTATTTAATGTCTAAAAATTATAAATAAAATATCATTATGTAGGAAATCTTATTAGCTTTCTAATGAATATTTATAATCGAAAATCCAACATGTATAACTCTATGTAAAAATTGTTTTTCTAAAAGATATATGCTTGTGTCATTTTTGTATTCATTTTAACTTAATTAAAATAAAGTGTCATTATCACTTACAAGTGGATCCATGGGGTCCCAAAATTGACACAAAGATGCCCATGGTCGACCATGTATCAACCAATAGGGTTAAGATACGTTTTAGGGTAATTTAGTATTATTATAATATTATTTTTTAACCCTTATTTACCGGATTTACCCTTTAACCATGGTAAATAAAATATTTACCGCAGTAATTATTCAAAATGTGTAAAAATAAAAGTTACCTATTTACACAATTTGAACATCCTGATTCCAAATATGGAATCCATTTTCCTAAATTCAAAACACAGAAGTGGCAGAAATTAATTTAAAATTAATTCCCGCTGTCAAAACAAAAAGCGTGTTTTTAAGAGATAATAACTATCAAAAGATTGACACTTGTTTATGTTCGGTTTAATTGTAAAATTATGTCCAATGACCAACATTATATTAAACGGTAAAAATATATTCTAAATATACTTTAAAACCACTCAAATTCATAATTTATCACTATTAATTATTTTGATTAAAAAAGTTGTTTTTAATTAAAATTTAGAAATTTTCACTATTCATCAAAATATGAAAGTTATCCGAAATGTACCAAAATTTCACCCTAGGCTAATTTCGATATTCCGAATCCAAAAATGAAGTCCATTTTAAAATATAAAATATATATGATTTCAAAAATTAGGTATTACTATTCACAACGGCTAGTTTAATTAGTTGTGGCGTGTGTTAGAACTCGAGGTTGCGTACAACACACGCTATCGCATTATTCGAAGGGAAACGTACCGTGGAAGCTTGGGATGTTTCATTTTAAATTTTTTGATGTCTCCATTTAGTCAAAAAGTATAAAAAATTGTATTTAAAAAGGTTTCACTATCAAAAGTTGATAAAAGTGCAATACTGAAAATGAATCTGTTCTTGCATTATGACTAAGAAACTCACAATATGGATTCTAAAATTATAAGGATAATATAAAGTTTAAAATTTAGTTAATATTATTCATTAACTCTTTTAATGGCTTTTTTTTTTGGTAAGTCATGGTGCAATTGAACTAAGTGTTGCGTGTAGTGCAAGTTATTGAATTATTTTGAAGAAATAACACACTATGAAATCTTGGGGTGTTACAAATAACATGCATCAAAACAATAATTAAAATATGGAATTATGTAAGATACATGGAAAGAAATTTTTTCACACCCAAATTACTCCAAACTAGTAGCTAAAATAAGAATCAAAACTCCCTTGACATGTGCAAAGCTCCCTCACAACGAACGCCCACCGTTTAGCTCGACATCGGGAGGAGGAGGAAGCTCGGGTGGAAATCCTTCTTCATTCTTGATCACCCTATGAGGATAGGGGCATCCAAAACTTCAAGGATAAGGAGGATACTCCACTAGTACTTTAAAATGGAAGATTTTCACTTCTGGTTAGAAATTACAAATGAGGATCCTAAGCTTCCATTTTATAGGTAAAGTGGAAGGTGGTTTTGGGCACACAGATTGTGTAAAACCACTTGGCCCATTGTTTTCGACCACATTGAAGTTGAATATCACTTTGGAAAAAACTATAAACATGTTTCCCCACATATTTACTGTCTCCACCAAAATTTGGGTACCATTTGGACAACTATATCTCTAGATATTGATAAAATACAGAACATCGCATTTGACTTTGTGCAGATTTGATTCTTTGGACAGATCAGTTTGGATGGGCATCGTAGAGGCCAAATGAGGATTTTGTTCCTTCATATGAAATTTATACCATTAAATTTTGGACCAAACACAAAATTTCAGCCCATTTGGATTCACGGTTTAGTTGAAATATACGGTTGAGTCCACTGGTTTGCATGGATCCTGCGCAGTTTGGCCCATTTTTCTTGGACATCATCATTGCCCTCCAAATCACCTCCACGTTCAATGAGATTATCAAAGAAAAGGATCATTTCCCTTTATAAAAGTAATAAATAAAAAATTATTTAATAAAACATGAAGTAAAAATTGTTATTATTTTTATAATTTTCAATACAAAAATAGTTTAGCACAGTGGTGTAAGGGTGAAAACTAAATAGTGAATCGTAGTGAGATCACACCCCCACACCTAAACATTTTTACTCCTGGGAAAAGTTACATTTAAAAAAATCATGTAGATATTTCCAACTTCATAATGATTTAACATTGAATGAAAATTTAATTCCTAATAGAAATGTGATCAAAGCAAAAAAAACAAACCAAGGAGTTATTCTCAATGATCATTGAAAAAGATGTCTCAAAAATTGTATCCAAATGAAATTACAAGAGATGCATAATACCAATAAAAGAAAATAATTTAAACGTTAATCATGTCACTAATTCTCCACGTGTGTGTGTGACAATCATTTCATGCTATTCTTTCCACTTTCTATCGAGTAAATATAAGTTATTTTAATAATTTTCTACTTACAAGATCCTTTCCACTAAACTTGCCCCACATCCTTTCTAATAAAATTTCAAGACCCACTCACTTAAGTATTCCTAGAAGGAAAACCATAAGCTCCCGACCTAGATATCCTCATACGTTGTACATTTCCTCACTCCCCTCATTTATTAATTTTTCAAAAGTTACACTTGGAAAAAACCTCACACTCTTCTCCAAACCCATGTTTGATCTTGTAACACCCCAAGATTTCATAGTGTGTTATTTCTTCAAAATAATTCAATAACTTGCACTACACGCAACACCGAGTTCAATCAAACCATGACTTACCAAAGGAAAAAGCCATTCAAAAGAGGTTAATAATATTATTGACTAAATTTTAAACTTTATATAATCCTTATAATTTTAGATTCCATATTATGAGTTTCTTAGATATAATGCAAGAACAAATTCATTTTCAGTATTGCACTTTTATCAACTTTTAACAGTGAACCCTTTTTAAATACAATATATTAAACTTTTTGACTAAATGGGGACATCAAAAATTTAAAATGAAACATCCCAAGCTTCCACGGTACGCTTTCTTTGAATAATACAGTAGCGTGTGTTGTACGCAACCTTGAGTTTTAACACACACCACAACTAATCAAACTAGCCGTTATGAATAGTAATACCTACTTTTTGAAATTATATATATTTTATATTTGAAAATGGACTTCATTTTTGGATTCGGAATATCGAATTTAGCCTAAGGTGAAATTTTGGTACATTTCGGATAACTTTCATATTTTGATGAATAGTGAAAATTACTAAATTTTAATTAAAAACAACTTTTTTAATCAAAATAATTAATAGTGATAAATTATGAATTTGAGTGGTTTTAAAGTATATTTAGAATATATTTTTACCGTTTAATATAATGTTGGTCATTGGACATAATTTTACAATTAAACCGAACATAAACAAGTGTCAATCTTTTGATAGTTATTACCTCTTAAAAACACGCTTTTTGTTTTGACAGCGGGAATTAATTTTAAATTAATTTCTGCCACTTCTGTGTTTTGAATTTAGAAAAATGGATCCCATATTTGGAATCAGGATGTTCAAATTGTGTAAATAGGTAACTTTTATTTTTAGACATTTTGAATAATTACTGCGGTAAATATTTTATTTACCATGGTTAAGGGTAAATCCGGTAAATGAGGGTTAAAAAAATAATATTATAATAATACTAAATTACCCTAAAACGTGTCTTAAACCTATTGGTTGATACATGGTCGACCATGGGCATCTTTGGGTCTATTTTGGGACCCCATGGATCCACTTGTAAGTGATAATGACACATTATATTAATAAAGTTAAAATAAAAATAAAAATGGCATAAGCTTACATCTTTTAGAAGAACAATTTTTACATAGGGTTATACATGTTGGATTTTCGATTATAAATATTCATTAGAAAGCTAAAACGATTTCCTACATAATGATATTTTATTTATAATTTTTAGACATTAAATAATTTATTTTATTTATGACACAATGATGATGCAGTAATTACTATAATAGTGAAAAATTAAAATAATTGATATTATAAATACCCAAATAAATATAATATGAAACTTTTAATGAATTAAACTAATTTTCTAGGATAATATGATATATTAGGATTGATTTAATTGACTTTGTTCGAAGTAATCAATCTGTTATGAGTTTCACAAAAATCAACTATTGAATAGTGTCAAAATTGACATAAAAGAGTTCTTAAAACAAATATTATATTATTAATTGATATTAAATTCCTAAAAATCTAAGGTTCGGCCAAGAGACTTATATTATGATAGGTTAATCATTAATTGACCACTTGGGGGTCTCTTGGATGTATATAGTAAGTTTATTAACCATATTATATAAAAATACAAAGAGACATTGTAAAAGTGAAACTAATTAACTTAGAGTTAATACTCAAAGATAAGGTTAATATAAGTACCCAAACCTGTCTAAATTCTATTGGATGAGTTGTTTTCGACCTATCCCCACCTCATCCTTTGAATAGTCAACTTTGGAGCCTTTTGAAACCGAATATGAATTTATTATAAATTAATATTTCTAGCTTTTCCAAAGGTGCCCCTCACCCCTCTTATAAAAGGGCACTCCTCCTTCTCATTTCTTCACACCTTCAAAGCCTTTTGGTTCGGCCAAACTCTGCCCAAATACTCTCCCAACATCCCTCAATACAACCTAGAGGCCTTAGTTTGATCAGAAAGCCAACCTAAGGAGCCCTTTTGATCAAATCAAAAGGAAGAACCCGAAGAAGAGGTAATGATTTCACCACCCTTTTCTAAGTTCATTTCTTCTTCCACTTCTTCTTCCTTTGTTCTTACCATTCTGAAATAATAACTCCAGTATCTCACATATACTGTGATGTTATTATAAATATGGTACAATCATATTCAGTATTCTATCCACCCTTTGAATAACATGTCACCATACGTGCGTACGTACGGCTTACCGTCTCCACGTCGTGGTGTAATTGTTATTCAATATAATGTTATTTGGATGGGTATAATAATGATGTGTAACTCATGTAAATAATAAATATAACATGTTAATGATTCTGTATATATGATATACCATCCATTTATATATTATTTTAATATCAAAAGAATGATATTGTCGCTCGTGCGTACGTACGGACTACCGTCTCCACGAACGCGATGAGATTCATTCTCCATCGTATCCATTCAAGTATAATTATCATTTGATGATTTAAAAATGATGTTTAAGGACTAGATATCATTCTGGATATGAACAAGATACAACAACCATGGCTTACGTAACAAAACATATAAATGAAAACAAGTAAGTTAACACCCGAAACAACGATAATACTAAGATATTATTATCAATCGATATTAAAAGATCATATATGATATCATATTAATGTATATGATTCTTGTATAATTTAGTAACAATTATTTCACAATTATACAGGAGGTTAACCTACCCCATCCAAGTAAAAGTGCAAGGTAAGGGTTTATTTCGCAATCTCTTCATTTTTCGAGGTTGTTTATACGTAATAATCTACTGGGATTTCTTTATCATCCACATCCATGTTACTTCGAAATGTATTTCAAAACATTTTTACTATTTACAAAGAATATGGGTTGTAGTCATTTATACCCTTATGTGTTTTTAAAGGAATATTTCCATCGTTTTCCAAACAAGGCACTTTTTACCTTTTGACAAATTTAAGGTAAGAATGTTTTTTTTAAACTTATATGGCAGGTGTAGCTATTTACCGCCGTTATAAAATCGTCAAAGATTACCTTACAAGATTACAAGGATATTTTCAAAGTAAATGTTTTATTTTATAATTATGTGACTTTTAAATGATTTCAAAATGAATAATTTAATAATTTCAGAAAGGTACTCTTTATCAAAATCAGAATTTTAAATGTTTTAAAGATTTATCTTTATAAATCTTTTTAATTAATGTCTTCAAAATGGTTTTTAAGGATTTATTTATATGGACATGAATGTTTTTAAAAATGTTAATTCCTTTCAAAAGTTTCAAAGTGGTATGGGACACTTTGATTCAAAAATCTCTTTTTAATTACTTCCTTTATAAATGTGTGACTTTTAAATGATTTCAAAAAAGGAGATATTTCTCTCAAATAGTTTTGATTTCATCTATGTCAACATCCTTTGATGGATTTTAAGATTATTTGAAGTTGATTTATTATGATGCAAAACTTCTATATTGTATTGAAGGTTTTGTGATATGTTTGACTGTGGATGTGCTATTTTTATACCATTCATAGTTTATGGTGAAATTATTGACATTTCGTATGCTAGTTTTAATACGAATGTTTATGTTATGTTTAAACCTTTTCATATGGGAATGCATTGGACTTAATAAGTGACGGGTGGAGCCCGCTATAGCTCCTCGATGCATCGGTAGGTCTCATGAGACAAACTAGTGTCTTGGCACAAGGCCTTGACAAAATCTTATTTGTAGTCTTGGCACGAGGCCTTGGCTATGTGGTTATGATAGTCTGGCATTATGCATTCCAACATTATGAAAGTGGTTATTGATATTGCATGTGATTATTCGATTAGTAGAATATCCATGTGAACAAGTAAATGGCATTATTTCATTTTACTTTTGCCATACCATGTTGAAGTTCAATTTTAAAAGGCTTTTGTTTTAGTAATTCATTGCCTTAAATGTTTATGCTTATTTTGAATGTTCCGCTATATTGTTATCCTTACTGGGCATTTGAGCTCACCCCTTTTCTATGTTTTATTTTTCCCAGGTAGTGAAGAAGTAAATTATGATTGACTTGCAGGGATATTATGAGGGGTTTATAGTGTGGATGTTGGAAACATTATGTTGTTGTTGTAGTTTTTCATTTTATGATGTAATGTAAAACTTATGAATATATCTAGTGTTTCCAAGGCTACTAAACTAATCGGTCTTTCGGGATTTGATCTTTCTTGTGATCATGCCAATGTTATGTAATAATGCACCGACTCTGGGTAGCTGGGGTCGGGGCGTTACAGTTGGTATCAGAGGAAGTTTAGTACAAACCTTGGAAGCTAGATTTAGATAAACTCTGATTAGAGCACGTAGACCTAAGATGAACTTTGAGGATTAGTATAGAAGAACTTCCTAGAATTTTGGTATTGTAGAGATTTTGTGAGTTTTCCGAGCAATACATCCCTGTCTGGATACGAGCAGGTAGAGGCGGCTCTGGCATAGATGTACCTAGGGGTAAAACCCGAAAACACCGCTTTGAGCTAGACTCGAACGGGAACTGGTGCACGACAACGGGCCTTGCTGCACTCTTGGTTACGACACTCCCGGGGGATATGCTTAGGATAACTCTCATTTTCTTTACAAATCATTATGAAGGGTTTATGAGTATATTATTCCTCAAAGAAAACATTTTTATGATTATGGATTATATCCATAAATAGTTCAAATTATGTTAAGTGTTTTATAAGTATGGGATTATGTATTTTGATTCATAAACTGATCTAGTTTATGCCATTGTTTAGAAATGGCGCCCAGTAGAAGGAATGAGAACTCCAGAAATGCACATGATCCAAAGAGAAGGAAGGATCATATCTTTCATGGTCTTAAGCTAGAATTGATAAGAGAAATAGTCTCCCATGTATTATCATCATATGAAGAAATAATATCATGTGTTGATAAGATAAGTAAAGAGTTTACTCAGTCCTATGGCTTTGAAGGGAAGCAAGAGAAGAAAAGGATGGAAGAGAGAAAAATGGATAAAGGGAAGAGGGAAAAGAAGGATTTTCCCATATGTGGTAACTGTGGAAAGAAACACCCTGGAACTTGCCTGAAAGGAATGGGAGTTTGTTATAAGTGTGGAGGAAAAGGGCACAAAGTACATGACTGCAAGGGTAAGAAAATGGTTTCAAATGTACAATGCTTCATTTGCAAGGAGTTTGGACACTACGCGAACCTATGTCCCAGTCATCAGACTATGCCGCAAATGATGCTATTGGATAATAATCAAGTTATGATACTACCACAGATGAAGAGGAATGATTAGAGTTCTTATGTTGATTATGTCAATTGAGTGTTGTATCAACAATGTACTTGTTATAATAATTATGGAGTATATAAGGATTGTACTGCAGTACTATTTCATTAAGGACTTGAGATTGTGTGGAACAAATAAAAGTGACTCAATAGCAGGATAAATTTTTGGATAATATATGGTTGAGAGAATGATAAACCATAATATGGTTCTGATACAGAGTTAGTGATTTTAGAATAATACATGATTGATTTGGATAAATTATGTTAGATATTCTTGACTACCTTAAAACTGATTAATGATTTGTATATTCCATCATTTTTTTGGGGTTTAAAACATTTTTGGATTGATGAAGTATATACAGCATTCTATATGGAATAGGGGAGCATGAATATAATCAATAAGAAATATGGTAATTCAAGATGTTTCAGTTTATTAAAAGAATACAAGATGAAGGTATTCATATGCTATTACGGGGTAAAAAGGATCTATATTATGTTTACCTTCCTTATAAATGTTAGACTGTGAGTTTGGACAGAAGTATTTTGGATAGTTCTAGTTTGGATTATTTTGGATTGCCATAAAAGGACAACCCGGAGGTCGGGCGGCAACCCGTCGCGTCCGGCAAGGCTGCGAGACTTGAACCCGCAACCGAAGGGCGACAAGGGTGTATCACCTACCACTGGACCATGAGATGTCCTGGATTAAATAATGAAGTTTTTATTAAAAGATCATGTAGATGAATTATAAATTCGTTTATTTTGGAACCCTATACGAATAGTGTAAATAGAATTTTTTTTTTACGTTCTATTATGTTTTAGAGTGAAAGATGAGTTTGTGGTAGAAATTTATTAATGGATAAAACTCTAAAGTATGTATACCTCCTTATGTTCTTAGCCAATCTCATAAATAAATTCCACAACATTAAGAAAAGGAACATAGAACAAAAATGTTGTCCTAGATGGTACCTTAAATCATCACTAATTTATGGCTTTGGGATTGTTGGCCTTTTCATAGCCATGTTCTCTACCACTCTCCATCAGATAATTGATGGTTAGATTTCTCCTCCATATCCATATTTTTCTACATGGATCCCTAGTATGTGTTATTTTCGGTAATCTTCATACTTTCCACTCTTTAGTTTAAATAGAGGCCTCATTAATTCATTTTTCGATGTGGGATTTCAACTAGGATATTTTGAAACGTAAAAAATGTGTTATCCTAATACCCTATGTTTTGATGAACCGATGGTATTTCAATTCATCATAGATTAATGAATTTAAGGAACTCAATTTTATACTTGTTTGTGATTGATGACCTCAATCACTACCTATAAATATTTACGTTTTTCCTCCGATTATATGTCTCCAATTTCCACCAATGTTCTCCTAATCGAGATCATAATTTGGTGGTGACCCTTTGATTTCTCTTTTCCTCATATTAAGACTAAATTTTAGTAACCCAATTTCCGATGTGGGTTTTCCCACAAATATATTTTCTACTTTCAACCTTTTATTTTCGAAGAACAATTTCAAATTGCGAGGACGCAATTTATTGAAGGAGGGGAGAATGTAACACCCCAAGATTTCATAGTGTGTTATTTCTTCAAAATAATTCAATAACTTGCACTACACGCAACACCGAGTTCAATCAAACCATGACTTACCAAAGGAAAAAGCCATTCAAAAGAGGTTAATAATATTATTGACTAAATTTTAAACTTTATATAATCCTTATAATTTTAGATTCCATATTATGAGTTTCTTAGATATAATGCAAGAACAAATTCATTTTCAGTATTGCACTTTTATCAACTTTTAATAGTGAACCCTTTTTAAATACAATATATTAAACTTTTTGACTAAATGGGGACATCAAAAATTTAAAATGAAACATCCCAAGCTTCCACGGTACGCTTTCTTTGAATAATACAGTAGCGTGTGTTGTACGCAACCTTGAGTTTTAACACACACCACAACTAATCAAACTAGCCGTTATGAATAGTAATACCTACTTTTTGAAATTATATATATTTTATATTTGAAAATGGACTTCATTTTTGGATTCGGAATATCGAATTTAGCCTAAGGTGAAATTTTGGTACATTTCGGATAACTTTCATATTTTGATGAATAGTGAAAATTACTAAATTTTAATTAAAAACAACTTTTTTAATCAAAATAATTAATAGTGATAAATTATGAATTTGAGTGGTTTTAAAGTATATTTAGAATATATTTTTACCGTTTAATATAATGTTGGTCATTGGACATAATTTTACAATTAAACCGAACATAAACAAGTGTCAATCTTTTGATAGTTATTACCTCTTAAAAACACGCTTTTTGTTTTGACAGCGGGAATTAATTTTAAATTAATTTCTGCCACTTCTGTGTTTTGAATTTAGAAAAATGGATCCCATATTTGGAATCAGGATGTTCAAATTGTGTAAATAGGTAACTTTTATTTTTAGACATTTTGAATAATTACTGCGGTAAATATTTTATTTACCATGGTTAAGGGTAAATCCGGTAAATGAGGGTTAAAAAAATAATATTATAATAATACTAAATTACCCTAAAACGTGTCTTAAACCTATTGGTTGATACATGGTCGACCATGGGCATCTTTGGGTCTATTTTGGGACCCCATGGATCCACTTGTAAGTGATAATGACACATTATATTAATAAAGTTAAAATAAAAATAAAAATGGCATAAGCTTACATCTTTTAGAAGAACAATTTTTACATAGGGTTATACATGTTGGATTTTCGATTATAAATATTCATTAGAAATCTAAAAAGATTTCCTACATAATGATATTTTATTTATAATTTTTAGACATTAAATAATTTATTTTATTTATGACACAATGATGATGCAGTAATTACTATAATAGTGAAAAATTAAAATAATTGATATTATAAATACCCAAATAAATATAATATGAAACTTTTAATGAATTAAACTAATTTTCTAGGATAATATGATATATTAGGATTGATTTAATTGACTTTGTTCGAAGTAATCAATCTGTTATGAGTTTCACAAAAATCAACTATTGAATAGTGTCAAAATTGACATAAAAGAGTTCTTAAAACAAATATTATATTATTAATTGATATTAAATTCCTAAAAATCTAAGGTTCGGCCAAGAGACTTATATTATGATAGGTTAATCATTAATTGACCACTTGGGGGTCTCTTGGATGTATATAGTAAGTTTATTAACCATATTATATAAAAATACAAAGAGACATTGTAAAAGTGAAACTAATTAACTTAGAGTTAATACTCAAAGATAAGGTTAATATAAGTACCCAAACCTGTCTAAATTCTATTGGATGAGTTGTTTTCGACCTATCCCCACCTCATCCTTTGAATAGTCAACTTTGGAGCCTTTTGAAACCGAATATGAATTTATTATAAATTAATATTTCTAGCTTTTCCAAAGGTGCCCCTCACCCCTCTTATAAAAGGGCACTCCTCCTTCTCATTTCTTCACACCTTCAAAGCCTTTTGGTTCGGCCAAACTCTGCCCAAATACTCTCCCAACATCCCTCAATACAACCTAGAGGCCTTAGTTTGATCAGAAAGCCAACCTAAGGATCCCTTTTGATCAAATCAAAAGGAAGAACCCGAAGAAGAGGTAATGATTTCACCACCCTTTTCTAAGTTCATTTCTTCTTCCACTTCTTCTTCCTTTGTTCTTACCATTCTGAAATAATAACTCCAGTATCTCACATATACTGTGATGTTATTATAAATATGGTACAATCATATTCAGTATTCTATCCACCCTTTGAATAACATGTCACCATACGTGCGTACGTACGGCTTACCGTCTCCACGTCGTGGTGTAATTGTTATTCAATATAATGTTATTTGGATGGGTATAATAATGATGTGTAACTCATGTAAATAATAAATATAACATGTTAATGATTCTGTATATATTATATACCATCCATTTATATATTATTTTAATATCAAAAGAATGATATTGTCGCTCGTGCGTACGTACGGACTACCGTCTCCACGAACGCGATGAGATTCATTCTCCATCGTATCCATTCAAGTATAATTATCATTTGATGATTTAAAAATGATGTTTAAGGACTAGATATCATTCTGGATATGAACAAGATACAACAACCATGGCTTACGTAACAAAACATATAAATGAAAACAAGTAAGTTAACACCCGAAACAACGATAATACTAAGATATTATTATCAATCGATATTAAAAGATCATATATGATATCATATTAATGTATATGATTCTTGTATAATTTAGTAACAATTATTTCACAATTATACAGGAGGTTAACCTACCCCATCCAAGTAAAAGTGCAAGGTAAGGGTTTATTTCGCAATCTCTTCATTTTTCGAGGTTGTTTATATGTAATAATCTACTGGGATTTCTTTATCATCCACATCCATGTTACTTCGAAATGTATTTCAAAACATTTTTACTATTTACAAAGAATATGGGTTGTAGTCATTTATACCCTTATGTGTTTTTAAAGGAATATTTCCATCGTTTTCCAAACAAGGCACTTTTTACCTTTTGACAAATTTAAGGTAAGAATGTTTTTTTTAAACTTATATGGCAGGTGTAGCTATTTACCGCCGTTATAAAATCGTCAAAGATTCCCTTACAAGATTACAAGGATATTTTCAAAGTAAATGTTTTATTTTATAATTATGTGAATTTTAAATGATTTCAAAATGAATAATTTAATAATTTCAGAAAGGTACTCTTTATCAAAATCAGAATTTTAAATGTTTTAAAGATTTATCTTTATAAATCTTTTTAATTAATGTCTTCAAAATGGTTTTTAAGGATTTATTTATATGGACATGAATGTTTTTAAAAATGTTAATTCCTTTCAAAAGTTTCAAAGTGGTATGGGACACTTTGATTCAAAAATCTCTTTTTAATTACTTCCTTTATAAATGTGTGACTTTTAAATGATTTCAAAAAAGGAGATATTTCTCTCAAATAGTTTTGATTTCATCTATGTCAACATCCTTTGATGGATTTTAAGATTATTTGAAGTTGATTTATTATGATGCAAAACTTCTATATTGTATTGAAGGTTTTGTGATATGTTTGACTGTGGATTTGATATTTTTATACCATTCATAGTTTATGGTGAAATTATTGACATTTCGTATGCTAGTTTTAATACGAATGTTTATGTTATGTTTAAACCTTTTCATATGGGAATGCATTGGACTTAATAAGTGACGGGTGGAGCCCGCTATAGCTCCTCGATGCATCGGTAGGTATCATGAGACAAACTAGTGTCTTGGCACAAGGCCTTGACAAAATCTTATTTGTAGTCTTGGCACGAGGCCTTGGCTATGTGGTTATGATAGTCTGGCATTATGCATTCCAACATTATGAAAGTGGTTATTGATATTGCATGTGATTATTCGATTAGTAGAATATCCATGTGAACAAGTAAATGGCATTATTTCATTTTACTTTTGCCATACCATGTTGAAGTTCAATTTTAAAAGGCTTTTGTTTTAGTAATTCATTGCCTTAAATGTTTATGCTTATTTTGAATGTTCCGCTATATTGTTATCCTTACTGGGCATTTGAGCTCACCCCTTTTCTATGTTTTATTTTTCCCAGGTAGTGAAGAAGTAAATTATGATTGACTTGCAGGGATATTATGAGGGGTTTATAGTGTGGACGTTGGAAACATTATGTTGTTGTAGTAGTTTTTCATTTTATGATGTAATGTAAAACTTATGAATATATCTAGTGTTTCCAAGGCTACTAAACTAATCGGTCTTTCGGGATTTGATCTTTCTTGTGATCATGCCAATGTTATGTAATAATGCACCGACTCTGGGTAGCTGGGGTCGGGGCGTTACAGATCTCCTCACGACACTAATTGTAATAGTTATAACAAGATCAAAGGTCGAGGAAGGGTGGTTTTTGACCTGCCCAATATACAACCCTTTTTGTGTTTTTTTAGGGCGTACAACAGTCGGATAACAGGTACACATGCATAGTTCAGTCTGGTACAGTAATGAAATAGATCGGATAAGGAACAAATGTATGGAATAATGATTTTGAAAAGTAGAGAAAAATCAACCTAACTTATATTTACCATCCATTACGTAAGAAATTTTCACACATCATGTTTGGGTGCAAAAATGTGTGGAGAGATTAAGTGACACAATTTTCCCTTAATCTATTCACAAAAAAGAGAACCATTATTCTCAAAGGTTTCAAAATGATACAACCATTTATATCATCAAAAACAAACCAAATTTTGAAAGAAATTCACACCATAGTATTTAATTCTTGCTGAAATGCACATTTCATCAGAATTTTTTTTGAATGTTAAAACAACATGAAATAAAGATTTTCCACATGAATTTTCAATAACATCTATGATTAAATGGGAATAATTTTTCATGATAAAGTGGGAATAAAAAAGTAATATTCTAGAAATAAGGTGAGGGGAAGGGAAGGGGGAAAGTAATAATATAATTCAGCAAGCTAAAAAATAAAGATGATGAAAATTCTACCTAACTAACCCAGGAATATACCCACCCACCCCCCACACTTAAAGTGTGCAGTGTCCTCACTGTAATAAAATTGAATGTGGGAAGGAAGGATAAAACCTGGTAAGTGTCATTCATAGACCGCTTCTTGAACTTGGAGTTCCTTCATCAAGGACTCCGAAATGGATTCATGGAAGTGCTTCAGCCGCTACCCATTCACAATGAAATTTCTCTTGGTTTATTCATTTTGAACCTAGAAAACACCAAATGGAGAGACGTTAGTAACAGTGTATGATCCAATATAGTGGTTACAAAGCTTACCTGAATGAAAATTCAGCATTGCATAGTAAAGGAGGACCTTCTGTCCAATGTAGAACTGACGATGAAGGATAAGATGGTCGTGGGCATCCTTGGTTCACTCCTTATAAATCCTAGAGTCCTCATATGCATATCTTCTCATTTCCTCCATCTCCTGAATCTGCAAATTCCTTTGAGAAACTGTACTAGAAAGATTATAATTTAATTGTTCTATGGACTAGTAGGCCCGATGCTCAATCTCAATAGGCAGGTGACAACTCTTTCCAAACATAAGTTGATAGGGTGACATTCCAATGGGAGTTTTGAAAGAAGTATGGTAAGACCATAAGGAATCATCGAGTATAATACTCTAATCTTTTCTATTAGGTTGAACTATTTTTTCAAGAATTTGTTTTACTTCTCTATTTGATACCTCAGCTTGACCATTGGTTTGTGGTTGATATGCAATAGACACTCTATGACCGACCCCATACCAATGAAAAAGTGATTGCATTGTTTGGTTGTAGAAATGAGAACCCTGGTCATTGAAGATTAACCTAAGTGATCCAAACCTACAAAAGATTTGGGTTCTCAAAAATTCTACAACTGCCTTAGAATCATCAGTCCTTGTGGCTCGTGCCCCTACCCATTTTGACACATAATCAACTTCCAGAAGAATGTACAAGTTGCCAAAGGAATTGGGAAATGACCCCATAAATTCAATACCCCAAACATCAAAAATGTCATGAAAGAGCAATGGTTGTTGTGGAATTTCATTTCTTGTAGAGGCATTACTCATTCTTTGACAACGAGGACAATATTTACAAAAATTCATGGGCATACCAAAAAAAAGTGTTGTCCAAAAGAGACCAGAATCAAGGAATTTGCGAGCAGTCCATTGGGGACCAAAGTGGCCCCCACAAGCAAGAGTGTGGTAGAATCTAAGAACAGACTAAAACTCACTATCGGGAATACAACGCCTAATTACTTGATCACTACATATGCGCCAGAGGTAGGGGTAATCCCAAATGTACCAATGAGACTCATGTTTTAGATGGCTGGCTTGGTTTTTGTTGAAATCAGCAGGAATGTAAGATGCTAAAGAATAATTTACAATTTTAGTATACCAAGGAATAACATCTTGCACTCAGTACCATTTCTCATTGGAAAACATATCTTTTATAGGAATATAGGGGGATGAGTCAATGTCTGAGGATTGGGGAATCCTATTGATATGGTCAGCCACCACATTCTCTGCTTCTTTTTTATCTCTAATTTCTAAATTGAATTCCTGAAGGAGGAGCATCCAACAAATGAGACATAGTTTGGCTTCTGGTTTCTTAAGGAGATACCAGAGGGCTGCATAGTCTGAGAACACAATGACTTAGGACCCCAAAATGTATGAACTGAGTTTTTCCAAGGCAAACATAATGGAAAGGAATTATTTTTCAGTTGTGGTGTAGTTTTCTTGGGCAGGGTCCAAAGTACATGAGGCATAGGCAATGACATGTGGAGCTTGATCGACCCTTTGTGAAAAAACATCCCCAACTGCATAGTTAGAGGCATCACACATTATCTCAAATGGTAAATCCCATCGAGGTGGTGGAATTACTGGGGGTGAGGTGAGACTCCATTTTAACTTATTAAAAGATTCATCATATTCATTATCAAAAATAAATTCCTTTTCTTTTTTGAGTAACCTAGAGAGGGGGAGTGAAATCTTACTAAATTCACGAATGAAACGATGGTAAAATCTAGCATGACCCAGGAAAGACCACACATCCCGTACATTTTTGTGGAATGGTAAGGAAGAAATGACATCCACTTTTGATTTATCTACTTGGAAACCATCCCCAGAAATGATATTTCCCAAAACTATACCTTGTCGCACCAGGAAATGGCATTTCTCATAATTTAATATGATATTCTTTTCAATACAGCGATGTAGTACTAAATCAAGACTACTCAAACATTCATCAAAAGAAGAGCCATAAATAGTGAAATCATCCATGAATACTTCCATAAAATTCTCCAAGTAATCTGAAATAATACAAACCATTAATCACTGGAAAGTACCTGGAGCATTTAATAGACCAAATGGCATCCTCCTATATGCAAATGTGTCAAAGTGGAAAGTGAAGGTTTTCTTTTTCTAATCCTCAGGGGTAATATGGATTTGAAAGTATCCATAATACCCATCAAGGAAACAATAGTGGGACTTACCTGCTAGCCTCTCTAAAAAAATTTCAATGAATATCAAAGGGAAATGGTCATTCCTAGTGTGTTGGTTTAATCGGCGATATTCTATTCAGACATGCCAACTATTCTTCACATGAGTTGGAACCAATTCATTATTTTCATCTTTTATTACTGTAAGGATAATTTTTTTAGGAACTACTTGAATGAGACAGACCCATTGGCTGTCAGAGATGGGGTAAATGATTCCAGTAGACAATAATTTTGTTACATCCTTTTTCACAACTTCTAAGAGGTTTGGGTTCAGTCGACGTTGTGCCTGCCTCACTGGTTTAGCCTCATAATTTAATAAAATATGATGTGTACAAATTGATGGGTTAATACCAGGAATTTCAGCTAGTATCCATCCCAAAGCTTGTTTATACTCCCTTAAAAGTTCAAGTAGTCGCAATTCATGCTTAGGAGGGAGTGAACTAGAAATGATGACGAGAAACTTGTTTCCATTCTCAAGATATGAATATTTTAAATCTTGAGGAAGTTTTTTTAGTTCCAATTCAGGTGGATTTTGGATTTATGGGAGTGTGTGTGAAGGTGATAGGTCACTGATCACATCTAACTGCTCAATGGTATCATCCTTAGATGAGGAATGATCTTTTACAAGCTTATCAGTATCATCGATGGTCATTGTAATCTTAGTGTTTAAGAAATTATCAATTAATAAACATGCATTACACTTTTCTAGACCAATACAATAATAAATGCATGATTCATTACCTAGAATTTCAATCAATGAATAAAACTTTGAAAGGGGTCGGGGGAAAGAAAAATTGTTTTTTCAGGGGAAGGGAGTACATCAATTAAATTAATAGAGAGAGAGGAATGTTCTTCTAAGGGGTGATTCATGGCATCAAGGATGTTAAAATGGACTATGACACCACCAAATTCCTTAGATAATTTACCATTATAGATATTAATTATGGATTTGGTAGTTTTAAAGAAAGGTCTCCCCAATATAATTGGGGCATGTCAATTCATCCTATCATCTTCCATTTTTAGCACATAAAAATCTGCAGAAAAAATTAAATTTTTCACCCTCACAAAAACATCCTCTAATGCACCAGAAGGGTGTGTGGTACTCCAGTTGTCCAGTTGAACAACAATTCCAGTGGGCTTCAGTTCCCTGGCCTACAATGTAGAGTAAATGGAGTGATGCGTCACATTTATAGAAGCACCTAAATCAAGCATGGAATTGGAAAATGAATACTCCCCTATGGTGCATGGAATCAAGAATATCCCAGGATCATTTGACTTGGTGGGAGGTGATGGCTCTATAAATTATAATACATTCCTCCCCAAGGTCACCTTTTCATCTCCATGAATTCACCTTCGGTGTGTACACATCTCCTTCAGAAACTTTTCATATCTTGGAATTTGTTTCACAACATCAATCAAGGGGATGTTTACATACACTTTTTTGAAAGTTTCCAATATTTACTTATCTAGTTCAGTTTCCTTTTGGTTCCTAGGTTGGGTGGCCCTTTGGGGAAACGGAATAGGAATGGGTTGGCTAAGAGACTCATCGACATACACAGTATTTCCTTTGGAAGGGCTTCTCTCAAGACATGGTGTTTCAACATTTGGAACATTTTCAATGGTTGGGATGGAGGTTTCCTTAGGAGGGGATAACTCTAATGGAGGATTAATTCGGTTTTTAAGTTTTGTTCCACTCCTAAGGGTGATGGAACTAACATTTCCCTTATCCCTAGGGTTAACTACTGGTTAAGAATGTAGTTTACCCAACCCGTGACTTTGAATTTCCCCCACCGAGTTAGCTAGTTGGCTTAATTGGGTTTTGAGGTCTTGTATGGATGCCTCGGTGGTTTAATGGAATTGGATATTGTTGGAAGCCATTTTTTTCATCATATATTCTAGGCTAGGCTCAGGTTTTAGAGGGGATGGTTGGAAAGGTATTTGGGGTGGTTGAGGATTTTTGGGTGGTAGTGGTGGATGACTACTCTGACCTTGTTGGTTCCATGGTTGATGAGGCTAGTTTTAATACCCCCCTTCCCTATAATCTTAGTTGTATTTCCACCCAGGATTGGATGGATAGTATGGTTATTTTCTAAAGGGTTGGTTATAGGGGCGGCCTAGAAAGATTTCCTCACAACTCTCAGAAGTTTCTCTTAGTTGGGGTCATTGATCAGATTAGTGGGTGTCATAAGAACTTATACCACAATGTATGGGAGGAGGATATTGGGATTTCCCTTGGGAAAGAGCAAGTTGTCGAATAAGGGTACTTACCTCTTCAAACTTCGTGTCCACCTGCCACTTTAATTCAATACTTTTCACCTCATATACACCTTGAATGGGTACATTGGACCTTGAACCAAATTATTGAGTGTTTTGCGCCATGTTCTCAATTAGAGTCCTTATAGTGATTGGGTTTTTATCCAATAGTGCACCACCTGCAGCAGCATCAATCATGTTATGATCGATTGGAATTAAACCTTCATAAAAATACTGTATTAAAAGTTGATCGCTTATTTGGTGGTGTTGACAACTTGAACATAGCCTTTTAAAGCATTCCCAATATTCATGTGATTTTTTCCCTTGTGATTTCCTTATACCATAGATTTCTTTCCATATAGTTCCAGTTTGAGAGGTTGGGAAATATTTTTCAAGAAAAAGGCATTTCATGTCTGCCCAGCTTCTAATTGGTGAATTAACATAATAAATCCAATCTTTTTCAGTGTCTTCTAATGAAAATGGGAATGATCTGAGATTTAGTTGTTCTTCATCCACATTTTTAGGTTTTAATGTAGAACACACGGTATGAAATTATTTTATGTTTTTGTGTGGATCTTCTTTAGGAAGTCCATGGAATCTTGGAAATAAGTGAATTAGACCAGATTTCAGTTCAAAATTGGGTGCCTCGCCTTGTATTTGAATGTAAGTGGGTTGGATATCAATATCTGGTGAGGTTAATTATTTTAGTGTTCGATTGTTTTCATCCATTTTATACTCGTTAATTTTAGGTTCTAATTTGGTTCCAGAAGAAGAGGGGTTTAGAAAAGTCTCAAGTTATGGTGTGTCCTCCTTTAAAGAGTTATCTTGTGCATCTCGGGGCCGCTGACGTAAGATCCTCTTCAGTTCAGGTTCAAAAGGTGGTAAATATACCGAATTAGAATGCATCGTACACAAAACCTAAACAAGAAATAAATCATAATAAAAAGATATAGGTAAAGTTATAACATAAAACAAATAAATAATCACAAGATTTACAAAAATCTTATAAAAAACACGCACTAAAAACCAAAGCGCTCCCTGGAAAAAGCACCAAAATTTGAACGTGTTGTCATGACACATCAAATTGACTATGATTTTAAGGTTTATTTGAAGTATATGGAATACCCTAGGTTGTCTCTCAAGGATAATTGGTGGGTTTATAGTGTTCGTTTTTAATAAGAATTACTAAAATAGGGGGTGGTTTTGAAAATAGTTTTAGGATGAAATGACTTAATGAAAAGCTTACAAGTTGAGAAACCAAATGTATTTTGAAAAATATGAGATAAAACGATTCATTTTTATTTCACTACACACATTTCAAGTTCATTTTTCATAGATATTCATTTAGGTTTCGAGTAATTCCTTGGTTGAAATTAATTGGAATCCCGATTAATTCCTAATCCTTTATTTCAATGCTTAAAGAACCAAACCTTGACGTGATAGTCGTATTCTCAAGGTATAGAACTTATGAATGGAATAATAGCTTATAAAGAATATTGAAATCTCAATAAGTTGGGTATGAAAAGGATTCTTGTGCTTCCCAATCGGAACAACACAAGTCATGCACTAAAAACCTCACACCGATCGGTTAGAAATTAAGAGTATCTCAATCACATGCATCAAAAAAATAATTAAAATATATAATTATGTAAGATACATATAAATAAATATTTTCACACCCAAATTACTCCAAAAAAGTAGCTAAAATAAGAATACAAACTCCCATTACATGTGCGAAGCTCCCTCACAACGAACGCCCACTGTTTAGCTCAACATCGAGAGGATGAAGAAGCTCGGGTGGAACTCCTTCTTCATTATTGATCACCCTATGAGGATAGAGGCCTAAATAACTTCAAGGATGAGTAGTATACTCCTATAATACTTCAAAATTTCAGAGTTTTACTTCTGGTTCGAACTTACAAATGAGGATCCCAAGCTTCCATTTTATAGGCAAAGTGGAAGGTGGTTTTGGGCACACATATTGTGTAAAACCACTTAGACCATGGTTTTAGACCACTTTAAAATAGAATATCACTTTGTAAAAAATTATAAACATTTTTACCCACCTCTTTAATATCTTTATAGAAAGTTTGGAACCATTTGGAAAAATATATCTCGAGATATTGATAAAATACAAAACATCGCATTTGACTTTGTGCAGATTTGATTCTTTGGACATATCAATTCGGATGGGAATCTTAAAGGCCAAATGAGGCTTTTTTTAATTCATATAAAATTTATCCCATTAAATTTTGGACCATACCACAAAATTTAAGCCCATTTTTATTCATGGTTTAGTTGAAATATGCGGTTGAGTCCACTGGTGTGCATGGATCCTACACAGTTTGACCCATTTTTCTTGGACATCATCATGGGCCCTCCAAATCACCTCCACATTCAATGAGATTATCAAAAAAAGTATCATTGACCTTTATAAAAGTAATAAATACAAAATTATTGAATCAAACATGAAGTAAAATTTGTTATTATATTTATAATTTTCAATACAAAACTAGTTTATCACAGTGATGTAAGGGTGAAAAGGAAACAGTGAATCATAGTGCGATCAAGTACTCCCTATAGTCCTCAAAAAATGGAGTGGTGGAAAGTAAAAAATATAAGTTTAGTTTAAATGGGAATAATAACTATAGATAAATATAAATGTTCTAAATTTTTCTAGAGATATGTTATAAGTATAGCTATTCATGTACAAAATATAATTTTGTTGCGTACAGACTCTAAAATGACTCCCTATTAGATGTGGTATAATAAAAAATACAATGGTTAAATACTTTAATGTTTTTCGGGGTCCTTTATTTTAAAATATTAAAAATCTATATCTATTAAATTTTTGTGAAAAAAATAAAGAAAGAATTTTCATGAGATATTCAATCAATGGAATAAGTGAGAAGTGTTGGAATAAACTTCAACAAAATTTAGTGGATTCCTATGATGTGAGAGTTATTGAAAATCATACTTTCTTAACAAAAGTTTTTGAAGATGATAAGGAAGATGTTATGAAACTTAAAATGTTGACATCCAAAGAAGATAATATAAAGGAAGATGATTACGCACCTACCCCTATACAAAGTGACTCGGAGTAGTCCAGTGATGAGGGAAGTAAGTTTCAAAGAAAATATATAAAGTTATATAAATTAAAAAAAATGGTTGAAAATAAAAATATCATTAGAAATCAAGAATATCTAGTTCATACCATAAGTAATTTGAAATTATAAAATTAGATATTTCTTATCTCGCATGTGGAACCACAGTCAATTTTAGAGGTGGTTGAACATAAAGAGTGGATAAATGAAATGAATGAAGAGTTGTATAAGATTGAGAAAAATGACACCTGAGATCTTGTTCTTTGACAAGCAGGAAAGAATATTATTCAAAAAAATGAGTGTTGAAAAATAAGCTCAATGAAAATGGAAAGATTTCAAGAGAAAAATCATGACTTGTTTTTAAAGTTTATAAGTGGAAGATGTTGATTTTAAAGAAACTTTTCCCCCTATTGAGAGACTAGAAACTAAATGAATTTTCTTGGATGTTGCTTCACATCATTGTTACAAATTATATTTATAGATGTTAAGTCAACCTTATTAAATGGAGAAATCAATGAAGCTTATATTGAGAAACCTAATGGGTTCATACTTGAAAATGATAGAAACAAGGTGTGTAAGATGAATAATGCTCTATACAAGTTGAAACAAGTACCTCATACATGGTCTTCTAAACTTGATAGTTTTATGAAGTGTTTGAACTTTTCTAAAGGAAAATTTAATAGAAACCTATGTGTTATGTATATGAGCATAGGTACCCTAATTTCCATTGTTTATGTTGATGATATAATTTTTTATAGTTATGGGGATAAAACTTGTGAATAATTTTCTGATAAAGTAATGAATAACTTTGAAATGCCTATGCTTGGAGATTTAACTTTATCTTTGGCCTTAAAAGTTCAAAAAAAATGGATATACATCTTCCTATATCAAGAAAATTATTCCTATGAGTTATTATAAAAGTTTGTCATGGTTTATTCAAAATAATTTTACACTTCTATATCTACTGATATGAAGTTAAGTAAAGATGAAGCTGAGAAAAGTGTGAATCAAAAAGACTTCTGGAAGGTGATAGGTAGTGTATCTATCTAACTACTTCGAGTCCATATATTGTATATGTTGTTACATTGTCTGTAGGATATAATAGTGATCTAAATGAATCACATATATTGGTATCCAAAAAAATACTAAGGTATTTTAAAGGAATATAATACTATCGCTAGTTTTATAGAAGAAGTTGTGATATAAAATGTATTAGATTTACTGGTGTTGATTGGGATAGATATTATAATGATAAAAAAAACATTAGGAGGAACTTTCTTTTTTAAAGAATTTTGTGTGATCTGGCATAGTAAGAAATAAAGTTCTACAACTTTATGTATAATAGAAGGAGAACATATTGTCGTGACCCAAGATTGTACATAAAAGTTGTGGATGAAAGTTTTGCTAGATGATTTGTGAGTGAATGTTTTTAAACCATTGAATATTATTTGTGATAATCAAAGTTCCTTTGATATTTCCAAAAATCCTATTCAACATTCCCGATCAAAGCACATTGATATAAAATATCATTTCATTAAGAAGAATATTGCTAGTGGAGATATTATGAATGAGTAAATTTCAAAATAGTATCGAATTGTAGATGTTTTAACAAAAGTTATGCCAAGGGAAAATATTTGAGTAATTTAGGATGAAACTAGATGTTCAACCTCCACCAGTATCTTTATAAATCTCATAAAGAAGTCCCCTATCTTTCTTTGGTTTATGTTTTCAAAGGGGTAGAGAATGTACAACTTTGAAAGTAAATATTTTATGAGTCTGAAGATTGTATTATTATAGAAATGAGGAGAGTAAAATATTGAGGGGGATTTTATCTTATCATGCCTATAAAATTTATTTTCATCGAAGGATGAAATTCCTTCAAAAACATTTCTTTATCCTACAGTGTGGTTTCAGGAAATTTTCTATGAGAAAAGTTGTGGTTTAATAAAAAAAATTAAAAATGAGTTATTGTTAAGAATTTTGTGAATGTTGACAAAAAATCCAAAGGGGGTAGATTGGATATCTGTTGATATGCTTTTATAATAAGTTTTTTATTTTTTATCAACATATCTTTTTGTGATTTTTTGTGTATTTTGGGTAAGAAAAAGTTTTTGAAGTTGTTAATAAATTTTTCTTACAAAGCGTAAAAAACTTTCCTTGAGTCAGATGATGTTATACCAATCTTAAAGTTTATAGCATCATAAAGAAACTAATGATACTATTTGAATTATTATGAATTTTAGAAAGGTTTAATATTCATAATGTTATCGAACGGACATGTACAAGGTTGACCAGATGAATATGAACACTACTAACAAAATAGATTGGCTCGAAGATGCATCATAAAAACATGTATGAAATGAAGCAGTTAGAGAGGTGTTCTAAGAGTAGTTGTATGATGAGAATCCGTCACATAATAAGTAATTTCATAGGATGAAGAAGGAAAACTATTAATGAAGTCATCAAGATGATTCTTACTAAGTCATTAGATAGAGAGTTTTGTATCCATTGGTCAAATTTTTACGATGCCAGTGATGAATATGAGTTATGGAAACTAGATAAAATATGAAGACTTCCTGAATGGTGAGAAATATGAAGATCATCGGTCAAATATATACAGGTTCATTGATTATTGAAGGATCCAGACACAGCAGAAGCATGGCGGTTGAGAGGGCTCAACTTTTCCTTTGTTGTAATCAATGACCAATCCGGGATCAATACAACGATAAACCCCGCTATCCACAGATTAAGATCAAATATCTAGATAAAAGAAGAAAAGGGCATAAGATCCTAGAGAGAGGATCTTGCGCATCATTTTTATAATTAATTTAAATAATTTCTGCAAAAATTAAATACCTTGATCTTTGCTACTTTCTTCATTGATGATGTTGATCATCCGGAATAACTCTTCTGAATTGTCTCGTTGTGCTTACAAGGATCCAAACCAGAATCCCTCTAGCAGTGATCCACACGTGCTCTGATAGCCTCCGATCAACACCACTCATTCTCTAGGTGCAAGCACGACGAAGCGAGTGTATTGCATCGGTCGTTCTTGATCGCATATTCTTCAGTATTGAAGAATGTCTCTCATTCTTTAGAGGGGAGAGAAGATGATTTGAGAGAGAAATTGTTTTGGCTCAACAATTCTCTCACCACAAGAAATTTGGTTCACTAGGCATAATGGTATAATAGACATACATGTCTATTTAACAACATGGGGTATCAGTTATGATATTTAATTGTGTAATAGAAATTAAATAAATTCATAACCTTGGAGAAAACCCATACTACATGATAACAATAACAACACCATTATTCATGGTTCTCCAACTTGCGTAAAATACAATCATGAATGAAATCTCATACCACATAATGATAACATCATTATTATTATTTTGTATTGTTCCAACTAGTTAAATAATTATTTACTGTCTTGCAAATAATTATTTTACTACTGGGCCAGCCTTGGTCCGCTCGAACTCCACTTCAATTTATTGAACACCCGAATAAATAAATAATTTATTCTCTTAAATAAATATTTTATTTACAAACTAGTAAACAAATATTTATTAAATGTTCAATAAAATAAAAATATTTAATTTAATTTTTTTGATAATTTTAACTTGAATAAAATTATTCCACGGTCTTGAGAATAATATTTATTCTATTAATTAAATTCAAATTGAATTTAATCAAGACCACAAGAAACACTTAGTGTGTGACCCTCTAGGATTATTTCACATTGGAATTAGGCAGGTTTTCCTAATGTCCAGGAGTAATATCTAGCAACAGGTCAAGGCACCCAAGAGAAAGAACTTAAAGTCGCAACGACGACATCCACATCTGAATGCTCACTGTGTAATATAATCATTTTGTCTCAATATCTCATCAAGTAGGTTTCATGATAGTGTTATTAACCTGTTTGCCTGATATGTATTTCTTTGACTACCTAAAATAAACTCGTCAATACACTATGGCCATGGAATTTAGGGATATGGTTCTTTTTCAATCAAAGGTCCGAGATATAAACTTCCATAAATGGAAGGGAAAAATCTTTCCTCGACTTATCCATTAATAACATGTCATTTGTGACGCACCCAACATACCATACTTCCCGCCAACATATGGAATGACGGTTTTAGTTGGTAAATCAAAGTGCGCGAGTCGTGACACGCATTAATGATAATATTAAAGTCTAAGGACCATTACACACGCTCGCAGATAGGAATATATGATGACACCAAAACATGCGGAATTCCTACATGTGGGTATGTTCTCATAATCTCTCATCTTTGAAATTATTAAGTGTGAACTTCATGAGAGGAAGTCTCATCTACTTACGAGTACTCGCACCTAAAGATCTATATACTATGTGTCTCATCATAGTATGTCATCCAACCGCAGAACAATATTTAAGAATATTGTCTTAGCACTTCAAGGTTTTCATCATAGTGGGGAACTGCTTTGACCTTGTCAATGCAACAAATACTCTAGAACATTATTAAATCATAGTCATGCAGAATGATGAATAATATGTAATAAGATGTTTAATATTTAATTAAATTAAATATTCATGTAATCAAAGTACAAACAGTAGGTTCTAGGACACCAACTCTAACAATTATAGGTTTCAGGTGAATGGAGCCATATGAAGAAAGGTGTAAAAGTCCATTAGGCGGTGGAAAGATATAGATTTCATCAATCATACTTTTGTGAAAAAATAAAGTGGAGGTTTTCATATAGAGTTTACTTAACATAAGAGAAGTTCATAAAATGGAATGTTCTTAATGATGCCATCAGAAAAAAAAAATCATGAATGGAGTTTTTGAGAAGGTCTATATAAAATTTGTAAATCCCTTAATGGTGATGATGTTGAGATAATACTTTAATGCTTGTTTATCGAGTAAGTTTAAGAAAATTTGAATAAGTTATTTAATGTCTAATTTAAGGATGTTTGAAGAAATTTGTTGTCACTGGAGTTTTTATGAACCTGTAAGAAGGTTCTAGAATGTATGAGAAGCATTAAGTGAAGTTGAGTTGAGTGGGAGAAACTTTTGAGTACCAATGTTTTTTTCCCAAGTGCGCGCATATATAAAGGAATGTGTGTACAACATGCATATACATTGTTCACACATGAAAAAGGATATCTGAAGTTTTGTAGAAGTGTTACCAGGCAGAGAAATCGGATAGATAGAAGAGCTAAGACTTTAGAGCATTCTGAGTTTCCAACCAAGGAATCTCTTGGTTTAAGAAGAAGCTACTAGATAGACGTATAGCGATCGGTATTATCAGATAGGGGCTTACTGATTAGAGGTATTAGATAGACCTCCAGTCAGACGCGTGGTGTTGTGTTCATTGGACAAAGCACCAATCAAAGTCGTAGTAGTTTGAGGTTCCCCAATAGAGTTACACCGGACGAAGGTAGAATGCGCATCAGACGGAATCATAACGGACGAAGTTATCGGATGAAAAATTTCTGGATAAAAATGTTGTGAACTTATATAAAGTTTCTTATTCATGTTTTGGCTCAGTTGCATAAGAAAACTTTCGAACCGATGGAAGTTAGTATATTTACCTATCCGGAGATAGAAGGGGTCTAAGGGGGGTTCACTCAAAATGTATTCACTTCATATTTTATTGGATTTCTATGGACCGATGAGAGTCGTCATGTCAAGGATGTAGTCACCTACACTAGGGGTGAACCTTTTAAATTTTGGGCATTCTGCTTTACTTTCCTAACGTTGCATACAAAGTGTAGTTCAATTTTATAAAGTTAAAAAAGGATAAAAACTATAACAATTTTTAGAGGTTAATTTCAAGTTAGATGAAATTGTAAAAGATCACCACTGATTTAGCCTCCCTTCTTAGTGGTTCTCACACTCATAGGAACTTCATTTTTGTATTATGTTTTAACAAGAATGTTGTTTTGATAGGGCAATGTTTATTTATCATCAAAATCTTGGTATAAGGACATCCAATGTGCACAAGTAGTCTATGGATTACTTCAATTGGATAAGTATTAAGGTATATCTAAAATATTTCACTATTAAAAAATATATCAAAATAGATTACTTAGTTTTCTCAATGTTTTTACAATGTCTAGAATATGGAAATCACAAAGATTATGGTTATTACATTTGTAAATTTTTGGAAGATGTCATATTCCATCAATGAAAAAACATCCATAAAGAGGTATTTTTAAAGGTAATTACAATTTCATTTAAAATATTTATTAATCGTTTGTTTTTCTATATTTTTCCAGTACTACCAAGACTGTCGAAAATCCATGTATTTAAAAGAGAAAGTAGATTTTTTTAGAAACGAGTGGGCAGCTCACATGGTGTCTAAATGTTTGGAGACAGTATGAAGAGGTGATTTCCAATCATGTTAGTAATTTTTTTATTTCACGAAGATTATGAAGAGTTAGTTTATTTATTGCTTATTTAGTTAATTTTTTTTATCATTTTTAAAATAGAGCATTGGAAAGAGATTTTATAATTGAAAAGTTTCCATCTTAGTGGGGATAAGATCGAATATATGGTGTATCATTTTAGCAAAGGATTGTACAGTTATGTTATGGATATGTGATTGGGATCCCATGTTATTTTAAAAGTTGTTCATTTTTTATATTTAGGCTCGTTTTAGTGTCTTATAACTTTAAAAACTATGGGTAATAGTCAAAACCTAGAAAAATACCTTTAATTGATGTGAAAGCATAGGGTAATGATATTTGAATTATTTGTGACATATCACATCAATATGAAGTGTATTGTGACAAGAATGATTGAATAAGTAATTTTTAAATATATGAAAGTCTTTAAAAACATGTGTTAGAGTGTCAAGACTAGAAAAATGACCTTGAATTGTCGTAAAAGAACGCTTTTAGTGTTTAAAAACATTAAAACATGTGTGTAATGGTTAAAACCTAGTAGACGACATTGGATTGACGTGAAATCATAGGAAGATGATCTTTAAATTATTTGTGACACGTACGAACATAAGATACGTCAATCCGATGTGTGGTGTGCTTGGAAAGACTAAATAAATAGTTTTAAAAAAAATTACATCTTTAAAAAAGTACATCAATGTGTCAAACTCAAAAAAACAACATCAGAATGTCATCAATTATTATGACTGTGAGTGTTGATTGATTTGTAAAATGTAGGAACATACACCACAACAATATGAATTGTGGTTTGAAAGCTAAAATTATATCCCCTTCAAAATCTCATTTCATGCCAACCATATTAGTTTGGAATTCACCATTGTCATGCCTCAACCTCAAATCCTAAAACTATCATCAATATAAGGAATACAAGTGGTGTGACAATATGTTGGCATTTCTTGTATTGATGATAGGAGTGAATCACAACAATGTCGAATTCCAAACTAATATAATTGATATGTAATGTGATTCTCAAGAGAAATGATTTCAGCCTTCAAAAAAGTACCACTCAATCCGTATAGAGTACTTTTGTGGTCAGGTGAGGACATATCGTAATAACCTATCCTTTACAATTTATTTCTTTTATTTTTCATTTTATTATATATATATATATATTTGCTTCACCCGCTTGTCATGTTCAAACGGAGTTTTTGTGGGCACCCGGCGCCGCGGAGTTTTTGTGGGCACCCGGCGCCGCCTCATTCTCGTATTGCATCATCGTCATGGAGTTCTCTTGCCTTGCGACGGAGCCGGTGCGGCTCCGGGGAGAAGGAGGCGCAGAAGCGAAGAGTACGGAAGTGGCCCGAACCTCCTGCCGCACCATTTCTTCTTGGCAGCACAGGCTCTGCATTCGCAGGGCGGTAATGTATACGCCGGCGGCCAGAAATACAGTGGCCAAGCTGAACACGCCGGCGGCGGAGAACATTCCCTGCCGGACCACCAGGCAGCTGCCTCTCGCGCTCGACCAGTTTCTCAGGTGACTCGATTCTAAGCTCACTCCGATCAACAGCAGGATCTCCGCCACGGTGAAGCAGGCCCTGCAACACCGGGAAACCATTTGCGTTCAGCCAGAACAGAGTCCTTCCGGGAACAGCTACGTTAATTACCAGGAGGAGACGAAGAAGAATCCGGCTTCCCATGTGAGAATCTTGGAAAGAACAGAGGCGGAATCCCAGTTGAGCATCGCCGGAGGTGGAGATCGGGACAGGGCGACCAACATATAAACGTGCTCTGCCACCATGGCGGCTGCCAGAACCAGGAATGAAACGGCGGAACAGAGCAGCGGCGTCCTCCCGCTGCCGCTGTACACGCACTCTTTGTATCTCTTCCCCTTCCCCGCATCGCCGGCCACCCACGCTATCTGCATGCGGCGGCGCAGATTCCCGATTAGCGGCGGCGCATCGTTATCGGGGTGGCATGTTTATTGGAATCAATGGTACCTGGGAGCGATCGACCTCGGCGAGGAGGCAGAGGATGAAGCAGAGGAGGCCGCAGAGGATGGTCGAGATTACAATGAGGAGCCCCGATTTGGAGCCGAGTTGGGCGCAGCCTGGGGTCGGCGCGAGGTCGGCATGCGTGACGGCCATGGCTTCAAAGAATATGGTATGGTTCGAGCAGGTGAAGAGGGGTCAAAAGGCCTGAGGGTTTCTCCGTGACAAAGAAACGTGGAGATTGCGCAGGGCAAAGGTTGCTTTGAGGGCAAGGATTCCCGTGTCTTGTACTTTTACATGAAGTTTTTGCTTCGAATTTTTGTGTTTCCCTGAGGTTGGTGCTCTGAATTAATGGAAAAGATGCCCCTTTCTGGAAGCCATACAATCGCTTGGCACCTCACCTGGTTTCCCGCTTTTTACTTTTTGACAAGAAGATAATATGCATGGAGTTTTGAGGCAGCAAAAGCATCCCAAATATGCCATTTCTCTGGTAGTCTGTTTTCAGACATGGAATATTTTCCCCCCTTTTTCTTCCCCTATAACATGATAAATATGGAGGGTGGATTTGCATAAATAATAATAATAATAAAATAACCCCGATCTTTGGTGGTGATTGAAGGAGGGCAAAAAATACAATAGACTGGAACAATTTTATTTCCAATACAAGTTTCAATAGAAGAAACATTTAAATTCATAAAAAGGGAAAAAATCACAGTCGAGGAAGGGTTGATTCCTTTAATCGGTCCACTGTCATTATCAAATGCGTTCAAATTTATTATTGACAAAATTAATTTCTCTTACCAACAAATTAATTTCTCCTGTAATAAACGCCCCAAATCGGAGAGTGCCCCCACACCATCGCATCATTGAAGTTGTTGATGTCCAATTTTAAAAACAAGTTTTCTATTTCAGCATCCACCTTAAACTTGTTTCCTTTGCATTCCAAGCTTTTGTTTGATTTTGAAAAATACATTCATTGATAATAACTTTAATGTACACCAAAATTCTCTTGGAGGCATTCAAGCGTGTTTGTCCAAGAGTCTCAGTATATCTGATGACAAGTCCTACCCCATAGAGAATATCTGACATGGTGCATGTTGGGTATCTCAAGTTTTTTTTTTCAACACCCACCCCCCAAAGTTGTTTTCCTTACATTCCAAGCATTTGTTTCATTTTGAAAAAATACATCATGGTTCAATGTTTTCGTGAAGATATCTGCAACTTGTTCATTTGTTATACATGCGACAAGTTCAACTTCTTTATTCTTTACGTGTTCCCTAATGAAATGATATCTTATATCAATGTGTTTGCTTCTTTCATGACAAACTGAATTTTTTTACCAAAGTAATTGCTGAACAATTTTCAATAAAGATCTCTATAGGTTCTTCTAGTTTATACCCCAAATATTGCAACACATTTCTTAGTCATATGCTATGGCACACGGCTGAGTTGACAACAACATACTCAACTTCACATGATGATAACAACACAATGGCTTATTTCTTGGACGACCATGTGAATGTTGTGTCACCCAAAAATAATGTGAATCCAATTGCACTCTCTTTCATTTAGGTTTTTTCTCTAGTCACTATCTGAATATCCAACAAGCTTGAAATATTTACTGGGTGTATAGAACATGCCTTCATTGATAGTACCTTTAACGTACCTTAGAATTCTCACGGTGGCATTCAAATGAGTTTGTCCATGAGTCTTGATATATTTGATGACAAGTCCCACCCCATAGAGAACTGGTGCATGTCAGGAATCTCAAGCTTCCAACCTAACTTTTGAAATAGGTGGGATCCATATCTCCCGTATCGTTTCTTCATAATTCCAATCCTTCTTTGATTGGGGTTGTAACATGATTGCAATTTTCCATATTGAACTTCTTCAAAATTTGTATGACATTATTTTCTTGAGGAATAAATATTCTGCCATCACTTTGGACAACTTCTATGTCGAGGGAGTGATCCATCTCTCTAATATCGGTCATTTGAAACTCCTTGAACATGCTTTTCTTAAAGGATGAGAACATACCCAGATTATTTCCTATGAAAATAATATCGTCAACATATAACCATGTAAATAATATGTTTCCATCATCCTCCTCCGGATAGAGTGAGTGTTCGTATGGACACTTCTGGAATCCTATGGATTGAAAGAAATCATCAATCCTAGTATTCTATACATGTGGTGCTTACTTTAGTCCATCAAGTGCCATCTTCAACTTGTACATGTTTCCTTCTCTTCTGTTCTTTACATATCCAATTGGTTGATCAATACATATCTCCTCTTCCAAATAGCCATTTAAAAATGATGAGTTCACATATAGCTGATGAAACTTCAATTTTGTATTGGGCAGCTGTTAAGATCAATAATATGATCGTCTCCATCCTTGCAACAGGTGTAAAGACTTCGCCATAATCAATGTCTTCCTTTTTCTTGTAGCTTTTGGCGACGAGTCTTGCTTTGTATCTTTGGACTTCTCCTTGAGTGTTCTTCTTGGTATTGAACATCCACTTCACAAAAATTGTTTTGTGACCTTCTAGGAGGTGTGTTAAGTATTATGTCATATTCTTCTCGATGGAATGAATTTCTTCATTCATCGCTTTCCTCCATCTTTCATCAGATTTAGCTTTCTCAAAGCTAATGGGGTCAGAAGTCACCAAGAGGTAATACAAGTTCACATACTCCTCTATAGGTTCTATGATTTTTTATATTTTTGCAAGACTTGAATATTTTTTAGTTCATATATGAGAAATTCCTTATTCAATACCTTCTGAAGTAGAAGTATGTGGTGATGGCATCATTGGTTCTTTAACTCCTTGTTCTTCCATTAGTATTTCTTCAACATTTTATTTTTTCTTCTAAAGTGAGTTGTACCACTCTTGATTCTTCATCTTGATTCCATTTCCATGACTCATTTTCATCGAAGATAACATCTCCATTGAATATAATCTTCTTGATGATGACATTATACAAGCGATATCCCACTGCTCAATCTTCATATCCCATAAGGATGCACTTCACTTTTTTTTCATTGAGCATTGTCCATTATTCCTCCAAGATCCTGATATAGGTAATAGAACCAAAAACTTTAAGATGCTTTACACTGGGCTTTTGAGTACTCCTAGCTTCATGCGGCGTCTTATATTGAAGATTTTTTGTTGGGAATCTATTGAGTATAAACACCGCACACAAATCTACTTCATCCCAAAAAGACTTGGGAAATACATTATCTTTCAATATGATTCTCGCCTTGTTGAGAATGATTTGATTTTTTTATTTTAACTACTCCATTGAGTTGAGGTGTTTAAACTAGCTTCAATAGGTGTCGAATTCCATATTTCTTGAGATACACCTGAAAAACATCAATGGTGTGCTCCCCACCTTGATCATATCACAAATTTTTTATATGACAGTTGATTTGATTTTCCACTATCACCTTGGATTATTTGAAGATGTCAAACACTTGTGACTTCATCTTGATAAAGTATATCCGGGTTATCCATCTATAATCATCAATAAATGTTAGAAATTATCTTCTTTTTTCCATTTTATTTCAAATTCAATGGACCACACACATCAGTGTGGACTAACTCAAGTAGTACAACAACTCTCCAATTTACCTTCTTTGCAAAGATGTTTCTATGTTGTTTATTTCGAACATAACTTTCAAATATTTGATTTGGATGTATGGTGTTAGGAAGCCCATTCACTATCTTATCATTTCCCAATAATCTTAATCTTTCAATGTTTAAATGTCCAAACTTGAGATTCCATAACTAGTCTTTATCATCAAGTACCTCCGTCAAATATTATGGTACGTCAAGGTGGATCATAAGCAGAAACATATAGTTCTTTATCATGGGAACTTTTGTGACCATCATTCATTTTCCATCAACAATTTCCATCTGTTTATTTTGTAGGCTTATATGAAATCCTTTTTCAACAAATTTCTTGAGACTTTAGATGCTGGTCTTCATGTCAGGTACATAGTAAACATTAGAGATGAATGCATGATTTCCATATCATTTCTTAATAAGAACATCGCCTCTTACTTGGAAAATATTATTGAGAGATTTCCAAATGAAATATCTCATTGAACCCTATCATCTGGGTTTGTAAACAAGTTATGTTGTATTGTCATGTGGCTGCTAGCTCTAGAGTCAACATACCACATAACTTGATTTTGTGATGATGTTTGTGTTATAAATATAATGTGTAAGATCCCAGACTTTCTTGAGGTATGTCCTTGTTTAAGTTTTGGTTTAAGTCGCTTTATTTTTGGTTAAAAGAGTGTTTTTTGAATTTATAAGGAGTCTTGGGGGTGTTCTTGGGGTTTGAGACATAAAATAAAGGGAAAATGGCAATCTAGTGCATGTTTCCTGGTTGGTGCATGGTTAGTAGTAACTATTGTAGAGACCCGAAGCCTGACGTACATGAACATTACATTACTTTTGCGGAATACTTAGTACATAACTAAAACACACACACAAGGATCGTAATAGTTTAGTGTCTTTGGAAACTCGGAACGTAATCTTCTAATCGTGGTGAAAGATCTTCAACATCTCCCATAAAGATCTTCCCTTTTTTTACCTAAAACCATTCTTTATATCCTGGGGAAAAGAAAACATAAAAGGGTGAGCTCAAATGCTCAGTAAGGGTAAAGAAAAGAAAATCAATCACATCATATTCATAAGAACATAACTTTTGGAAATCTTAACCTGCAAAAGAGAGCATAATTTCATAACATGGGATAAATCATAGTAGTGAAATGAAATCCCAATAAGCATAACTTAAAACATGAAACTTTGTGGCATACACACATAATCATAGAGAATCATTTCTTGTTAGTCAAGACTCATTGCCAAGACTATCTTAGTGGACAAAGTCCCTTTCTGAATCGAGTAACCCTCGTTTCAGTCCTGTTTCACTGAACCGGTATAACCTACCATTCCAGCCATGTCTATCTCATGAGATATAAAATCTTTACCCAATGCATTGGAGGGAGATATAGGTCCCACCCATCTTATAATGAATCCTTTCTTATGTGTGCCACATAATCATAAATCATACATCATCACATAACCCATGTAATAAAAATGGAATTCTTAAACAACATGACATCATAAAACAATTCATATAAGATAAAGGAATTCATATAAATGTTTCCATCACAACATAATCAAATCCATGTAATAATAGGGATAGAAACAGAACCCTTTTATTATCTTAGATGGAAAATAATTTTGATAAAATACTTGAACTTCATTCTTGAGGAAAATATCCTTTCTTCTTCAAAAACACTTTTACTTTCTTAACATGTCATACAATTTTAAACTAAAAGAAGTCGATTAAAAATAAACTTGAATACTTGTAAAGGAAGCTTCTTTGAAATAATGTTTTAAAAATCCATTCATGCCGTATAAGTTAAAAAAAACATTCTTCGTACTTTTGTCGGAAAAGTCAAAAAGTACCTCGTACGAAAAACGACAAAAGATTCCTTTCATACATATTACTAAAAACTCACCGAAGGGTAAAAATGGATTTAAACAATTGTAGTTGGATGGAAGTAATATTACATATTGATGAAACATGGACGTGGATGATAAAATACACCCCAGTAAATACTTACGAATAAACAATCTCGGATAAAAATGAGATTGTGATATTTCCCTTACCTTAGGTCTGATTTGCTTCGTATGTGTCCGAACCTCCTGTATAATGATTTAAATAATGTCATTGACTTATTACAGAATCATATTCATTGTTATGATATCATATATGGTTCACTTATGACTTTATATTACCCGTTCTTTTGTAAATTCCATGTTAAAGAAGCGTTTTGGGTAAAATCGTTTCATTTATCGTAGGTGATTTTACTTGTTGTTATTGACATTATTAATACTTATATCATGATTTACTTACTTCCAGAATATAAAATATGATTTATATATCATATATATTCAGTATATATATACATATAATAGATAGATAAATGAAATGAAAAACACCGTTCATGGAGACGGTAGTCCGTACGTACGCATGAACGCTGTTTTCCTTTCCTTATTGTCTTGAATGGAAGTAAGTAGATGACATACATATATATATATACATAAATCCAGTAGCTTTATAATGTCATATATTTCATTATTATTTCTTATATATACTTTATAATCATTCTTAAATGGTTAACATGGAGAATGAATCTCATCGCGTCGTGGAGATGGTAGTCCGTACGTACGCACGAGCGATGATATCATTTCCATAAATATTGAATTGAATTGGAGTGGATTATACAATATATCAGAATCAATATGATGTTGTAATAACTATTTATAGTTATTCTTTACACCATTATACCCATCCATGTAAGGTGGTGGTGGAAAATAGATTACACCACGGCGTGGAGACGGTATTCCGTACGTACGCACGCGCGGTGATTTCTTTTTCCGTAGGATGGATAGATGGTGAAATAGGGTTGTTTCATACTTATAATAACATATCAGTATATGAGTGATACTGATGTTATTACTTCATAATGAAACAACTAAAGAAGAAGAAGTTGAAGAAGAAAGAAATTGAAAAGATCGGTAATGGATATTACCTCTTCTTTGGAACGCCTCTTTGAATCCTCCACTTAGGGAACTAAGATTGGTCTTTGAAGAAGACCAGGACCTCTAGGATTATTCTAGGGAAGTGGAGAGGAGAAAATGGCAGGGGTTGGCCGAGCTTGAGTGCTCAAATTTGTGTGAGGAGGAGGGGGAGGAGGTGCCCTTTTATAAGGGAGGAGAGGGGCACCTTAGGAATATCTCAAAATATTATTTTATATTAAAGTCAAAATCGGTTTATAATGGTTCCAAAGGGTCTTATTTCGAAGCTAAAGTGGGTATGGGTCGAAATCCTATCATCCAATAGGATTTAGACAAGTTTAGGGTATTATTTTAACCTTATCAATTAGATTTAACCCTAAGTTAAATAATTTAACTTTTACCGTGTCTTTTTGTTTTCTTACACTATATGGTTAATACACTTACTATAACATACCAAACGAACCCCAAATTGTTTATTATTAATATATATATCCTTATCTAAGTCATTTGGCCGAACCTTAGATTTTTAGGAATAAAATAACAATTAATAATATAATATTTGATTTAAAAACTATTTTGTGTCAATTTTGACACTATTTGATATATGATTTTTGTGAAAGTCATAACAGAATTATATGTTCGAAAAAAGTTTATTAAATAAACACTAATATATCATAGTAACTTAGAAAATTAGTGGAATTCATAAAAAGTCTCAAATTACATTCAGTTTGGTGTTTATAACATCAATTATGTCAATATTTCATTAATAAGATAATTACTGCATCATCTTTGTGTCATAAATAAATTAAATTATTTGATGTCTAAAAATTACAAATAAAATACCATTATGTAGGAAATCTTTTTAGATTTCTAATGAATATTTACAATATAATTTATCTTATGTATAACCCTATATTAAAAATGTTTTAGTAAATAAACTTTGATTTTAACTCTTTTAACTCTTCTTTGAATTAAATAATAATAAATGTCCTAATCTAATCCAAGTGGGCCTAAATGGTCATATTTTATTCCTAAGCTTGTTTTTGGTCGAATTACACTTGTCCAATAGAATTAGGACATGTGTTAGGGTAATAGTAATATCATATTTACCCTTAGTTTCCCTATTTACTATTAACCGCGGTAAAAAAAAGTAAAAAGTTACTATTCACCAAAAATTATTTTCATCTCATTGAACCACATTTTACTTACTGACATCAACCGTGTCTCTCGGATTTTTGAAATTCCATTCACAGAAGCGGTAAAATTAAGTTTTATGAAAAATTCAGTTTTTTAACTACCACTTAGTAGTTTCACTATTCATCAAAAATTGAAGGTTTTCAGAAAAATGCCAAAATTTCATCCTAAGCTATATTTCATATTCCGAATTCAAAAATGAAGTCTATTTTACCAAATTCATAACATAGAAGTTGCATTAATTAATTTTATAATTAAATCCCTCTGTTAAAACAAATAGCGTGTTTTTAAGAAACAATATCTATCAAAAGATTGACATTTGTTTATGTCTGGTTTAAATCTGAAATTACAACCAATGACCAACATTGTATTAAATTGTAAAAATATATTCTAAATATACTTTAAAACCACTCAAATTAATAATTTATCACTATTAATTATTTCGATTAAAAAAGTTGTTTTTAATTATAATTTAGTAATTTTCACTATTCATCAGAATATGAAAGTTATCCGAAAAGTACCAGAATTTCACCTTAGGCTAAATTCGATACTCCGAATCTAAAAATGAATTCCATTTTGAAAAATAAAATTTACAAAATTTCCAAAAGTGGTTATTACTATTCATAACGGCTAGTTTTAATAATATTTTAATAGCATATCGTTGTTTCGTGAAACTCAGTATTGCGTACTACACACGCTATCGAGGAAGGTTGCGATTGCGTGTAATGCAAGGCAAGTCAAGGATGCGTGTTGTGAAAGCTCCTTTTGGTGTAGCGTACAACACAAGACATTAATAAAATTAAAAAGAATATTTTTTATAAAATCTTGGGCTGTTACATTCTACCCCCCTTAAAATGAATTTCGCCCTCGAAATTCGTCGGGGTTATAAATGGTTTACTATTCGAAAGTTTCTTTAATAGAAACCCACATCGTAAAAAGGAATACCAAAACCAATCTTTAAAAACAAAAGTATGAAACGTAACGGTTACCCAAATAAACTAATCACTGGGTTTCCACATATGTGAAAATATGGATATGGAAGAGAAATCTAACCATCATGTTCTGATGGAGAGTGGTAGAGAACATGGCTATGGAAAAGCCAATAATCACAAATCCATAGATTTGTGATGATAAAAGGTACCATCTGATTCATCAGGTATAAGATCACTAGGACAACATTTTTGGTTTTCAAGATCATTTCCCTAAAGTTGACAATTTGAATTAGAATAAATACTTACTTTATTTTGGTACAATCTCACTGTTGTTCATGCCTTGAACAATTTCCACTTCATCTCTTAAATAAATGAAGTTGAATTTGTTATTCGTGAAGTGTTAGCAGATCATGTGATAGAATGACGGGTCATTCCATCTGTCTCAAACAAAAGGTTAGCAAAAAAATATACATAAGTCGATCTATAGTGAGATTAATCACATATGGTTCCTAAAATGGACTTATACTTCATATATCATACTGCTTAATATAATAAAACTAGTTTCTACTAAACAGGGACTTCCTGTAGGCCAGTGGTAGACGATAAAGGCCAGTCGCACTTCGGTTGTGGGTTCGATTCCCACAGCCTTGTCCGAAGCGATGGGCTGTCGCCCGTCCTGCAGGTTGTCATTTTTCTAAAACTACATTACTATAACATCCCATCAATAATATCGAAAAAATAACTTCTATCCTTAAACAATACTATTTTATGTCCAACATAATCCATTCTAGTCTTTAGGCTTATCCATAATACTGCAGTCCACTTTCATAACATAGTGAAAACGATTACCAGAGATTTAATACCATCGTTGAACCCCATATAAGATATGTTTTGTTGGTCACATTCCAAACATTCAAAGTCCTTAATCATGTATTCTCTTGAATACCCATTGAACCTTAGTGAAAACTTGAATGCAGTTAAAAGTTAACACTTTCCACATACCAAAATCCTCAAAATTCTATATACTCAAACCATGATATCACTTAGTCCTTATATCAATCATGAGCTCATGAATATAATCAAACACCCCATTATCTTATTATTCCTTCATTGTGCGCATATCATCTAAATTCTAAAAATATCTGAATAACCTTTCATGGATAGTGGTACCATTAATCATACACTTTCATAACTCAAGGAAAGACAACAGTGTAACAATCCTTAGACGTCTCTTTATTCCATAGTACCATGAGATTTCTTATACAACATTACACATGATAAACATGTAATCATTCCACTACATTCTTAAACCATTGACCGAGCTTCAAAAATTCTTTCATCTCACATATCATTTGTAGTCTCTTCATCATCATCCACATAAATACTACCCATATGACCATACTGATTCTCTTCATGAGTCTTTCCCTTAGGGCATTTGTTTTCATAATGCCCATACATTCCACATTTAAAACACTTAACCATTTTTGATGTCGTAGCAATACCATTATCCTCATCCATGGTGTTAACCGACCCTTTTCCTTTGCACTTACTTGCTTTGTGTCCTTCTTTTCCACACCCAAAGCATCTTCCAGTTCCCTTGAAACATTCTCCTTGATGCCTCTTCCCACATGATTTACACAGGGGAAACTGAACTTTCTTTCCTCTATGATCATCATGGAACTCCATCTTTCTCTTATTAGTCGAGTCAGGAAACTTACCAAATTTTACTTTATTGATCATATTATGAGATTGCTGATTCGGCATAATAATGATCTTTAGACTTTCAAATCCCATTTCATTTGGTTTCTCATGAAGAATATCATTCCATTGTCCATCATATCCTCCATTATCATGAATCATCTTGTTTCCAGCCATTTTCTAAAACCCAAAAAAAAAAGAATAGTGTGAGAGGCAAAAATCATGCTAGGGAAAAAAACATAATAAAGGTGGAGTATCCTTGATATCTAACATCTTAGGTTTAATTCTATGATCGTTAGCGTAATTCTAGTACTATAACCTATACGTATACTTAACCTTAGGGACATCCCTAGACATACCTTAGAAATATCTCTAGGGATCTCACTAACGTTTTCGCATCCTAGTTTCCAAAGGTTGACTAAACCTTTCCTCTGATACCAACTGTAGAGACCCGAAGCCTGACGTACATGGACATTACATTACTTTTGAGGAATACTTAGTACATAACTAAAACACACACACAAGGATCGTAATAGTTTAGTGTCTTTGGAAACTCGGAACGTAATCTTCTAATCGTGGTGAAAGATCTTCAACATCTCCCATAAAGATCTTCCCTTTTTTTACCTAAAACCATTCTTTATATCCTGGGGAAAAGAAAACATAAAAGGGTGAGCTCAAATGCTCAGTAAGGGTAAAGAAAAGAAAATCAATCACATCATATTCATAAGAACATAACTTTTGGAAATCTTAACCTGCAAAAGAGAGCATAATTTCATAACATGGGATAAATCATAGTAGTGAAATGAAATCCCAATAAGCATAACTTAAAACATGAAACTTTGTGGCATACACACATAATCATAGAGAATCATTTCTTGTTAGTCAAGACTCATTGCCAAGACTATCTTAGTGGACAAAGTCCCTTTCTGAATCGAGTAACCCTCGTTTCAGTCCTGTTTCACTGAACCTGTATAACCTACCATTCCAGCCATGTCTATCTCATGAGATATAAAATCTTTACCCAATGCATTGGAGGGATATATAGGTCCCACCCATCTTATAATGAATCCTTTCTTATGTGTGCCACATAATCATAAATCATACATCATCACATAACCCATGTAATAAAAATGGAATTCTTAAACAACATGACATCATAAAACAATTCATATAAGATAAAGGAATTCATATAAATGTTTCCATCACAACATAATCAAATCCGTGTAATAATAGGGATAGAAACAGAACCCTTTTATTATCTTAGATGGAAAATAATTTTGATAAAATACTTGAACTTCATTCTTGAGGAAAATATCCTTTCTTCTTCAAAAACACTTTTACTTTCTTAACATGTCATACAATTTTAAACTAAAAGAAGTTGATTAAAAATAAACTTGAATACTTTTAAAGGAAGCTTCTTTGAAATAATTTTTTAAAAATCCATTCATGCCGTATAAGTTAAAAAAAACATTCTTCGTACTTTTGTCAGAAAAGTCAAAAAGTACCTCGTACGAAAAACGACAAAAGATTCCTTTCATACATATTACTAAAAACTCACCGAAGGGTAAAAATGGATTTAAACAATTGTAGGTGGATGGAAGTAATATTACATATTGATGAAACATGGATGTGGATGATAAAATACACCTCAGTAAATACTTACGAATAAACAATCTCGGATAAAAATGAGATTGTGATATTTCCCTTACCTTAGGTCCGATTTGCTTCGTATGTGTCCGAACCTCCTGTATAATGATTTAAATAATGTCATTGACTTATTACAGAATCATATTCATTGTTATGATATCATATATGGTTCACTTATGACTTTATATTACCCGTTCTTTTGTAAATTCCATGTTAAAGAAGCGGTTTGGGTAAAATCGTTTCATTTATCGTAGGTGATTTTATTTATTGTTCTTGACATTATTAATACTTATATCATGATTTACTTACTTCCAGAATATAAAATATGATTTATATATCATATATATTCAGTATATATATACATATAATAGATAGATAAATGAAATGAAAAACACCGTTCATGGAGACGGTAGTCCGTACGTACGCATGAACGCTGTTTTCCTTTCCTTATTGTCTTGAATGGAAGTAAGTAGATGACATACATATATATATATACATAAATCCAGTAGCTTTATAATGTCATATATTTCATTATTATTTCTTATATATACTTTATAATCATTCTTAAATGGTTAACATGGAGAATGAATCTCATCGCGTCGTGGAGACGGTAGTCCGTACGTACGCACGAGCGATGATATCATTTCCATAAATATTGAATTGAATTGGAGTGGATTATACAATATATCAGAATCAATATGATGTTGTAATAACTATGTATAGTTATTCTTTACACCATTATACCCATCCATGTAAGGTGGTGGTGGAAAATAGATTACACCACGGCGTGGAGACGGTATTCCGTACGTACGCACCCGCGGTGATTTCTTTTTCCGTAGGATGGATAGATGGTGAAATAGGGTTGTTTCATACTTATAATAACATATCAGTATATGAGTGATACTGATGTTATTACTTCATAATGAAACAACTAAAGAAGAAGAAGTTGAAGAAGAAAGAAATTGAAAAGATCGGTAATGGATATTACCTCTTCTTTGGAACGCCTCTTTGAATCCTCCACTTAGGGAACTAAGATTGGTCTTTGAAGAAGACCAGGACCTCTAGGATTATTCTAGGGAAGTGTAGAGGAGAAAATGGCAGGGGTTGGCCGAGCTTGAGTGCTCAAATTTGTGTGAGGAGGAGGGGGAGGAGGTGCCCTTTTATAAGGGAGGAGAGGGGCACCTTAGGAATATCTCAAAATATTATTTTATATTAAAGTCAAAATCGGTTTATAATGGTTCCAAAGGGTCTTATTTCTAAGATAAAGTGGGTATGGGTAGAAATACTATCATCCAATAGGATTTATACAAGTTTAGGGTATTATTTTAACCTTATCAATTAGATTTAACCCTAAGTTAAATAATTTAACTTTTACCGTGTCTTTTTGTTTTCTTACACTATATGGTTAATACACTTACTATAACATGCCAAACGAACCCCAAATTGTTTATTATTAATATATATATCCTTATCTAAGTCATTTGGCCGAACATTAGATTTTTAGGAATAAAATAACAATTAATAATATAATATTTGATTTAAAAACTATTTTGTGTCAATTTTGACACTATTTGATATATGATTTTTGTGAAAGTCATAACAGAATTATATGTTCGAAAGAAGTTTATTAAATCAACACTAATATATCATAGTAACCTAGAAAATTAGTGGAATTCATAAAAAGTCTCAAATTACATTCAGTTTGGTGTTTATAACATCAATTATGTCAATATTTCATTAATAAGATAATTACTGCATCATCTTTGTGTCATAAATAAATTAAATTATTTGATGTCTAAAAATTACAAATAAAATACCATTATGTAGGAAATCTTTTTATATTTCTAATGAATATTTACAATCTAATTTATCTTATGTATAACCCTATATTAAAAATGTTTTAGTAAATAAACTTTGATTTTAACTCTTTTAACTCTTCTTTGAATTAAATAATAATAAATGTCCTAATCTAATCCAAGTGGGCCTAAATGGTCATATTTTATTCCTAAGCTTGTTTTTGGTCGAATTACACTTGTCCAATAGAATTAGGACATGTGTTAGGGTAATAGTAATATCATATTTACCCTTAGTTACCCTATTTACTATTAACCGCGGTAAAAAAAAGTAAAAAGTTACTATTCACCAAAAATTATTTTCATCTCATTGAACCACATTTTACTTACTGACATCAACCGTGTCTCTAGGATTTTTGAAATTCCATTCACAGAAGCGGTAAAATTAAGTTTTATGAAAAATTCAGTTTTTTAACTACCACTTAGTAGTTTCACTATTCATCAAAAATTGAAGGTTTTCAGAAAAATGCCAAAATTTCATCCTAAGCTATATTTCATATTCCGAATTCAAAAATGAAGTCTATTTTACCAAATTCATAACATAGAAGTTGCATTAATTAATTTTATAATTAAATCCCTCTGTTAAAACAAATAGCGTGTTTTTAAGAAACAATATCTATCAAAAGATTGACATTTGTTTATGTCTGGTTTAAATCTGAAATTACAACCAATGACCAACATTGTATTAAATTGTAAAAATATATTCTAAATATACTTTAAAACCACTCAAATTAATAATTTATCACTATTAATTATTTCGATTAAAAAAGTTGTTTTTAATTATAATTTAGTAATTTTCACTATTCATCAGAATATGAAAGTTATCCGAAAAGTACCAGAATTTCACCTTAGGCTAAATTCGATACTCCGAATCTAAAAATGAATTCCATTTTGAAAAATAAAATTTACAAAATTTCAAAAAGTGGTTATTACTATTCATAACGGCTAGTTTTAATAATATTTTAATAGCATATCGTTGTTTCGTGAAACTCAGTATTGCGTACTACACACGCTATCGAGGAAGGTTGCGATTGCGTGTAATGCAAGGCAAGTCAAGGATGCCTGTTGTGAAAGCTCCTTTTGGTGTAGCGTACAACACAAGACATTAATAAAATTAAAAAGAATATTTTTTATAAAATCTTGGGCTGTTACAACTATGCACCCAAAACATGCATGCATGGAGGAGGGGTGCACGGTTTGAACAAACTGTGCAAGGGGGAAGGGAAAACCGTGTGGGCTTGGACATAGCAATCTTGCACGTACTACCACAAAAACAGTTTTTCGCAGCGCCCCCCCTTTATCAGCGCTAACGAAAAAGCGCTGATAAAGGGTCGGCTTCAAAAAAAAATTAAAAATATATTAATATATTAATATATAAATATTGTTATATTGTTATATAAATATAATATATAATTTTTAAATATATTTTAGATAAGTATAAATGTACATTTACACTTATTATACTTAATAAATAAGATATTTAATGAAAATGGCTTCTTAAAAAATTAAAAAAATATTTTTAATTAATAATTTGATAATCATTATGGAGTAATAGTAATTTAATAACAATTTGAAGACTAAAAAAATTAAAAAAATTAAAAAAAGATCCAAAATATGTTGAAAACGCAACTCAAACTTCAAACGGGCATAACTTTTGATCCGGGTGTCCGTTTGAGCTCTACCACATATCAAATCGAAGCCTGCGACGATCTCTACGTCGCTGTGACCCGAGGGGACCCCGATCAAGCGATTTTAGAGGCCAAAAGAGACCCAGAAGGCCTCCAAAACTGAGTTTTTAGTCGGGGTACTCCGATTTTTTTAACATTTTGTGGATTTTCACCCTCGTTTAAGGGGGTATTATTGGATTTTTTTGGCGTGGTCTGAATTTATTCCAAGGTATTACATTCATATTGATATTATGTCTTTGAAATTTCATCCTTTTTTATAATGCACTGCTATTTATAATAAAAAATATAACAATATATTCATATTTTTTATATATTCACACCTAAAAATTTAATTATAAATATAAATAATAAAATAAATTTACATATAAAATATATTAGCTTTATATAAATAATAACTAACATCCATTTTATTTAAAATACAAATATATGAATATTTATATACCTATATATTAATCTAACTATATATATATTAATCTAACTATATATATATATATTAATCTAACTATATATATATATTAATCTAACAACTATATATATATTAATATAACTACATATATATATATTAGTATTACTATAAATATATATATTAATATCACTATATATATATATTAATATAACTACATATATGTATTCATATAACTATATATATGTTAATATAACTATATATATATATTAATATAAATATATATTACTATACGAATAAATATAACTAAATATATATATATATATAGATATAGATATATATTAATATCACTATATATATATATTAATATTACTATATATATATATATATATTAATATTACTATATATATATTAATATAACTATATATATATATATATTATAATATAACTATATATATATATATTATAATATAACTATATATATATAATATAATATAACTATATATATATAATATAATATAACTATATATATATTAATATAAATATATATTAGTATACGAATAAATATAACTAAATATATATATATATATAGAGATATCATGAATTGGAAGACAAATCAAAATAGAGTAGTGGTAAAGGCTTAGGCGCGCAGGGGGGAGGTCTTGAGTTCAAATCCTGGTGGAGGCAGAGGCACGCGTGCATGGGGGAATATAGCAGCAAGCGCTGTTAAAGGGTGGAGGGGTGCGTGGGGCGATGTACAAGGGTAGAAAAGCGCTGTAAAAGGGGGGGCTCAAGCGCTATAAAAGCCCCCCCGTTTGATAGTATTTTTTTAATTTTTTTTTAATTTTTTTACCTTTTATCAGCGCTTTTAAAAAAGCGCTGATAAAATGGTCCTTTATCAGCACTAAAATGAAAGCGCTGATAAAGGAAGTGCTGATAAATGGGACCCCCCCTTTATCTACGCTGGCTTTATCAGCGCTTTTTCTAGCGCTGATAAAGGCCATTTTTTGCGCTGATAAAGGTCGTATTTGTAGTAGTGACGGTCTAAGCATGGTTTGTCAAACCACGATGGATCCCTAAGTAACCATGTAGCCTAGCCCCCTCTTAGATGGAGGGTAGTGCATGATTGGTGCACAATTTGACCAACTGTGCAGCAAAACTGTGCGCCCCTTTAAAAGTGAGAATTTACCACTTCTCCTTCTTGAGCCTTAATTGTTACAACTTAGGAATTACCCCCATTATTCCCCCTTCCACCCTAGGAATGAACCAAATCACCCAAGGCATCCCAAGGATCAATCTCCCTTATTTCTAGGTCATTTGGAGCATCGTTGGTTGTGAATCGAAGCTCCGGGTGAGTCCAACACTCTTATTCCTTTCCTTTTTCAAATTAGGGCTTGTGTAGTTTCTTTTCTTATTCTGAATTCTTAAAACCCTTTTTTCCAACAGATCATAGGTTTGGAATTCAAAGGGCGTTTCAATCTAAATCAAAGACCAAGGTTAAGCGAGCAATTGTCTTTAGAATCGAGGTAGGTGGTCTATACGTTATATCCCATAGTCTTGATGTCGATTTTTGCATATGTGGTTGTGTTATAGTTCCCTCTTATTGTTCATTTGAAGCCTTTAGTAAGATTTGGTAAAATGGTTGGCTAAATGATGAATTGAATCCCTCATTATCCTCGTGGGATGCATCAGGGTTTATTAGACCGGTTATAGGGCCACCCATGGGGTGTGCCATCTTTTCAAACATGTTAAATGGTTATGATAGGCATAAAATTGATTTGAGATGAAGTGGATCCCATGATAAAAGTGTTGGCATGTTAACTTGAATTATGAAAAGGCATTAATGGAGTTATGTCTAGTTTTTGGCATGTCATGGGGAGTTGTTTGGAGTATTGTGAATAGGTTAAATGAATTAAAGTGAATGTGATAAATGACTTATGGTTTGAAATGGAAATATATAAATGAGATAAGGAATAAATATGATTCATGTATTGAATGATATATGAATTGTAAATGGTATGTGTGTTCAATGAACTTGATTTGTGATATGATATATGTGGTAAATGGTGAAAGAAACACGGGTGCATGACTTGGTGGTTTGTGGGGTATTGACTTGAGGTTCTACGCCCATGGGTTGAGTTGGACTAGGACTCTAAACCCCACCCCTAGAACGTACAGGTTATGGAGTCAGACTGAGGTTATATGCCCCTAACAGTTGCATTAAATAAGACTACCTGGACTGAGGCTCCAAGGTAAGTGTGATGTAATTGTTTGTGAAATGATTTTTCCTAGTGAGATAAGGAACTTAACTTATTTCCCTCATGCATAATAGTTTTTCGACATAGGTTGTTGTGTAATAAATTAATAGATTAACCCATGTATTAAATGATGTAAATGATTTAAGTAAACATTGTTAACTAATGGAACTTGGGTTATCTTTTGTTTATCTTGTTACTCTTTTATCACTTGCATACACTATCTGTTTATATTGGATAGTTTGTAGACACCATTGGTGGTGGTCTACTGAGTTATAATCACACCCTACTTAAGCCTCCATTGGGTACCCAAGCAGATTTCATGGGTGTAAGTCAGGACAAGGGCAAGGGCCCTATGCTAGGGGTTTGAATTGGGTATAGGACATGCTCAGATGAGGGAACCAGACTTGGTGTTAGGAACCATTTTATAGATTATTCATATTGTCTTCATTTCTGGGTTTTCCTTACACTTGGAATTGTATGACATGGCATAACATATTTATTGTTTGGTTGTGGGATTGTACCCAGTTCTGGGAAATGTTTGGTAATACATGTTTATAATTTATTATTGTTGTTATTGTTTATTCCACCCTTATTTTTCATTTATCCATTGTGTATTACTCTAATAATGAGGGTATAGTTTTCCCACATGATTTATTTGATCATAACTGCTAGTTGCCAACCTCTAGTGTACAGGGAGGTGCTTCTGAGATCATGTGCCAACCCGACTCGGGCACCAGTTTAGTGGCCTTCAGGTTGGGGATGTTACAAAGTGGTATCAGAGTAATTATTTTCTATGGTATTACTATTTGGTGATGGTAGATGAGAGATTGGGATGCATTGGGTCTTGGCAACGAGCTCATGCTTGGGAGTAGCTAACCCATGTACAGGATAAAACCTAATTTCCTAGGGTGGGATTGTTGTTCTTGATGTGTGTTGTTACAGTTGAATGATATTCCACCATTGGGTGATGAAATTGTTGTGAGATGTGACAATATTATGATATTTTTCTCATGGATTAAATGGTACGATGTTGTGCATTCATGCATCATTTTAGCCACCTAGGGATATAGATAGCATGCATCATGGTAGGCATGCATGGGGAGGGTGTGTAAGACATTAAGGATAGAATGCACTTTAATTTCCTTGAAATTTTGAAACAAGTTGTGTCTAATAAAGTTTATGAAAATGGTTAAATGGAAATAATGTGAATGATTGGTTAAAGAACAATGCATAATGAAAAGTGATAAATGAGTTAAAAACTTGGTGGTAATAAGTTGTAAAGTTGGAAAGGTGTCTAGATGAGAAAGATTTGTATTTTAAAAGTGAGAACTATTAAAAAGAACATGATAAAAGGGGGTTTGAGGATGTGTGAGTTGGTTTGACTTATATTAACCATGACCCATGATAGGTAATGTTAGGGAAAGTGTTAGAGGTGTGGATATCTCCTTTTGAATGGTGTATACAAAATGGATTGTTTATGTCTAGTGGAGAGACTTCTTTTGTGAAAACGGTGGATGTTTTGTGCTTTGTGTTCTGAGATGTGTGTTTGGAATTGTAGGAAGATGTCACCATGATGTTGCGTGATGGTTGGGTGACAAGAATATGTCATTGAGAATGCTCCTACAAAAGTGGAGCAAGAAAACCCGGTGGTCCAGAGTAGCAGGGGAGAGGAGTAGTTTTGTGAGAACCTCATTTGTTTTATGAAAATGATGGAACGGGACCCAGGGTGGGTTATTTCGAGTATGTTTGAGATGACTAGAGAGTTTTAGATACAAAACTATCTGAATTTTACTATAGAGGGTGGACCTGATGTAGCTGAGTTCTAGATAGAGTCCATCCAGATGATCTTGGATCACTTAGAGACTCCTTCTGAGAAGAGAGTCAAGTTAGCGGCTTACATGATGCAAGGATAGGAAAAGTGTTGGTGGGATATCTTGGTTCAGATTGAGCTAGCATAGGGCATGTTGTGTAAGGGTTTCCAAGAAAATTTTCTAGAAAATTTCTATCTAGAGACCTTGAGGTAGTATAAGGTGGCATAGTTTATGAGTTTGACTCAGGGGACTATGACGATGATGTATTATGCCAGCCACTTCACTAACTTACAACGCTTCGTCCCAACATTGGCAGGAGATGAAGAAGTGATAGAGAGACGTTTCCAAGATAGAATTAGACATAAGATCAAGTCCCAAGTCAATATCTTCCGCTTAAATAGGTTTTCCTAAGTGGTGGATCAAGCCCTTATTTCAGATGGGAATCTCAAAAAGGATTTGATTGGTGGAAATGTGACTCCATTTAGGCGATCCAGTGGTGTAAATTCCAATGGTAGGAAGAACCACTTTGAGAGTTTCCACCAGGGTGGTGGTGGATAGAGTTATTAGAAAAGAGAACCAGCCTCTCAGGGTAGTGATCCGGTTTTCTACTATCACGACCCATCCCCCAGGGCCCGTATCATGACTACCCCAAGCCCACATTCCATAGGCCAGGGGCTGACGACTAGCACCAAATGCATAACTCCCTAAAAACTAGGAAGACATTGCCTTTATAAAATGTATACACACAAAACCAGAGTACAAGCGGAAGCAAACACTAAGTAAAGAAGTAACAAGTGTGCTGAAAGTAAAAAGGGGCCAGAAATACAAGCCCAATAGAAAGGTACAGCTACAACTGAAAGAAAGTACAACTGAAAAGACAAACAACTGAAAGGTGAAGCAGCTCCTGGATCGTCCTCCGGGTTCCTACCTGAAGGGTAGGTACAGATGTCCTCCTTAGCACTCCGTGTCTATTGGTCTGCTCCATGTTTCATCATGCCAAGTGTCTACCTCTGGGTACCGTCCATTCCTCGTAAAATCTGCCTCGGTCAGCATTGTCCATCGTCTGCATCCAACACAACGAGGTGCGGGCATAACCCATGTAGGGGTGAGTATAATGATACTCAGTAGGGACCCTGAGACCCTCAAGGTCTCATTAAATCCAACAAGGATAAACCACAAAGAAATATCTCAACAGATAACCTTTACTTAGGTATATTCCCATACATATACCTAAGTTATCAATTAACTCATCTCAATCATGAGGAAAACACAAAGGTCACTGACTCAGCTCAAACTAGGATTTTTATTCGTGATATTGAAACCAAAACTGCTGGAGAACTCCTCCTCTGTCGAGCACAGTAGTCCTGTCGCAAATCCAAGGTGCTACTCACTAACCTTAGACTGTTTTGGTACTCCTCCTGTCGAGTACCACGGGTCTGCCACCTCACACAGTAGCGTTTCCCGCCATGGGTCTCCCGCCTCACACAGTAGCACTCCCCCTGATAGCCTACATAGGTACTCCTCCTGTCGAGTACCGCGGGTCTGCCGCATCACATAGTAGCGCTCCTCCACCATGGTTCCACCACCTCACATAGTAGTTCTCCCCACTGGGCTAGTCAAGTCACTCCGGAATGAATCGGACAAGCAGTCATTAGGTCTCAGCCAACTACTAGATCTCCGTACTCCATATGCTCGTATCCAGGAGGATCCTCTTCACAAGATACTATTTGATACTACAAGTGTCATGAATTCCCACGAAGAAGTATCTCAAAGGTCCTCCATGACATAGGGGTCTCAACCCAACAGACGGCGCGTCAATCGGATGCCCGGTCTGTGAGTTATTAGCCTTTTTCATCCCGGGGCCCCGGTAAGTTTTGTGTACGAACCAACCTGACCGTAACTCAAATATACCCCAAACTTCCATGGGGTATACTCAAAGGAACCATTTCTCAACGAGATTACCAACGCCGCTGATGGTTCATCAAACAGACGTCCGGTCTGAGAGTTATTGGCTTTTCCGTTCCAGGGGCCCGGTTGGTTTCGGGTTCGAACCAACCCGGCCATACTCCAACTGAATCCAAACCTCAAGTGAAGTATTCCAAAAGAACCGTCTCATCAAAAGGAATTCAACGTAGTTGATGACACGTCAATCGGACGTCCAATCCTTAAGTTATAAGCGTTTTCACTCCGAGGGCCCGGTTGGTTTCGGGTTCGAACCAACCCGGTCGTACCCAAACTTTGCAGAAACCTTGAGTATAATATACCGAAACAACCATCTCGATCCGAGAAATCCTACGCAATAGACGGTGCATCGTTCAAAGGTCCATAGCTCAAGTTATGGGAGATTAGCCGAAAAAGGTCCGAAGTGGGGGGGTCTGGGCCCGGTCCGACCCGGCCCACACCACCCTGGGTCGGCCCAAACCGGGTTGACCAGACCCGGGTCCGGGTCTGGCCCGGCCCGCGGTCAGCCGGGCCAAGCGGGGGGGGGGGGGGACTCCCCCGTTTTTTGTAACGACGACGCTAGCTTGGTGCCGCCCATGCTCCCCAGATCCCGTGCGGTGCGGGATCAACTCCTTCGCTGCCGCGGCTGGTGCCGCGGCGGATCTTCTGCCGGCGACCCGTGCCAACAGAACCTTCCGTGGGCCATCAGAGTCATTTCAGTGGTCCGTTTTAGCACCCGTCTGAGCCTATGGCCTTCTCGGGTTCTGCTCTTCACTGCGACGACCTCAAAACGTCATTGCCTTTCCGTTCACCCATTTCCAAGCAATCCGCACATCAAGAATGACATGGTAGTGGATCCGGACTTGTTTGTTAGCCCGTACCCACCGCATTAGTGGTTCAAATAATCACCCAACAAATAGATGCCCATGTCTGAGGGTATAAATCACATATATGAAGATATACCAAAATTCCCCTAACTTGAAAAGACATCGCACATCGTCGAACCGCGAAAGACGAACGTCGGGGTGGTCGGGCGTCGCGGAAGAACGGTGTCGATTCCGTTGACGTCGGAGGAAGAGTCGTCATCGTTAGCGACGTTCCCTCGGCGGTGTCTCCTCCCTTGACGCAGAGGAAGAAGAAGATTGAAGAAGTTGCTTCTCGTCCTTCGGGTCGTAGAGCGTTCTTCGTTCTGTGGAGTGTTCTTCGCCGAGAGAGGACGAAGCTCTCGTCCAATTCTCCAAAGGCTCTCCCCACCAAAATATTTTCCAAGAAAATATTAAAATGAGGTCTTCCCCTATTTTAACATTGCTAAGAAAATCAAGAAAAATCATACAAATTGTTGACACCACAAATTAATTAATGACGTATTAAATTAATTGTGTTGGCATTCTTAATGAGAGGGAGGTGGAGGGGCTCCACCATAATAAGTGATGGGAGTTGTCAAAATTAAAGAAGGGGGGTGTTAATTGGGGAGTCTAAGGGGAGGTGAAAGGTTAGGGCTCGTTTGGGCCCCACCACACTAATTCCTCTCATGGGAGGTTATGTGGATGTGGGGCCCACCACTAACTCCCCATTTTAGGAAATAACTAACATCCCTTAAATAAAATTGTGTGCTACAATTTTATTTATTTTATTCCAAAACCCCAAAAATTAACTCTCAACCCGAATAAAATGAAACTGCGGTAAAGGTCCCCTTAAGTGAATACCAGCACTGCAAGGTCATCAATGTCCTCAGATTTCATTTCCGAGCACTGGTTCAAAAGATAGAAAAATCTGAACGTAGTTTTACTAAACGTACCCTAACAAAACTTCAGAAAATGATTCCAGGAACACCGGGCCTCAGAATCAGGCGCCGTTAGAAACTGCGGACTCGTAAAATTCCAAAGAAATTAAGAAAAAAAATTCATTGAAATTTCTGGGTATTTACATTACCCCCACCTCCTGGATTTACGTCCCCATAAAGCTAAAACACACACGAGGGAAACAAAAGGGTTATTGAGCATGTATCTGAGCCTCCCGCTCCCAAGTGCTCTCCTGGAGGTTCCCGTGCTACCATCGAACACGCACTAGAGGAATCAACCGTCCACGTAGGACCCACTCCTGTCGATCCTCAATCTACACTGTAACCTCTGTGAAATTTGCCCCGTCATCGATGTCCAGCTCCCCATGCTCGATGATGTGGGACAGGTCGTGCACGCATCTCCTCAACTAAGATGCGTGGAAGAAGTCATGCACCTGGTGCAATTGAGGTGGAAGGGCCAGGCGGTAAGCCACCTCGCCTACTCTGCTGAAGAGGAGGAGGAGTGACTGTAAGAGACTGCACCATCCCTATCCACAAAGGATATCAGCAACGCGGACAACTGCTCCGTCGCCTCTTCTATAAGCTGTATAACAGTCCTCCTGTTGAGTGCATCCGCAACAACGTTCCCCTTCCCAGGAGTATAAACCATCTCGTAGTCATAATCCCGGAGGAACTCAAGTCATCGTCATTGTCTCAGGTTCATATTCTTCTGAAAGAAGACACACTTGAGACTATTGAGATTGGAGTAAACCGTATATCGTTCGCTCAACGAACTAAGGGTGATACTAGCCAATTGTAAGAACTCAACTTCACCCTTCTTCGCTTACATTTTACAAGAGATGCTAAGATTTCTCCTTTGCCGAAAAGGGAAATCTGGACTCATCCCCTGGATGAACCACGTCCTGTGCCTAATATAGTCAATATTGACATGAATTATACTAATTCATGTCATGTAAGATGTCGTAAGGCCTCGATGCTACTACCAATATATCCAACCATTACTCTCGCCTCCAAGGGTTGAGTCACACTGTCGGCATCAGTGTGTGGTTACTCGGTCTCCTCCAGTAGAAATATTGAATGTGAGGGTCAAGTCAACAGTTTTAACTAGAACCTATTAGTACACAAAAAGGAAGGAAAGTAAACGTCACAAGGACAAGTGTCTTTTATTACTGCATCTCAAAGTACAGAGACACATAACAACCACAGACAACAACAACAAGGAAGCTAGAAGCACCATGAACAAAGGCCTCCATGCCTGGATCTTGTCCCGCTCCTGTCCACCTGCTTCTGGAGCTCCATAGTTGTATGATTCAGCTGCTTGAAGCTATGCTCTCCCATGTCCACCTGTTCCCTATGGTCGGGGTGGACCTCCTGATGGTGGTGGTGGCAACACCTCGAAGCGTCATCCACCACCAGCTGCACGACCAGCTCCTCTACCACGGTCTCCTGTTCCTTGCGTTCCGTCACGATCAAACCTCTACCTCTACCTGGGAGGTCCTTCATCTATCTCCTGATCGTCTGTGCGGTGGGTTGGACAGTCACAAGCCATGTGACCCTGTCCGCCGCATGAGTAACACAGCCCGACAGGTCTGGCTTTATCTCCACCCAGGGTGCCCCGCACTACCGACCCTAAGTCGTGCGGTCGATCACCTGTGGGTCTGGTCCTATTGGACCTCTGCATCATCTGTCTACTGCCAGCTGCAGAAGACTCCGCTGCATGTCGGCTAGTGGTGGGTCCCACTGCTGGAGACTGCTCAGCAAGGAAACTCTCCACTAAGAGGGCTCGCTCCAACACCCCTGTCTGTCTCAGGATGTTGTGGGAGACAACTGAAGCTCTAATATCTCACCTGAGTCCTTGCTCAAAGGTCTGGGCCCTGAAGAATGGGTATCGTACCATATCAGTGGAGTAACACAAGAGGTCGGTGAACCTCGCTGAGTACTACGCCACCGTCATACTACCCTGCTGAAGATGAAGTAGCTTCTATATACGCACCGCTCGAAGGGTGGCTGGTACAAACTCTCCCCGGAACAGGCTCTCGAAGTCTACCCATAGAAGTGTCGCCTCCCGTGTGTGGGACTACCTCACACCCCTCATTGTCCTGCATGACGTTAAACTGACTCTCAAGAACTACGTACGGCTTGATTCCCATCCTTATGGGATACGTAGGACCGCCTGGACGCTTGTGTTTCAGGTCCAGCCCCGTCTCTTGGTTGATCACGGGGATCTGCTGTCTTTTGGTTGCTCTCAGGGTGAGTCCTCCGACCCTTTCCGGCAATCTGTTAACATGTTTTGGGTACTTCGGTCTATGACCCGTGGTGTCGGATTCAATCCCGACAAGTCCTGTGTTGCTTGTCGGGCCTCGCGCTTCCTCTTGTTCGGGCCTTCACTCAAAGGGATCTTCGTTAGCGGTTTGGGTACGATGCCTCAATTCTCTCCTACCGCTCCGGGTCGATTTACCGGCGGGTCCTGGGCCGCAAATCGATATGAATCCTGCGATTGAGCGGTTGGTGCTCGTTTGCTTGCCCCGTTCTAGGCTGACGCGATCGGATGTTGTGTTGCGAATATGGTCAGCGACATCCTTGATCGCCATGTCGGATCTTTTAGGCTCCGAACATTGGTTGCGCGGTCCTCATCACACTCTGCCTTTGTGCGTTGTAGTGGAATCTCGACACTCTCTTCATACTAACCTTCAGTACACCTTTACACGTTAGGCAGGCCAACCAGGGTAATGGTGTCTGTCGAGGCTCCCACGATCTGAGCACCAAGGATATATGCTGATGTCCTCCCTAAGGGCCATGTATAGCTGGACCCTCATCCCCATAAGGAGGAAGGAGTCGCCCGAACAATCACGTTCTGGGCCCAGTATAGCTGGAGGCTAGCATCTCTTCCCCTCGGGTGATGGACATACGCCGACCCCTATCCCAGGATCCTTCTCCTGGAATCGTGCGTGACCGCAGGGCTGGGTATGTTCCCACCTCCGCTGAGTCCTCCGTATCGCGATAAGAGGATTCCTCCATGGTCCGAGCCACACGACCTTAAACTGTGTTGTCTGGTCCTACCACACGACTGAAAACTGTGATCGTCTTGGCTGCCCGACGAGAAACGGCACTGCATCGTGATGTTCTCCTCAGGGGACACTCACATTGGGCGCTGGTTAATTACCACGTCATTCATCAATGCCTTTCATGGCTTGATTATTGTGGCGACGCCAGGGATTCCTTAATCACAGGCATGTCGCTGCACAAAGAAAAACCATCCATCTTTAAGGACAAACAAGAAATATCAAATACCGCTTCTTCTGTGTGCGAGGGTCAGACCCGCACCCTTCCCCGCGCTGGTGCCCGATTGTGTTGCGCCGCGCTTCAAGAACTACGTGTGGCTTGATTCCCATCCTTATGGGATACGTAGGAACGCCCGGATGTTTGAAACTTCGGGTCCAGCCCCCCACCTCTTAGGGATTCCCCCTTCTCTGGGGAATCCGCCGCCTTCAGGCCACCCTCAAGGCGTGTCCCTCAACCCCTTGCAGTGGTCCACTGGTGTCAAGAGTACTCTGGTTTATTTCCAGGAGGGTCAGGTTTAGCTTGGTCAGGTTCTTTCCATTTTCAGGCTTCATGCTCCCTTTCATTCGGACCCATCGCCTACGCCCTGGGTGGAGCCCCCGTGAACGGTTTGGACACAATGCCTCAGTGCTCTCCCACCGACTCGGGCTGGTGCCCCCAATGGCCTCGGGCAGCAAATCGATATGAATCCTGCGATTGAGCGGTCGATGCTCGTTTGCTGCCTCATTCCATCAACGGTTAGTGCGATATTGATGCTGCTTTTCCGCCACGGTCGGCAGTACTCCCATATCGTTACGTCGGTGCCCCCAGTCCTTGAGTGAATGGCCGCGTGATTCACATTACGTTTTCCACCCCCCATTCTGACCAGGAAGAATCTCGACACTCTTGACACTATCCCTCAGTGCATCTTCGCATATCCAGGGGATAGGACCACGATGTGGCGTACTTTGCGGCCCTTATGGTCCGAGCTCTAAGACCTTAAACTAAGATCTCCCCTTATGGTCTGAGCTCTAAGACCTTAAACTAAGATCTCCCCCTATGGTCCGAGCTCTAAGACCTTAAACTAAGATCTCCCCTTATGGTCCGAGCTCTAAGACCTTAAACTAAGATCTCCCCTTATGGTCCGAGCTCTAAGACCTTAAACTAAGATCTCCCCTTATGGTCCGAGCTCTAAGACCTTAAACTAAGATCTCCCCTTATGGTCCGAGCTCTAAGACCTTAAACTAAGATCTAGCCCTATGGTCCGAGCTCCAAGACCCTAAACTAAGATCTACCCTTATGGTCCGAGCTCTAAGACCTTAAACTAAGATCTACCCCTATGGTCCGAGCTCTACGACCCTAAACTAAGATCTCCCCAAATGGGATTCTACGTCCTGCATGACGTTAAACTGCACTCTCAGAACTACGTGTGGATTGATCTCCAGCCTGATGGAGTACGTAGGAACGCCCGGGCATTCCGACTCGGGTCCAGCCTCAGGGATCGCTAAGTCCCGCCCCTCCTCGTCTCCGGCCGTCTGGCCTGACTTCGGGTAGAGTGGTGCAGTTGTGATATTCTCCCCGATTCAGCTCGGGATGCCCCATCGCAATGATGGGAAGCGACAGTTTCCTCGTCAAAAAGGTTCTGTCTGAGAATTGGGGCGATTCACGGCCAGATTAGTGCATCCGCCTAATACGCTTTCCCCACGGTGGCGCAATTTTGAGAGCGTTGGATTCTGTCCGAACAAATCATCACTTCGCCCCACGCTTCGCATGCCCTGTTGATCTGGATTTCCACCCTCGTGCCTGAAGGAACCCCAAAGCGGCATTGATGATGACATGTGATCCGCCTCCTGCAATATGAATGATGACCTTCGGTCCGTCTATTGCGGTAGTATGGTTGATTGATCCATTGTCCGCTTGCCGTCTTGGGCATTTCCTGGAAGGCCGACCGTTGTGGATTTCTGAATTCGGGACACGCGATTCACCCTTTCTCATTTCCCTATGTTCGGGCAAAATCTCAACGCCCCTAGCGTTGTCCCGCTCGTGTGTCGGAACAAGTTGGGGGGATGATACATTGATTAGGCTTGAGGTCTCCTTTCCTAGGAATGACCTCCCTCTTTTCTTTAAGATTCCAGGCCCAATTGTGGATGCCTGAATCTTGGTTAACGCTCCCGCGAGACAATGGATTGTGGTTGAGCATGTGCATGTTAAGCCAAAAGATGCAGATAAATATGGTGATTCATACAAATGGATCGAAATATTGAGTAGCGGAAGCAAGTGTTTTGGGAATGGCAAAACAAAGCCCCTAGGGATTAGCGTGCTGGATAAGTCTTTCTAACACCGCTACCCTTTGGCTGGCGGCCTCCAGAGCTGCTTCTCACTCTCTGCGTGCCCTCTCCTCGTCGGCGGTCGCAGCACGCAGTTCGTCGATTCTGGCCTGTGCATGCTCCCGCTCGACTTGAATTGTGACCATCTGTTGGCCCGCCTCCGTCAGCTGTACCTGGGCGTCGATCAGCTGGGCCGTTAGTTGCTCCACAAGCTCAGTGCACGCTGCGACGGAGGCCTCCTTCTCTGCCGCCTGCCCTTCGAGACGCCGGACTTCCTGCTCCGCCGCGAGGAGCGCCCGCATGTTCTCCGACATGTCCCGACATTGTGCGACGTCGGCACGCCGGCGGCTCTCGCGCATCTTTTCGGCCATGAAATCACGGACCGTCAGATGGAGGCGTTGAGCATCAGCTCCCCCGTCACACATGAAGCGCAACCAGGTTTGGAGTGACCCCATGCGCCCCAGCCACTCCGATGGGTCTCGCTTGAGGAAGCGCTGGATGCACTTCCACCCCCTTCGGCGCGCTATCCGGCTCTCCTCGACCGCCTCCGCGTCCGAGTCATCCATCTCCTCGGGGTCGGCAGGCCGGTAGGCAGGGAAGGCAGCCAGCAGGTCTGCTGCAGGGTCCGCCCCTGGGATGTCCTCACGGGGGATAGGTTCCCCAACATCTGGGCGACCTTCTTCTCCCGCCCCAGCGGCGTTGACACCCTCTTCAGCCCCCGACCTCTCTCCGACGGCAGCACCGCCGACGTCCGTAGCCCCCTGATCAGCAGTTGGTGGGGCCGGCTCGGTTTGGGAAGTCTGTTCCGGAGCAGGCGGCATGTCTGCCACTGGTCCACTCGTAGATGGCCCAGGTTCGGTAGCCCGATGGGCCTCCAGTCCTGAGATCACTACGCAGGGCATGCCGTGGTTAGTCACGGATCGTTAACGGCAAGCACCAGCAGTAAAGTAAGGAGACTTACGGGAGTTCAGAGTGTCATCTTCCGCTATCCCGGCCGCCGCAGGAACAATTGCAGCAGGGGACCCTTCCGCGCTTGTCAATTCGATAATGGGTGCCTGGCCCCCGCCTTGTCCTGCTGGCGCCTCTCCTACTCCCGCTGAGGACGCCTGACCAACATCCGTGTGCTCCTGAGAAAGGTGGAGAAATGGGTTAGAAGCTGCATAAGAGAATGGATGAAGCAGGTTGAGTAGGGATAGAAGCGGACCTCAAGGAGCTCAGTGACATCAACATTTTCAGAGCCGGCCACCTCGCCGCTCTCCCGCGGGCTCCCCCGATGGGACCTTCCCTCGGAGCCTTCATCCTCCCCCGTCTCCTCCTCTTCCTCGGAGTCGTTACTGTCATCTTCTCCCGGCGGCATCTGTTCTGGAGCGGGTTCTAGACCGAGCATCACCTTCACCAGAAGGGATGGCTCCGCACGCTGACCACGTTGGCGCGCGTACTCGTCCATGGCCGTCAGATACGCATACTGCCGGTTGAAGTCCACCCTGTCGGCGATCTGGAGGCGCCCGACCTCTGGCAGATAGATTCCTTCTCTGAGTATCTTTCGCCAGATGACGTCGGTCCCCAGTGACTGCCGCAGGGTCATCCAGGCCGACCACAGCGCCGGGAAGACTGCATCGTGGGAGGGTTCGAGCAGACGCGTTACCTGCTTCCCGGGCCGCTCTTCGACCACCGCACGCGCCCCCCTCTCTGGGTGCCGAGGTCGTAGCGGCAGCCTGCGATGTACCCGCCGCCGAAGTCCCTGCTCGCGCCGGCTCCGCTGCTTGGCGCACCTCCGTTCTCCCCCGTGTGGCGGCGCCTCGCCTCCTTCCTTGACGCCCGGTCTCCGCACGGGTGACCTCGAGCCGCCGGACTGGCTTCCGTAGAAGCCCCTCGGGGTACGCGATGGCCCAGTGTTCGGCGTACTCGGTTGCCAAGCCTGCGTCAACCCCGGTAGGAGGGAGAGTGATGACGTCGCCAGAGCCAAAGGCGGCGAACATCAGCCACATCTGGCGAAGGACGCCAGGGTTCGTCTCCTCCCGGACAGCAGTGAATACCCTCTTCGGCATCCGTTGAAGGCACCCGAACTGCCTGGCGAACCGGGTTGGCACGTAAGGCTCGCAGATCACCTTCCCGTCAATCCGAGCCACGAGCACCCCGCCCCGCATGTTCAGGAAGTACTCGTGCTGCTCCAGCGGACCCTGCCCGTTGTCGATCATTTGGCCAACAGGAGTGGGGAACGGGCTGAAGTTGAAATTGGCATGATTGCCAATCCGAATCCTCACGCCCTCCTCATTTAGGGTCATCAGAGCGACCCCCGCGATGTTCAGCAGGGAGGGTCGCAGGCCGTTGCCCGGAGGAATGATGGCGTTCGGAAACGTGTACCCACCAAGGTGAGCAGCCACCCAGCCGTGGAAGAATTGGAAGGGCCCACAGATCCTTCGTGGCGACCCCCCTCGCGAGATGCGTCCCAGGATGGCATACAGCTTCGCCAGTACTGGGACCCCGAGGTTGTATCTTTTGTTGGCGGCCATAGCGCCCGCCATCGCCAGTGTCACCGGGCGAACGCCCATTCTTGCGTCCCGCACTGGCAGGAGCCACCCACTCAGAAAGGCGGCCAGGAACGCCGCGTACCGGACATTTGGGTCCCGGGCCTCGATGACGCGGTACCCCCATGAGCGGTAGTCGCCCGTCTCCAGGACCCGCCAGTACGACCCGTTCCGGCTCCTCTGAGCCGCGGTCGGGCACCGCTTCCCCCTGCCTGGCATCTTGACCGCCGGGTCATGCTCCAAGAACTGGCCGAACCACTCCTTGTAGGCTATTTCCTTCTGGAAGTCCTTGATCCCGAGCCGCTGCGTAGCCAGGTCAAGCAGATGCCAGGTCAGAATGGGAGTCCGTGACCTGTCTTCCCAGGTGTTCTTCGGTGGCAGGAACTCATCGTATTGGTAACCCTCCAGCGGGATACCTCCGATGCAGTGGATGTCCCAGAGACTGATGCCGACCTCCCCATGGTGAAGATGGAAGGTGTTGGTATCCGGGGACGAGCGGGTGAACAGCTCCGGCCTGAGCTCGGACTGCTGGTAAAAGTGGAACTGCGACGTCCACACCGCCTCAAACAGGCCGATGTACCGCAGCTCCTCCGCGAAGTGATCGCAAGTGTGGCGTACCCAGAATGCCCAGGCCCACTCACTGGTGAAATTGCCCCCAGACCGCAAGTCCCAGTCCTTCATCCAGCCCTTGGTGTCGTCGGTGACACTCTGGCGATATATGCTCGAGTAGAGGGCTGGAGAGTTCTCCGCAGTAGGCTCACTTCCGACGATGGTTCGCGTCCTCGGGTTCAGGACATAGACATCCAAGTGTCTGGTCTCTCTGGCAGGATGCCCATTGTTGGTGATGTTATAGCGGGGAAGCTCGTCCTCCCGATTCACCCAGGTCCGTGGCGCATCAACCTCGAACCCTGGCACCGGAACCTCATCTAGGATGCCGAAGTTCCAGAGCGGCAGGTTGTCCGACAGTGGATATGTCTTCTGGGCCGGCGTCAGCAAGTCGAACAAGGATTGATTGTTGGAAACAATCTCCTTGGCTCCGTAGACCTCCTCGTTCGTCGCCATCTCAGCTCTGCGAGTGGCGGCATCCCCCTCATTTCCTTGATTCGCGGCCATCTCAGAAACTCCGGGAGTCGTGCGGGTAAAGGGATGAAGCGTGCGGGATCGGACGAGGCTGGTAGAGAAGTTTGAGAGTTGGCGCGCAATCCTAGTGGACGGCGCGCAATCGGGAAGTCCGTCGCGTAAAACCCCGAGTGTTCGCGCAAAAGCAGGCCGAATTCCGGACAGGTTTGCGCGACGAGCGGGCGAATTCCGCGCCGGAAAAGGCAATTTCGCGCACGAGAGATTAGAGGCTTGTCGCGCGGAAGGCCAGTGTACGGTGCGGGGGACCCAGGGCCCCTATTTATAGGCGAGGCCGGGGGTCCGTGCCGCGCGGAAAGCGCTTTGCGCGACCACGACAGCAAATTTCGCGCCCGACGCCCTTTTTTGCGCGCCACAGTCCCGCGCCACCCAGGACTTCGGCATTCCGACGTCTCCCTCGGAACCCGATCGTTGCGACCTCTCGCCGATCAGATTCCGAGGGGGGGCTTTTGTAGACGCCGGAAAAGTCCGTTGTTGCCAAACAAAGCTCCGGATGCGGAAAGCGAGGTCATATTTGGATTCGGAAGCGTGTTTCGGAGGGCCCGGAGGCCTTGCGCGGAATTTTGGAGGCCCGCGCGCAAAGTTGATGAGACGCGCGCAAACCTCCCGGGATGCGCGCAATACGCTGAGCCGGCGCGCAATTTTGCGCGCCAGTGGCCCGCGCGACTCCCTTGCGCGCCGGGCCCGATTCCGCGCCCGCGACGAGAATTCCGCGCCCGCGGACTGGATTCCGCGCCCGGGGTTGCCTATAAATATAAGGCGACCCCCGACGTTTTGAAGGTTGCCAGAATTCGAAAGGTCTCTCATGCGTGCAATCCAACCCCTTCCGCGCGCAATGCCGATCTTCAGGTTACCTCTTTTCTTTCGCGCAAGAAAGCCTCAGGGTTCGCCTTCGCGCGCAATCCCTTGGGCTCCTTTCCTTTGAATAATTCTTCACCCTATGGCCTTCGCGCACAAAAGAAGCCTCTTGCGCACAATTGCCCCCGGGGTGCGCGCAATCCGGTCCGATTGCGCGCACCCCCCCTTTTCAAAGTGGCCATTCGATTAAAGAATGAGCCGTTGCCCCCGCGCGGTATCCGAAGCCCGGTGCGCGCAATATCTACCTTCCGCGCGCAAAGCGCTGGCCCAATTGTGCGCCAGCCCGCCCATTTTGCGCGCCGACCCGCGGTATTGCACGCAAAGCTCCTCTTTTGCGCGCAAACCGCCAGGGTCGCCCCCTTTGACCCCCTTTGGGTACCCGCCTGCGTGGCGCCCGATGACCCTCATCCTGGGTGCCCGCACCGTGCGTTGTCTTCCCGTGCAGCCCTCCAGGCTCGCGCGAAGTGACACGGACCTATCGGCGGCTTCAACGTCCTGCACGACGTTAAACTGCATACGTCCAACATGACGTTAAACTGTGCCACGTCCTGCACGACGTTAAACTGCATACGTCCAACATGACGTTAAACTGTGCCACGTCCTGCACGACGTTAAACTGCATACGTCCAAGCTGCATGACGTTAAACTGCCTAGTCCCCATCTTCCGCGCTGCAAGACGTTAAACTGCCAAGCATCTTCGTCCTCAACACACGACGTTAAACTGTACTTCGTCCGGCAAGACGTTAAACCGTCCGCATCACCCGATCCCGTGCCCCGCACGCAGGGTCCTCCCGGTTTGGAAGTGGCCCCCACCCGCTCGTCTCTGCAGGGATGTCGGGATTGGAATGGCCTTCGCCCACGGGGGTAGAGTGTCGCAAACAGAACGAACTACGTGGACTTTGATCCCTGTCTTCTAAACAGGGTACGTAGGAAGCCTCTCCGAGGTTCAAGCCCGCCACCTGGTCGTCCCGGTCGTATTTACGTCGGTTCGTCCATCAGTGGACCCCTCCCGGGTTCACACTTGCGTTGATTCATCTATGAATCCACCTCTGTGGGGGACTGCACGTGTGTATCTCCATTGTGCTTCCCCACCGCCTCGATCTCTTCGTGAGTCGGCTTGCCAACGTCCAGCATGACGTAAAACTGTGATCCACCCGGCCGTTCCATCCCCCTCTGTGCGAGGTGGTTCGGTTCAATCCTCCGCCCGGCGGCCTCGATCTCTTCGTGAGTCGTCTTGCCGACGTCCAGCATGACGTTAAACTGCATATCCGAACTACGCTGACTTTGATCCGTGCTACCGCGCGGTACGTAGGAAGCCCCTACGGGGTCCAAGCTCTTCACTCCATCATCCACCATGATCCTTACCCGGGCCGCCACATCCCGGTGGGGTCATGCCCTTTCATTCCACTCCACTTCGCTCGGGAAGCCACCCATGTGCTGGCCCCAGTGTCGGAGGTTCCCCGCAAGGGGTTCTGTCATCTGATCCACTTCTCGTGTTGATCAGTCCGATGCCGTCCCCGCTGGACGTTAAACTCGCGGAATACCCCGTGTTAAACATGGGAAGCTGAGGAAAACCTCAGGTAACACAGTTCCCCGCACCCAGTGCGGGATGCCTCAGGCCATCACGCCTTCGAGAAGCCCTATTAGGGACGGAAGGCAGACATGCAGAGTCGCAGTGCTAAGACACGCCCCCAACACCCGGAGCCACCCGGTCTTCTCACCGCAGGTTGCTGCCCCGACCAGACTCCTTGGAGCGTCCGGGCGGAAGCAGCGTAATTAACCGGTGTCCATGCAGATATGGCGCTGGGAACGAGATTCACGAACATTCTTAAATCTATGAGGGAGACCCGGATTAGGCGACGAGTTCCGAGGAGACGTCCACGGAAGGAGGAGCCGACATCCCATCATCCCGGTTTCGATCAAGGAGCAGACGCCCCTGAACAAGGGACGATTGCCGCCCGCCCTTGGAAAGCGGGACTGCGGGGCCACAAGCCGCGCGCCCATTCCTTCGGGTCGACGGGTGCACGCGCGAACGCGTCCTGGCGGAACAGCGTAACCCGATGCACATCCGCACCGAAACACTCCCCATGGTCGATGATGTGGGACAGGTCGTGCACGCATCTCCTCAATAGAGATACGTGGAAGACGTCGTGCACCTGGTGCAACTGAGGTGGAAGGTCCAGGCAGTAAGCCACCTCGTCTACTCTACTGAAGAAGAGGAGGAGTGACTGTAAGAGACTGCACCATCCCTATCCACAAAGGATATCAGCAATGCAGCCAGCTGCTCTGTCGCCTCTCCTAGCAGCTGTATACTAGTCCTCCTGCTGAGCGCATCCGCAACAACGTTCCCCTTCCCAGGAGTATAAACTATCTCATAGTCATAATCCCGGAGTAACTCAAGCCATCACCACTGTCTCAGGTTCAGATTCTTATGAAAGAAGACACACTTGAGACTATTGAGATTGGATTAAACCGTAAACCGTTCACTCAACGAACTAAGAATGAGACTAGACAATTGTAAGAACTCGAATTCACCCTTATTCACTTACGTTTTACAAGAGCAGCTAAGATTTCTCCTTTGCCGAAAAGGGAAATCTGGTCTCATCCCCTGGATGAACCACGTACTTTGCCTAATACAGTCAATACTAACATGAATGATACTAATTCATGTCATGGACGACATCATAAGGTCTCGACACTACTACCAAGAGATCCAAACGTTACTCTCGCCTACAAGGGTTGATTCACACTGTCAGCATCAGTGTGTGGTTACTAGGTCTCCTCTAGTAGAAATATCGAAAGTGAGGGTCAAGTCAACAGTTTTAACTGGAACCTCTTAGTACACAAAAAGGAAGGAAATCAAATTTCACAAGGACAAGTGTCTTTTATTACTACAGCTCAAAGTACAAAGACACATAACAACCACAAACATCAACAAGGAAGCTAGAATCACCATGAACAAAGGCCTCCATGTCTGGATTTAGTCCCCATCCTTTCCACCTACTTCCAGAGCTCCATAGTCGTATTCTTTAGTTTCCTGAAGTTGTGCTCTCCCCTGTCCACCAGTTCCCTGTGGTCGGGGTGGACCTCCTGGTGGTGGTGGTGGCAACACCTCGAAGCATCGTCCACCACCAGCTGCACGACCAGCTCCTCTGCCACGGTCGCATGCTCTTTGCGGTCTGTCATGATCGAACCTCTGCCTCTGCCTGGGAGGTCCTTCATCTATCTATTGATCGTCCATGTGACGGGTCGGACAATCACGAGCCATGTGACCCTGTCCGCCGCATGAGTAACACAACCTGGTAGGTCTGGCTCTGTCTCTACCCTGGGTGACCCGCACTACCAACCCTGAGTCATGCGGTTGATCACCTGTGGGTCTGGTCCTCTTGGACCTCTGCAGCATCTGTCTACTGCCAACTAGAGAAGACTCCGCTGCATGTTGGCTAGTAGTGGGTCCCGCTGCTGGAGACTGCTCAGTAAGGAAACTCTCCACTAAGAGGGATCTCTCCAACACCCTTGTCTGCGTCAGGATGTTGTGGGAGACAACTGAAGCTCTAATATCTCGACTGAGTCCCTACTCAAAGGTCTGGGCCCTGAAGAATGGGTCCCGCACCATATCAGTGGAGTAGCGCGAGAGGTTGGTGAACCTCGCTGAGTACTGCGCCACCATCATGCTACCCTGCTGAAGATACAATAGCTTCTGTATATGCACCGCGCGAAGGGTGGCTGGTACAAACTTCACCCAGAATAGGCTCTCAAAGTCTGCCTATAGAAGTGTCGCCTCGTCGTGCATCTGGAGCATCAGGCTCCACCATCTTCCTGCTGCTTCCTGAAGGAGGCTTGCAGCAAGTATCACCATAAAGTCAGCTGGTGTCCCTACTAGCCTGAAAACTCTCACCATAGCCTCCAGCCAATCCTCAGCTGCCTGTGGGTCTGTCTCTCCCCAGAACCTGGGTGGCCTCTGGCGCTGGAACTTGTGCAGCACGCTCAAGCGGCGTGCATCGCCTGCTACTGGGGCTGGTGGCATTGGTGGCCCAACAGAAAGTGGTATCGCTGGTGCCTCAACTGGAAGAGGGCCATGTACTGAGGCCTTGTCGCTCAGCAGGCTGTCAGTATGTACAACTCTCGGGGCCCTAGCTAGTTGTCAGCGGGGAGGAATCCTGAAAGAAACAGATGCGACACGGTCAAATACTATACCTGGTGAGTTGACCTGGTTTGATATGACTTAAAGAAAACTTTTGAAAACACACAGGTAGTCAGTGTTTTCATACACAGAGTCAAAAATCAGAAATCAGGGTCCTGGTGTATGGATATGTCAGCCGCCCGCACCAACACTGGACTCCCTGAACTGAAAACCACACTTAATACCCTTAACACTATTGATTCATAGAAAGAAAATATCAGAGTCCTAGTTCTGCGGCAGAACCAACCTCCCTATGATACCAATTTGTCACGACCCGTCCCTCGGGACCCGTATCATGACTACCCCAAGCCCGCCTTCCATAGGCCGGGGGCTGGCGACTAGCACCAAAGGCGTAACTCCCTAAAAACTGGGAAGGCATTGCCTTTATAAAATGTATACACACACAACCAGAGTACAAGAGGAAGAAAACACTAAGTAAAGTAGTAACAACTGTGCTGAAAGTACAAAGGGTCTGAAAATACAAGCCCAACAGAAAAGTGCAACTACAACTGAAAGAAAGTACAACTGAAAAGACAAACAGCTTAAAGGTGAAGCAGCTCCTGGATCATCCTCCGGGTTCCTACCTGAAGGGTAGGTACAAATGTACTCCTCAGCACTCCGTATCTATTGGTCCACTTTGTGTGTCATCACACCGAGTGTCTACCTCAGGGTACTGTCCATTCCTTGTACACTCTGCCTCGGTCAGCTCTGTCCATCGTCTGCATCCAACACAATGAGGTGCGGGCATAGCCCGTGCAAGGGTGAGTATAACGATACTCAGTAGGGACCCCGAGACCCTCAAGGTCTCATTAAATCCAACAAATATAAACCAAAAATAAATATCTCAACAGATAACCTTTACTTAGGTATATGACCATACATATACCTAAGTTATCAAGCAACTCATCTCAATCATGAGGAAAACACAAAGGTCATTGACTCAGCTCAAACCATGATTTTTATTCATGATGTCGAAACCACAGCTGCTGGAGAACTCCTCCTCTGTCGAGCACAGTAGTCCTGTCGCAACTCCGAGGTGCTACTGACTAACCTTAGACTATTGTGGTACTCCTCTTGTCGAGTATCGCAGGTCTGACGCCTCACACAGTAGCGTTCCCCGCCATGGGTCTGCCGCCTCACACAGTAACGCTCTTCCTGATAGCCTACATAGGTACTCCTCCTGTCGAGTACTGCAGGTCTTCCGCCTCACACAGTAGCGCTCCTTCACCATGGGTCCGCCACCTCACATAGTAGTGCTCCCCACTGGGCTAGTCAAGTCACTCCGAAACGAATCGGACAAGCAGTCATCAGGTCTCAGCCAGCTACTAGATCTCCGTACTCCGTATGCTCGTATCCAGGAGGATCTGCTCCACGAGCTACTAGTCGATACTCCAAGTGACACGAAGTCCCACTAAGAAGTATCTCAAAGGTTTTCCATGACATAGGTGTCTCAACGCAATAGACGACGCGTCAATCGGACGCCTGGTCTCTGAGTTATTAGCCTTTTTGTCACGGGGGCCCAGTTGGTTTCGTGTACGAACCAACCTGACCGTAACTCAACTATACCCCGAACTCCCATGGGGTATACTCAAAGGAACCATTTCCCAACGATATTACCAACACCGCTGACGGTTCGTCAAATAGACGTCATATAGCATCCCGCCTTTTTATCACATAAACTTTCATTACATTTTACAAAACCGAGGATCTTTAAGGTTTAGTGTCTTGGAAACTAGGAACGTAAAACATGAAACAAAAAAAAACATTCTTATTAAAAACTTGAGAGGCTTCTCCTTATGTTCATCCTAGGTTCATTACTGCATCTCAGAACCTGGGGACATACATCAAAGGAAAGGGTGAGCAGAATGCCCAGTAAGGAAAACAAGAGAAACATTTTACATGTGAACTTGAGATACTTCAATAAGGTCATGAAAAGAACTTTAAGGCATGAGAAAGAAATCATGAGATATATCATAATAAAAGTAACATTTTTCATAACTTGAAGATGTCGTTACATCATTTAACATAGACAATCATGAACATATCACCAAGGTCCATCCCCAAGGTGTCATTTGAAAATTACCAAGGTTATTCACCAAGGTATCGTGAAAATTGTAATCTCTAGTGGTTACATCATTACCCAATGCATTGGAGCGCTATCAGGGCGCACCCTTAAATTTGCATTTATTATCATGTGAGCCACATATATCATCATAAAAAATTTCATAAATAACCCACATAGCATAAAATAATTGGGTTTCATTTCATAATCATAATGTTTTAAAAACTGCTTTAAAGACATGATCTTTACGTCACTTTAAACCCACAAAAAGGGAAAGTGGGTCTCATGTATGTAAATCCCAGAATTGAAAATAGAACATTTTGGTATATATGTGAATACCCCTTTAGAAGAAAGAGCTTTGAGTATTCACTTAATAATATAAAAGAACTTTAGAAAAAGAGAGAGACATTTTGAGACGGAAATTCTGCAGCATAACAGCTATGTTATGAGGTTTTAGAAGACATTAAAAAGAGAGGGAAAATGGGTCAAACATTCATAAATGACCCATAAAACAGTAGATGGACAGAATAAGAAGGATACATGATCATGGTAATGAAATTTCAAGGACATACCATTTGAAATGAAAAACATGGAAGGAAGACAAAAATTAGATTTCTCTTATGAAAGTTTGGCAGCCTAACGACGTTACTTAAACTTCAACAAAAATGATTTGAAAAGATAAAATAGGGTCTCTCATCATGTGAACATAAGAGTTCAGTATGATAGATATAGAGATAATTCCACAACATAATTAAAAAGGAACTTGAAAGACTTGACATGAAAGTAAAACTTTGAAAAGAATGAGAAGGGTGAAAGAATCCCCTAAAACATTCGGCAGCCTAACGACGCCACTTAAAACTTCAAAATACTGAATTGAAGAGATCAAATGGGGTCTCTCATTATATGAACATAAGAATCCAGTATGATAGATATAGAGATAATACCCCAACATAACAAAAAGGAACTTGAAATAATTGACATGAAAGTAGAACTTGAGAAGGGTGAAGAACCACTTAAAAATTCGGCAGCCTAACGGCGCCACTTAAAACTTCAAAATACTGAATTGAAAAGATCAAATGGGGTCTCTCATCATATGATCATAAAAGATCAGTATGATAAATTTAGAGATCATACCCCAACATAATAAAAAGGAACTTGAAATACTTTACATGAAAATAGATCTTGAAAAATGAGAAGGGAGAGAGAATCCGTTACAAAAATTTCGGCAGCCTAACAGCGCCACTTAAAACTTCATAAAACGAAATAATGAGAGTAAGAGGGGATATCTCATTATATGAACATGAAAAGGTCAGTAAGAGGAGTATATAAGAACATCCTCCAACACAAGAACATGGAGCATAAAAGGAATGACATAAAAGAGATTACTTGAAATGAAAGAGAGAGTTCGGATCCCTTACCTTAAAATGTAACTCTTAAACCTCATTGGATGGGACCTTGAGGGATTTGGGGCACCTTAGGAGGACTAATTGGGAGGTAATGAGACCAGAACTTCGTTGGGGAAGAGTGGGGAGTCGAATGGATGAGAGGAGGGCTTGGTATTTATAGGGAAAGTGAGGGGACAAGGCGTTAATGGCCAAGGGACACCTCACTAGTGGTTTTGGCAAAACCATGGGCTTGCCCATGGTATTTGCCCATAGTATTGGCCACTTGGGACACCTCATACCTTATATTACTATTCATAATTCGACCATATTGAATATATACTTAATACATCATTTAATGATGTCATTAAACACCCGTAACTTAAAAACTATATTTTCACTATTCATCAAAAATTCAACCTTCTCAGAATAATCCCAAAATTTCACCTTAACCAAATATCGATGCTCTAAATACATTTATGAACTCCATTTTATAAAAATAATTTTCTAAATAATTTCAATTTAATTTTTAAATAAAAACACTATTCATCGAAAATTCGTTTTTTTCAGAAAAATCCCCAAAAATTACCATAACATAATATCGATGCTCTGAGTTCAAAAATAAAGTCATTTTTATAAAAATAATTTTCTAATCATTTTTAATTAAATTTTTAATTAAAAAACACTATTCACCCGAAAAAACTAATACTTGAATAATAATTTATGAAACCGTTATTTAACCATTTTATTGAATCACATTACTAAATCAAGGTGCCTAGATTATTTTAAAACTTTCTTTAAGTGAGATTACTAATCCATTTGGTCATATTACTAATCCTAATCATAAAATCACTATTCATAATTTACTATTCATCAAAAATCAAGTTGATCTTATTAGACTCCAAATTTTGTACTGAACATAATTGTAAAAGACCATTTTTTTGAAAATCATTACACATTTTTAATTATTTAAGGTTTACATAAACATTTTTAAAATAACCTTTTTCTAAAATTCATCAAAAATATGCATACTATATTTATCCGGTCATTTGAAAATTCATAACTTCATCATAAGAAGAAATCCCAATTTTTATTTAAAACAAAGGATTACACAAGGTAGTTAAGGTCTCCTTACATAGCCTCTTATCACACCAGCATAGGACCTAAGTGTAAGGTGTGCTAAGGTGAGAGAGTCCTAGGGAGGCTTGGCCAACATTGCCCGAGTAGTAATTTCAATCAGTTTGAACTTCTCGCGAAGGCGATTCCGTTCTAGCTTCACATGATGAAGTTCGGCTTGGGTTTGGTCCAGAGAAAAGCCCAATGGTGCTACCTCCTTCCCAAGTTCTGTTAGATGGGCTTCGATCGGCCCAAGACTACTAGGTGAGGCCATCGAATCCTCTTTCTATAATAATTAACCAAGATTACTTGTATTTACAGACAATAATCAAAACATTTTGTTCACAGCGGTCATATTGACCGATGGTCATATAACAGTCAGAACCCAATGGTCTCATTTTAATTATAATCATGTTTATCAAATAAAACATTTTTGTTGAGTATAAAAATAAAATAAAATAACACATGAAATTAGGAAACAAGATTTATTCAAAATTTCGGGCCGTTACAATCTTCCCCCCTTAAGAAATTGCGTCCTCGCAATTTTAAAAAAAATTGGGTTTTGAAATTTCATTGAAAGTCCCACATTGGAAAAATAGTCCGTGACACCATTACTTTAAAAGAAAGAAAAGGAAGTACAAAGGCCACCCGAGTTTACTCATACTAGGATTCCATGTAGGAAACATGGACATGAAGGAGAAAACAAAGGGTCACATCCTAAAGGAGAGTGATAGAAAACATGATTAGGAGGAAGTTAACCACCAGAAAATCCCAAAATTATGATGTGTGCAAGCGGTCTTTGATTACCTAGTAGGAAACGTAAACCAACATTGCTTTTGTTTTACGTTCCTTTTCATAACTTTGAGGAATTCATTTACAACATAGAACAAAAATATAAAGAAATATATCTACCTTCGTGTAGAGTTTCATCCTTTAATAAGTTTCTACCCAAAACTAATCTTTTCTCTAAACTATGAGCATTCAAAACTACTTGGTCTCATCAAAACACGAGAATCATCTTCTAGAGAATCACATAATCCACAAAAGATTAACTGTCTATTTCTTTTATCTTTAAACATTATCCCAAAAACCGAAAGGGTAAGGTAAAACAACTCTTCAAAAAGAATGAATCCCATAGGAATGGAAACTACTTTTAAATCTTCAAAGTTCCATGGTACTACCCAAAGTTCATCATAGTCCATTCCATAAATAACGGTCCTTAAAATTCCTCAAAATAAACCAAACTAAGATTGAAACCCAAATACAAGAAGGATTTGATAACATAGTCTTCCAAAATAAACTTCATTGTTCATCTCCAAACAACATCAACCACTCCTAACATCTTATAACAAAAGTATCTAACCTAAACATATTTAACCCAAGATAGGTTAATCATTCCCATAAGTAACCTAAATTACTATAAGTCCACCTTAAATTCATCGATTCTTCAAATATAATTCAACCTTACTCCTCAATGAAAATACCGTTGTAATCTATTTACCTCGATTATATTGGGTCCCCAAAATAGTGAACGTCTTCCAAAATAAAAAATCATATTTTAATCCCCTAATCATCTCTGTCATATTAATACGGAAATAGTAGTATTTCCTATCACATTGGTTGTTGAGACATGTTCTTCCATTTCCCGCCATTAACTAAGAAAAGAAACTATAATTAGGGGCTTAAATACTTAGCCAATAATCATGAAAAGAAACTTAAAGCATATAAGGGTAACTTGTAGTTGAAAAGTATACCCTAACTTGTGATCCCCTAGGTTCCCATCTAGGTTATCCATGATCATATATTCTTATGTGAATCTTCATTTTATTTTATCTTTGTTCCTTTAACAATGGTTCATACTAAGCTTATGAATTTACCAAAGCATATCCCCTGGGAGTGTCGTAACCAAGAGTGCAGCAAGGCCTGTTGTCGTGTACCAGTTCCCATTCGAGTCTAGCTCAAAGCGGTGTTTTCGAGTTTTACCCCTATGTACATCTGTGCCAGAGCCACCTCTACCTGCTCGTATCCAGACAGGGATGTATTTGCTTGGAAACCCCTTACTCAATACTCACCAAAATACCAGGAAGATTTCCTATATTTTAACTTTTCTATAGGCTTCTTCCTAAAGTTTTCATATCCTAATTTCCACAAATAACTAAACCATCCTTTGATACCAACTATAGCATCCCGCCTTTTTATCACATAAACTTTCATTACATTTTACAAAACCGAGGATCTTTAAGGTTTAGTGTCTTGGAAACTAGGAACTTAAAACATGAAACAAAAAAAAACATTCTTCTTAAACACTTGATAGGCTTATCCTTATGTTCATCCTAGGTTCATTACTGCATCTCAGAACCTGGGGACATACATCAAAGGAAAGGGTGAGCAGAAGGCCCAGTAAGAAAAACAAGAGAAACATTTTACATGTGAACTTGAGATACTTCAATAAGGTCATGAAAAGAACTTTAAGGCATGAGAAAGAAATCATGAGATATATCATAATAAAAGTAACATTTTTCATAACTTTAAGATGTGGCTATATCATTTAACATAGACAATCATGAACATATCACCAAGGTCCATCCCCAAGGTGTCATTTGAAAATTACCAAGGTTATTCACCAAGGTATCGTGAAAATTGTAATCTCTAGTGGTTACATCATTACCCAATGCATTGGAGCGATATCAGAGCGCACCCTTAAATTTGCCTTTATTATCATGTGATCCACATATATCATCATAAAAAATTTCATAAATAACCCACATAGCATAAAATAATTGGGTTTCATTTCATAATCATAACATTTTAAAAACTGCTTTAAAGACATGATCTTTACGTCACTTTAAACCCACGAAAAGGGAAAGTGGGTCTCATGTATGTAAATCCCAGAATTTAAAATAGAAAATTTTGGTATATATGTGAATACCCCTTTAGAAGAAAGAGCTTTGAGTATTCACTTAATAATATAAAAGAACTTTAGAAAAAGAGAGAGACATTTTGAGACGGAAATTCTGCAGCATAACAGCTATGTTATGAGGTTTTAGAAGACATTAAAAAGAGAGGGAAAATGGGTCAAACATTCATAAATGACCCATAAAACAGTATATGGACAGAATAAGAAGGATACATGATCATGGTAATGAAATTACACGTCCGGTCTGAGAGTTATTGGATTTTCTGTTCCAGGGGCCCGGTTGGTTTCGAGTTTGAACCAACCCGGCCATACTCCAACTGCGTCCAAACCTCAGGTGGAGTATGCCAAAAGAATCGTATCATCAAAAGGAATTCAACATAGTTGACGTCACATCAATCAGACGTCCAATCCTTAAGTTATAAGCATTTCCGCTTTGGGGGCCCGACTGGTTTTGGGTTCGAACCAACCCAACCATACCCAAACTTTGCTGAAACCATGGGTGTAATATACCGAAACGACCGTCTCGATCCGAGGAATCCTACGCAACTGACAGTGCATCGTTCGGAGGTACGTAGCTCATGTTATGGGAGATTAACCGAAAAAGGTCCGAAGTGGGGGGGGGGGGGGGGGTCTGGGCCCGGTCCGACCCAGACCAACCCACCCTGGGTCGGCCCGAACCGGGTTGACCTGACCCGGGTCCGAGTCCAGCCCGGTAGGGCGCAGCCCGGCCCGGCTGGCGCGACCTCCCTCATTTTTTGTAACGGTGGCGCCATCCTGGTGCCACCCATGCTCCCCGGATCCCACGTGGCGTGGGATCCACTCCTCCACCGCCGCGACTGGTGTCATGGTGGATCTTCCACCGGCGGTGTACTGGGGCGCCACCACCTCCGGTCACCGGCGCCGCCGCGCTGGCGACCCGCGCCGCCGGAACCTTCCGCGCGCCACTGGAGTCATTCCGGTGGTCCGTTTTTGCTCCAGTCTGCGCCTACGACCTTCTCAGGTTCTGCTCTTCACTGTGACGGACTCAAAACGTCATTGCCCTTCCGTTCACCTGTCTCCAAGAAATCCGCGCATCAAGAACGATATGGCGGTGGGTCTGGACTTTTTCGTTAGCCCGTACCCACCGTGTTAGTGGTTCAAATAATCACCCAACAAATAAATGTCCATGTTTGAGGGTATAAATCACATATATGAAGATATACCAAAATCCCCCTACCTCGAAAAGATGTCGCACATCGTCGAACCGCGGAAGACGAACGTTGCGGTGGTTGGGCGTCGTGGAAGAACGATGCCGATTCTGTTGACGTCGGAGGAAGATCCGTTGTCGTTGGCAACGTTCCCCGTGGTAGTGTCTCCTCCCTTGACGTGGAGGAAGAAGAATATTGAAGAAGTTTCTTCTCGTCCTTCGGGTCATGGAGCGTTCTTCGTGCCGTGCAGTGTTCTTCACCGAGAGAGGACAAAGCTCTCCTACAATTCTCCAAAGGCTCTCCCCACCAAAATATTTTCCAAGCAAATATTAAAATAAGGATTTACCCTATTTTAACAATGCCAAGAAAATCAAAATAATTCAAACGAATTGTTGACACCACAAATTAATTAATGAAGTATTAAATTAATTGTGTTGGCATTCTTAATGAGAGGGAGGTGGAGAGGCTCCACCATAATAAGTGAGGGGAGTTATCAAAATTAAACAAGGGGGGGTGTTAATTGGGGAGTTTTAGGGGAGGTGAAAGGTTAGGGATCGTGTGGGCCCCACAACACTAATTCCTCTCATGGGAGGTTATGTGGATGTGGGCCCCACCTATAACTCCCCATTGTAGGAAATAACTAACTTCCTTTAAATAAAATTGTGTGCTAAAATTTTATTTATTTTATTCCAAAACCCCCAAAATTAACTCTCAACCCAAATAAAATGCAACTGCGGTAAAGGTCCCCTTAAGAGAATATCATCACTGCGAGTTCATCGGTGTCCTCTGATTTCAATTCTGAGCACCGGTTCAAAAGATAGAAAAACCTGCACATACGTTTACTGAATGTACCTAAACAAAACTTCAGAAAATGATTTCGGGCACACCGGGCCTCAGAATCAGGCGCCTTCAGAAACTGCAGACTTGTAAAATTCCAGATAAATTAAGAAAAAAAATTCCTTGAAATTTCTAGGTCTTTACATCTACCATAAGTGTGATAGGTAGGGACACATGAAAGGATAGTGTCCCCAACCACCAATTGAGTTTTGAGAATTCTGTGGAATAGGGAATATGCAGAGGTTTTGTAGGAAGCCTCAACATATGGGTACTGATGGAGGATCAAGGCCAATGCAGAGTAAAGACAGGGGGTAGGTTACCCCATATCAGGTAGGTGGTTCGAGCTCTACCGGTCGTACTGGTCAGGGTAATTAATGTGGTACTCTGGGATGAGATCATCCATATCAGCTGGGTAGTGCAACACCAGGAGCTCAAACTGGAGCCAAGGTCAGAGGGGTGGGTCAGCTTCATTCAGTTCAGCCTACACCTAGAGGCGGTGAGGCTGGGATATCGACATTTTGAGGTACAATTCTAGTAGATTCCACTCTTGCTAGTGATTTGTTTGATACATGTGTCTCATATTATTTTATCTCTGCTCAGTTTGTGAGTGTGTTGGGACTAGTGGTGTAATATGTTTGTGGAGTTATGTCGATTAATACACCTTTGGGAGTTCGGGAAAAAAATTTATGGAAATGTAAGGGATGTGCCCTCAATGTTGGTAGATACCATTTTCCTTGGGACTTATTTGTGCTAGAGATGTCGGGTTTTGACTTGATATTGGGGATGAATTGGATAGTACTATATTGGTACCGTATTTAATTTTATCATCATAAGATGATGTTAAAATCTCCTAAGGGGATACTTATGTTCACTATAGGGAGTGGGATATATGAGCAGGTCATACAGGGCTAGTCTATCAGCAGTTGGGTAAACTCATTGCTAAAGTTGCTTGTCTTATGCTCGATGATGAGGGAGTAGAGAAGCTTGTATTTCCTAAATATTTCTCAGGGTTATCGCCTGCAAGGGAAGTTGAGTTCATGATATATTTGTTTCTAGGAGAAAAACTAGTTTATATTTCGCTGTATATAGAATGGAATCGACAGAACTTCAAGAACTTAAAACTGAGTTGGAGGAACTGGAGAACAAGGGGTTTATTCGTCCGAGTACATTACCTTGGAGATCTCCAATGTTGTTTTCTAAGAATATTGATGGATCCTTGTGGTTGTGAATTTACTATTGGAAGTTTAATCAAATGACAGTTAAGAACCAATACCATAATCCATAAAATTGATGATCTTTTTTACCAGATAAGGGGTGCTTCTGTGTTCTCTAAAATTGATTTGAGATCGAGGTATCATCAGCTGAGGGTGAGACCTTCTGACATACTGCGGACTACCTTCAGAAGTAGGTATAGTTCATATGAGTTTATTGTGATGTCATTCAGATTGACCAATGTACCAATAGTGTTTATATCCCTAATGAACTGAATCTTTAACCCGTACCTAGATCAGTTTGTAGTTGTCTTTTTAGATGATTTCTTGGTGTACTCTAAGACTCATGAAAATCATGTCAAACATCTTGACATAATCTTGAGTATAATAAGAGAGCATAGGATATACACCAATCTATCCAAGTGTCATTTCTAGATCTACAAGGTACATTTCTTGGGTCACATCATCTCTGAGGAAAGTGTGTCGGTGGACCTAAAGAAAGTTTAGGCAGTTGTATCTTGGGAGAATCCCAAAAATATTTTTGATATCTGAATTTTTATAGGTTTAGTAGGCTATTATTGAAGGTTATTAAATGATTTCTCCCACTTTATAGCACCACTTTAGGGCTTGACCAAGAAGGGAATCAAGTTTGAATGGTTTGAATCATGTGAGAATGCTTATCAGAAGTTAAAGATACAACTAACTTCTACACCAATTTTGATCCTACCCAATCTAGGTAAGAAGTATACCTTGTTTTGTGATGAATCCGATGTTAGGATTGGGGTAGTGTTGATGCAAGATAATCGGGATGTGGCATATGGATCACGGTAGTTGAGGCCCCATGAACGAAATTACTCTACGCATGATCTTGAATTGGATGTGGTGGTTTATTCCTTAAAGTGTTTGCAGCATTAATTGTTGGGAGGGATATTTACTATGTATATTGATCATAAAAGTCTTAAGTACATCTTCTCTCAATGTAACTTGAATCTTCGATAGTGAATGTGGGTTTAGTACATGTAGTCCTTTGTTTTTGATCTGGTTTACACATAGGGAAAGAGTAATAGTATTTTAGATGCTTTGAGTTTGAAGACTCAAAATCAAGCAGTTCAGGAATCCAATTCTGAGTGGAGGATGATGGTGTTATTTACTGAGATGCATATGAAGGTGTAGGATGGGAAAGGGCAGATGGACCTTAAATCCTTGGCAGTTGAGTCTACCCTTCTAAGTCAGATCAAAGAGAGGCAATATGAGGATCCAGAGTGCTTGGATTTGAGGGAAAATCTTAAAGGTGGGGAGTCACCTTCCAGTTGGACTATTGGGGATGATGAGATCATTTACGTTCGTGGTCTTGTAGTCATGAATACATGCATGTGGGAAGAGTTGATGCATGAGTTCCATGAATCTAAGTGGGTGGTGTATCATGGTTTTTTCCAAAATGTATCATGATCTTCATAAATAGTATTGGTGGCCATGGATGAAGAGGGAATTTATAGGTTTTGTGATGCGATGTTATATCTCTCAGCAAGTGAAGGTTGAGAATCTACGACCGGGTAGTTTTTTATAGGCATTTTCCATTCTGCAATGGAAATGAGATGACATGAAGATAGATTTTGTGGTGGGTCTTCCAAAAACGCCTTAGAATAATGATGTGATCTGGGTAGTGGTGTATTGGTTGACCAAGGTGGCACATTTCTTACCAGTTCAAGAAACCTTCACTATTGATCAGTTGGGAGAGTTGTATGTTCAGGAGATCATATGGTTACACAGGGTTCCATGAATTATCATTTCATAACATGATATGTGTTTTACTTTGTGCTTCTGGCATGTGTTAGATAAATATCTTGGTACCTGGGTGTTTTTTTGTACAAATTTCTACCTGCAGATGGACAGGAAGTCTAAAAGTACTATTAAGGTTATAGAGGACATGTTTAGGGCTTGTGTCCTATATTTTTTGGATCATGGGAGAAACACTTAGTGTATATTGAGTTTATCTATAACAATAGTTACCAGGCAAAAATTTAGATGGAAATGTATGAGGCTCTCTATGGTAGACCGTGTAGATCACTGTTGTGTTGGATGGAGGCTATAGAGTCAGATTTATTGGGATTGAGTCTCCTATAGGAGACATCATAGTAGTTTTAGTTGATTCAGAAATGAATGGCTATGACTCATAGTAGGAAGAAGTCATGTGTGGATCGATGTCGTAGACCTCTTGAGTTTATGGTGGGTAATCATGTGTTTATTCGAGTGTCGCTGATGTTGGGTCACCATCAGATTCAGAAGCAAGGTAAGTTGGTGCCCAGGTACATGGATCCATTTGAGATGGTGGAGAGGATCGGACCATTGGTGTACTGATTGGCTCTTCCACAATGGTATAGTGGTATGCATGATGTTTTACATGTGTCACAACTTCTATAGTATCACCCTGACCCATCTCATGTGATTGATGTTGAAGATGTTAAGATTGAGACTGATGCTTCCTTCGAGGAACATCTGATTCGTATTTGTGGATCATAGTGGGAAAGTCTTGTAGGGCAAGACTGCGCCTTTGGTTCGAGTTTTTTGGAAGCATGGTAATGTTCAAGAAGAAACATAGAAGAGGGAGACAGATATACGGGCTCAGTGGCCCAATATCTTTTCTTTAGAAGCTTAGTGATGCTTGGAAGTGCATCTCGAGGACAATCCATTATAAGGTGGGGAGGTTGTAAGATCCCAAACTTTCTTAATGTACATTATTATTTAAGTTTTGGTTTAAGTATTTTTATTTTTGGTTAAATGAGTGTTTTTTGAATGTATAAGGAGTCTCAGGGGTGTTACTGGGGTTTGAGGCACAAAATAAAGGAAAAATGGTCATCCAGTGCATGTTTCATGGTTAGCATATAGTTAGTAGTAATCGTGAACCCAAACCGTGCATGACTAGGGGAGGGGTTCATGGTTTGAACACACCATGCAAGGGGGAATGACAAACCATGTGGGATTATACATATCAATCCCACACAGTCTGATCATGTTTTGTCAAACCGTGCGAGATCCCCAGGTAACCGTGTGTCCAATCCCCCTCTTGGATAGAGGGTGGTGCATGGTTACCACACAGTTTGGCCAACCATGCAGCCAAAACGCGTTCCCCTTTAAAAGTGAGAATTTACCACTTTTCCCTACTAGAACTTAAGTGTTCTAACTTGGGATTTACCTCTATTCTTCCCCCTATAACCCTAGGAATGAACCAAATTACCCAAGGCTTCCCAAGGATTGATCTCCCTTATTTATAGGTCATTTGGAGCACTGTTGGTTTTGAATCAAAGTTTCATGTGAGTCTAACACTCTTCTTCCTTCTCTTTTTCATATTATGGTGTGTGTAGTTTTTATTCTTCTTCTGAATCCCTAAAACCCTTTTTTCTTGCAGATCATAGGTTGGGGATTCAAAGTGTGTTTCAATCTAAATCAAAGGTCAAGGAAAAGCGAGTGGTTGTCTTTGTAATCAAGGTAGGTGGTCTATAAGTTATATCTCATTGTCTTGATGTCAATTTTTGTGTATATGGTTGTGTTATGGTTCCCTATTATTGTGCATTTAAATCCTTTAGTAAGATTTTGTAAAATGGTTGGCTAAATGATGAATTCAACCCCTCATGAACCCCATGGTATGCATCGAGGTTTATTAGACTGATTATAGGGCCACCCATAGGGTGTTCCATCTTTTTTAACATGGTAAATGGTGATGATAGGCATAAAATTGATTTAAGATGAAGTAAATCCCATGATAAAAGTTTTGGAATGTTAACTTGAATTATGAAAAGGCATTAATGGAGTTATGTATAGTTATTGGCATTGCATAGGGAGTTATTTGGAGTATTATGAATGGGTTAAATGAATTAAAGTGAATGTGATAAATAAATTATGGGTTGAAATGGAAATATGTAAATGAGCTAAGGAATAAATATGATTACTGTATTGAATGATCTATGAATTGTAAATGGTATGTGTTTTCAATGAACTTGATTTGTGATATGGTATATATGGTAAATGGTGAAAGAAACATGTGTACATGGTTTGGTGGTTTGAGGAGTATTGACTAGAGGTTTTATGCCCACAGGTTAGGTTGGACTGAGGCTCTAAAACCCACACTTAGAATACATGGGTTAGGGAGTCAAACTAAGGCTCTATTCCCCTAACAGTTTCATTGGATGAGACTACCTGGACCGAGAATCCAAGGTAACTGTGATGTAATTGTTTGTGAAATTATTTTTCCTAGTGAGATAGGGAACTTTACTTATTTCCATTATGTATAGTAGTTGTCCATCATTGGCTATTGTATAATAAATGAATTTCCTAACCCATGGATTACATGATGTGAATGATTTAAGTAAACATTGTTAACTAATGGAACCTGGGTTATCTTTTGTTTATCTTGTTACTCTTTTCGCACTTGAATACACTATCTATTTAAACTTTATATTTTGTAGACATCATTGGTGGTGGCCTAATGAGTTGTGTTGACACCCTGCTCGTGTTGTCATTGGGTACCTGAGCATATTTCATGGTTGCGGGTCTGGACAAGGGAAAGGGCTCTATACTAGGGGGTTGACTTGAGTATGGGACATTCTTGGATGAGGGAACTAGACTTGGTGTCAGGAACCATTTTGGGGATTCTTCATCTTGTTTTCATTTTTGGGGTTTCCTTACACTTATAACTATATGACATGACATAGCATATTTATTGTTTGGTTATGGGCTTGTACCCAATTTTGGGAAATGTTTGGTAATGTATGTTCATCATTTATTGTTGTTGCTGTTATTGTTTATTACTCCCTTATTTTTCATTTATATACTGTGGACTACTTTGATAATGAGGGTATAGTCTCCCCACGTTATCTATTTGACCCTCACCACTAGTTGGTAGCCTTTAGCATATGGGGAGGTGCGCCTGAGGCCATTTGGCGACCCGACTCAGGGCATTGGTTTAGTGGCCTTCAGGTTGGGGATGTTACATAATGGATTCTCTAGTAACATCTTCAGATTTAGTAATATTGTCCTCCCAGATGACATTCTCCATAGGTTGCTTACTCCAACATTCATTGTTATAATGTCTATATTTATAACAGTTATAACATTGAATGTTTCTTTCATTTGTTGGATGACAATTGTTGAATCCTCACCTCCTTCACTATCCTCATCCTCATGGAGTAAAATTTTGATATCCACGACCTCCTTGATTTGTGATTCTTCCACCTCATTCTCCTCTTTTTGTGTTATTTTATTATCTATGAAATCCTCTACCTCAACCTCTTCAAAATTTCTCCACTTTCTCCTTTTCATAGTTTTTGAGTGACTGCTTTGATTGTAGATCATACTCCACTCCATTTTTATTACTTTCCCAATTTACCATCAATTCAGGGGAGTGTGGAGATCTCATGAGTTCTTTGATAGAAATTGTCTCAAGGTCTTTGGTTTCTTTCAAGGAAATGTCAAAAATCACAAAATCTTCTCACATAACTAAATTTCACCAATATTTTATCTATTTCTTCATATTTTTTTCACCATTACCATTACATGAGTATGATATTAGGTAATGGTATTGGAAGATTTCATAGAGAATGATTCATAATCACCTCCACTATTACATAATATACTTTTAACAGTGCTAAAAAACTACAAAAAATGCTAAAAATTTAAGCGACATTAAAAGGGGGTCCCTTTTATCATCTCTAAAAAAGCGACAATAAATTCCCTTTTATCAACACTAAAAAATCACGGATAAAAATAAAAAAATAAATTTTTAATTTTTTTTTCAGTGATTGACCCCCCCTTAACAGTGTTAGGTCACCCCTTTTATCAGCTCCTGAAGCCTCCCCCCACCACCCCTTTAACAGTGCTTGAATCCCCTGCTCCCCTTTAACAACACTAATACCTACAACACATGCCCTTTCCTCTAGATAGTTTTAGACCTGAGATCACCCCCTCACACGCCCATTCCTTTTCTGTAATGTCCCGATCATTTATGATTAAAATTCTCTTTCTTTTAATGTCTTATGAATATAAAAAACACATGCACTCTTTTTCATTATTATTATTGGGTTTAAATGAACATTAAGTATCATTAATTTTGATAATATAGTTATTGAACAGTAATCACACAACTAATATAAATATAAGGTTTTAACAAATCCTTTCAACACAGCGAAAGGAGATGATGGCCTCATCCAATAGACTCAGGTCATATGAAGCTCGTTTGTTGGAGCTCGTAAAGGAGGTAATGTCCTTGGGCTTCGCTCTTAACCAAACCCAAGCTGAGCTTCAACATGTTAAGCTTGAACAGAATCACCTATGGGAGAATTTCAAGTTAATAGAGATTACCACTCGGGTGATGTTATCTGAGCCGCCCCAAGAGTCTGTCACCACTGTACACCTTACCCTTAGGTCTTATGTAGGTGTTATAAGGTGTTATGTAATATGGTATTAGTTACTTATTGTGTAATCCATTTTAATAAATAAAAGTCTTACTCCATCAATTCGTTTATGGGAATAATATTTCTTTAAAAAATGATGAATTTGATAAATTTATTTTTCAGGTAAAAATGGAACTTTTCAGAAATATATACATTATTATATTAAACTATGGTTTTTATTAATAATATTATAAAAAATTCTTATAAATGATGATTATATCAGTTCCTTATCTGTAAATGATTAGGTAATCAGTTCGATATGAGTTATATTTTTATAAGATAAAAAAGAAAGTGTAATTTTAAAGAATTTATTTTAAGGAATTAATTAATTTGTGAAATAATTAATATTTTAATAAAATATTGTTATAAAATTAATTTTATTAATAATAAATGAGTATATAATTTTTATAAAGTCAAATGTGATTTTTGTTAAGGTTTAAAAACTATTTTTTTCAAAAACCCGTCAATTTTCAATAAACGTTGGCTCTCATTTTAAAAGTGAAAATTCACATATTTAGAAAATTATTTAGATAAAATAAATATTATTTTTTGAATTAGGATGTCGAAATTATCCAATGGAGAATTTTTCATAATTTTCTGAGACAGTCAAATTTTTGGGTAGAAATTAAATAATAAATAAATATATAGTGTGTTTTATGACATCATAATGACCCAATGGTGATGTAATAAATACCATAAAAGGTATATTCAACAAAATATATGTTTTAAATTTAAAATAATTTGATTTTTTATTTATTTGAATTATTTTATAACACCTTAGTGAATCCTCCAAAATGTATAATATATTTTACGATTTTAAATTCATTTCCTTGAGAGTGTGACCCACCTCCACATAAACAAGGACAATATTTCAATATATTCAGACCACAGACTTATAAAATATTTTTTTCCACTCATATTTGGAAAAAGCCATGGGTAAAAACCATGATAGGGTTTGTGGTTATGAATATTTTAGTGTGTAGTTTCCAAAACCTAAATAATAAAGAATTCTCCCTCCTTTCCTATATAAACTCACCAAAGAACTCATTACACTTCACTCAAAATCCTTAAATATAGTCCTTAATTTTATCTAAACTCCCTATAGTCCTCCAAAGGTGCCCCCAATCTCTCAATAAGCCTCTCCCAATCCTTTGAGATCACAAATCCATGTAAGGGATCCTCACTTTCCTTCCTTCCTCTTTTTTGTTCAAGTTTCCTTATATTGGTATACCCTTTTATTTTTCAATTAAAAATAATGGAGTATTTTTTTTTCACCTCCCATATACTTATCTTATTATTTTTTATTATGGGAGACCGATTTATCTCTCATTAATCCTTCCCATATACACCTGTTACCATGCCAAAATTTCTTAAGAGTTATTCCGTTTATCCTCTTTCTTCAAGTTTCTTTATTATGTTACATCTCATATTTTCAAATTCCTTATGTTGAGACATGTATTTATATGAATATCTTACTTTAAATTTCATTTATATGTTATTATATACCCCTTTCTCTCTCATCAACTATTTTTATGAATTTTTATGTCACGCCATTATGTTGCCGAAATTGCTATGCGATTTTCTATGTGAAAATCATCGTGTAGTGAATACCGTACCCATTTATCTATCAATGGTATTCAACTTTACACACATATACTTATTGATTATATACTTTAATTTATGTTTTCCACATTCTTTTATTATGGAATAAATGATTATTTTTAATGAATCCAAGTTATATAATCTATGTGGCACACCTAAGCATGAGATCGAAATGTTTATAAAGGGTGTGTCCTGATAGTGCTCCAATGCATTGGGTAATATTTAGTGTCATGATACATCATGTTGGGACAGGTGTTTACCTGATTCCTTTATAGGACTTTAGTATACCATGTTGGTACAAGGGTTTACTTGATTCATTTATGTTAATAATGCAGTATTTTAAGATGTTTCCACTTTTCCATGTTATGATAATCATGATATATCATGTATTTATGTTCATGTTTCTCTTATGATTCATTGGTACGTCTATTGCCTAACATGTATTGTATTATTCATGTTATTCCTTTTTTACTCCCTTATTGGGCTTTATAGCTTACCCTTTTCTTATGTATGTCATCAGGTTATCCCATGTAATGCTAAGTACGAAGGAATGTTATGGTCATGTAAAAGAAGTTTTCAATAAGGATGTTGTCTTTTATGCCTTAATTTGTCATGTAATGTTCCTAATCCCCAAATACACTATACCTCTTGATCTTTGGCTTGTATTAAGTGAACGTTTATGTAATAAATCATGTTTTAGTGTGTAATAAAGACCATGGTTGTTATAGTTGGTATCAGAGGATATGTTTAGTTATTTTGAGAATTAGGATTATAAAACCCTAGTGAAAGCCTTAAGGATAAGACTAAGTATAAAAAAAAAATCTATAAATTTTGGTGAGTATAGATTAATTGGTTTATCAAGAAAATAAATCCCTATTTAGATACGAAGTAGAGGTTTCTCTGGAACAGATGTATCTAGGGGTAAAACCCAAAAACACCACTTTGAGCTAGTATCGAATGGGAACTGGTGCATGACAATGGGCCTTACTACACTCTTGGTTCGACACTCCTAGGAGATATTCTTTGGTAAATTCATAAGATTATTATGAACCATTATTAAGGGAGTAAAAAATTACATAATAATATATATTAGGAAATAGATCATGGATAACTTAGATTGAAGCCTAGAAATTCATAAGTTAAGGAAATAAATGTAATTTATAAGTTATCCCTTTTTTTATTTGATTCCCCTTTATGTGTTTAATAGTTTAAATTACTTACCCATAATTTTCCTTTTATTCTATCCAATGGCCGGTAATAGGAGGACTCGGGCTAACAATCGATACGAAGATCAATGTGATGACTATTCTAATGAGATGCCCAATTTGATGGGACTGGGAATCAAAAAATTTGTTATGATACTCTCTCAATTAACTCTAGTTTTGAATATAAACATGGGTCAGGAGTAATGTCTAACCCCCCCCCCCCAAGAAAGAACAAGTTACAATTGAGAACTTTATGAGACAAATGCCTTCTACTTTCAATGGACCATTTGATCCCTCAATATCCGAACAATGGATCAAATCCATTGAGAAGATCTTCTCCATCCTTCAATGTTATGAACAAGAGAAGTTTCTTTTGGATACTTATCGTATGGAGGGGGAATATGATCAATGGTGGACATTGATTAAAAATACAATGACTGAGGAAGCGATTGAGACGATGGGATTGAAGGATTTATAGAAAATGTTTTTCAATAAATATTTTCCCCTCACCCTCTATCTTAAGATGAAAAAGATATTTCCTTATACTCAAGAAAAAGGATGATGAATTTGTTGGGGTATATGAGGAAAACTTTTCCATACTTGCACGATACGCCTATGGTTTTGTCGTTACCCCCAAATAAAAGGTTGGTTGCTTCTTTGGTGGGCTAAAACATAGCCTACGGAAAGCCCTAGTGATCCATGACTTTGAAAACTATGAGAATATTGTTTGATGTTCTCTAAAAGTCGAGATAAATATTGGAAAATCTTAGGGGTATCATGGGGATAAGAAGATGAAAGTGGGATTTAATTCTAATGGTCTGATGGATAGATCCAATAGTGCTAAGATATTATAGTACCCCTCCTGTCAAAAGGGTGTAAAGAAACACCTTATAAATTTCCTGAAGGGGGAGAGAAAATGCTTTAAGTGTGGGAAGTAAAGGCACTAATCTAGTGATTTTTTACAAGAAAATATCGTTACTATGATGGAGGAAAAGAACACTCTATTTGATCCTCAATGCATTGTTCATTTCTACAATTGTAAAGAACTAGGAAACTTTTTGAACTAGTTCCCTAAGACATGGGTTTTCAAAGGCAACCAACAACATCCAAGGTAGTAACGGAGAGATTTTTCCATCACTACCGCCGAATAAAATCCTAAAAATGAAGTGGTGACAATTACTCTAGTTATTCATTCAATAATAGCGAATGTACTTTATGATTCTTATTCTATGCATTCTTTTATATCCTAAAGGTTTAGTAGAACAATCCAAACACCACCAAAAATCATGGAAGTAGAGATGTTAGTGAGAATGGAAAATGGGAAAATTATTTCATCCCATGAATATAACTCCTCCCCTATCACAATTTGTGGATTTAACTTCTCGACGAACTTCATCATACTTTCCATTGTGGAATTTTATGCAATTCTTGGCATGGATTGGATTTCCCTATATATAGCCAACATAAATTGTCGCGAGAGGGAAATCACCCTCCATATGGTGAATCAACCCACAATTCTATACAAGTGTAAGTAGGAGGATGAATCTTCTTTAGCACCATCATCTCAAGTATGGATATTACTTCCCTATGAACACATGTATCTTTCTCATATGATTGATTATAAGGAAGGAACCATGCTTGAAGACATTCCAATTATAAGGGAATTCACTAAAGTGTTTCCTAATGAATTGTCTGTTCTTCCTCTTAAAAGAGATGTTGAATTATCGATTGAATGGTTGTTGTAGAGCTTGAGGAGATAAAGAAACAACTACAGGAGAATATGGATAAAGGGTTTATATGCCCAAGTTCTTCACCATGAGGTGAATCAGTTCTCTTCATCAAGAATAATGATATGTCAATGTGATTTTTCATTGATTATCATGATCTCAACAAAATCATGATAAAGAATATGTATCCTTTTCCATGAATTGATTACTTTCTTGATCAACTATGTGTAGCACAATACTTCTCCAATGTGGATCTATGGTTAGGATATTACCAAGTAAGGGTGAAGAATGAGGATATTCCCAAGAATGCTTTTCATACAATGTATATGTACTATGAATTCATAGTAATGTATTTTGGACTCACTAATGCTCCAGCAATATTCATGGACTTGATGAATAGAGTCTTTAGAGATTACCTCAACAAATTTGTGGTAGTATTTATAGATTGTATCCTAATATACCCTAAAACCAAATATGAGCATGAGGATCATCTAAGCACTATACTAGAGACCTTGCATAATGAGAATCTCTATGAAAAGTATAACAAGTGTGAGTGTTGGTTGAAGGAAGTCACATTCTTGGGGCATATCATCACAAGCAATGAGATATCTGTAGATCCTTCCAAAAAAAAAGCAATTGATGGATGGCCGAGGCCGACATTTGTGACGAATATCCGTAGCTTCTTGGGGTTAGCTGGATATTATCATTGATTTGTGAGAAATTTCTTATGATTTTCAAAACCTATTAGCAAGCTAACCCAGAAGGGAGTCAAGTTTTCCTGGAATAATGAATGTGAAGAAATCTTCATAGAGTTGAAGAATAGGCTTATCACTTCCCTTGTGCTCACACCACCCACAATTGGAGATATTTTCATAATCTTCAGCAATGCTTTGAAGAAGGGCCTGGGATGTGTGTTGATACATAATGACAAACTCATCATCTATGCCTCAAGGAAGTTGAAAATTCAAGACAAAAACTATCCCACACATGATCTGGAGTTGGAAGTTGTGATATTTGCGTTGAAAATATGGCATCATTATCTCTTTGGGGGAAAGTTTAAAATATAGACAGATCACAAAAGTAACAAATATGTATTCACATAGAAAGAGTTGAACATGCGCCAATGAAGACAGTTAAGCTCATCAAGGATTACAACTGCTCAATCCATTACCACCCTGGGAAAGCGAACAAGGTGGAAGATGATCTAAGTAGAAAGGACCCTTGTCATTCTATCATTGATGAGAATTGAAAATGATCTGATATTCTTAGATTTTATAAAGATGGACATGGGAATCATAAATAAGGGAACATCATCAGTCCTTTCACAAATGATTTCTGAACCGTCTCTTTTGGAAAGGTTAAAGGATGCTAAAAAAGATGGTGTAGGAATTAAGAAGAATGTGGAAGCTACCAAAAAAGGGAAATCCTCAGATTCCAATGTTAATGAAAAAAGAATTATGAGATTTGGGTCAAGATTATGTGTTCCATCAAATCCTGAGTTAAATAAATAACTTTTGGATGATGCACATAGTCTGAATTTCTCCATTCACCCAAGAAACACAAAGATGTATCCGGATCTTCGAAAGCTTTATTGGTGGGATAACATAAATAAGGAGATCACAGAATATACATAAAAGTGCCTAGTATGTCATCAAGTGAAGTATTAGAGGAAGAAGTCTAAGGGGATGATGCAACCATTACCCATTCCAATATGGAAATGGGAGAACATCACCATGAACTTTATCACCAGACTTCTGAAGACATACAAAAGAAAAAATTCTATCTGGCTTATTGTGGATCTTCTTATAAAGACTTCACACTTCATTGAGATTTGAGAGGATTTATCATGAGATCAACTAGCATGGATATAAATCAAAGAATTGGTAAGGATGCATGGTGTACCACTATCGATCGTATCCGATCAAGATCCAAGATTCACCTCTAAGTTCTGGAAGAGTCTCCAACACACTCTGAATACGGAGCTGAACTTTAGTATGGATTATCATCCTCAAACTGATGGTCAATATGAGTGGACTATCCAAACACTTGAGGACATGTTGAGAGCATACTCAATGGACTTCAAATGAGGATGGGATCAACATATTTCTTTGGTGGAGTTCTCTTATAATAACAATTTCCACTCAAGCATCCAAATGGATCCTTATGAAGCCCTTTATGGGAAGAGGTGCCGAACACCGATATATTTGGATGAAGTTGGGGAGAGAAAATTTCTAGGTCCAGAAATGGTAGAAGAAATGGTGGAGAAGGTTAATACCATCCAGCAGCACATCAAAGCTGCTCAGAGTCGACAAAAGATCTATGCTGACAACCGTCAATGAGTCCTAGAGTTTGATGTCGAAGATATGGTTTTCCTCTACATATCTCCATGGAAGAGAGTGATGAGATTTTGGAAGAATGCAAAGCTTAGTATAAGGTAAATCGACCCTTTTGAGATCCTTGATTGCATCAGAGCAGTGACCTATCTACTAGAACTCCCACTGAACTTGTCTCAAGTACATGATGTATTCTATGTATCACTCTTGAGAAAGTACATACCAGACTCATCGTATGTACTCAATCCAGATGCGTTACCATTGGATAATGGTCTCTCCTATTAAGATAAATTAGTGAAGATCTTAGATTTTATGGAAAAAATTATACAAAATAAGACAATGCCCTTCATCAAAGTATTGTGGAGAAACCACAAGTTTGAAGAAGCAACATAGGAATCAGAGGAAGTGATGAGGTAGAGTTACCCTCATCTTTTTTAGTGCGAGAAAAGGAAATTTCAAGGGTAAAATTTCTTAAGGGGTGAAGTTTGTAACGACCTGATAATTTATGAATAAAATTCCCTTCCTTTTAATGTATTATGGATATAGAAAACACATGCACTCTTTTTTTCATTATTATTGAGTTTAAATGATCATTAAGTATCATTACCATTGATAATACATCCATTGAATAGTGTTCACACAACTAATATAAATATAAGGTTTTAACAAATCATTTTGACATATACAAAAGAGATGATAGTCTCAACTTGTAGACTCGGGCCTTACGAATCTCATTTGTTGGAGATCGGAAAGGAGGTAGCATCACTGGGCTTTGCTCTTGGCCAGGCCCAAGCCGAACTGTAATGCATTAAGCTTGAACAAAATCGCCTAAGGAAGAATTTCAAGTTAATAGTGATTACTACCTGGGCGATTTTATCTAAGCCACCCCAAGAGTAAGTCACCACTGCACACTTTACCCTTAGGTCTTATAAGGGTGTTATAAGGGGTTATGTAATAAGGTATTAGTTACTTATTATGTAATCTCTTTTTATAAATAAAAGTCTTATTCCATCAATTCCTTTATGGAAATAGTCTTTCTTAAAAAAATGACGAATATAATAAATTGATTTTTCAGGTAAAAATGGTAATTTTGAGAAATCTATACATTATTATATTAAACTATGGGTTTTATTAATAATATTATAAAAATAATTCTTATAAATGATGATTATAACAGTTCCTTATCTGTAAATGATTAGGTAATCATTTTGATAAGAGTTATATTTTTATACGATAAAACAAAAAAGTGTAATTTTAAAGAATTTATTTTAAGGAATTAATGAATTTTTGAAATATTTAATATTTTAATAAAATATTATTATAAAATTACTTTTATTAATAATAAATGAGTATATAATTTTTATAAAGTCAAATGTAATTTTTATTAAGGTTTAAAAACTGTTTTTGTCAAAACCTGTCAATTTTAAATAAATGTATGTTCTCATTTTAAAAGTGAAAATTCACATATTTAAAAAATTATTTAGATGAAATAAATATTATTTTTAGAATCAGGATGTCAAAATTATCCAACAGTGAATTTTTCATAATTTTCTGAGATAATCAAATTTTTGGTTAATTTTAATTAATATATAAATATAGTGTGTTTTATGACATCATAATGAATCAATAGTGGTGTAATAAATACCATAAAAGGGATATTAGACCAAATCTATATTTTAAATTTAAATTAATGTGATTTTTGATTTATTTTACTTATTTTATAATGCCTTAGTGAATCCTCCAAAATGTGTAATATATTTTATGATTTAAAATTCATTTCCTTGAGAGTGTGACTCACCTCCACACAAGAAAGGGATATATTTTAATATCTTCAGATCATGGCCTTATAAAATAATGTTTTCCACTCTTTGGAGAAAACCATGGGTAAAAACCATGGGACGATTTGTGGTTTTGAATATTTTAGCGTGTAGTGTCCAAAACCTAAGTAATAAAGAATTCCCCCCTCCTTTCCTATATAAACCCACCCAAGCACCCATTCCTCTTCACTAAAACTCTTTGAATATCATACTCACTCTTCTATATACCCCCTAAATTTCTCCCAATGTGACCCCAATCTCCCAAGAAGCCTCTCCCAAGCTTTTGGGATCACATATCCAAGTAAGGGATCCTCACTTTCCTTCCTTTCCCTTTTTTTCCAAGTTTTATTATATTGTTATACCATTTTATTTTTTAATTAAAAATTATGGAATATTTTTTTTCACCTCCCCCATACTACCCTTATTATGTTTTTATGATGGGATACCTTTCTCTCTCTCATTAATCCCTCTCATGTACACCCGTTACCATGCTGAAATTTTGTAAGAGTTATTTCATTTCTCCTCTTTCTTCATGTTTTTTTATTTTATGCCTTCTATTTCCAAATCCCTTATGTTGGGAAATGTATTTATATGACTCCCTTATTATCCATTTCATGTATATATGATGAGATACCCCTTTCTCTCTCATCAACCATTTTTATTGTAACATCCGAGGTAAAAAAAGATTATGACATTTTCATATTTATTAATATTTTTGAATTAAATATTAATTTTTCTTTCAAGGGGATGCTATTTACGATAGCGTACTCAACATTCAACAATGGGTTTCTTTGAAATCTGACATTTCACACAACTTTGAGTTATACTGAAAAATAATATAATATTGTTATTATTTAAATGGTAGTTAACACCTAGCCATTATATTGGAGAGAATGAACATAACTAACTAAAACATGATTACACAAGTTTTTTAATTGTTTTTAATTTTATCCAATAAATTTTAGAGACCTAAAATAAGAATGAATCTGATTTTAAGCATGAAATACTCTAATATTCTTTAAAAGGTCGATTTACTGCCTTTTGATGGCGAACCCTTTTTAAATCTAGTTTTTGCCAATTTTATATGTTTCATTTGAAAAAATAAACTTCTTATTTAGAAAAGTGACATAAAAATTTAGTTTGGGTAAAAGTTTGGTATTTTTCTGATAAAGTTCATTTTTTGATGAATAGTGAAAAATACTGCATTTTAATTCAAAACTGCATTTTAATCTAATTTATTTATATGATTATACTATCCTTTTAATTGATTTTAAAGTGTAATTAGATTATAGTTTTACCATTTAATCCAATTTTTATCATTGTAAGGAATTTCACTTTGAAATTTGACATAATTAAGTGTCAGTCTTTTGATAGTTATTATTTCTTAAAAACACGCTCTTTGGTTTTGACAGCGGGAATTAATTTTAAATTAATTTCTGCAACTTTTGTGTTCTAAATTTGGAAAAATGGATTCCATATTTGGAATCATAAGTTCCAAATTGTGTAAATAGGTCATTTTTAATTTTAGACATTATGAATAGTGACTTCAGTAAATATTTTATTTACCATGGTTAAAGAGTAAATCTGGTAAATAAGGGTAAAAAATAATATTATAATAATATTAAATTACCCTAAAACATGTCCTAATCCTATTTTATGATACATGTCCAACCATGGGCATCCTTGGGTTGATTTTGGCACCCCATAGAGCCACTTGTAAGCAAAAATGACACTTTATAAAAATTAATTTAAAGTTAAGGAAAATGAAACATAAACATATATCTTTTAGTAAAACAATTTTTATATGGGGTTATATAAGAGATATTTTCAACTATAAATATTCATTAGAAATATAAAAATATTTCCTATATCATGGCATTTTATTTATAATTTTTAGACATCAAATAAATAAATTTATTTATGACACAATGATGATGTAGTGATTACCTTTTTAATGAATGTTTTAAATAAATGAGATTATAAATATTAAAATAAATTTATTTTGAAACTTTTTATGACATACAATAATTTTAGATAATTATGATTTTTTATATTTTAATTAATTAAGTTTTTTCTAAATAATCAAGTTTTTTTATATTTTTAAAATAGTCATAATATGAATAGTATATAAATTGACATAAATGAGTTTTTAAAACAAATATTATTTTATTAATTAATATAATAATCCTAAAAATATAATATTTGTCCAAATGACTTAGATAAGGTTTATAGTGTCATTAATGAACCACTTTTGGTTCTATTTTCATGTTATGGTAGCTATATTAACTGTATAGTATTAATATACAAGAAGACATGGTAAAAGTTAAAAAAGTTAACAAATGGTTAAATAAAAAAGATATGGATTAAAAAAATATCCAAAACCAGTCCAATTCTTATTGGATGATTTTATTTCGACTTATATTCAGCTTATATTATAATATAATAAGTTTTGGACCTTTTGAAACCGAAAATCATTTTATAATAAAATAATACTTTCAAACTTTCCTAAAGAGCCCCTCCTCCCTCTTATAAAAGGCCACCACCTCTAACCCATTACTCACACATCTCAAGCCCCTTGGCTCATCCAACCACTGATCCAATAATCTCCCAACATCCTTCTCTTACAATTAGAAGCATTAATTTGGGCAGAATGGAATTCAATAAAGCCTTTTGGTTCAAACCAAAGGGAGTTACCCAATTTAAATGGATCGTCTTCTCTCAAGTTCGTTTCTTTTATTTTCCTTTTCCACTCTCTATGATCTTATTATTCTTTGTTTAAATAACAAAAACAGTATCCTAAATATAATAGGTTGTTGTTTTGAGAATTATTCTAACTACACTTCCACACACCTCCATTTAATGGATATGAACATACTGTTTCTGTGGACGCCGAACTACTGCCTCATGAAACGATTATTGTTCAATTATCTCCTACTGCCTCTCATGGTGGAAAATATAATGGCACTGTAATTATATATGATATTTATGATATTTTTTCTCTCTATGATTCTGTAATTTTAATTTATAACATACCATTATTCTTTTCATGTTGTATAAATATGATAATTTCATTTGAGGAAGTGCGGACTATCGCCCCCTCAAAGTGATATGACTCGTTTATACCATACATGGAACGTATAAAGGACAGTGTTAATGAAATTATGTAACGTATATAAAATATGATATTATATTTGAATAATTATATACTTATGTATCATTTGGTTTTCATTACATTAAAAATGAAAAAATGAAATGAAAGTAGTGTTCATGCGTATGTACCGCTTACCGTCTCCATGAACGGTGCATTTCATTTTTATGTATTAAAATGATATGAACTATTATAAATACATATATATGGGATACATATATATGATATATATGTTATCTAAATCATGAATATCATTCTGAATATAATGGAATTTTGACCACATGAACAATTTGTAATTATAACAAGTTTATTTTTTACTCATGTTCCGAACGTCGACAAAATGTCTGATATAAACTCAAATAATTAATTAATTGTTGTAGCAAGGTAATAAGTGATATAAAAGGAATAATTAACATTAAAAAGGTTCTGAATCAAGTATAAATTAACTTAAGTTTATTATTCAGGAAGAACAAGGAACATACATGACGATTCAGACTCAAGGTAAGGGAGCCTTTCACTGTTCTCTTTTTGTCAAAGACTTCTTTTTTGTTATGTCTTTAAATTTCAATTTTCAAATGTTGTAATATGTTATTATATATCCTTATTTATGTACATTTTATATACAAGTGATGAGAGACCCTTTTCTCTCCCATCAAATCATTTTCTGAATTTTAATGTGATGCCGTTAGGCTGCCGAATTTTCGTAAGGGAATACGTCTCAATCTCCTTTCACTGAGGAATATCTTGATATTGTGTCCCTTTATCATCCTATAAGGTGTATAAACTGCCCTTTTACATATTATATCATGAATCTTCTTATTCTCCTGATATTATATGTTTTTTTTAATTTTATTCTTTAATTATTTTATTCAAGTATTTCCTCAAGTGGTAAGGGACTCTTTAACTAATACATTATTTTAAATGTTTTAATGATTTAATATTCTAAATCTTTCTCATTAATGTCCATGTTTTCAAAATTGTTTTAAGTGTTTATTTATATGGACATTAATTTTTTAAAATGAAAATTTTTAAAAGTTTCAAAGTGGTATGGGACACTTTGATTCAAAAATGATCTTTTTAAATGTTTTAAATTTATTTTTTTAGAATGAATTGATTATGTCAATATATTGAACTGGTATATTGTTATTTCAAGGTGGAAATGTTATCATTCCTTTATGCTTGTTTTATGTGTTATGATTATGTTATTTTTCTTGGGTATTGTTTACATATACGGGTGGTTCTGTGATAAATCTAGGGTGGGTGACCCTGAGATAGTTCTCCAATGCATTGGGTAATGTGACAGAGGTAAATGTTAATGTTTCTTTTAATATATTTTGGGAATATATTGTGATGGTTATTACAAATGTAACTCGCTAGGTTGCTGTGAAAGCTAAAATGTAAGTATGTTATGGATTATACAAGTTACCTTTAAGATTTATGATTTCTATGTGTTATTCATAAATCTTATAATTTCATGAGGTATGTTAAAGAGCTTATGTTTTGTATGTATTGATGGAATAATGTTTTATTTATTTATTTTATAACCCTTACTGAGCTTTTTATGCTCGTCCCATGTTTCTAAAATGTTTTTCATAGGGTATAAGGAAGGGTAAGAGAAAGGAAGAATTCATGAAGATTTATATCAAGAAAAGAATTATTGTATTCTTTTAGGAGTTTTTATTTTATTAAAAAATAGATAATGAGTAGAAGTGTCTACTTTGTAATATTTGAGATGTAATGTAATAGTTATGGCCTAATTCTCTAAAAATCTAAACCTGAAAAGATCCTCAATGTGAATTATTAAATTAATTCAAGATTATATAATGTTTAAGGTTGGGGCCTTATAGTTGGTATCATAGGTTGGTTTAGACAACATTAGGGATTATGAGTTTTTGTTATGCACATGTTTAGTCTCTATATCTACTCTTTAAGTTAAATCCTTATTTTGTAACTTTTTTCATATCAAGGAAAGTATATTAAAAATGGATGGAGGAGGATCTAAAATTACATTCCTATCTCTTCCTAATGACATGCTTGTAATAATTATTGCAAAGTCATGTCCAGACGATTCTGAAACATTTTATAACATACAACTCACTTACAATCGATTTTTTGAGATATCAAACACCTTAGCTATACCTCAATACCATCTCAGATCATGGGTTGTATTTAATCAAATCCTATTTTCTCAATATTCACATATTTTCAAGAAAGGTAAATATTATCAAGGTATTTTCAAATATTTTACCTTATCACAAGATTTTGAAACATATTATGATTTTGAAAAAGGTGATAAATAAGGAGACCCTTGCACAACCTATTTATATTTTCTTTTAAATTATTTTATTTCAGCATATACTTATGGTATTTTAAAAGGGACATTGATTGAATGTTTCAACTCAAACTCGGTCTGACTGTTTTATAAAAATAAAGTTTTATGAGATGTTTTAAAATTATATGTCATACATGATTATTTTCCAAAACTATTTTTCTGTGAACAACCATATGAACTAAGTTGTACAAGGTGTATTTGGATAAAGGAATCAAATGATTTTCATGGATATCTAAATCATTGTTGCAATGCATGTACCATCTATCTACATAAATAAGATGACGATGAATTCAGGCGGACACTATGATCAAGGTATGATGTTCTTTCTTTGGGAATAATGTTATTTTATAGAGGTAAAAAATGTCAATAAGACTTTATGAATTAAGATATTAAGGCCATTAAGATTTGGGATAAAAATGAGAGGTATAATAAAACCATTGAGGTTAAATCATGTTAGGGTTATTTTTTGATTTTTATAAAAAAGGACAACATGCAAGAGGGGTGACAACCCGTCGCATCTGGAAAGGCCGCAAGAATCGAACCCATAACCAAAGGGCGATAAGGGAACATCGTCTACCACTGGCCTATATGAAGTCATTGGTTAGTATAACTTATTCTTTTTAGTTAAATGATTTTATAGATCAAGAATAAGTTGATTTTTGAAACTTATGTTTTATAAAATATATATCCTTAGTATAGGAAAATTATTTGGCGATTAAGTGATAAAGGTTATTTTGGAAGATTTTATCTCTTTTGAGAACACTATATGCTTAAGGAAAATAGAATACTATGGGATCTTATTTTTGGAGTAATGGTTGAAATTATATTTTGGAAGAATATATGTTTTTATTGTGGAAATATAGAAATTCAAGTTATTAATGGAAATTATTAACCTATATTGGAGAATATGTGATTAGGTTAATTAATTTTCAGTATGATATTTTAAGAGTAGACAATTCTATTTGGAGATAAATGTTAAGATTTTTTTGGAAGACTATGTGATCAAATCCTTTTGAGTTTTGTGTTTCAATCTTAGTAGGATTATTTTGAAGATTTTTTAAAGGATAATTTTGTATTGAATGGTCTTTATTGAACTTTGGGTATTGTTTGTTGAATTTTGGAGATTAAGAGTACTATTTATTTTTATAAAAGATTATACTTTTAGGGGATTATCTAATCTGGTACTAACCATTTTGGATTTGGTTAATGTCTAAAGACAAAGAAAATATATAGTTCATCTTTTGTGGATTATGTGATTCTCTAGAAGTTGATTATAGCACTTCAGGTGTGACCAAGTCATCTTGAATACCCATAGTTTGGAGAAAATATGAGTTTTTGGTAGAAAATTATTAAAGGATGAAACTCTACTTGAAGAGTAAGTATATTTCCTTACATTCTTAGTCAATCTCATAAATAAATTCTTCAACTTTATGAAAGGGAACTTAAAACAAAAAAAACATTGTCTGTTTACTTTTCCTACTAGGGAATAAAATACCATTTAACCTATCACAAGTTTGTGGTTTTCTTATTGTTAACTTTCACCTAGTCATATTTTCTATCACTCTCCATCAGAACTTGACACTTATTTTCTCCTCCAAATCCATGCTTTCATACATGGAATCCTATTATGTGTTATCTCATGTGACCTTTGTACTTATCTTTCTTTCTTTTAAAGTGATAGTTTTATTGACTCTTTTTTCCGATGTGGGACTTTTAATGAAGTTTTCGAGCCTAATTTTAAAATTGGGAGGATGTAATTCCCAAAAGGGGGGAAGGATATAACATATCAGGTAAATAAAGAATATGAAATTTTCATATTTATTAATATTTGTGAATTAAATATTAATTTTACTTTTAAGGGGATGTTATTTCCGATAGCGTACTTAACACGCAACAACGAGTTTCTTTGAAATCCAACGCTTCACACAACTTTGAGTTATACCGAAAAATAATATAATAATATTTTTATTTAAATGGAAGTTAACACCTAGCCATTATATTGGTGAGAATGAATAAAACTAACTAAAATATGATTACACATGTTTGTTAAATGCTTTTACTTTTATCCAATAAATTTTAGAGGCTTAAAATTAGAATGAATCTGATTTTAAGCATGAAATACTCTAATATTCTTTAAAAGGTCGATTTACCGCCTTTTGATGGCGAAACCTTTTAAAATATAGTTTTTTCCACTTTTATATGTTTCATTTGACAAAATAAACTAATTCTTTAGAATTGGGACATCAAAATTTACTTTGGGTAAAATTTTGGTATTTTTTCTGATAAAGTTCATTTTTTGATGAATAGTAAAAAATACTGTATTTTAATTCAAAACTGCCTTTTAATATAATTTATTTATATTATTAGAATGTATTTTTAATTGGATTTAAAGTTTAACTAGATTATATTTTTACCATTTAATCTAATTTTGGTAATTGGAAGTAATTTTGCTATTAAATTGTACATAAACAAGTGTCAATCTTTTGATAGTTATTATTTCTCACTACTACAACTTGGCTTTTTACCAGCACTAAAAACAGATATTAACAGTGCTAGAAAAGCACTGTTAATTCCGGTGTATATAAAGGGGGGGTACCCTTTATCAGCACTCTGAAAAGCACTGATAAAGGACCCCCTTTATCAGCTCTTTTTTAGTGCTGATAAAGAGGACCCCCTATCTACGCCGGCATTAAGAGCACTTTTCTAGCGCTGATAAAGTGGTGCCTTTATCAACACTATCTTGAGCGCTAATAATAGGGACCTTTATCAGTGCTCTTTTAGCGCTGTTAAAGGAATCCTTTATCAACGTTCAAAAAAGCGCTGATAAAGGCACCTTCCCCTGCACTTGCACAACCAGCACCTGCACACCTGTACAAAATAACACCTGCACACGAACCAAGAACCAAAAGACGACATAACACACACAATATTTTGACAAACAATGCTATACACATTTACTTAACATCATGAATACAAAAAAACACACTACTATATACATTTCAAATAATGTTTTACATGGTTAAAATTACAATTATCCAACAACAGTTATAAACATTAATGTTTCATCCTTTGATATCCGTGATCCTCTCTCAAAAATTGTCGTCCACGGTATTTGTTGCCGAACAAAGCATCTGAACTCAAGGAAAAAAATTCAACTATATAAGAAAACAAATATTATGTTAGTAATACAATAATGAAATAAATTAAAACATTAATATGAAAGAATACATTAATATGGAAATGTGAAACTAAAATATGGAAATGATAAAATCAAATGTTTTCATTCTGATAACAATGAAAGGGAATACTGTAAAATTAATATGTTTTTGGATGATTTATCTCATTTAATAAATACTGATTATTTATTTAATGAAAAGATTTACCGGTCACACAGTGCATCAGATTGAGGTGTGGTTGATTTGTACACGTCACAAATGACTCATGGATCGTTTTCCTAAAGTATCAAAACAATCCGAACGCGTTTTCTCTGTTTGTCGTATGTCACTTGTGTTGTTTTCTAAAGTTAATGTCAATTTGAAAATGATATCAGACACTTTTATCCATACCAGTCACACTATACATCAGATTGAGGTGTGGTTGATTCTTACACATCAAAAATGACTCATGGATCGTTGTTCTAAATTATCAAAACAATCCGAACATGTTTTCTCGGTTTGCAGCATGTCACTTGTGTTGTTTTCTAAAGTTAATGTCAATTTTAAACTGATATCAGACACTTTTAGCCATAACGGTCACACCGTGCATCGGATTGAGGTGCAGTTGATTCATATACATCAAAAATGACTCATGGATAATTTTCCTAAAGTATCAAAACAATCCAAACATGTTTTCTAGGTTTTCCGTATGTCACTTATGTTGTTTTCTAAAGTTAATGTCAATTTGAAACTGATATCAGAAACTTTTATCCATAAAGGTCACACCGTGCATTGAATTGAGGTCCGATTGATTTTTACACATCACAAATGACTCATGGATCATTTTCCTAAAGTATCAAAACAATCCAAAAGCGTTTTCTCAGTTTTCCGTATGTCACTTGTGTTGTTTTCTAAAGTTAATGTCAATTTCAAACTGATATCAAACACTTTTAGTCATACCAGTCACACCATGCGTCGGATTGAGGTGTGGTTGATTCATACACGTCTCAAATAACTCATGGATCATTTTCCTAAGGTATTAAAACAATACGAATGCGTTTTCTTGATTTTCCGTATGTCACTTGTGTTGTTTTCTAAAGTTAATGTCAATTTGAAAATGATATTAGACACTTTTATCCATACCGGTCACACTGTGCATCGGATTGAGGTGCAGTTGATTCTTACACATCAAAAATTAATCATGGATCGTTGTCTTAAATTATCAAAACAATCCGAACACGTTTTCTTGGTTTGTCATATGTCACTTGTGTTGTTTTCTAAAGTTAATGTCAATTTAAAACTGATATCAGACACTTTTAGCCATACCGGTCACACCATGCGTCAGATTGAGGTGTGGTTGATTCTTAAACATCAAAAATGACTCATGAATTGTTTTCCTAAAGTATCAAAATAATAAAAATGTGTTTTCTCGGTTTTCCGTATGTCACTTGTGTTGTTTTCTAAAGTTAATGTAAATTTGAAACTGATATCAGACAATTTTAGCCATACCGGTCACACTGTGCATCATATTGAGGTGTGGTTGATTCTTACACATCAAAAATGACTCATGGATTGTTTTCCTAAAGTATAAAAACAATCTGAACATGTTTTCTTGGTTTATCGTGTGTCACTTGTGTTGTTTTCTATAGTTAATGTCAATTTGAAACTCATATCAGACACTTTTAGCCATACCAGTCACACTGTGTGTCAGATTGAGGTGCGATTGATTCGTACACATCAAAAATGACTCATGGATTGTTTTCCTAAAGTATCAAAATAATCCGAAGGTGTTTTCTTGGTTTGTTATATGTCACTTGTGTTGTTTTCTAAAGTTAATGTCAATTTCAAACTGATATCAGAAACTTTTAGCCATAACGGTCACACCGTGCATCGGATTGGGGTGCAGTTGATTCGTACATGTCAAAAATGACTCATGGATCGTTTTACTAAAGTATAAAAACAATCCGAATGTGTTTTATCAGTTTTCCATATGTCACTTGTGTTGTTTTCTAAAGTTAATGTCAATTTCAAACTGATATCAGACACTTTTAGCCAAACCGGTCACACTGTGCATCGAATTGAGGAGCGGTTGATTCATACACATCAAAAATGACTCATGGATCGTTTTTATAAAGTATCAAAACAATACGAATGCATTTTCTCAGTTTTTCTTATGACACTTGTGTTGTTTTCTAAAGTTAATGTCAATTTGAAACTGATATCAGACACTTTTAGTCATACCGGTCACACCGTGTGTCGGATTGAGGTGTGGTTGATTCGTACACATAAAAAACGACTCCTAGATCATTTTCCTAAAGTATCAGAACAATCCGAATGTGTTTTCTTGGTTTTTTTATGTCACTTGTGTTGTTTTCTAAAGTTAATGTCAATTTGAAACTGATATCAGGCACTTTTATCCATAATTGTCACACCGTGCATCGGATTGAGGTGCGGTTGATTTTTACACATCACAAATGACTCATGGATCATTTTACTAAAGTATCAAAACAATACAAATGTGTTTTCTTGGTTTGCCGTATGTCACTTGTGTTGTTTTCTAAAGTTAATGTCAATTTCAAACTGATATCATACACTTTTATCCATACCAATCACACCATGCGTCGGATTGAGGTGAAGTTGATTCGTACACATCAAAAAATGACTCATGGATCTTTGTTCTAAAGTATCAAAACAATCCGAATGCGTTTGCTTGGTTTTCCATATGTCAGTTGTGTTGTTTTCTAAAGTTAATGTCAATTTGAAACTGATATCAGACACTTTTATCCATACCGGTCACACCGTGTGTCGGATTGAGGTGAGGTTGATTCATACACGTCACAAATGACTCATGGATCGTTGTCCTAAAGTATCAAAACAATACGAACGTGTTTGCTTGGTTTATCATATGTCACTTTTGTTGTTTTCTAAAGTTAATATCAATTTGAAACTGATATCAGCCACTTTTAGCCATACCGGTCACACCGTGCGTCGGATTGAGGTTCAGTTGAATCGTACACGTCAAAAATGACTCATGGATAGTTTTCCTAAAGCATCAAAACAATCTGAATGCGTTTACTCAGTTTTCCGTTTGTCACTTGTGTTGTTTTCTAAAGTTAATGTCAATTTGAAACTAATATCAGACACTTTTAGTCATACCGGTCACACCGTGCATCGGATTGAGGTGCGGTTGATTCATACACTTCAAAAATGACTCATGTATCATTTTCCTAAAGTATAAAAAAATTTGAATGTGTTTTATCGGTTTATCGTGTGTCACTTGTGTTGTTTTCTAAATTTAATGTCAATTTGAAACTGATATCAGACAATTTTAGCCATATTGGTCACACCGTGTGTCGGATTGAGGTACAGTTGATTCGTACATGTCAAAAATGACTCATGGATCATTTTCCTAAAGTATCAGAACAATCCGAAGGCGTTTTCTTGGTTTTCCGTATGTCACTTGTATTGTTTTCTAAAGTTAATGTCAATTTCAAACTGATATCAGACACTTTTAGCCATACCGGTCACACCGTGCATCGGATTTAGATGAGGTTGATTCATACATGTCAAAAATGAATCATGGATCGTTGTCCTAAATTATCAAAACAATCTGAATGCTTTTTATCAGTTTTCTGTATGTCACTTGTGTTGTTTTCTAAAGTTAATGTCAATTTCAAACTGATATCAGACACTTTTAGCCATACCGGTCACACCGTGCATTGGATTGAGGTGAGGTTGATTTGTACATGTCACAAATCACTCATAGATATTTTTCATAAAGTATCAAAACAATACGAACGTGTTTTCTCAGTTTTCCTTATGTCACTTGTGTTGTTTTCTAAAGTTAATGTCAATTTGAAACTGATATCAGACACTTTTATCCATACCGGTCACACCGTATGTCAGATTGAGGTGCGGTTGATTCATACATGTCACAAATGACTCATGTATCGTTTTCCTAAAGTATCAAAACAATACGAACACGTTTTCTCAGTATTCTGTATGTTAGTAGTTCATAAGAGTCTATCATTAATTTATTCTTTACTAGAAACTCAAATCATTTCTAAAACCATTCTTCATAATCTAAGGATATGAAACATAATAAAGTTTGATCATAGATGCTCAATAAGTGTAAACAAGGTATATATGAATTATCATATAAAAATAACATAAGTAGTAGGAATTCACCTTCATTGACCTATTTGTTTACATTCTTCCATCAGGTATGCTGCCCATTTGTTTCTAAACACATCTATATCATCTTGTGAATATGAGTTTTTGCGATAGTCATAGTAGTACTGAAAAAATATAAATACACAAAGTATTAATAATTATTTTAAATTAACTAGTAATTATTTTCAAAAACACCTCTTCAGGGATGCTAGTTTGTTCATGAAATATGATCTCTTTCATAAATTTACAAACATAATAATTGCAGTCCTTTCCATTTGTTTGTTTCGGACACTATAGAAACATCAAGAAAAATAAGTAATCTATTTTGATATGTATTTGGATAGTGAAATATAATTGTATATACCCTGATACTTCTCCATTTGTAGATCTTGTGTGCCTTGTCGTCCTTAGGCCCTGGATTCATTCCAACCTTTAGACAATATTCATACACCACCCTATCATTACAGAATCCTCATTAAAAGATAATATAAATTATATAACTAGATATTTGGTTATAAAATGGTAGATCTAGTGTATTACAAATTGACAATCACCATCATCTGTAGTCGGTTTATTGGATATCCATGCAGTGAATCCTAAAAATAAATCTTTGGAGTATCTAAATTGACTGCAATGAGAATCCAATGCTGCCTAAAAAAACAAAAAGAAATAAGTAATGATAGAAATGAAAATATATTTGATATGATTAAAATATAGAGTTTTACCCCTGCAACGTTGGTATTAAAAATATCTTTTCAGTCGTAATTTTGCATTGAAACGTTCTAAGCAGGTTTGACATTAATTCAGCCTGAAAATCGGAATCTATTTCTTTTTGTTGTGTAGATATGGTGTGAGGACTAACGAGACCAAATTTTTGTTCATGGGAAAATCCTTTCAATTGTTTTTCATATATATGCCTACAAAAAATATGAAATGAATTTATACATAATTATAATAGTATATCATCTTCTGTAAAATCAAATCATGAAAACATACCTCACGTATACATTTATAACTGAGGCGCCCAGCCAGTCGTATGTGATGATTTCAACTATAGCGTCAACACTAACGAAATATAATGTTTCCTCTCTGTACATATCTTTTTCACAAACATTTGTGTGATTATTACTACCTTTCATTTTCGTATCCACATGAGCTTGCAATGATATTAAATGTGGATATAGAACATACGAGGTAAAGGTGCTCTCAGTAGATCGTTTTGATCGGTTGGTTGATCCTTTTGAGCCGCTCTTTTGTTTTAGCTCCATTCTTTTGTCCTTATATAATAACATTCATCGGTTCAACCCTTTTCTAATTAAATGTTAAAGGTTATTCTTGAAAAATGAATTGGAAATGAATACCTCCTGGTTGACATGTTTTTTACAAGATTCGACGGTTATGCAACGAATGTTCCAACAGCTTTTTTCCACCGTATGAATGTCGTCATCGTCATTTGGAATGGTTAGATCAGCACTCGGATCATGAGCTATGTTAATCAACACTTTGACATGACCAGTTGGAAGTGGTCTGGAGTGTAGCGTGTCATTCTGGATATTGAACACCGTAGCCCTCATACAAGGCGATGGGTGAGAGTTGACGAATATAAATCAAAATCATTTTCACCCTGTAGAATATCATTACAAGAAAGGTATTGGTGTCAATGTGATTCACATTTCACAGAAACAAATATTAGAACATTGATTACCATGGTTAAGTCAGGTCTTTGAGGGGAATGGCTCGCCTCAAAGCTGGTGGGGGATGGGGTAGGATCTTCTCACCCGGGTTGTTCTTGAGTTGTTTCTTCTCTTCACCTCTCCCTCATCAAAGTTGCTAGAAACTCTCCCTGACTTTGGAATTTTTCTTTAAGGGTAGATAGTCTATCTCTCATCATTTTCATTTCTTTAGTTTGTCCATCGTCTTGTTTTTTTCTGAAAATATGTCTAGGGTGTCACCCCAAAACCCCCACCTCTAACATGACCATACTGTTCTGGCTATTTCAAGGCTGCTGAAAGTATGTCTGTATCTGGTGCAGGTGTTATTGATTCCTGTGACTATGTCAAATAGAAAATATGGGAAAATAATTAATCATCATTATGTAATAGTGATTTAAAGAAAAACAAATTTATATTATGTCATACTTACACATGTTTCCCACACTTTTTGTGTGTTTTCATCTACCAGTTTTCCCTCTTTATAAACACGAGCCTCCTTCCATAGCACATGGTGTGGGATGGAAGTGGCTTGGGATTTTGATTCATTAATCTGCATATAAATAGAAAAAAATGGTTAAAGTTTTGTTTTATGTCACATAAAATTATTACAGTACTTTTAAAATACGTACCAATTGTTTTTCAATTGAAGCGTACCCCAGTCTGGCTTTACGGTAGGGGTACGTTGGTTTTGCTATCCGTTCTTTATTTTTAGCACTCAGTTGCTATTTGATTATTAAAAAACTGTCAATCAAAGTGATGAATACAAGCAAACTTAAACAACATGTTACCAAACACAATGTACCTGAAAAGTCTGCTCCGCACGACGGTTGCAAAACGCATCCCACGCTCCAAGGGATATCAAGTGTGCATAAAGAGGAGGTGGGTGCAGCTTGATTTTCCCTTCAGCATCTTTCAGATGACATTTCATTAAAATTGTGCGAAAGCCTCTATGAACCCTTCCTGCCAGTCTTAATACACATTCTTTATGTGAGACATCTACTATAAATTCACTCTGCAAGAGATGATGAAGAGTTAATCAATATTTCAGTATTTTATTTTATTTTATTTTATTTTAATAAATTAAATAAATGATATCGTAATGTTACCGTAATCTCTTCCCACATTAATGTTTTCAGCCCGCTGACAACATGGTGCCACAAATCTACATCAATCGGCACACATTGCCAAGTGACAATTCCAATGTAGCTACTAAACATGGATTTGTTGGGGTTTACATGATGGCCTCGCTTATTCCATCCCACCTCATATTTGATGCCTTTTGCTATTGCCTTAAGGATTTTGGCTAAAACTGTCAAACTACGGAACACCTGTTTTTTTTGTGCCACCGGGGTTTCATTGCCTACAATTTCCTCGGTTTCTACATCATCATTATGTTCCTCCGAAGCGCTAGCATCGGTACTAGGACCAACAACAACAGGTTGAGAAACCTGTTATACCTCAGGAGTGGGACCATCAGCAACAGGTTGAGAAACCTATTATACCTCAGCAGTGGGACCAGCTGCAACAGGTTGAGAGACATGTTGTACCTTAGTAGTGGGACCAGCTGCAATAGGTTAAGAAACCTATTGTGTCTCGGGATTGGGTGCATCAGTAGGTGCAGAAGTCATTATCTGCAGAAGTGGTTTAACATTTAATTTAGATCACATAAAAGCAGCAGTAAACAGATAATAACATAATGTAACACAATCTATATTATAATAAAAAATAACCTGATTATTGAACTCTCTTTTTTTTAAAGGCTGAAGGGATTTGACCCCTCTATCGACTATCCATATCCCTTCATTATGGTCTCCTCTGACATAAAAAATGTCATCTACATTGGGACCACTGAGAAATGATTGCAAAGTCCCAATGAAAGGGTAATCCTCCATTGAATTTTCATCAGACCCTTCAGTTGTTTTGGTCGATAACAGGACAATTGACCAGTTTCAGTTTGCGGGATCTGGAACATAAAATACTTGCACTGCATGTGATGCCATTATAAAAGGTTCATCTTTCTACCCTTCCTTACTGAAATCAACTTTCACGAATCCCAATTCATCTATTTTAACAGCACTCCTGTTATCAACCAACTTGCATTGAAAAATCAGAACTTGGAATTCCATATAATCCAATTCCCATATTTGTTTGATGATGCCAAAGTATGAAATATTCGCTTAAATTGGATTTCTTTCCTTAGCATCGGAAACATGAATCGCTTCAGCCACAAGTGTAACCCCACTATTCTGCATGGTACTGTCTTCATCATGTTCATTAGAATAAAATGTATAACCATTAACTACATAATCATTGTAAGATAATACATATACACTTGGGCCTCCGGCTAGCCATTGAATTTGTTCTGAAATTGACTCTGGATTTTCATCTGACTTCTTAAAAATATTGTCCCGAAACCATCCTATAAACTATCGATTATGTGTATATGATATCCATTTTTTATCCCTAGATGGATTCAAATGCCTAATAATTTATTTGTTGGTTTCAACATATAGGTCAACGTCGAAATTGTTATGCAAAACATAAAGGTGGGCCTGATCTCGATATATAATATTGATTGTGACAACCTGTCTTCCAAAAATTCCTTCACCCTCAAGCCACCCAGTGTGACGAGATTTCAGTAGGCCAATGCTTTCCGCACCAGACAGGTATTCGGTACAGAATTCAATGGCTTCCTCAACAATATATTTCTCCGCAATACAACCCTCTAGCCGACTTCGATTTTTGACATACCCTTTCAAAATCTTCACATACTGTTCAATGGGGTACATCCATCTGTAATGTACAGGACCACATATTTGAATCTCTCCCACCAAGTGGACCATCAAATGAACCATCATATCAAAAAATAAAGGCGGGAAGAACATTTCTAATTCACATAATATGACGGAAATTTCTCTTCCCATAGTTGGCAATTTTGCCGGGTCTATAACTTTGCTGCATATAGCTTTGAAGAAGAAACATAGTTTTGTTAATGTATGGAGTATATTCTTGGGAAAAATGAAACATAAAGTAATAGGAATGAGATCTTGCATCAAAACATGGCAGTCATGTGATTTCAGACCTTTTAACTTCAAGTCACTCATTGACATGAGGTTCCTGATATTTGATGAATACCCCTATGGAACCTTTACGTCATTCAAGAAGTTGCGAAACTGATATCTCTCCTACCTGGAAAGAGTGTAAGCAGCAGGAGGAAGAAATGTTCATTTTCACCCTTCACTGGTGCCAATTCTTCTCGTATTCCCATCTCAACCATGTCCAACCTAGCCTTAATTCCATATTTTGTTTTGCCAGGTGTATTTAGAAACGTGCCGATGACACTATCAAATACATTTTTTTCTATATTCATAACATCAGGAAAATTTCTGACATATAGACAATTCCAGTATTGTAATTCAAAAAAAATTGATCTCTTTTTCCAACCGATTTTCGTAAGGTTTTTCGAAGCCGGTTTACCAAAAGTAGTGTCCACAATTTTAACTTTCTCAAAAAATTGATCACCTGTTAGTGGATACGTTGTTTTATGTTCTTCTGAACTTCCATCGAATGATGTCGTCCAAGATCGGGACTTATGTCGTTGGGGTAGAAATCTGCGATGTCCTAGAAACACGGTTTTCGATGAATGTTTCAACCTAATTGATTGTGTACCTTGTTCGCAAACGGGACACCCTTGAGTTCCTTTAATGCTATATCTTGACAAATTTCCATAAGTAGGGAAGTCATTTATTGTCACGTACAACATGGCTCTCAAAGTGAAATCTTCCTTTTTGTAAGCATCATACAATGTAACACCTGAATCCCACAATAATTTCAAATCTTCAATCAATGGAGCTAAATAAATATCAATATCATTACCCGGTTGGTTTGGTCCTGATATAAGCATAAATAACATGATGTATTTTCATTTCATGCATAACCACGGTGGTAAGTTATAATTTACCAACATAACCGGCCATGTACTGTGACTGTTGTTTTGATAACCAAAAGTATTCACTCCATCTGTATATAACGCAAGATGAAGGTTTCTCGACTCGTTTCCAAATTCAGGATACTCATGATAAATTTTCTTCCACTGAGTAGAGTTTTCTGGGTGACTTAGTATCCCATATTTAATTCTTGTATCTGCATGCCATGTTAATTGTCCTGTAGTCTCCTCACTTCCATATAGGCGCCTAAACCTTGGAATGATTGGAAAGTAAAATACAACTTTAGTAGGACTGGATTCATCTTTCTTGTATTGATAAGCACCACACTTTGGGAATTCTTTAAGTGATTTTTGGTCCTTGCGAAACAGTATACAGTCATTCGGGCATGTGTGTATTCTTTAAAAGATCATACCCATCGAGCGTAGCATTCGTTTGGCGTCGTATGTTCGGCTCGGGAGATCATTATCTTTTGGGAGCATGTCATTCAGGAGAGAAAGTAGTTCCGTAAAACTAGCATCACTTCACCAATTGTCTTCTTTCAAATTATATAGCTTCAGTACTATTGACAATGTTATGTATTTAGTGCAACCAGCATACAATGGTGTCTTTGCACAACTTTTTAACTTCTCAAACAATTTTGGGCAATCACGAAGTTCATCTTCGAAGATCCTTGTAATTTCCTCAATACGATCTTCATCATCATTCACATATATAAAAACATCCTACATACGGTCATATTCATTGTTCATGCTTGTAATCATATCAGATGATCCATAAAAAGCAGTGTTATCCCAGCCACTACCTACATTCGTTGTTTCCCCGTGTTTATTCCAACATGTATAACTCTGATCTATTCTGTGACAGATCAAGTGTTCTTCCAACTCCTCTGGACTAATTTAGTTTGAATGAAAACAGCGTAAACACGGACAAAGGATTTGATAATGGTCATATGCATGATCTTTTGCAAACTTGATAAACTCTTTCACGCCTTCTTCATACTCTTTTGTCAACCGATTGGCATTCATCCATTCTTAATTTATATTCATACTATTTGAAATCCAAAGGATGGGTATATAGGTTAGGGGAGAAGGAATATGAGTATAATTTAGATAAAAAACTAGATACTTCAAAAACGGTGGGGGCGTGATCATTAATAGAAAATCTTGGTTGGTTCTTGGGATTCATCCATTCTCTTCCTCTCTTCGACCCCCCTGATGAGGGGTGGTTCTTGGGAGTTTTTTATAGTTCGTTAGTGAGTTCTTCCCTCATACTTCCTCCATTACTATTATCCTTTATTTCCCTATGATTTGGGATGATTTTAACTAGGATTTTTTTGATGATTTCACTATATCATCTTCAAATCAATTCAGATGATGTAGATTTTGTTTGTATTGGCTAGAGGTTATCCTCGTATGATGAACGCACCATGTTTTGTGTGGTTTAGGTGGTGTTGTGTTTCCCAGTGAGTTTTTAAAAGATTATTCCTAATTATATTAAGGTGAATAATTAATTATAAGTTTCTATAATTAATTATTTGGGAATTGTGCCTTGAGATTGGGTCTCAATCATTGGTACAAGATTAGATAAGGCATGTATAGTCTTGGTTGAGGATGAGTTGATCTTGGTGAGGGGGTTACTCCATTTTTTGAGGTAGGTGGACCCTATAATACAAAACCATGTTCCAATTTATGCATGATTGTGTATTCATTCATGAGTATATGTGTTATAGTGAAAGGGATAGAAATCAAGAGCAAACTAGGTAAATAAATAGGGTGTTTTTGATCCACCAAGAGATAGAGTGAGGGTTTTATTGAATGTTTGTGATTTTGTGATCATCCGGAGATTATGTCTCCATGGAGGTGAGGTTTCTAGTTGTGTTTATGAGAGTATCAGGTTTGGTATGAGATTTGTATAGCCTAGTTAGGTTTTCTAAGGCTATTTGAGTAGGTATTAGAGTCTTAGGCCTAAAGAATATGGATAATATAGTTTTATATCTCATGTATGATGGGGAACACCCTCTTAAGGATATATAAGAGTCATGGTGTGTGTGATGAGTAGGATATTCCATATAGGGATTAGTGAAGTGTGACATAGAAGATTTCCTCCTTATAATTGTATTAAGATATCTCCAAGGGGAGATATGATATGGTACCTAAGTGAGGGTCATGGTAATAGTATGGATGACTTATCATAGGGTATCCAAGGCTCTTAGTGTGAGTTTCTTAGGATGGTCATTATTTAGTTGTAATGAGTTTTAATTTGGGAATCAGAAGATGATATAGACTAGACTATTGAGTCCTAGATCAAGTATAGCATGTGGGTTGTGACATTACCATGTAGAGATGAGTGTGTGTTGGTATCAATGAGTAGAGATGGGTTAAGTTTGTAAATCCCAATAGATTCCCTTATAGGAGGAATTAGAATGTTGATAGGTTGGGAATAATTTTCATGTATAACCCAGATGGTTTTAAGGAGATTATTATGCAAGGCTAAATGGATGGTGACTTTTATCATTTATGGTCAGACCGACTAATAGATTGGGACTTCATATGACTTTCACCTAGTTAAAGTATGATCATCCATGGGGCCCACCTATTGATGATGTGGTTTAGCTAGTATGAGAGGTTTTATATCTAGATACCCTCTTTAGATTACTATTTATATGTTTTGTGGAATGAGACAAGATGGATGGCCTTTATTTAAGTGATAAGGTGTTGGTAGGACCCTACTTTGAGTGAGAAGACATTGGTCAAGGGGGATTGGTGTGTGACTTCCATGGGATCCACCTATTGATGGTGCATTTTTACTTGTGATAGAGGTTGGATATTGTGATTCCCTCCTTAGATCATTTTTTGTAAGATAATATGATGTGAGATGTAGAAATGGGGATCACTTAGTATTGGTTTGGAGTAGTTTTGTGAGAGGTTGTTTGTAGAGATTCCCTCCTCAATTTTTTTTATGTGATGTGATGGTGAGACCCACCGTAAGTGATAGGGGAGAAGCTACTATGTTGTAGAATTAGAGGATACATGGATCACACCCAATGTGAGAGGTTGGTGGCACTGTTTTGTAATAAGAAAGGATGTGATATTTAAATTGGTATATGACCCAACCCAGAGAGAGTGGGTAGTGGGCATGAATTTGTAGAAACCCTATTAAGGTTCGTTTTTTTCGAACCCAAGGAGAATAGTGTACAATATAGTGTACAATATAGAACATACTAAACATATGTCTCATATCGTTGGCATGCCTCACCTGATGACATGAATTCACCAACACAGATGGTTCAAACCCTACATGGCCTAATTATGGGGTAGTATCCAAAATCATAAAAAGATCCATACTAAGGGCCACTAGACATAGTGAAATCCTAATCTAGTGTAACAACCTTTCACAAAAATACTCTCTCTATTCAGGATTCTATCACAATGCTATATTGGGGAGAGATAATCAAGATCAAACAAGTAACCAACCACATATACATGTGTCACACACACAAACATCACACACAAGAATCACGCCAAATCATAATTAATATCAATATTGACAATAAATGCTAACATAATTAATTAATGAAAATTCAATTTTACTCACCTTAAGGAGGATGACCCGGTGGCGGAGGAGGAGGAGGCGTCAACAACGGAGGCAGCGAAGGTAGTGCGGAGGCAGCGCAGAGGCAGCGAAGGCAGTGTAGGTAGCTCAGAGGCAGCGAAGTCAACGGAGTAGGCAGATGAGGAGGAGGAGGAGGAGGAGGAGGAGGATGTAGAGGCGGAGGAGGAGGATGAGGAGGCCGTGGTGGTGGAGGAGGAGGAGGAGGAGGAGCCGCGACAGAGGAGGAGTAGGAGGAGGAGCCGTGGTGGAGGAGGAGGAGGAGGAGGAGCCGCAGCAAGAGGAGGAGGAGGAGAAGTAGGCACCGGAGGAGGAGAATGAGGCGGCGATCGCGGAAGAGGAGGAGGAGAAGGAGGCGACGACGGAGAGGAGGCAGCGGTGGAGGCGCAAGGTAGGGCTTCCATGAGAGCTTGACAAGGTGCAGGGAGGAGGAGTCGCGGAAAGAGGAGGAGGAGAAGTAGGTGCTGGAGGAGGAGAATGAGGCGGTGGTAGCGGCAGAGGAGAAGGAGAAGGAGGCAGCGGCAGAGAGGAGGTAGCAGCGGAGGCATAGGGTAGGGCTTCCATGAAAGCTTGACAGGGTGCAGGGAGGAGGAGGAGGACCCGTTGGCATTTATAAATCCCGTGGGGACCTTTATCAGTGCTAGTAAAAAGTGATGATAAAGGGGGTCTTTATCAGCACTGATAAAGGTAGGAATTTATGAGCGCTTTTGTAGCGCTGATAAATCCATACTTTATCAGTGCTAATAAAAGCGCTGATAAATGTATAAATTTAATAATTTGTTTATATTATTATATATTTATTTAAAATGATATTTATGATATATATATATATTTATTAATAATTATAACTCTAAATAAATATATCTTTATTTATACTTATAAAATTATTTTAAAGATATATTTATATATATATCATTGAAAATATAATAAAATATATATTTTTTTTAAATATAATGTAATTTTAATTATAGGTGTACATTTTTTAGAACATATATATTATATTGATAACATAATTAATTATAAATCCACAACACATCAACGTGATATGTAATTATAATCTATAAATGAACATTATTCATACACATATATGATCACATAACATATACGCATGATATATTCATTAACCCCAATTCATTGGAAAACACACATATATTCAATAATTTTAATTATACATATATATTAAAAAGTATTATATATTTATAAATAAAACAAATACATTAAATATAAAAAAATATAATAAATATATATATTAAATATAATGAGTTAATAAATCTAATAAATATAATGAATTAATAAATCTAATAAATCTTATAAATCTAATAAATATATTTATTTTTAATCTTATAATTATTTAATTATATATATATATATATTTAGTTATAACATGTGTTTTTTATTTAATGTATACAATAAAAATTATTTTTGAATATAAATATAATAATTTCATATGAAGTAAAGCGCTGATAAATGCAACCTTTATTAGCGCTAAGAAAAGCACTGATAAATGGATATTTAAAGCACTGATAAATGTACCCTTTATCAGCACTAAAAAAAGCGCTCATAAAGGGTACACCTTTATCAACGCTTGTTTTAGCACTAATGAAGGGTACATTTATCAGTTATTTTTTTAGTGTTGATAAATTCCTACCCCTTTATCAATGATTTTCCGTTAGCACTGATAAAGGCGGGCACCTGCCTTGCCCAGTTTTGTGGTAGTTTCTTAAAAACACGCTTTTTGGTTTTGACAGCGAGAATTAATTTTAAATTAATTTCTGCAACTTCTCTGTTTTGAATTTGGAAAAATGAATTCCATATTTTCAATCAGGATCTCTAAATTGTGTAAATAGGTAACTTTTATTTTTAGACATTATGAATAGTAACTTCAGTAAATATTTTATTTACCATGGAAAAAGGGTAAATCTGGTTAATAAGGGTAAAAAATAATATTATAATAATATTAAATTACCCTAAAATGTGTTCTAATCCTTTTGGATGATACATTTCCGACCATGGGAATCCTTGAGTTGATTTTGGGACCCCATGGAGCCACTTGTAAGTGAAAATGACACTTTATAAAAATTAATTTAAAGTTAAGGAAAATGTAACATAAACATATGTATTTTAGTAAAATAATTTTTATATAGGGTTATATAGGAGATAGTTTCAACTATAAATATTTATTATAAATCTAAAAATATTTCCTACATCATGGTATTTTATTTATAATTTTTAGACATCAAATAAATAAATTTATTTATGACACAATGATGATGTAGTGATTACCTTTTTAATGGATGTTTTAAATAAATGAGATTATAAATATTAAAATAAATTTATTTTTAAACTTTTTATGCCATCCAAGAATTTTATAGATAATTATGACTTGTTATATTTTAATTAATGAAGGTTTTTTGAAAGAATCAGGTTGTTTTAGATTTTTAAAAAAGTCATGATGTGAATAGTATATAAATTGACATAAATTAGTTTTTAAAACAAATATTATTTTATTAATTGATATAATAATCCTAAAAATATTAGATTCGGCCAAATGACTTAGATAATGTTGATAATGTCATTAATTAACCACTTGTGGTTCTATTTTCATGTTATGGTAACTATATTAACCATATAGTATTAATATACAAGAAGACATGATAAAAGTTAAATAAGTTAACAAATGGTTAAATAAAAATGATAAGGATTAAAAAATATCCAAAACCTATTCATTTCTTATTGGATGATTTTATTTCGACTTATATTCATCTTATCTTCGAATTTAATGAGTTGTGGACCTTTTCAAACCGAAGATCATTTTATAATAAAATAATACTTTCAAAATTTCCTAAAGAGACCCTCCTCCCTCTTATAAAAGGCCACCACCTATAACCCATTAATCACACCTCTCAAGCCCCTTGAATCATCCAAACTCTGCTCTAATAAGATCCCAAAATCCCTCTATTCCACTTAGAAGCCTTACTTTGGGAAAAAGGCAATTCAATAAAGCCTTTTGGTTCAAACCAAAGGGATTTACCCAATTTAAAGATAATGTCTTCTCTCAAGTTATTATTATTTGTTTACATAACAACACCAGTATACTCAATATACTATGTTATTTCTTTGAGAAGGATTCTAACTACACTTCCACACACCTTCATCTAATGGATACAAACATATTGTTTCTGTAGAGAGCGAACTACTGCCTCACAACTGATGATTGTTCAATTATCTTCTACCGCCTCTCATGGTAGCCATTATGATGAAACTGTAATTATATATGATATATATGATATTTATTTTATCTATATGCTTCTGTAATTCTAATTTATAACATACCTTTATTATTTTTATGTTGTATAGATATGATAATTTCATTTGAGGAAGTGCGGACTACCGCCCCCTCAAAGTGTTATGACTCATTCATACCATACATGGAACATATAAAGGATGGTCTTAATAAAATTATGTAATGTATATAAAATATGATATTATATTTTAATAATAATATACCTATGTATCATTTGGTTTTCATTGCTTTAAAAATGAAAAAATGAAATGAAATTAGCATTCATGCGTACGTATGGCTTACCATCTCCATGAACGGTGCATTTAATTTTCATATATCCAAATGATATGGAATATTCTAAATACATATATAATAAATATATATGATATATATGATATCTAAATCATGAATATAATTATGAAGATAATGGGATTTTGACCACATGGACAATTTGTAATTATAACAAGTTCATTTTTGACTCAAGTTCCGAACATCGACAAAATGTCTGATATGAACTAAAATAATCAACTAATTGTTGTAGCAAGGTAATAAGTGATATAAAAGGAATAATAAACTTTAAAAAGGTTATGAATAAAGTATAAATTAACTTAAGTTTATTATTCAGGAATATCAAGGAACATACGTGACGATTCAGACTCAAGGTAAGGGAACCTTTCACCGTCCTCTTTTTGTCAAAGACTTCTTTTATGTTATGTCTTTAAACTTCAATTTTCAAATGTTGGGAAATGTTATTATATATCCTTATTTATATAAATTTTATTTCCATGTGATGATAGACCATTTTCTATCCCATCAACTCATTTTTGGAATTTTAATGTGACGTCGTTAGGCTGTCAAATTTTAGTAAGGGAATACGTCTCAATCTCCTTTAATTGAGGCATATCTTGATATTGTGAACATTTATCATCCTACAAGGTGTATATACTACCCTTTGAAATATTATATCATGAATCTCGTTATTCTCATGATATTATAAGTTTTTTTTAATTTTATTCTTTAATTATTTTATTCAAGTATTTCCTCAAGTGGTAAGGGACTCTTTAACTAATACATTGTTTTAAATGTTTTAATGATTTAATCTTCTAAATATTTATCATTAATGTCCATGTTTTCAAAATGGATTTAAGGATTTATTTATATGGACATTAATGTTTTAAAATGAAATTCCTTTAAAAGTTTCAATGTGGTATGAGACACATTGATTCAAAAATCATTTTTTAAATGTTTTAAATTTGTTTTTCAGAATGAATTGATTATGTCAATATCTTGAACTGATATCTTGTTATTACAAGGTGAAAATGTTATCTTTACTTTATGCTTGTTTTATGTGCTATGATTACATTATTGTTCTTGGGAATTGTTTACATATACGGGTGGTTTCATGATAAACCTAGGGTGGGTGATCCCGAGATAGATCTCTAATGTATTGGATAATGTGATGGAGGTAAACGTTAATGTTTCTCCTAAGATATTTAGGAAATATATTGTGATGAGTATTCCAAATAAAACTCCCTATGTAGATGTGAAATCTACAATGTAAGTATGTTATTGATGCTACAAGTTAGCTTTACGATTTATGATTTTTATGTGTTATTCATAAATATTATAATTTAATGAGGTATAAGAGATTATGTTTTGTATGTATTTTTGGAATAATGTGTTCTTTCTTTATTTTATAACCCTTACTGAGATTTTTATGCTCATCTCATGTTTTTAAGTTTTTTTCACAGGGTATAAGGAAGGGTAAGATAAAGGAATAATTCAATAAAATTTATACCAAGAAAATAATTCTTGTATTCTTTTAGGAGTTTTTATTTTATGAAAAAATGGATACTGAGTAGAAGTGTATACTTTGTAATATTTGAGATGTAATGTAATAGTTATGGCCTATTTCTCTAAAACTCTAAACCTGAAAATATCTTCAATGTGAATTATTAAATTAATTCAAGATTATGTAATGTTTGAGGTTGGGGCCTTATATTTATGAATTTTTATGTCACGCCGTTATACTGCTAAAATTGCACCACGATTTTCCATGCCAAAATCATCGTGTAGTGAATATCATACCCATTTTTCTATCAAGGGTATTCACCTTTATGAACATATACTTATTTATTATAGACTTTCATATATTTATTACATATTCCTTTATCATGGAATAAACAATGATGTTAAATGAATCCATGTTATATGATCTATGTGGCACACTTAAGCATGAGATTGAAATTTTTATGAAGGGTGCGCCCTAATAGCTCTACAATGCATTGGGTAATGTTTAGTATCACAGTACGTTATGTTGGGATAGAGGTTTACCTGATTCCTTTATAGAACTTTAGTCCAACATGTTGGGACATGAGTTTACCTGATTCTTTTATGTTAATGATGCAGTGTTTTAAGATGTTTTTACATTTCTATGTTATGATAATCATGTTATATCATGCCTTTATGTTCATGTTTCTTTTGTGCTCCATTGGTATGCCTATTTCCTAACATGTATTTTATTCTTCATGTTATGTATCTTTTACTCCCTTACTGGGTTTTATAACTCACCTTTTTCATATATATGTCATCAGGTTATCTCATGCAATGCTAAGTACGAAGGAATGACGTGGTCATGTAAAAGAAGTTTTCAATAAAGATATTGTATTTTATGTCTTAAGCTGTCATGTAATGTTCTTAAACCCCAAAGACACTAGACCTCTTAATCTTCTGGGTTGTATTAAGTGAAAGTTTATGTAATAAATCATGTTTAAGTGTGTAATAAAGATCAGGGTTGTTATATTTTCCACTTCCCTATATTATTTTGTTATGTATTTTATTATATATCTATATATTTATATATATTTTGTTACATTTTTTATCCATGTATTTTTATATATATTTATATAATAATTTTTAAATACATATATAGAATATATTTAGAAATATATTTTATATGTATAAACATTATATATACATTTATTGTATAGGTATATAAATATTCATATAATTTTATTTTAAATAAAATGGATATTATTTTTTATTTATATATGGTTTATATATTTAGAAAGATATTTTGTATGTAAATATGTTTACATATTTATTTATAATTTTTTTGAATGAATATATACAAAATATGTACATATTTTTATATATTTGATTATAAATAACAGTAAAATATGAAAAATGATAAAATTTTAACGTCATAATATCCATATGAGGGTAATCCTTGAAAATAAATTGAGACTCTACAAAAAAAAGATAAGAAGACTTCATTAAATGATGATGAAATTCCATGAAATGTTAAAAAATGGAGTACCCGACAAAAAACTCAGTTTTGGAGGCATTTTGTGCCTTTTTGACCACAGAAAAATGATTAATGGGGTCCCTCTAGTCACTATGACGTACATATTTTCGATAGATTCAATTGGATATGTGGTAGAGCTCAAACGGACACCCAGATTAAAAATTATGATCATTTAAAATTTAAGTCATGTTTTCAACTAATTTTATATCATTTATTAATTTTTTGATTTTTTTAATCTTCAAATTGTTATTAAATGACAATTATTCGATAATAATTTGTAATGTACTGGATTTTCTATGTAATTTTTTTAATTATATGGAATTATTTCAAGACTAGACGCTCTGACAGCACCTGATTCCAAGGCCCGGTGAGCCCGAAATGAAATTTTGAACTTTTTTTAAGTTCATTTAAGTAAACATGTGAGAAAATTTTTCCAACTTTTAAACCGGTGCTTGGATAAAAAATATAAGGGCACCGTTGAACTCAAAATGCTAAGATTCTCCTAGAATTGACCTAATCTCGATTGGCGTGGGTCGAGGGAAAAAATTATTTTTCGAACTTTTTAATGAAAAAGTTAAAAAAATAAACTTGTTTATTTTATTTTTCTTGATTTTCAAATCGTTGCACCTCAACAGTTTTCCAAACAAGCGAAATTGCATATGCTGTTTCATTAAATGAAATAGCATAACAACGTGGCGACGCAACATAACATAAACGCTGCGACACATTTCTCTATTAATGAGATAACACATTGGGGAAATCAATTGGTGGAATTCCTATGATGAACCTACGATGAAAATCATCTCCAACGATGAATGAAGAATGTCGACAAATCGTTAGCGAAATCAACGCACCTCAAAGAATGGGACCAGAGGACGACGAACACCAACGACTTTGAATGGAACTTGAATCCTCACAGACTGATCACTTCAACGACGAACTCCAATGAGGTAGGGGTTTATTTTGTTCAAGTTTCCCCGTTCTTTATTTTAAATGACGAATGCAGATCAACCCATGAACAGGTTGATCCGCGGATCGCTCATTCATGTGGGAGGGTACTTATCTTGGGGTTTTGTGCCAAGATTACTTGATTAAATTGTGATAGAACATCAAATCATTATCCCATGTTTTCTAAACCTCTAACACGGAGGGCGCGGGTCGACACAAACAAGGCTCGAGCCCCTCTGCCTCGTGTGTTTTGTGAATTATTCGTGACCATGTCTTTGAAGTGGCAGCAAGGGATTCGAGGCCATCGCAAGGAAGGTGGAATCCTCAGGAAGTTGTAGGCGCAAGCGATGTGAAGAACGGACCACCAGAGCGGACTCGATGGTCCGTGGAAGAACCTGCTGACAGTCATCGGTGGTGGCCCGTGGCGACGTTCGCGGGCAGGTGGCGACGCGCCGGAAGAGGCGTCGCGGCCGGATCGGGCTGCGGCGGTGTGGCAAGAGTCTTTGACCTTCATGCTGGCGATTGGCGGTGGGTGGACCCGGCCGCGTCGGTGCACCGCAGACATGGCACCGCGCCGCGTCGCATGCGGCAGGCCATGGTCAACCGACCCCGGCGGAGGCGCTAGCCTCGCGGACGACCTACGAGGCGAGGGGGAGTCTGTAATGCCCCGACCCCAGTTACCTAGAGTCAGTGAATTATTACATAACATTGGCATGATCACAAGAAAGATCAAATATCGAAAGACCGATTGGTTTAGTAGCCTTGGAAACACTAGATATATTCATAAGTTTTACATTACATCATAAAATGAAAAACTACTACAACAACATAATGTCTCCACAGTCCACACTATTATCCCCTCATAATATCCCTACAGGTCATTCATAACTTACTTCTTCACATCCTGGGGAAAATAAAACATAGAAAAGGGGTGAGCTCAAATGCCCAGTAAGGATAACAATATAGCGGAACATTCAAAATAAGCATAAACATTTAAGGCAATTCATTACTAAAACAAAAGCCTTTTAAACTTGAACTTCAACATAGTATGGAAAAAGTAAAATGAAATAATGCCATTTACTTATTCACATGGATATTCTAATAATCGAATAATCACATGCAAAATCAATAACCAATTTCATAATGATGGAATGCATAATGAAAAAATTTAATTTCTTTTCAAGGCCTCGTCCCAAGACCTTGGGGATAACTGTAACCGGAACCCAACCCGGAGTGCCTCTAATAACCGGACACCAACCCGGAGTGCCTCTAATAACCGGACACCAAACCAGAGTTCCTCTAATAACCGGAGACCAAACCGGAGTTCCTCTAATAACCGGAGACCAAACCGGAGGGCTTACTTTTACTGGTCCCCAACCCGGAACATACTTATCTAACACATTCATCTGAATGAAAGATTGAAATATAACATAAACATTTGGATTAAAAATAACTTATAAAATGTCAATACTTTAAACAAAAACCATGAGTGACATAAGAATAACTTATCCATAGTCAAAAATATCACAAAACCTTCAATAAAATAGGAATGTTTTGTATCATAATAAATCAACTTCAAATAAGCTTAAAATCCATCAAAAGATGTTGACATAGATGAAATCAAAACTATTTTAGAGAAATATCACTTTTTTTTAAATCATTTTAAAAGTAACATAATTATAAAATAATACATTCAATTTGAAAATATTCTTATAAGCTTGTAAGGGAAGCTTCGATGATTTTATAACGGCGGAAAATAGCCGCACCCGCCGTATAAGTTTAAAAAAAACATTCTTACCTTAATTTTGTCGAAAAGGTTAAAAAGCACCTTGTTTGGAAAACGACGGAAAGATTCCTTTATAAACCTCTTATAAAAAGTCAAACAAGGGTATAAATGACTTTAACCCATATTCTTGTAAATAGTCAAAAATGTTTTGAAATACATTTTTAAGAAACATGGATGTGGATGATAAAGAGATCCCAGTAGATTATTACGTATAAACAGCCTCGGATAATGAAGAGATTGTGAAATAACTCTTACCAATTTGGTAACTTATGAAACATACAACCCATGAAAGAGGTATCATACAATGAATATGTAAATACACATAAATTAGAGTGTATTACACAAAGAATATAATTATGGGCAGTACATACACCACACAAAAGGTAATGGTGGCAATATGGCATGAATCTCACGGGAATAAAGAGTGAGATGAAAACCCCTTACCTTGTACTTTTACTTGGTTGGGGTAGGTTAACATCCTGTATAATAGTGAAATAATTGTTATTAAATTATACAAGAATCATATATATTAATATGATATCATATATGATCTTTTAACTTTGCTTTGTTAATAATATCTTAGTATTATCGTTGTTTCGGGTGTTAACTTACTCGTTTTCTTTTATATGTTTTATTATGTAAGCCATGTTTGTAATGGATGGGTTGTATATTATTAATATCCAGAATGATATCAAGTCCTTAAACATAATTTTTAAATCAGAAAATGATAATTATACTTGAATGGATATGATGGAGAATAAATCTCATCGCGTTCGTGGAGACGGTAGTCCGTACGTACGCACGAGCGACAATATCATTCTTTTGATATTAAAATAATATATAAATGGATGGTATATCATATATACAGAATCATTAACATGTTATATTTATTATTTACATGAGTTACACATCATTATTATACCCATCCAAATAATAATATATTGAATAACAATTACACCACGACGTGGAGACGGTAAGCCGTACGTACGCACGTATGGTGACATGTTATTCAAAGGGTGGATAGAATAATGAATATGGTTGTACCATATTTATAATAACATCACAGTATATATATTATACTGGAGTTATTATTTTAGAATGGTAACAACAAAGTAAGAAGAAGTGGAAGAAGAAGGAACTTGGAAAAGGGTGGTGAAATCATTACCTCTTCTTCGGTTTCTTCCATTTGATTTGATCAAAAGGGCTCCTTAGGTTGGCTTTCTGATCAAACTAAGGCCTATAGGTTGTAGTGAGGGAAGTTGGGAGAGTATTTGGGCAGAGTTTGGCCGAACCAAAAGGCTTTTAAGGTGTGAAGAAAAGAGAAGGAGGAGTGCCCTTTTATAAGAGGTGTGAGGGGAACCTTTGGAAAAGCTAGAAATATTAGTTTATAATAAATTCTTATTCGGTTTCTAATGGCTCCAAATTTGATTATTTAAATGTTAAGGTGGGGATGGGTCGAAAACAACTCAACCAATAGAAGTTAGACAGGTTTGGGTACTTATATTAACCTTATCTTTAAGTATTAACTCTAAGTTAATTAGTTTCACTTTTACAATGTCTCTTTGTATTTTTATATAATATAGTTAATAAACTTACTATATACATCCAAGAGACCCCCAAGTGGTCCATTAATGATGAACCTATAATTATATAAGTCTCTTGGTCGAACCTCAGATTTTTAGGAATTTAATATCAATTAATAATATAATATTTGTTTTAAGAACTCTTTTATGTCAATTTTGACACTATTCAATAGTTGATTTTTTTGAAACTCATAAAATATTGATTACTTCGAACAAAGTTAATTAAATCAATACTAATATATCATATTATCCTATAAAATTAGTTTAATTCATTAAAAGTTTCATATTTTATTTATTTGGGTATTTATAATATCAATTATTTTAATTTGTTACTATTATAGTAATTAATTCATCATCATTGTGTCACAAATAAATTAAATTTTTTAATGTCTAAAAATTATAAATAAAATATCACTATGTAGGAAATATTTTTATATTTCTAATGAATATTTATAATCTAAAATCCAACATATATAACCCTATGTAAAAATTGTTTTGCTAAAAGATATATGCTTGTGTCATTTTTGTATTCATTTTAACTTAATTAAAATAAAGTGTCCCTATCACCTACAAGTGGCACCATGGGGTCCCCAAATCGACCCAAAGATGCCTATGGTCGAAAATGTATCAACAAATACGGCTAGGACACGTTTTAGGGTAATTTAGTATTATTATAATATTAATTTTTAACCCTTATTTACCGGATTTACCCTTAACCATGGTAAATAAAATATTTACCGCAGTAATTATTCAAAATGTCTAAAAATAAAAGTTACCTATTTACACAATTTGAAAATCCTGATTCCAAATATGGAATCCATTTTTCTAAATTCAAAACACAGAAGTGGCAGAAATTAATTTAAAATTAATTCCCGCTGTCAAAACAAAAAGCGTGTTTTTAAGAGATAATAACTATCAAAAGATTGACACTTGTTTATGTTCGGTTTAATTGTAAAATTATGTCTAATGACCAAAATTATATTAAATGGTAAAAATATATTCTAAATATACTTTAAAACCACTCAAATTCATAATTTGTCACTATTAATTATTTTGATTAAAAAAGTTGTTTTTAATTAAAATTTAGTAATTTTCACTATTCATCAAAATATGAAAGTTATCCGAAATGTACCAAAATTTCACCTTAGGCTAATTTCGATATTCCGAATCCAAAAATGAAGTCCATTTTGAAATATAAAATATATATAATTTCAAAAAGCAGGTATTACTATTCATAACGGCTTGTTTGGTAAGTCATGGTGTGCTTGAACTCGGTGTTGCGTGTAGTGCAAGTTATTGTATTATTTTAAAGAAATAACACACTATGAAATCTTGGGGTGTTACATTCTACCCTCCTTCAATAAATTGCGTCCTCGCAATTTGAAATTGTTCTTCGAAAATAAAAGGTTGAAAATAAAAAATATCTTTGTGGGAAAACCCACATCGGAAATTGGGTTACTAAAATTTAGTCTTAATATGAGGAAAAGAGAAATGAAAGGGTCAACACCAAATTATGATCTCGATTAGGAGAAAATTGGTGGCAATTAGAGACATATAATTGGAGGAAAAATGTAAATATTTATAGGTAGTGATTGAGGTCATCAATCACAAACAAGTATAAAATTGAGGTCCTTAAACTCATCAATCTATGATGATTTGAAATACCATCGGTTCAACAAAACATAGGGTATTAGGATAAAACATTTTTGACGTTTCAAAATATCTTAGTTGAAATCCCACATCGAAAAATGAATTAATGAGGCCTCTATTTAAAATAAAGAGTGGAAAGTATGAAGATTACCGAAAATAACACATACTAGGGTTACATGTAGGAGAATATGGATATGGAAGAGAAATCTAACCATCAATTATCTGATGGAGAGTGGTAGAGAACATGGCTATGAAAAGGCCAACAATCCCAAAGCCATAAATTAGTGATGATTTAAGGTACCATCTAAGACAACATTTTTGTTCTAAGTTCCTTTTCTTAATGTTGAGGAATTTATTTATGAGATTGGATAAGATCATAAGGAGATATACTTACTTTATAATTAGAGTTTTGTCCATTAATAAATTTCTATCACAAACTCATCTTTAACTCGTAAAAAAAAATTCTATTTATACTATTCGTACAGGGTTCCAAAATAAACGAATTTATAATTCATCTACCAGATCTTTTAAAAAAACTACATTATTTAATCCAGGACATCTCTTGGGCCAGTGGTAGGTGATACACCCTTGTCGCCCTTCGGTTGCGGGTTCAAGTCTCGCGGCCTTGCCGGACGCGACGGGTTGTCGCCCGACCTCTGGGTTGTCCTTTTATGGCAATCCAAAATAATCCAAACTAGAACTATCCAAAATACTTCTGTCCAAACTCACAGTCCAACATTTATAAGGAAGGTAAACATAATGTAGATTCTTTTTACCCCGTAATAGCATATGAATACCTTCATCATGTATTCTTTTAATACACTGAAACATCCTGAATTACCATATTCCTTATTGATTACATTCATGATCCCTTATTCTATATAGAATGCTGGATATACTTCATCAATCCAAAAATGTTTTAAACCCCAACAATGATGGAATATACAAATCATTAATCTGTTCCAAGGTAGTCAAGAATATCCAATATAATTTATCCAAAACAATCATGTATTATTCCAAAATCACTACCTCAGTATCAGAACTATATTATGGTTTATCATTCTCTCAACCATATATTTTCCAAAAATTTATCCTGCTATTGAGTCACTTTTCTTTGTTCCACACAATCTCAAGTCCTTAATGAAATAGTACTGCAGTACAATCCTTATATACTCCATAATTATTATAACAAGTACATTGTTGATACAACACTCAATTAACATAAGAACTCTAATCATTCCTCTTCATCTGTGGTAGAATCATAACTTGATTATTATCCAATAGCATCATTTGCGGCATAGTCTGATGATTGGGACATAGGTTCGCGCAGTGTCCAAACTCCTTGCAAATGAAGCATTGTACATTTGAAACCATTTTCTTACCCTTGCAGTCACGTACTTTGTGCCCTTTTCCTCCACACTTATAACAAACTCCCATTCCTTTCAGGAAAGTTCCAGGGTGTTTCTTTCCATAGTTATCACATATGGGAAAATTCTTCTTTTCCCTCTTCCCTTTATCCATCTTTCTCTCTTCCATCCTTTTCTTCTCTTGCTTCCCTTCAAAGCCATAGGACTCAGTAAACTCTTTACTTATCTTATCAACACATGATATTATTTCTTCATATGATGATAATAAATGGGAGATTATTTCTCTTATAAATTATGGCTTAAGGCCATGAAAGATATGATCCTTCTTTCTCTTTGGATCATGTGCATTGCTGGAGTTCTCATTCCTTCTACTGGGCGCCATTTCTAAACAATGGCATACACTAGATTAGTTTATGAATAACAATACCTAATCCCAAACTTTTAAGACACATAACATAAATTAAATAGTTTATGGATATAATCCATAATCATATAAATTTCTCCTTTGAGGAAGTAAATCCACATAAACCCATCATAATGGTTTGTAAAGAAAATGAGAATTATCCTAATCATATCCCCCGGGAGTGTCGTAACCAAGAGTGCAGCAAGGCCCGTTGTCGTGCACCAGTTCCCGTTCGAGTCTAGCTCAAAGCGGTGTTTTCGGGTTTTACCCCTAGGTACATCTGTGCCAGAGCTGCCTCTACCTGCTCCTATCCAGACAGAGATGTATTGCTCAGAAAACTCACAAAATCTCTACAATACCAAAATTCTAGGAAATTCTTCTATACTAATCCTCAAAGTACATCTTAAATCTATGTGCTCTAATCAGATTTTATCTAAATCTAGCTTCCATGGTTTGTACTAAACTTCCTCTGATACCAACTGTAACGCCCCGACCCCAGTTACCTAGAGTCGGTGCATTATTACATAACATTGGAATGATCACAAGAAAGATCAAATCTCGAAAGACCGATTGGTTTAGTAGCCTTGGAAACACTAGATATATTCATAAGTTTTAAATTACATCATAAAATGAAAAACTACTACAACAATATAATGTCTCCACAGTCCACACTATTATCCCCTCATAATATCCCTACAGGTCATTCATAACTTACTTCTTCACATCCTGGGGAAAATAAAACATAGAAAAGGGGTGAGATTAAATGCCCAGTAAGGATAACAATATAGCGGAACATTCAAAATAAGCATAAACATTTAAGGCAATGCATTACTAAAACAAAAGCCTTTTAAACTTGAACTTCAACATAGTATGACAAAAGTAAAATGAAATAATGCCATTTACTTATTCACATGGATATTCTACTAATCGAATAATCACATGAAAAATCAATAACCAATTTCATAATGATGGAATGCATAATGCTAAACTTTAATTTCTTTTCAAGGCCTCGTCCCAAGACCTTGGGGCTAACTGTAACCAGAACCCAACCCGGAGTGCCTCTAATAACCGGACACCAACCCGGAGTGCCTCTAATAACCGGACACCAACCCGGAGTTCCTCTAATAACCGGAGACCAAACCGGAGTTCCTCTAATAATCGGAGACCAAACCGGAGGGCTTACTTTTACCGGTCCCCAACCCGGAACATACTTGTCTAACACATTCATCTGAATGAAAGATTGAAATATAACATAAACATTTGGATTAAAAATAACTTATAAAATGTCAATACTTTAAACAAAAACCATGAGTGACATAAGAATAACTTATCCATAGTCAAAAATATCACAAAACCTTCAATAAAATAGGAATGTTTTGTATCATAATAAATCAACTTCAAATAAGCTTAAAATCCATCAAAAGATGTTGACATAGATGAAATCAAAACTATTTTAGAGAAATATCACTTTTTTTAAATCATTTTAAAAGTAACATAATTATAAAATAATACATTCAATTTGAAAATATTCTTATAAGCTTGTAAGGGAAGCTTCGACGATTTTATAATGGCAGAAAATAGCCGCACCCGCCGTATAAGTTTAAAAAAAACATTCTTACCTTAATTTTGTCGAAAAGGTTAAAAAGCACCTTGTTTGGAAAATGACGGAAAGATTACTTTATAAACCTCTTATAAAAAGTCAAACAAGGGTATAAATGAATTTAACCCATATTCTTGTAAATAGTCAAAAATGTTTTGAAATACATTTTTAAGAAACATGGATGTGGATGATAAAGAGATCCCAGTAGATTATTACGTATAAACAGCCTCGGATAATGAAGAGATTGTGAAATAACTCTTACCAATTTGGTAACTTATGAAACATACAACCCATGAAAGAGGTATCATACAATGAATATGTAAATACACATAAATTAGAGTGTATTACACAAAGAATATAATTATGGGCAGTACATACACCACACAAAAGGTAATGGTGGCAATATGGCATGAATCTCACGGGAATAAGGAGTGAGATGAAAACCCCTTACCTTGTACTTTTACTTGGTTGGGGTAGGTTAACCTCCGGTATAATAGTGAAATAATTGGTATTAAATTATACAAGAATCATATATATTAATATGATATTATATATGATCTTTTAACTTTGCTTTGTTAATAATGTCTTAGTATTATCGTTGTTTCGGGTGTTAACTTACTCGTTTTCTTTTATATGTTTTATTATGTAAGCCATGTTTGTAATGGATGGGTTGTATATTATTAATATCCAGAATGATATCAAGTCCTTAAACATAATTTTTAAATCAGGAAATGATAATTATACTTGAATGGATATGATGGAGAATAAATCTCATCGCGTTCGTGGAGACGGTAGTCCGTACGTACGCACGAGTGACAATATCATTCTTTTGATATTAAAATAATATATAAATGGATGGTATATAATATATACAGAATCATTAACATGTTATATTTATTATTTACATGAGTTACACATCATTATTATACCCATCCAAATAATAATATATTGAATAACAATTACACCACGACGTGGAGACGGTAAGCCGTACGTACGCACGTATGGTGACATGTTATTCAAAGGGTGGATAGAATACTGAATATGGTTGTACCATATTTATAATAAAATCACAGTATATATATGATACTGGAGTTATTATTTTAGAATGGTAACAACAAAGTAAGAAGAAGTGGAAGAAGAAGGAACTTGGAAAAGGGTGGTGAAATCATTACCTCTTCTTCGATTTCTTCCATTTGATTTGATCAAAAGGGCTCCTTAGGTTGGCTTTCTGATCAAACTAAGGCCTATAGGTTGTTTTGAGAGAAATTGGGAGAGTATTGGGGCAGAGTTTGGCCGAACCAAAAGGCTTTTAAGGTGTGAAGAAAAGAGAAGGAAGAGTGCCCTTTTATAAGAGGTGTGAGGGGCACCTTTGGAAAAGCTAGAAATATTAGTTTATAATAAATTCTTATTCGGTTTCTAATGGCTCCAAATTTGATTATTTAAATTTTAAGGTGGGGATGGGTCGAAAACAACTCAACCAATAGAATTTAGACAGGTTTGGGTACTTATATTAACCTTATCTTTAAGTATTAACTCTAAGTTAATTAGTTTCACTTTTACAATGTCTCTTTGTATTTTTATATAATATGGTTAATAAACTTACTATATACATCCAAGAGACCCCCAAGTGGTCCATTAATGATGAACCTATCATGATATAAGTCTCTTGGCCGAACCTCAGATTTTTAGGAATTTAATATCAATTAATAATATAATATTTGTTTTAAGAACTCTTTTATGTCAATTTTGACACTATTCAATAGTTGATTTTTGTGAAACTCATAACAGATTGATTACTTCGAAAAAAGTTAATTAAATCAATCCTAATATATCATATTATCCTATAAAATTATTTTAATTCATTAAAAGTTTCATATTTTATTTATTTTGTATTTATAATATCAATTATTTTAATTTTTTACTATTATAGTAATTAATTCATCATCATTGTGTCACAAATAAATTAAATTATTTAATGTCTAAAAATTATAAATAAAATATCAAAATGTAGGAAATATTTTTATCTTTCTAATGAATATTTATAATCTAAAATCCAACATATATAACCCTATGTAAAAATTGTTTTGCTAAAATATATATGCTTGTGTCATTTTTGTATTCATTTTAACTTAATTAAAATAAAGTGTCCCTATCACCTACAAGTGGCACCATGGGGTCCCCAAATCGACCCAAAGATGCCTATGGTCGAAAATGTATCAACCAATAAGGCTAGGACACGTTTTAGGGTAATTTAGTATTATTATAATATTAATTTTTAACCCTTATTTACCAGATTTACCCTTAACCATGGTAAATAAAATATTTACCGCAGTAATTATTCAAAATGTCTAAAAATAAAAGTTACCTATTTACACAATTTGAAAATCCTGATTCCAAATATGGAATCCATTTTTCTAAATTCAAAACACAGAAGTGGCAGAAATTAATTTAAAATTAATTCCCGCTGTCAAAACAAAAAGCGTGTTTTTAAGAGATAATAACTATCAAAGGATTGACACTTGTTTATGTTCGGTTTAATTGTAAAATTATGTCCAATGACCAAAATTATATTAAATGGTAAAACTATATTCTAAATATACTTTAAAACCACTGAAATTCATAATTTATCACTATTAATTATTTTGATTAAAAAAGTTGTTTTTAATTAAAATTTAGTAATTTTCACTATTCATCAAAATATGAAAGTTATCCGAAATGTACCAAAATTTCACCTTAGGCTAATTTCGATATTCCAAATCCAAAAATGAAGTCCATTTTGAAATATAAAATATATATAATTTCAAAAAGTAGGTATTACTATTCATAACGGCTTGTTTGGTAAGTCATGGTGTGCTTGAACTCGGTGTTGCGTGTAGTGCAAGTTATTGTATTATTTTAAAGAAATAACACACTATGAAATCTTGGGGTGTTACAGAGTCGGACGCGGCATTAAACCGCATCTTGGCCAGGCAGGCCGCCCCAACGGGCCGGACTCACAGTCAATAGTCTAGACCCAGGTTGGGTCGGCGAACCCGGGTTGGGTCGGTCCGATCGGGTCAGACCGGACCCGAACTCCATCGACCCTTTTTTGGAAAAATGCTAATATCTTTCAAACCGGGCGTCCGATTGACGAGCCTTTTACGATGTTGGAACCCTCATGATGAGAAAGATCTTTTGAAACACTTTAAGGAAGATTTCATAGAATTTGAAATATTATGAATGGCTTGAGGAGCGGTTCTCCCAGAATCAAGCGCACTACGTGCATAAACTTTTCTTTTGAATGAGACCTGAAGACTACTGACAAGCGACCCTATGTGGATCAGCTATGATGGTCCCGTGAGAAGCGGCTTCTGTGTGACCCGACAGGCCCACGGTGGGGAGTGACTTCTTTGTGACCTGACAGACCCACGATACTCGGTAGGAGGAGTACCTTAGTATGGCCAAGGTGAGAAGCAAATTCTGTGTGACTTGACATGCCCATGGTGGGAAGCGACTTCTGTGTGACCCAACAAACCCACTGTACTCATTGAGGAGGAGTTCTCCAGTATCCCAATGTGTTCAGTGACATGATTGATGGTTCTACTTTCCTATTCTAGAATATACCTGATGTGAGCTATCTTGCTTCGTGATCATGCTCCATGATCATGCTTTGTGATTTTCTTGTGGATTGTGTTGTGGTCTTTTCTTGTTTGTTTGGGGTCTCTATTGAGTATATTGTTACTCACTCCTGCATGGACTTCAACCGCACGTGTTGTGTCTGGTGCAGACGATCGCCGCCTTGATGGAGGACTTGGTGGCCTAGGATCCGGTGGTGCCCAGTGAGACCAGGCAGGCGGGGCGTACTTCTATGGCTTCCAACAACCACTTTACACTTGCCCATCAAGTGTAGGTTCCAGCGGATGACTTTCAGAGTTTTTCTTATATTTTCATGTTTTCAATTTATCTTTTGTTGGGTTTGTATTCTAGCCCATTTGACCTACGGTTTGTACTTTTACCCAGTGGTTGTTTAAATGCATACATGTTTACCTTTCCAGCTTTAGGACATGGTTGTGCGTGCATGTGTACAGGTACTCAGAAAAATGTATCCCACTTGCAGATTGACCCCTTCAGCGCTAGTCTCCAACCCCTGACCTTTGGGAGGCGAGCTTGGGGGATGTCACAGCATGGGTCTTGGGGTACGGGTCGTGACATAATTAGAAAATTATTAATTAATATTATATTTTTAATTATTTTGTAATCTATTTTCACTAAATATCTACGATGACCATGATGTCTTGAGTACTAAGAAGTGATTGAATTTGGATTCACCAATTATCGTAATTATCCTTTTTCAATTTGGGAATCAAAGTTTGAGCAGTCTCTTTCACCATGGAGGTTGCAAAAAATCACTTTCAAATGCTCTGACACCACTGAAGAGTAGATTTGCATAAAAAAATAATACTAAAATAACACAGATCACTGGTGGTGATTGTAGGAGGAAAGAAAATGCAGCAGACTCAAATGATTTTATTTCATCTCTTGAATAAATTGTTGAAAGGATACAAGTTTCAATACATGAGAAAAAAACATCTTAATTTATAAAAAAATCACTGTTGGGGAAGGGTCAGTTCCTTGAATCTGTCCATTATCATTATTAGCAGCGTCCAAATTTGTTGCTGGCAAAATTAATCGCTCTGATCAACAAATTAAGTTTTGTTTTAATAAACCCCCCAAATCAGAGAGTATTCCCCACACCATTTATCTTGTAATAAACTCCCCATCATTTATTGATAACTCTTATATTCACACTACATCATTGAGAATTTGAGATAAATATATTTTCAAGACACAATTGTCTCAGATCCAAGAATGTTGACGGTGAAATAATAATCTCGAGGTTAAAAAATAATGTGTATTATTCATCTTTAGAAATTTTTTTCATCAGTGCTAAAAAATGTTGATGTTTTGAGTAGCACAAAAACCATTTGTTTTATCCGTGCATAGTGTAAATTATGAGTGTGTATTCTCATGCCTATAAAAGATACACTACATAATAAATGAGCATTTGAAGATGTGGAATTCGGGTAACCTCCATTTGATGGTTGATATACTATTCCCGAAACAACCCAAAAATGACCCCCTATGTGAAGCCCCTACACCTGATTCCCTCCCCCGCGTGATTCCCTCTCTCCCCTGCGCCACAACCACCCATGCCTGACCTCCTCTTGATGTCGTCCCCGTCCAGTCCCGCGGATTGACTTTATTTCTCCCCTGATCCCGTTGTTGTCATCGCCTCTACTCCCTACTGCCCCAGCCAGACTCTGGCTTCCTCAATGCCCCTACGAACTCCGCTGCTCTCAGTATTCGTGCGCCCTTCATTGACCCGTCCACCACTGCGCCCTCCATGGAATGGCTGCCCCTGCAATATCCACATCCTCGAACACTGTTGCGCCCTTCGTGAACCGACTACCCCTGCACCATCCGTGGTCTTTTCCTCTTCTATTCTCATGTTCACCATTTTTTGTTTTTGTTAGTATTTTCCTAAAAAATACATGGGTAAATCCATTTCATCCTCCTGTAATTGGTTTTATGGTTGATTTATCAAATCCAATTTTATCTTCATCTGAGTCCAAACCTATCATTTATTTAGGAATTGTACTTTAGGGTTACTTATTTTTATGATTCTCTACACCTCATGTCCTCGCCATGAAAATGATAATTTGTTTGACTAGTTTTAAAGCTGTATGATATCTATATGATTGATTGAGTGCCATTACAGGCCAGTCCTGACTCATAATTCTCATCCAAACAAGGATGATTATATTACGCATGTCTTGCATCCTTTTGTTTCATAGGTCCTCATTTTCTGCAATTGTCTTTATATATTTTGATAAATATTTTCCCAAAGGCTGGGAAACTGATGGTCTATCATTGGATATCTGCCAAATTGTGATGTTTTATACAGTGTTCCACCGTTAGATATGCCTAGTGATTATTCAATTTTCTAGCATTGGATGGTTTATTTGATTCCAGATATTCTCATTTTTTTGTTAGTATTTTCCTAAAAAATACATGTGTAAATCCATTTCATCCTTATGGAATTGATTTTATGATTGATTTATCAAATCCAATTTTATCTTCATCCGAGTCCAAACCTGTCATTTATTTAGGAATTGTGCTTTAGGGTTACTTATTTTTATGATTCTCTTCATGCCCTTAACATGAAAATGATAATTTATTTGACTAGTTTTAAAACTGCATGCTATCTATATGCTTGATTGAGTGCTATTACAGGCCAGCCCAGACTCATACAGTTTTCATTTAAACAAGGAGGATTATATCACGCATGTCTTGTATCTTTTTGTTTCACAGGTCCTCATTTTCTGCAACTATCTTTATGCATTTCAAGGAAGCTTTTCCCAAAGGCTGGGAAACTGGTCTATCATTGGATATTTTCTAAATTTTGATGTTTCATACAATGTTCCACCTTAAGAGATGCCTGCTAATTATTCAATTTTCTAGCATTGGATGGTTTATTTTCTTCTAGATATTCTCATTTATTTATTTATTTTTTTGTGACCTTTGGAATAAATGGAAATAACCAGTAGTCGAGATTTTATATTCTATCATGGTTTTGGTTTCATCATAATTAGAGATAATTGTCTATTTTTAATGCATCTACTTCTTTAGTTGGTTTATAACACAAAATGTATTTTTGTTTATTCATTTCCGAGCTACAAATATTTTATCTTTCAATGCACCACTTATGCATTGCGGTAGTTTAATTTTTATTTTTCCCATATACCTTGTTGGGTTATTGATTAATACACCGATTAAGTTTCAATGTTAATATTATCAAGTTAGAGTGCATTTAATATGAGTTGTTGCAATTAGTTTTTTTTATTAAATTAATTTTTAATTATTTAAATGGATATTTAATTGTTCTTGGTATAATTTGACAACGTGTTTATTTCAGATAGTTAAAGAAAGACGTATCGAGTAAATAGGTTGATGACACCATCATGAAACTTGCTTGATGAGATATTGTGACAATGAGATTATCACACAGTGAGCATTTGTATGTCGTTGTCGATGTTGCGATATTAAGTTCTTTCTATTGGGTGCCTTGACCCGTTGCTAGATAGGACTCTTGGACTTTAGGTAATGCTGCCTAATGCCAACGAGAAAGAATCCTAGAGGGCCATAAATTGAGTGTTTCTGTTGATCTCAATTAAATTATATTTCAGTTTAATTAATGGAATAAATATTATTCTCAAGTTTGAGGAATAAATTTATTCAAGGTATATTTACCGTATAAATTAAATAAATATTTTTTCACCGACATGTGAATAAAAATTTATTTATTTATTTTATTGAATATTTAATAAATATTCATTCACGGTTGTGAATGAAATATTTATTTATAAATAAAATTTTATTTGGGTGTTCAATAAATGCAAGAGGTGTTCGAAAGAACCAAGACTGTGTTCGGTGACAAATATTAATTAACAAACAGGTTAAATAATATTTGTTATTGTGAAAGTTTACACACATCACAAAATAATAATAATAATAATAATATTATTATGTGACATGAGGTTTATTAAAGGAAATAAATGTTATTTAATAGGTGACATGCAATTAAATAATATTTTAACATAAATCCTAACTCTATAAATAAACTATAATGTTTATTGTATAGAGCATCCAAAAAATTGAGAATAGAGAATTGTTGCACACAACGAATTCTCTCTCAACTCCTCCTTTTCTTTTCATCTCAAGAACGATAAGCACAAGAGATATTTCTTCAAGATCGAAAAACGAACAATCAAGAACGAACAACAAAAGAAATTCGACTCGCCGTGCTAACACCTGATAGAAACCCCAACCCCAACAACCCCCTTTCTAGAGGGATACTTTGTATTAAAAAGGTAAGTGCATCAGAATTATAGAATAAACGTAACAGAGGAATAAACAACAGAAAAAATAGAGAAGAAGAAGAAGACTACTCGGAAGGCTCCACAACTCTCCTGCCCAAGCTTTCTAGCTGCGCCCAATAGATTTCTCCTCCCCTCACTCCAACCCTTCCCCTTTTTTAATAACCTCCAGCTGTGGCTAGCTGTGGCTAGCTGTGTCCAACTTGTAATTCCACCCTGTTATGTCCTTTCTGACCTTTTTAGAATATACCAGCCAGGCTGTCTAGTTAAGTTGTGCGCCTCCTTTATTTCCCCTCCCTGAAATATGACTTCAAGGTGGTTCTATGGTGTTTGGGTTTCTATCCCTCGCACCACCTTAAAAATCAGTCTTGTCCTCAAGACCAAGGTAAGAAAACTGATAGCCCATTATTTCCATCTCCTTGGCCAGATATATCATTATTTGCGTCTACTTGGCCAGATAACTCATTTTCTTCTTCTCCAAGTAGGGCCCTTGTTTGTTGGTGTGAACTGGGCCATGAGGGCTGCTGCCACAAAATCCTTTCCTACTTGTGAAATTTGTCTAGTCCTCCATGGACCTCATCACACAACTTGAGTACCGGGCCGTGAGAGCTACTGCCACAAAATCTTTTTCTGCTTGTGAAATTTGTATAGTCCTCCTCCATGGACCTCATCACGCAACTCTGCTCGAAGCTTGTTCCACCGCTCTCCTGCACTCCTACTGATCTTCAAAACTGTTACTGCTAGCTTATTTTCCTACATGCAGAGGAACATTAAAAGGAGACAACACCCCTTGTCTACTGAAAATTTATCTAGACTTTGCTGTGAGATGAATCAGGCGGCCATGAGCAACTTCTGCCACGCCATAGGATAGAGTGACTGTTCCCCATTTTGTCATTCCTGTTGTTTTAAGTGGTGTTTCATTACAGCTTAACATCTGCCTGTCAAACTGTGAACTGATTTTGAAATGAGTCTCCACCATGTACTGGGTATCATCAAATTTGCGACACATGCTGAACACTGATCTCGCGGATAATCCATATAATTGTGGCATCCTGGTTGCTTCTATACCCATACTATAGCCTTTCTTCTTATTTGCAACATCCTTGGGCGGGTCATTCCAAGGCCGATGTGGTCGACACCAATGTTGGATGAGTCTTCCAAAATAGAGTTCGGAGACAAGTACTTGCATTAAAGATTTACAAGAGGAAGAAGAGCTTGGAGTTTGCCAACTTACCTCTCCATAATCTGATTTCATTTTTCTCCTAAAGACAACACTGATGTACCAAAAATTCATCCATCACCATTGTTTGGAAATAAAGTTCCACACGAGGGTTCCAGCCCCTATGGTATCGTAGAAACTTATTGTGATGCCCCTTATCTTCACATACATTCCACGCGATCTCCCAGATATTCCGATCTGTTTTTTTTACTCTGGATAGAACCGAGCAGAGCTGTTGATTGAAGACTGCGCTGTTGTGGTTGTCTACAATGTGCCCTTGCTGCACATGTGTGCCATGTGATCTTCCAAATGCTCCTCCCTACCTTAAAAACCAAATATCCTAGCTGTATTTCTGTCATCCTACGTGCTTGCTCTACCTACTCCATCAAAAACAAAACAAACTCTCTGCAGAAGCAAAACAAACTCCCTACAGAAGAAAGAGACGTAGTCAGGAAGTTTGGAGTTTCTATCCCACTGAATCATTCCATGAACGTTGTTTTAAATTCCTGATCAATGGGAAACTTAGATTCCTTCAGAGTTTGCTGGATACAAAAATTCACTTATGAGCCTGTGAACCGACCCTTAGGATCCTTCTTGTTGAATATCGACAATTCCACTCCTTGAGTGCTCAAATTCTGATCCCTCACGATGTTGGTTGTATTCATTGCCCAACCTGAATTCCAGGCCAACATTTCACATAATCGTGCTCCTGATTCCTTGGAATCCAGCTCTCGTAGATCGTTATCCAGCGGAGTGCGTTGCTCCTTTTCTTCAATTTCAGATGTAAATGAATCTGCTTCCTTCCCGACTACTGTTGATTGTGCGATATACTGTAGGGGACAGAGAGCAGGAAACTCACCTTCCAAAATCGCAGCACGCTCTTGTGTCACAGTTTTACCAACCTTCGTTGTCAATGCTTCAGACGTTGTTGTGCTGTACGAAGTCTGCTCCTCGTCCTTTTGTTGCTGCAGCATCTCCAAGTCGTCGTCTCCGACTGAACGCGAACTGGTTTCCACCATTTCTTGCGTCGGTTTGCCTCCTGCGTAATTCCCCATCATTTTTGTGTCGCCAGTCATGTTTGAGTGCACCTCAATCATCCACGCCACTTGCATACGTCTATCCCCCTTTGGTTGCGACATTTTATTCAAACGACACTCTAGAAGAGTTAGTGCCTCCTGGAATCCAGCTTGCTCCCGCTCCAGTCGGATCGATGCGAGCGTCGCATCAATATGCCTGAGTTGCTGGTTCACCTTGTTGAACCGCGTCTCCCACATCATTGCACTTTTATTGCAAGAGGTTCCGACAGTGATTGGAACTTTGTTCATCCAATGAGCGTACGATAAATTTTCAAGCAGGGCTCCTCTGTTTTAAGTGCAAAACAGCAACACTCCCCTCCCGTGTGGCGGACGAAAGTATATCCGACAGGCTGGACCAAATGATAGCAACCCCAACTCCAACAAAACCCTATCTAGAGGGATACTTTGTATTAAAAAGTCAAGTGAAACAGAATTACAGAAGAAACTAAATAGAGGAAGAAACAATAGAAAAACAAAGAAGAAGAAGAAGACTACTCGGAAGGCTCCGCAACTCTCTCGCCCAAGCTTTCCAGCCACGCCTAACAGATTTCTCCTCCCCTCACTCCTGCCCTTCCTCTTTTTTAATAACCTCCAGCTGTGCCAGCTGTGCCAGTTGTGGCCAGTTGTGGCCAGCTGTGTCTAGCTTGTAATTCCCCCATGTTATGACCTTTCTAGAATATACCATCCAATCTATCCAGCTAAGTTGTGTGCCTCCTTTATTTCCCCTCCCTGAAATATGACTTCGAGGTGGTTCTGTGGTGTTCGGGTTTCTATCAACACTTGTAGATCAAGTGGTCTTTTTTGGAGATCATAGAAGTACATGTGGATCACCGCTAGAGAGATTCTATCCTTGGATCCTGACAATGCAACGAAGGTAATCCAAAAGAGATTTTTTAGATGATCAACATTCAACAATAAAGAAAGTTCCTAAGCCCTGGTATTTATTTCTTCAAATATTAAATAAATTAATTATAAATTTGACGCGTAATATCCTCACTCTTGATTTCAGACAATGATTATTAAAAGAAATTTTAATATATCACCCACCTCCGCACGCTTCCGCTACACTCGGAATCTACAGAAAATCCACTGTGCTACAGTGCTAAAACCACCCAAGTCTAAGTTGCTACAATGATCGGAAGTTGGAAGTCCACAAAGCTACAATATCATTGTCTCCAAAGTCCGAGCTGTTATAGTAGCCGTACCAATGTCCATACTGTTACAGTGCCCTGTCGGTGTCATCCGGTCAGCTCTGCTACAGTCAGTCAGAGTTGCAACAGTGCCCCCCAAATTTGGGCGGGGACCTTTGATCCCCTAACCCCTAGAGAAGGGATGCGTTGCCCCCTGCAACCCCTAACAAGCTCACCGCTGAGCTCAAACTGCAAGAGTTGCGGCTTGGTATGCAGTATGAGACTCTAGAATTCGGCCCAACATCATCCAAACAGATCGGGCTACACCAATTCTACAACATGGTGGGATGGGAACAATTTTAGTGGTCAAGGTTGGCTAGGAATTTGTGGAAGGTAAAACATATATCCCTATGTTCAATTCTCAAAACTTTTCTTTAATTTTTTTTTTGTTTTTTGTTTTTTGATTTTCTAGGATTTTCAATCCTCAAATCATTTCTTAAATTTTTCACTACCATGTATGATACATGTTTAGCATTTTTTGTTTTCTTAGGTGCTTGTTGCAACTAAGAAAATCAAAACCAGATCTATTTGAATTCCATCACCTATATTTCTAAATCATTAATATTGTATAGTTTTGTTAGGCTTATGATTGGTTTGAGTATTAAGGGAATGTTAACCCACATTCATGCCTTTCTAATGCATTACAGGTACATATATTTTCCATTCTCAAGTACCCATATATAATGAACTTTGATCCGTAGTGCTTCTACTGCATTAATTTGTTATGAATTCTGTAATTTTAACGCTTTCTTTTCATCCAAAATCTCTTTTTAAATGAGTAATATGTGTAATGTTTTATGCAACTTCCATTTCTATAGCCTCATTTTTATGATCTTGATTCTACATGGGATTTCTCTCTTATTGATCTGTATGGTGCATCTATCTAGTGTATCCTTCATTGTAGAGCATATCAGTTTTCAAAAGGTTTCACTTCTAAACTACTGTATGTTCATATTGTACATGACCTTGTCTTTAATACATGTAGACTAATGTTTTCAGCTGCCTTTGTTATATCTAATATCGTAGAAATATTTTTTGTCTCATATCTATCAATGCAGTTTCCTATTATTTAATCAATGCATCTTCACAGGGTTAGTTGTTGGTCTATCCTTTTCTAATTTCTATACCCTATTTAACATGAAAGATACACTTTTCAAATTGCATGCATCACACTCAACTTAGGTTGTAGGACTTTCTTTATAGATGAATTAATAAGATATAATGACTTGAAAATGTTCGTTTCAACATAAAATATCCACTTTGGAATTCAAAACTCATTAAGTATGATTTCATATTATTATTATGAAAACATAGGATAATGATCCTTGAGTCATTTGTGATTTTATATTATTAACCCTTTTTAATTATTTACTTTATGTTTTTGAAATGGATGCAAATTATTTTTTAGGTTATTTGCAATGTTATAAGAGTGATGTATATTCATTGTTAGAGCTTTAACCTATCTTCTCCTTTTACACTTAGGAATTTAAAATGTTGTGTTAACTAATTAAAATTTCAACCTTGGCTATGTTGGTATTTTTAACTATCTCATGTTAACTTTCTGAAGTGATCTTACTATTTTAAAATGAAAGCCTCTTTTGGTTGTAAATTGTTTTGCAATCTCTGTACATATTTCTTGATGACATAAATGAACTGTTATGTATTGAGATGAACGCACAAAGTTCAGACCGATTTATGTTATCAGAATTGAGAGTATATGGTTTGTATTGTTGGATCTCTTTTTTCATGTATATTTACTATACATTTTTAATGCATCAGTCCAATCAATAAACAAAGTCTACATTTCCATAAAACCGTACCTCCTATGATTTGTTTTTACAGAAATTGGTATGCATTTTTCTATCTACTTTCCAAAATGCATGGTTTTTTCCATCAGGGTTTTACAAAACAATAAATGCATGTTATGTACAACAAACAGACATACACTAACTCATTTATCTAATCCAGCTCTCCATCTCCTCTCTATGTAATTAAGTTTCCAACAAATTTTCTTTTTCTCACTGTGAAACAATTCAACTGTTAAGAGGTATGGTGTTTTTCTATATTCCTTCAAATTTATGGTTTCTTCCAGTTTGGATTTGACATGTCAAACAATGAGTGATTTCAGTTATACTCATGCCAAATATTGGTTGATTTAGGAGAGATTTTAAGGAAAACATGATCACCTATCTCGAAAGAAAGGTATTTCCTCCTGTTATCTTCATAACTTTTCTGATTGCTCTGAGCTATCCTCACGTATTGTTGGATCATATTCACTTTCTCAGCCACCTCCTCTATTAATTTTGGTTCCATCAACTTCCTTTCCCCGACCTCATCCCAAAATTCTGGAATTCGACACCGCTTTCCATATATTTCTTTAAAAGGTGTCATCTGTATATTGAAATGAAAACTGTTATTATAAGAAAACTTAACTAAATAAATATACAGATCCCAACTTTACTGGTAGTCTATTAAACAAGCTTGAAACATATCCTCTTATGTCTAAATTGTTTGCTTGGCATGTTCATCATATTGAGGATGAAAGACTATGCTGAAATTTAATTCAGCACCCAACGACTTCTGAAGGCCTTTTCAAAAGTTAAAAGTGAACATGAGATCACAATCCGATAAAATGGAGAGAGGAACTCCATGTAACCTAACAAACTGTTTGAGGTACAACCGAGAAAGTTGATCTAAAGATAGAGTATCTCGAATAAGAAAGAAATGTGCAGATTTAGTCAGTTGATCAACAAGAACCCAAATCACATTGTTACTTTGAAAAGTCTTTGATAGTCTCACCACAAAATCCATGGATATATTTTCCCATTTCCACTCTGGTACTGGAAAAGGCTGAAGCACCCCCTTTGTTAGTTGTCACTCTACATTAATCTATTGAAATGTCAAACATTTCACAGTAAAATCAGCAATGTCTCTTTTCATTCCATCCCATCAGTAATACTTTCAAAGGTTTCTGTACATCTTAGTGCAGTCAGGATGAATTGAAAATAGAGAAGTATGAGTTTCACTTAACAATTCTTTTTTCAGCTGAGAATCACAAGACATACACAATCTCCTAACAAATCTCAAGACACAATCTTTATCAACATTAAATTTAAGAAACATACATCTCTTAACAAATTCTACCTTTTTCTGTAACTCATGCTCTTCCTTCTGTGCTTTCTTAATTCAGTCTAAGAGAGTCGACTGCACCGATACTAGAAACAAAACGAAATAATTTCCTGCACTGGAATGGCTCGGACCTCCCCGGTCCATTACTTTGTCAAAATCTAGTGTCTGGGGTGTTCTAGGAGGTAACGATAGTTCATTTCAATATTTTTCCAAAATTCAAGTCTTTTCAATGGTAGGACGCGTTAGTGAGTTAGGGCGTCCGTGAGACAGAGCATCGGTAGGTCGAGGCATCGGTAGGTCAGAGCATTGGTAGGTCGGGGCATCGATAGGTTGGGTCGTCGGTGAGTTAGGGCCTCAATGATTTAGGACGTCGGTAGGTTGACACGTCGGTAGGTCAAGGCATTGGTATGTCGGGCGTCGGTGAGTCATGCATCGGTGAGTCACGTCGGTGAGTTGCTGTCGGCGAGTCGCGTCGGTGGCTCATCCGTCAGTGAGTAAGGCATCGGTGATTCATTGTTGGTTACTCATGTCGGTGACTCACCTATCAATGAGTCATTTCTAGTTTTTCCAAGTTTTTCCAGTCTCGCCCCTCTTATGTTTTATTTGAAGTCAATCGAGTTTAAAGTCTTGTTTGAGTATTTCTAAAGGTGTTTCATAAGATATTAATTATATATTTAATATTTTAACACTCTCGGGATTTTGAAATAGTCAAACCGTGTGATCTAGACCACGATCTGACTTTAATTTCCCTTGAAACAATTTTCCTTTAGTTGATATAGGATCTGGATTTTCTAAAGCCGAGATCATCTCTTCCTTTGAACCCTTCCATTTCCTCTTTCTGCGCTTAAAACCTTTCTTCCTCGAGGAGTCGCATCTGTGTTGTAGCCGTGGATTCAGTTTTCCTTGGAGTCTTTCCTGCTACTTCCATGACCCCCTGTTTTTGGCGCAATGAGGAATTATTGATCGTCTGTTGTTCCAGGTAGGGATTCATAACTATGATTTTAAAAACATCAAAAAAAAGCTTCAAATTCAAAAACAATTTTTTTTATTATATCATAGAAATATCATATTCATATAAATAATTCATGGATTACCTTAAAAATCTAAAATTACATTTATTTTATTATTTTTAATATCATTAATTTGATTTATTCATTAATTAAATAATTAATGCATCATCAATGAACAATCCATTAAGTTAATTATTTATTCTCTAAAAATTAAAAATAAATTTTCATGATCAAGATAAATTTCTTATCTTTCAAAAGACGTTATTATCTAAAAACATTTCTAGAAATCCATATATTAAAATATTATACTAATTAAAAACTATAGTGTGAACAATTTGACTTTTAAATAAAATATTATAAAGGTTTTAAAGTAAATAATGTGGGTCTAAAATGGTCCCAAATTCGAATCAACATTATATATTGTTCGAAACTTGCACATCCAAATAGATTTATTCATATTTTTGGGTCATTTAAGGGTTTTTATAATTTTAATTAAAATTATTTTATTTAGTTTTCTTCTGATTGCACAAGTATTTCATCAACACTACATAGATATTAAAGTTAATTATTTCATATATAAAAATTAAAACTAAATTATTATCATAAAAATAAATAAATTAGATTCAAGATAATCATTTAGATTCATTTAATAAGTATATTTGTTCAAATCCACGTCAAGACAAATTTTTTAATGTGTTAATTTGTCTTTTTTTGCCTTGCGTAAACATTACACATGAATTTGAATAAGATTCATGTTATATAATTCTAAAATTTGAAATTAACAGACAAAAACATAAATTATACATAATAATTAATAATTTATGAAAATAATTTTTAATATTCAATTATTATATAAAAGGAACAAAAAATGATTTTTGTCAATGCTGCGCAGGCACTGCGTCGACACTGATAATGATTTTTATACTTATCAAGAAATAAAATATAATTTACATATTCTTAATTATTTTTGTACAATATTTCTATTAAAATATCATAATTTAGTCATTCTATAAGTTGAATAAATTTTACATCATAATTATGTCTTGACGATGTCACAAAAATACTATATTATTTTAAAAAAATATATTTTTACTATTTATTAAAAATTAATTTTTTCAAAAAAATCTCAAAAATTCATACTAACATTTTCAGATTCTCATGTTGCTTCTTCAACCACATGGTTTCTCCATAAAACCTTAATCTGGTGAATTATCTTGTTCTGAAATATCTGCTCTCTATGATCAAGAATTTTAACATGTTTTTCTTCATAAGAAAAGTTCTCTTTCTGCAGAACTAATTATGGGATCAAAACATAAGATAAATTTGGCACATAATTTTTCAACTTCTACCATTACTTTGGTTGTTACATTATCTCTACTTTTTTGAAATTGCGTTCTAGCATTTTTTATTCATTTATTAAAAAAATGAGGATACCTTTTCTTCATAACATTTTCAGATTTCTATGTTCCTTATTAAATCATGTGGTTTCTCTACAAAACCTTAATATGGTGAATTACCTTGTTTTACAATACCTTCTCATTATGATTCATAATCTGAACATGTTTTTCTTCATAAGAAAGGTTCTCTTCTTGCTGAAGTTCTTCTAGGCTCAAAACATGAGATGAATTTGACACATACTTTCTCAACATCGAAACATGAAAAATATTATGCTCCTGAGATAAATTCGGAGCCAAAGATATTCGTTAGAAAACTATTCCAACTTTCTCCATAATTTTATAAGGTCAAATGAACCGTGTAGTTAGCTTTAATTTCTTACCAAATCTCATAACACTTTTCCAAGGAGAGATTTTAAGGAAAACATGATCACCTGTCTCGAAATAAAGGTATTTCCTCCTGTTATCTGCATAAATATTTTGATTGCTCTGAGCTATCCTCACATATTGTTGGATCATCTTCACTTTCTCAGCCACCTCCTCTATTAATTCTAGTTCCATCAACTTCCTTTCCCCTACCTCATCCCAAAATGCTGGAATTCGACACCGCTTTCCTTATAATGCTTTAAAAGGTGCCATCTATATATTGAAATGAAAACTGTTATTATAAGAAAACTTAACTAAATAAAGATACCGATCCCAACTTTCCTGGTAGTCTATTGAACAATCTTGAAACATATCCTCTTACGTCTGAATTTTTTGCTCGGCACGTTCATCAGATTGAGGATGAAAGACTGTGCTGAAATTTAATTCAACACCCAATGACTTCTGAAGGCCTTTTCAAAAGTTAAAAGTGAACCTAAGATCACGATCCGATACAATGGAGAGAATAACTCCATGTAACATAACAAACTGTTTGAGGTACAATCGGGAAAGTTGATCTAAAGATAGAGTATCTCGAATAAGAAAGAAATGTGCAGATTTATTCAGTTGATCAACAAGAACCCAAATCACATTGTTACTTTGAAAAGAATTTGATAGTCTCACCACAAAATCCATGGATATATTTTCCCATTTCTGCTCTGGTACTGGAAAAGGCTGAAGCACCCCCTTTGTTAGGTGTCTCTCTTCTTTAATCTATTGAAATGTCAAATATTTCACCGTAAAATCAGCAATGTATCTTTTCATTCCATCCCATCAGTAATACTTTCAAAGGTTTTTGTACATCTTAGTGCTGTCAGGATGAATTGAAAACAGAGAAGTATGAGTTTCACTTAATAATTCTTTTTTCAGTTGATAATCACAATACATACACAATCTCCTAACAAATCTCAAGACACAATATTTATCAACATTAAATTTAGGAAACATACATTTCTTAACAAATTCTCCCTTTTTATGTAACTCATGCTCTTCCTTTTGTGCTTTCTTAATTCTGTCTAAGAGAGTCGACTACACTGATACTAGAAACAAAATATAAGAATTTCCTACACTGTAATGGCTCGGACCTCCACGGTCCACTACTTTGTCAAAATCTAGTGTTTAGGGTGTTCTAAGAGGTAACCATAGTTCATTTCAAGAGTTTTTCAAAATTCAAGTCTTTTCAACGGTAGGACGCGTTAGTGAGTTAGGGTGTCGGTGAGTTAGGGCGTCCGTGAGATAGAGCATCGGTAGTTCGAGGCATCGGCAGGTCGGAGCATCGGTAGGTCAGGGCGTCGATAGGTCGGGTCGTCGGTGAGTTAGGGCGTCAATGATTTAGGACGTTGGTAGGTTGATGCGTCAGTAGGTCGAGGCGTCGATATGTTGGGAGTTGGTGAGTTATGCGTCGATGAGTCACGTCGGTGAGTTGCTGTCGGTGAGTCGCGTCGGTGGCTCATCCGTCAGTGAGTCAGGCGTCGGCGATTCATTGTTGGTGACTCGTGTCGGTGACTCACCTATCAATGAGTCATTTCTAGTTTTTCCAAGTTTTTCTAGTCTCGTCCCTCTTATGTTTTATTTGATGTGAATCGAGTTTAAAGTCTTGTTTGAGTATTTATAAAGGTGTTTCAAAAGATATTAATAATATCTTTAATATTTTAACACTCTCGGGATTTTGAAATAGTCAAACCGTGTGGTCTTGGCCACGATCCGACTTTAATGTCCCTTGAAACCATTTTCCTTCAGTTGATATAGGATCTAGCTTTTCTAAAGCCGAGATCATTTATTCCTTCGAACCCTTCCATTTCTTCTTTGTGCGCATAAAACCTTTCTTCCTCGAGGAGTCACATCTGTGTTGTTGCCATGGATTCAGTTTTCCTTGGAGTCTTTCCTGCTACTTGCGTGACCCCCTGTTTTTGGCGCAAAGAGGAATTGTTGATCGTCTGTTGTTCTAGGTAGGGATTCATAACTATGATTTTAAAAACATCAAAACAAAGCTTCAAATTCGAAACAAGTTTTTTATTATATCATAGACATATCATAGTCATCTAAATAATTCGTGGATTACCTTAAAAATCTCAAATTACATTTATTTTATTATTTTTAATATCATTAATTTGATTTATTCATTAATTAAATAATTAATGCAACATCAATGTACAATCCATTAAGTTAATTATTTATTCTCTAAAAATTAAAAATAAATTTTCATGATCAATATAAATTTCTTATATTTCAAAAGACTTTATTATCTAAAAACATTTCTAGAAAACCATATATTAAAATATTATACTAATTAAAAACTATAGTGTGAAAAACTTTACTTTTAATTAAAATATTATAAAGGTTTTAAAGTAAATCATGTGGGTCTAAAAAGGTCCCAAATTGAAATCAACATTAGATATTGTTCGAAACTTGCACATCCAAATAGATTTATTCAGATTTTTGGGTCATTTAAGGGTTTTTATAATTTTAATTAAAATTATTTTATTTAGTTTTCTTCTGATTGCACAAGTATTGCATCAACACTACACAGATATTAAAGTTAATTATTTCATATATAAAAATTAAAACTAAATTATTATCATAAAAATAAATAAATTAGATTCAAGATAATCATTTAGATTCAATTAATAAGTATATTTGTTCATATCCACGTCAATAAAATTTTTTAATGTGTTAATCTGTCTTTTTTTGCCTTGCGTAAACATTACACATGAATTTTCATAAGATTCATGTTTTATAATTCTAAAATTTGAAATTAACAGACAAAAACATAAATTATATATAATAATTAATAAGTTATGAAAATAATTTTTAGCATTCAATTATTATATAAAAGGAATAAAAAATGATTTTTGTCAATGCTACGCGGGCACTGCCTCGACACTGATAATGATTTTTATACTTATCAAGAAATAAAATATAATTTACATGTTCTTAATTATTTTTGTACAATATTTCTATTAAAATATCATAATTTAGTCATTATATAAGTTTAATAAATTGTACATCATAATTATGTCTTGACGATGTCACAAAAATACTATATTTTTTTTAAAAAAATGTATTTTTTACTATTTATTAAAAATTAATTTTTTCAAAAAATTCTCAAAAATTTATACTAACATTTTCAGATTCCCAGGTTGCTTCTTCAACCATATGGTTTCTCCATAAAACCTTAATCTGGTGAATTATCTTATTCTGAAATATCTGCTCTCTAGGATCAAGAATTTGAACATGTTTTTCTTCATAAGAAAAGTTCTCTTTCTACTGAACTACTTATGGGCTCAAAACATAAGATAAAGCTGGCACATACTTTTTCAACTTCTACCAGTACTTGGGTTGTTACATTCTCTCTACTTTTTTGAAATTGCGTTCTTGCAATTTTTATTCATTTATTAAAAAAATGAGGATACCTTTTCTTCATAACATTTTCAGATTTCTATGTTCCTTCTTAAATCATGTGGTTTCTCCACAAAACCTTAATATGGTGAATTACCATGTTTAGAAATACCTGCTCTTTATGATTAAGAATCTGAACATGTTTTTCTTCATAAGAAAGGTTCTCTTCTTGGTGAAGTACTTCTAGGCTCAAAACATGAGATGAATTTGACACATACTTTCTCAACATCGAAACATGAAAAATATTATGCACCTGAGATAAATTCGGAGCTAAAGATATTTGGTAGAAAACTATTCCAACTTTCTCTATAATTTTATAAGATCAAATGAACCATGGAGTTAGCTTTCATTTCTTACCAAAACTCATAACACTTTTCCAAGGAGAGATTTTAATGAAAACATGATCACCTATCTCGAAAGAAAGGTATTTCCTCCTGTTATCTGCATAACTTTTCTGATTGCTCTGAGCTATCCTCAAATGTTGTTGGATCATCTTCACTTTCTCAGCCACCTCCTCTATTAATTCTGGTTCCATCAACTTCCTTTCCCCGACCTCATTCCAAAATGCTGGAATTCGACACCGCTTTCAATATAATTCTTTAAAAGGTGCCATCTGTATATTGAAATGAAAACTGTTATTATAAGAAAACTTAACTAAATAAAGATACCGATCCCAACATTCCTGGTAGTCTATTGAACAATCTTGAAACATATCCTCTTATGCCTGAATTGTTTGCTCGGCATGTTCATCAGATTGAGGGTGAAAGACAGTACTGAAATTTAATTTAGCACCCAATGACTTCTGAAGGACTTTTCAAAAGTTAAAAGTGAACCTGAGATCACGATATGATACAATGGAGAGAAGAACTCCATGTAACCTAACAAACTGTTTGAGGTACAACCGAGAAAGTTGATCTAAAGATAGAGTATCTCGAATAAGAAATAAATGTGCTGATTTAGTCAGTTGATCAACAAGAACCCAAATCAAATTGTTACTTTGAAAAGTATTTGATAGTCTCACCACAAAATCCATGGATATATTTTCCCATTTCGACTCTGGTATTGGAAAAGGCTGAAGCACCCCCTTTGTTAGTTGTCGCTCTGCTTTAATCTATTGAAATGTCAAACATTTCACAATAAAATCAGCAATGTCTCTTTTCATTCCATCCCATCAGTAATACTTTCAAAGGTTTCTATACATCTTAGTACTGTCAGGTTGAATTGAAAATAGAGAAGTATGAGTTTCACTTAACAATTCTTTTTTCAGCTGAGAATCACAAGACATACACAATCTCCTAACAAATCTCAAGACACAATCTTTATCAACATTAAATTTAGGAAACACACATTTCTTAACAAATTCTACATTTTTATGTAACTCATGCTCTTCCTTCTGTGCTTTCTTAATTATGTCTAAGAGAGTTGACTTCACTGATACTTGAAAAAAAACAGAATAATTTCCTACACTGTAATGGCTCAGAGCTCCCCAGTCCATTAATTTTTCAAAATACAGTGTTTGGGGTGTTCTAGGAGGTAACGATAGTTCATTTCAAGAGTTTTCCAAAATTCAAGTCTTTTCAACGGTAGGACGCATTAGTGAGTTACAGTGTCGGTGAGTTAGGGCGTCCGTGATAAAGAGCATCGGTAGGTCGAAGCGTCGGTAGGTCGGAGAATCGGTAGGTCGGGGTGTCGGTAGGTCGGATCGTCGGTGAGTTAGGGCGTCAATGATTCAGGACGTTGGTAGGTTGACGCGTCAGTAGGTCGAGGCGTCAGTATGTCGGGCGTCGGTGAGTCGTCCATCGATGAGTCACGTCGGTGAGTTGCTGTCGGTGAGTCACGTTGGGGGCTCATCCGTCAGTGAGTCAGGCGTTGGTGATTCATTGTTGGTGACTCATGTTGGTGAATCACCTATCAATGATTCATTTCTAGTTTTTCCAAGTTTTTCCAGTCTCGTCCCTCTTATGTTTTATTTTACTTTAATCGAGTTTAAAGTCTTGTTTGAGTATTTCTAAAGGTGTTTCAAAAGATATTAATTATATCTTTAATATTTTAACATTCTTGGGATTTTGAAATAGTCAAACTGTGTGGTCTTGACCATGATCTGACTTTAATGTCCCTTGAAACTGTTTTCCTTCAGTTGATATGGGATCTGGATTTTCTAAAGCCGAGATCATCTCTTCCTTTGAACCCTTCCATTTCCTCTTTATACGCCTAAAACCTTTCTTCCTCGAGGAGTCGCATATGTTTTGTAGCCGTGGATTCAGTTTTCCTTGGAGTCTTTCCTCCTACTTGCGTGACCCCCTGTTTTTGGCGCAAGGAGGAATTGTTGACCGTCTGTTGTTCCAGGTAGGGATTCATAACTATGATTTTAAAAACATCAAAACAAAGCTTCAAATTTGAAATTTTTTTTTTATATTATATCATATACATATCATATTCATCTAAATAATTCGTGGATTATCTTAAAAATCTCAAATTACATTTATTTTATTATTTCTAATACCATTAATTTGATTTATTCATTAATTAAATAATTAATGAATCATCAATGAACAATCCATTAAGTTAATTATTTATTCTCTAAAAATTAAAAATAAATTTTCATTATCAAGATAAATTTCTTATCTTTCAAAAGACTTTATTATCTAAAAACATTTCTAGAAAACCATATATTAAAATATTATACTAATAAAAAACTATAGTGTGAACAACTTGACTTTTAAATAAAATATTATAAAGGTTTTAAAGTAAATCATGTGGGTCTAAAAAGTTCCCAAATTCAAATCAAAATTAGAGATTGTTCAAAACTTGCACATCCAAATAGATTTATTCATATTTTTGGGTCATTTAAGGGTTTTTATAATTTTAATTAAAATTATTTTATTTAGTTTTCTTCTAATTGCACAAGTATTGCATCAACACTACATAGAAATTAATATTAATTATTTTATATATAAAAATTAAAACTAAATTATTATCATAAAAATAAATAAATTAGATTCAAGATAATCATTTAGATTCATTCAATAAGTATATTTGTTCATATCCACGTCAAGACAACTTTTTTAATGTGTTAATTTGTCTTTTTTTGCCTTGCATAAACATTACACATGAATTTGCATAAGATTCATGTTATATAATTCTAAAATATGAAATTAACAGGAAAAAACATAAATTATACATAATAATTAATAAATCATGAAAATAATTTTTAGCATTCAATTATTATATAAAAGGAACAAAAAATGATTTTTGTCAATGCTGCGCAGGCACTGCGTCGACACTGACAATGATTTTTATACTTATCAAGAAATAAAATATAATTTACATGTACTTAATTATTTTTGTAAAATATTTCTATTACAATATCATAATTTAGTCATTCTATAAGTTTAATAAATTTTACATCATAATTATGTCTTGACGATGTCACAAAAATACTATATTTTTTTTAAAAAATGTATTTTTTTACTATTTATTAAAAATTAATTTTTTCAAAAAATTCTCAAAAATTCATACTAACATTTTCAGATTCCCATGTTGCTTCTTCAACCATATGGTTTCTCCATAAAACCTTAATCTGGTGAATTATCTTGTTTTGAAATATCTGCTCTCTATGATCAAGAATTTGAACATGTTTTTCTTCATAAGAAAAGTTCTCTTACTGCTGAACTACTTATGAGCTCAAAACATAAGATAAATCTGGCACATACTTTTTCAACTTCTACCAGTACTTGGGTTGTTACATTCTCTATACTTTTTTGAAATTGTATTCTCACAATTATTATTCATTTATTAAAAAAACGAGGATACCTTTTCTTCATAACATTTTCAAATTTCTATGTTCCTTCTTAAATCATGTGGTTTCTCCACAAAACCTTAATATGGTGAATTACCTTGTTTCAAAATACCTGCTCTTTATGATTAAGAATCTGAACATGTTTTTCTTCATAAGAAAGGTTCTCTTCTTACTGAAGTACTTATAGGCTCAAAACATGAGATGAATTTGATACATACTTTCTCAACATCGAAACATGAAAAATATTATGTACCTGAGATAAATTCGGAGGCAAAGATATTCGGTAGAAAACTATTCCAAATTTCTTCATAATTTTATAAGGTCAAATGAACCGTGGAGTTAGCTTTCATTTCTTACCAAAACTCATAACACTTTTCCAAGGAGAGATTTCAAGGAAAACATGATCACCTATCTCGAAAGAAAGGTATTTCCTTCTGTTATCTGCATAATTTTTCTGATTTCTCTGAGCTATCCTCACGTGTTGTTGGATCATCTTCACTTTCTCAGCCACCTCCTCTATTAATTCTGGTTCGATCAACTGACTTTCCCTAACCTCATCCCAAAATGCTGGAATTCGACACCGCTTTCTATATAATGCCTTAAAAGGTGCCATCTGTATATTGAAATTAGAGCTGTTATTATAAGAAAACTTAACTAAATAAAGATACTGATCCCAAATTTCTTGGTATTCTATTGAACAAGCTTGAAACATATCCTCTTATGTCTGAATTGTTTTCTCGGCATGTTCATCAGATTGAGGATGAAAGACTGTGCTGAAATTTAATTCAGCACCCAACGACTTCTGAAGGCCTTTTCAAAAGTTAAAAGTGAACCTGAGATCACGATCTGATACAATGGAGAGAAGAACTCCATGTAACCTAAAAAACCGTTTGAGGTACAACCGAGAAAGTTGATCTAAAGATAGAGTATCTCGAATAAGAAAGAAATGTGCAGATTTAGTCAGTTGATCAACAAAAACCCAAATCACATTGTAACTTTGAAAAGTCTTTGATAGTCTCACCACAAAATCTATGGATATATTTTCCCATTTTCAATCTGGTACTGAAAAATGCTGAAGCACCCCCTTTGTTAGTTGTCGCTCTACTTTAATCTATTGAAATGTAAAACATTTCACAGAAAATCAGAAATGTCTCTTTTGATTCCATCCCATCAGTAATACTTTCAATGGTTTCTGTACATCTTAGTGCTGTCAGGATAAATTGAAAATAGAGAAGTATGAGTTTCACTTAAAAATTATTTTTTCAGCTGAGAATCACAAGACATACACAATCTCCTAAAAAATCTCAAGACACAATCTTTATCATCCTTAAATTTAGGAAACATACATTTCTTAACAAATTATACCTTTTTCTGTAACTCATTCTCTTCCTTTTGTGCTTTCTTAATTCTGTCTTAGAGAGTCGACTGCATCGATACTTAAAACAAAACAGAAGAATTTCCTGCACTGTAATGGCTCGGACCTTCTCTGGTCCATTAATTTGTCAAAATCCAGTGTTTGGCGTGTTCTAGGAGGTAACGATAGTTCATTTCAAGAGTTTTCCAAAATTGAAGTCTTTTCAATGGTAGGTCGCGTTAGTGAGTTAGGGTGTCGGTGAGTTAGGGAGTCCATGAGACAGAGCATCCGTAGGTCGAGGCGTCAGTAGATCGGAGCATCGGTAGGTCGGGGCATCGGTTGGTCGGGTCATCGGTGAGTTAGGGCGTCAATGATTCAGGACGTTGGTAGGTTGACATGTCGGTAGGTCGAGGCATCGGTATGTCGGGCGTCGGTGAGTCATGCATCGGTGAGTCACGTCGGTGAGTTTCTGTCGACGAGTCGCGTTGGTGGATCATCCGTCAGTGAGTCAGGCGTCGGTGATTCATTGTTGGTGACTCGTGTCGGTGACTCACCTATCAATGAGTCATTTCTAGTTTTTACAAGTTTTTCCAGTCTCGTCCCTCTTATTTTTTATTTGACATCAATCGAGTTTAAAGTCTTGTTTGAGTATTTCTAATGGTGTTTCAAAAGATATTAATTATAACTTTAATATTTTAACACTCTCGGGATTTTGAAATAGTCAAACCGTGTGGTCTTGACCACGATCCGACTTTAATGTCCCTTGAAACTGTTTTCCTTCAGTTGATATAGGATCTGGATTTTCTAAAGCCGAGATCTTCTATTTCTTTGAACCCTTCCATTTCCTCTTTGTGCACCTAAAACCTTTCTTCCTCGAGGAGTCGCATCTGTGTTGTAGCTGTGGATTCAGTTTTCCTTGGATTCTTTCCTGCAACTTGCGTGACCCCTTGTTTTTGGCGCAAGGAGGAATTGTTGATCGTCTATTGTTCAAGGTATGGCTTTATAACTATGATTTTAAAAACATCAAAACAAAGCTTCAAATTCGAAACAGTTTTTTTATTATATCATTGACATATCATATTCATCTAAATAATTTTTAGATTACCTTAAAAATCTCAAATTACATTTATTTTATTAATTTTAATATCATTAAATTGATTTATTCATTAATTAAATAATTAATGCATCATCAATGTACAATCCATTAAGTTAATTATTTATTCTCTAAAAATTAAAAATAATTTTTCATGATTAAGATAAATTTCTTAGCTTTCAAAAGACTTTATTATCTAAAAACATTTCTAGAAAACCATATATTAAAATATTATACTAATTAAAAACTATAGTGTGAACAACTTGACTTTTAAATAAAATATTATAAAGGTTTTAAAGTAAATCACGTGGGTCTAAAAAGGTCCCAAATTCGAATCAACATTAGAGATTTTTCGAAACTTGCACATCCAAATAGATTTATTCAGATTTTTGGTTCATTTAAGGGTTTTTATAATTTTAATTAAAATTATTTTATTTAGTTTTCTTCTGATTGCACAAGTATTGCTTCAACACTATATAGACATTAAAGTTAATTATTTCATATATAAAAATTAAAACTAAATTATTAACTTAAAAATAAATAAATTATATTCAAGATAATCATTTAGATTCATTCAATAAGTATATTTGTTCATATCCACATCAAGAAAACCTTTTTAATGTGTTAATTTGTCTTTTTTTTCCTTGTGTAAACATTACACATGAATTTGCATAAGATTCATGTTATATAATTCTAAAATTTGAAATTAACATACAAAAACATAAATTATACATAATAATTAATAAGTCATGAAAATAATTTTTAGCATTCAATTATTATATAAAAGGAACAAAAAATTATTTTTGTCAATGCTGCGCAGGCACTGTATCGACACTGACAATGATTTTTATACTTATCAAGAAATAAAATATAATTTATATGTTCTTAATTATTTTTGTACAATATTTCTATTACAATATCATAATTTAGTCATTCTATAAGTTTAATAAATTTTACATCATAATTATGTCTTGACGATGTCACAAAAATACTATATATTTTTTAAAAAATGTATTTTTTACTATTTATTAAAAATTAATTTTTTCAAAAAATTATCAAAAATTCATACTAACATTTTCAGATTCCCATGTTGCTTCTTCAACCATATGGTTTCTCCATAAAACCTTAATCTGGTGAATTATCTTGTTCTGAAATATCTTCTCTCTGTGATCAAGAATTTGAACATGTTTTTCTTCATAAGAAAAGTTCTCTTTCTGCTGAACTACTTATGGGATCAAAACATAAGATAAATCTGGCACATACTTTTTCAACTTCTACCAGTACTTGGGTTGTTACATTCTCTCTACTTTTTTGAAATTGTGTTCTCACAATTTTTATTCATTTATTAAAAAAATTAGGATACCTTTTCTTCATAACATTTTCAGATTTCTATGTTCCTTCTTAAATCATGTGGTTTCTCCACAAAACCTTAATATGGTGAATTACCTTGTTTTGAAATACCTGCTCTTTATGATTAAGAATCTGAACATGTTTTTCTTCATAAGAAAGGTTCTCTTCTTGCTGAATTACTTCTAGGCTCAAAACATGAGATGAATTTGACATATACATTCTCAACATCAAAACATGAAAAATATTATGCACCTGAGATAAATTCGGAGCCAAAGATATTCAGTAGAAAACTATTCCAACTTTCTCCATAATTTTATAAGGTCAAATGAACTGTGGAGTTAGCTTTCATTTCTTACCAAAACTCATAACACTTTTCCAAGGAGAGATTTTAAAGAAAACATAATCACCTATCACGAAAGAAAGGTATTTCCTCCTGTTATCTGCATAACTTTTCTGATTGCTCTGAGCTATCCTCAAGTGTTGTTGGATCATCTTCACTTTCTCAGCCACCTCCTATATTAATTATGGTTCCATCAACTTCCTTTCCTTGACCTCATCCCAAAATGATAGAATGCGACACTACTTTCCATATAATGCCTTAAAAGGTGCCATCTGTATATTGAAATGAAAACTGCTATTATAAGAAAACTTTACTAAATAAAGATACTGATCCCAACTTTACGGGTAGTCTATTGAACAAGCTTGAAACATATCCTCTTATGTCTGAATTGTTTGCTCGGCATGTTCATTAGATTGAGGATGAAAGACTGTGCTGAAATTTAATACAGTACCCAACGACTTCTGAAGGCCTTTTCAAAAGTTAAAAGTGAACCTGAGATCACGATCCAATACAATGGAGAGAAGAACTCCATGTAACCTAACAAACTATTTGAGGTACAACCGAGAAAGTTGATCTAAAGATAGAGTATCTTGAATAAGAAAGAAATGTGTAGATTTAGTTAGTTGATCAACAAGAACCCAATCACATTGTTACTTTGAAAAGTCTTTGATAGTCTCACCACAAAATCCATGGATATATTTCCCCATTTCCACTCTGGTACTGGAAAAGGCTGAAGTACTCCCTTTGTTAGTTGTCGCTCTGCTTTAATCTATTGAAATGTCAAACATTACACAGTAAAATCAGCATTGTCTCTTTTCATTCCATCCCATCAGTAATACTTTCAAAGGTTTCTGTACATCTTACTGCTGTCAGGATGAATTGAAAACAGAGAAGTACGAGTTTCACTTAACAATTCTTTTTTCAGCTGAGAATCACAAGACATACACAATCTCCTAACAAATCTCAAGACACAATCTTTATCAACATTAAATTTAGGAAACATACATTTCTTAACAAATTTTACATTTTTCTGTAACTCATGCTCTTCCTTATGTGCTTTCTTAATTCTGTCTAAGAGAGTCAACTGTACTGATACTTGAAACAAAATAGAAGAATTTCCTGCACTATATTGGCTCGGACCTCCCCGGTCCATTACTTTGTCAAAATCCAGTGTTTGGGGTGTTCTAGGAGGTAATGATAGTTCATTTCAAGAGCTTTTCAAAATTCAAGTCTTTTCAACGGTAGGACGCATTAGTGAGTTAGGGTGTTAGTGAGTTGGGGCATCCGTGAGACAGAGCATCTGTAGGTCGAGGCGTCGGTAGGTCGGAGCATCGGTAGGTTGGGGCATCGGTAGGTTGGGTCGTTGGTGAGTTAGGGCGTCAATGATTCAGGATGTCGGTAGGTTGACACATCGGTAGGTCTAGGCATCAGTATGTCGGGCGTCAGTGAGTTATGCGTCGGTGAGTCACATTGGTGAGTTGCTATTGGCGAGTCGCGTCAGTGGCTCATCCGTCAGTGAGACAGGCGTCGGTGATTCATTGTTGGTGACTCATGTTGGTGACTCACCTATCAATGAGTCATTTCTAGTTTTTCCAAGTTTTTCCAGTCTCGTCCCTCTTATGTTTTATTTGACATCAATCGAGTTTAAAGTCTTGTTTGAGTATTTCTAAAGGTGTTTCAAAAGATATTAATTATATCTTTAATATTTTAACACTCTTGGGATTTTGAAATAGTCAAACCTTGTGGTCTTGACCATGATCTGACTTTAATGGACCTTGAAACCGTTTTCCTTCCGTTGATATAGGATCTGGATTTTCTAAAGCTGAGATCATCTCTTCCTTTGAACCCTTTCGTTTCCTCTTTGTGTGCCTAAAACCTTTCTTCCTCGAGGAGTCGAATCTGTGTTGTAGCCATGGATTTAGTTTTCCTTGGAGTCTTTCCTACTACTTGCATGACCCCCTATTTTTGGCGCAAGGAGGAATTGCTGATCGTCTGTTGTTCCAGGTAGGGATTCCTTCATCTCTCTTTTATTTATGTATCACGTGAGGTCAATTTAATTATGTCTTCTTGTGGTTACGGTTGAAACCAATTTAATGAAGATAATAAGAAGTAATAAATGAGGGGATAAGAAGATGATGACGATCACTTTGTTTTATATGTTATCCTTGATCCATGTTGTGTTTTGTAAGGGCTGTATGCCTTTTAAATCATGGCCATTGGGGGTCTCTTTTTGTGCCCTATATGACTTGTGAATATTTGTTGTTGTTTCCATTTTGAACAACTGACATATGAAAATTTGATTAATCACGTATATTCGGTTAAATATATGGATTCCCGAGGATCAAATTTGTTCTGTGATCACCCCTAAATAATGAAAGTGGAATCAGAGAATGATGTTTGCTAAACCTGAATACACCTTGCTGTTTGGTGTGGCTGTGTGTATGGGGTGGTACAGGTGGTGTGATGGAATCTCGGGTTGAGAGATTGGTTGATTGTGGAATGAATGAACTTTTTATGCAGTGATACTACATCTGGGCAGTGGTTGGGCAGTGAGGCTGTAGGTTCGGGTTGTGATATGTTTATTTTTCTGGGTGTGGTGTTGTTATGCAGAGGAATTGCCGAGTGTGGTAGTGATGAGGTGTGTCGGGGGGTTTTCTTGTTGAGAGGAATGACATAGTGACATTACTTTAAAGAATAATGATGGAAGTGGTTGAACGAGTGTTCAAAAAAGGGGAGCATTCAGTGGGACTGCAAGTTGGGTGAGTTTTTCTGTTTTACTAGATGTGGTGCTTTCGTGCAGCAGGACTGCCGAGGATGGTTTAGGAGGGATAATTTTGAAGAAGGATTGTGTTTCCTTGCATGATCATTTTTCCCAGAGTTTCCAGATACTTTTGTGAAGTGAGTGTGGGTTATGATGTTACTTGTGGTGTGTTGTGTTTGGTAGTTTCCTATGTAGGGATGAAATAACTGGTAAATGCTTAATAGTGTCAAAGTGATTAAATGTTAGGTGGTTTTATTTTTCATTATAGAAGTGGTCGTCATTCGTAGTGATAAGTGCATGTAGGGTTGGCAGTAAGATCGGTTTTGTGTGGGCTGGTTGTTTGTTTTGAAAATCCATAGGTTGAGATGAGTGTTTGGTACCTATATATATATATATATACTTGTAGTTCCTTGTGATTTATATGCACACCCCACCCGTGTTGAGAACTACGTGCCGAACACCCCAATTGTTATGGGGGAGAGTGTCCTTTCCCAACATCCTGGTGGGAGGATGGATGACTGGTTATTGGATCTTATATTCTCCCTCTTATAGGCATTGGTATCCCTAGACTCTTCGGGCAGGTTGTGCTGAGATAGTGAGGTCCAAGTGTCTATAGGCGAGGTGTTCTTCCCACGTGTCTTTGGGATGAGTTATTTTGTGCTTCCCAAGTGTCTTCGAAATGAGGACCATGTGTTTTTGGGCAGGGTGTGGTATGGTTGAGTCCTAGGAGTCTGCGGGCATGATGTGGTATGTGACCCAGGTTTGTGCGGGCAGGTTGCGACAGTGTGTCTTGTGGAAGAGCATGGTAGCATCAGGATGTTCGCCGTTAGGGATGAGAAATTAACCAGTGTGAAGTGGTGTGGGGTAACCAAATATCAACGTGTTTACTACTTTACTTTACTTGACTTGCATTATTTGGTGAGCGTGTCTTGGCGAGGTTGGCGTGGATAGTATACCTTGTTAGGTGCTTTTGATTTTCTGTTGTTTTTCTCACAAGGACATTAGTATGCTTCTCCCACTTGTGCACGAGAGACTTTGATTTTTTCCTACTAAGTATACTTGTATGCTCACCCTACGTATATAAAACCATTTTCAGGTTTCCAGGGAGATTATTAAGACCGTGTTGGACCTTACTATCTTGGATATTGGGGACAATTCTATGTCGCTGCTTAGTTTTATTTTGGTACTTTGGAGTTTTTCATTGTATTTTTATCTGTTTTACATTAAATATTTCTGTGGGATGGATTTTGGCATCTTATATATATATATATATGTGTGTGTTTGTGTGTATTGAAGTTGTTTTGAGGTTGATACATCCCATCTTCTGATCTTGGTTACTATAAAAAGGGTAATGCCTCCCATTTTGTGAGATTGAACACCCTTGGTGCTGGTCTCCACCCTGGGGTCTATTAGAGGCGGGACTCAGAGGTCATTATCTCTTTTTCATCTTGAATAAGGAAGGTCACGACACTTTTTCATCCATTATCTCATCTTGAAGGAGGGTCGTGACAAAATGGTATTAGAGGATGGTGGTTGAGAGATAGGATGGATTTTGAAGTTAGGCACTGTGAGGATTGCATGAGATGATAGGGTAGTAGTGTTAGGTGATCTTGGTGCGTGATATAGGCTAGGGAAGACCGGCTAAGACATGAGATTTTATGGCCCCCGTGATCCGATGTAAGGACTTTGATCTTACTGAACGACCAAGTGAGACTACACCGTTTGTGGGGTAGAGACCCTATGAAATATACATGCATCATTATGACTTGTTTTCTTGTTTGTTTTGGGAATTTTAGAGGAATTTAAATAAACAATGAGTTAAAATGAATCCTAAATAAATTTCATACTACTTGGGTTTAAGATTTCCCTGTTTAACTTTCATCTATGGCACCCAGTTGTCGTCCACTAGTGGCTTGAGCAATGGAGGCTGAACAGGCTGGCCCGATCGACTGACAGAGGGTTGACCCAGTGGGGGAGGATGATCAATGGCAGAAGACCGTTTGTGCTTTCCAATAGCAGACTCTAGGAAAGTACGAAGACAGTGTTTCAGATACAGAGACAGAGGGTTGGCTTGAGAAGTTGGTGAACACTTTCAGCTTGATCCAGGCTATGAAAAAGTATTGGGTTCCATTGGTGTTTAGTCAGAAGAGGGGAGCTTCGTGTTAGTAATGGACGCTGTACTTGGGGGAGAGAAAGGAGGGTGATGTTCTGTGGATCGATTTTGAGGAGTTCCATACAGAATTCCTTTCCTCGACCATGAAGGCTGAGAAGAGATAAGAGATAATCTCCCTCCAGCAGGGGAGTATATTGGTACAAGAGTTGGGGATCAAGTTAAAGTATCTCCTTCACTTTTTTTAGATCTTTTTTCGGATGAGGAGTCTCAGGCGAGACGTTTAGAGAAGGCACTCCGTCCTTCTCTCCAGTACGCAACTACTCCCTTCACTTTACCGACATACTTAGAGGTTAAGAAGAAGGCTGAGGTAGTGGAAAGGATTCACTCGTGAGGAGGTTTACCATTATAGGGTATCCAACTGAGTTATTCAAAGGGGAAGGCCATCAGTAATAGGTCTCGGGCGTCAGGACCTTCTAGGTTTCGGCAAGCAGGGTGATGACCCCATCAGCTTTAGTTCCTAACTTTTGGTACTCATCCTGTTCTCGTAGTCTTGGGACCGAGGTGTTTCTCTTGTGTAGGCCATGGGCACCTTCAGAGTCAGTGCCCAGTTCGAGCTTCATTATGGTGGATGTGGGCAGTTTCAACACCCGCCTCAGCAGTAGTTGCCGGTTAGGCCATTTCAGCAGTAGGGACAACATGATTATGCTCCATCGAGGGGAGATGGAGCAGTAAGAGGCCGACCTCAGGGTGTTACATAGGGACCTCGACTCGAGCGCGGTCAGGGAGGTGGTCAACAACAGAGGGTCAAGGCAGCTGGGTGTGGTTAGTTACACGTTGTAGAGGCCGAAGTTCCAGTAGGACCAGAGATCGTTTGAGGTACGATCTGTTTGTTCAGTACTCTTGTTTGAGCCCTGTTTGATTTAGGAACTTCACACTCCTTTATTGCACCCGGTCTATCCCATGCTTTGGGACTAGATTTAGAGACGAATTTCTGTGCCCCTAGTGTTGAGTACACCAGTCAGAGGTCAGACCAGCTTGCTCAATGTTTTCCAGAGATGTAAACTAATGTTGGGGCCGAATCAGTCCAGTGGGGATTTCTTTGTGCTACAAATGCAGCCATACAATGTTATCCTTGGTATCGACTGATTATACTATGTACACGCTTTTATCGACTGATTTAGAGAAGAGTCATATTTTTAGACAAGGATGACCAACATGTGGCTTTTGTTGGTGAGTGAATTTGTCTGATGGGAAATCAGCGTGTGGAGCCTTTTCTTTCCTTTTTAGCCGAGCTGTCAGTAGAATTGGTGGATGCTGGGATGTTGGGGGTTCCTAGAGTTATTGGAGGAGTTCTTGGATGTTTTCCCCAAAGAGGTTGTGACTCTAGCCCCTCGACGTGACATTGTGTTTGGGATAAAATTACAACCCGGTGCTAGTTTGATTTTGATGGCTTCTTATCGGATGGTGCTTTCTGAGTTGTGGAAGTTGCAGATCTAGATTGACGATTTGACGAAGAAGGTATTTATTCGGCCTAGTTTGTTGCTATGGGGTGCTCCGATTTTGTTTGCGAAGAAGAAAAATGGTGGTTTGAGGCTGTGTATAGAATACCGAATATTGAATTCAGTAATGTTCAAGAACCGTTACTGATTCTCTCTCAAATTTACCCAAGAGATGAAGGTATAACGGTCCTTGTAGTTTAGCTTGGGTTATCGAATCCTCAGAGACCTAAGAAGAAACCTATAGACACGTACATTCTATGGACTGTTTTCAGCTATGAAGTGGCCAACTTGGACTGATTTTAGATGGATTTGAAAGATATCTAACAAATTTAAGTGAATTCAATTTAAAATAATAAGTTGATCCTAAGTTATCACTTGGGGTGGATTGGGCGTATTTCCTTTTCAATGATTTCAATTTCTTATATTTGAGATGGATTCATTTAAGAAGATAAAACAACATCATCACTTACTGGTTTAATTACTACACCCTTTAATACTAATCACCTATACACTTGAAGGATCAATGTTTTGAGCACTTCATGGTAAAGGTTCATATTAGCACATGAAGTGTGTGGTCTTAAATTCAACAAGGACGATGAAGTTTAAAAATTATCAAATAAAAATCTCAATTAAAGAAGTGATTATAAATTAATGGTGTGATAAATAACATCCAATCCAGCCCTTTTCTACTCCCTTGGATCAACCCATAAGTGGGTTAGCCCTCCATTGATCCCATGGTTTCAATGGAAGCGGAAAGTAGACTCATGAGGGAAGAAATGAAGAAGTAAAAAAAAAACACAATAAAATAACGACCACTCCACCGTTGTGTGATAATTTCACATGGTTTGGTGTGAATAAATTCACAACATGATCCAACAGTATCAAAGTGATATTAATAACAACATAATAAGAGTAGAATAATAACTTTTATTAAAAAACTAATGTGAATTGAACAACTTACATGTGAAAGACAAATTTGAGACAACAAAATCACAGCATAACATTACAATTGAACAAAGCACCCAAGATTATTCAATCCTCCAACACCACTGACTTAAATAGACATTTTTGATCCCCTGGGTCGATCATCCAATAGTCCAAGTCTCATCAATTAATTTTGGTAGGGCATAGTTGGGTGGAAAGTAAGGGAGAGTTGATTTTTCCACCCTTGACCCGAGGTGGCATCCATCTTTACTTTACCGAGCATACGTGCTTGGAAGACCTTCTATATTGCCGAATCAGAGTGGTCCATAGAAGAAGAAAATGGATCCCCAGATTTCTTCTAACCTACTGTAAAATTTGGGTCCATTTAGAGTCGTGGATTACGAGATATGATCATATTAGTGGACTGTTTTTCTGGGCCACAGAATATGGCCCAGAATTTTATCTCTAAATTGAGCCGCCTAAATGGACACCATGGAGGCCGAATTAGCATTGGATATTGAATAGTGATTTGTTAATATAAATTTCTTCTAGAATTCCACGAAATTGGGGATTAATTGTGCCTGTATGTTGGGCCCCACATTCTCATCAGTGGGCTGGTGTCCAATCTGCCTTCTCCAGAATTGCTTCCTTTCATTGCCAAATATCTCCATCATCCTTTATGAATCTTTCACCGACCCTTTAATGAAAAATGTTCATATTGAAGTGAATATACATTTAAAAATAATATTAAATTAAAATATGTATAATTATATTTCTTAAAATTAGATGAATCATTGGGTACTTCAAATGATGTTAAAAAATGTACCACATAATAGTGCATTTTAAGAAGGTATTACAATCATAATGTGAAATGATGTTCAAAGTGTAAAATGCACTAAAATGGTGTTTATGAATAAGAAATAACATGAATATTATGTATATTAACAATGAATATTATCCTCATTTAGTAGCTAATCACACCCCCAACTTGAGTTTTGCTAGTCCCGAGCAAAATATATCTCAACAATATGAAATTCGAATTCCCTTTTCCAAAAACATTTTAATACATAATGATCACCAGAAACCCTTATACCAAACAATCATGAAACCCATCCAAATATTTTAATACAATATTGTTTCATAAGTAGATCCCAATCCCAAGCCCATTCCTTTGTTCAAATTCATTGCCATATTTCATCCAATATAAATTAAGTATGAGGATGTGTTGTGCATCATAATAGACATGGGGGTTCATCTTTATTCAAGGGGGAAATGAAATAAGTGCTAGGTGGAGTCACATTTCAATATTAAGATGAGTATTAAATTTTTTTTGTATCATATGTTTTTGTTTTTTTTTGTTTTTTTTTGCAATTTTTCCATGGTAATTGAAATTGCACTCAAAAGAGTCAACCCCTGTAGCGAGACTTTGCCGATGACTCCCAGGCTCAAAGGCCTTAGGGAACCAAGTGAATCCCACATACTCGGGCCTCATCTCGAGTTAACTCCATCAAAAACAAATTCAAATTACCTAAAATAGAGATAAAATTACTAACTCTGGTCCAGAAAACTATGGAGTCATGATCCCCAAGTGCCGAAAGCCACACATTAGGTCATTTCATTGCTCTACGCACAAATTTATTATTATTTATTTTTCATTTTTTATCTTATTTAATACTCATATTAAAACTAAAATTATCACCAAACCTATGATATTTATTTGGGGGACCCCATGAACTCAAATTAATACCCCACTATCCAAAGGACGTGCATTGTGATCGTTTTTTTATTTGGATGAAAATATAAACAATGAAATATCACATTGGACAACCACACTTTCTAAAATCTATGCTCATGAAATTATACAAGGATTAAAATCAGAATTAGGTCATGCTAAATTATTTGATATTCAGTTTCAAAGTGTGTAATGTGTATTACCATGTTCAAAGTTAGAGAGATATTTCCTTCCATTTACACTTTTTTTTTTCAAATCATTCATTTTTTCGACACAAAATCATTTTTTATTTTATCTTCCCCCCAACTTAAAATAACATTGTCCCCAGTGTTTAAAGAAAATAAAATTTATAAGGGGGTAGAGGTAGAGAATGAAAGTTCAAAAACTAAATTGGAAATGAGGATCATGGAATGAAGTCACCTGGTGGTTGAAGTTTGAAGTTCTTGCTGCTCCAATTTAGTCCTTTGATATCCATGTCGCTTGCAGAGTTCCCTAGTGGAAAAAGGAAAACAGACAAACAAAACAAAAGAGTATATATATATATAAGTAAAATATAATTATATATATTAAATAAAATAAACCGATGATACATTGTCTTCTTTTTAAATTTCTGGGTAAGGTATTACTCAAGGATCACACCACGTGACACAGATGAATATGGTGCTCCCCTTTCATACCCATCCATAATCATAATAGAAGAACAGGTCAACAGTCTAATTTTTTTTAATATAAAAATGATTAATTAAAATATAAATTTTATTAAAACAAAAAAATGATAGGAAACTTGAAAACCATGGGTTGCCTCCTATGCAATGCTTTTTTTAACGTCGTTAGCTCGACTTGAACCCTAAATCTATCAATTTTTTCATGGTTCATAGGTTGGCTCAGTTAACTCAACCTCTATTTCCTGTTTATTGAATGATTCAATGAATGGTTTTAACCTTTGATCATTGACCTTGAAAATGTAACCACTTATGGGATCTTGAATATCTACTGCCCCATAGGGGTACACATGATGCACTATGAATACAATAAATATCAGAGTAGTTGGAAAAAGTAAATGTCCTATCTTGAACAAAATTCCAAGTGTTGTATAGGTACTTGCACACAATACTATGATACAATAAATTCATGGTGCTGGTGTCCCTATACCTGTTAATCCACCTCATAAAGTGAGGGTGTAAAAATTGATTATAAGAGAATCATGTATAGGGAATATTATGGTTATTTCATTATGCTATCATCAATGTATTATGTCAATTTTTGTCACTACATTATGACATAGATGATATAATATGTAGTCTCATCTCTGAGAATCTTGTAAGGAGGACGTGAATTAAGGTATAAATGGGTGATAACTACACTGGTCATGTGTAAATTTAAAGGAAGATTAAGATATTTCAATGTATAAATTTCTCATATCATTTTCACCCATTTAATCTATTCTCGTTTTAGGGTACAAAACAAATGGTATTGAGTAAACACTTCATTATAGTTTTAGGTAAGGTTTACCAAGTAGATAAGAATATTAAATAAAGTTCTATATTTAGTTCTCATGGTGAATAAGTTTAAATGAAATGAGAAAAAGACAATGAAAAGTGTAGTTCTAATGGCACATTCACAACATACTTCAGTGAAATGAGGCTGGTTATTAAACTGGAGGTTATTTTATTTACATATCATGAAATAAAATTTATGGAATTTTAAATGCAATGGAATGAAACATAGAAGTAAGTACTCACTTCAACTTTAGTGTATATTCATCAATTAATGTTTCCTACATACTACTTGGGTATTAAATAAAATATGTTTATCACATATGTGTATCAAAATACAATAACCAAGTAAGTATAGAAACATTATAATAAATAAGGTTTATTCTCTAAGAAGATGAGAAAGTATGATTCATAAGTTAATGGTGAGAAACACATAACTTCTAATTTTCTAGTTAATGATTTACATCAAACTATTTTTGAGTATAAGAAAAAAATTTATCTCATGTGTACATTGGACATAAGGAGACATTATTCCAAGTTCAGGAATAAATAATGTTTGTGGTGTTTCATACTCAATCAATAATTTAGTGATACTTGAATCATAGGAAATACATGATGAATGTAAAATGTAAGACTTATTTACATAGTTGTGGAAAGATAATTCTTCTTTAAGTAAAAATAAAATTGTACGTCAAGTATATACATAGTTTTTTATTTAGACATAGTATAGATAAACACCTTAGGTATTTTTGATGTATATATTTATTTAGTTTGGACAAAGAAACCTTTAAAAATAAAGGAATGCCACAAAGCATTCAGAATTAGTTCAGCTAGTGAGCATGAACTATTCCTAGGGTAAAATAGTGGTAAATATACTTTATAAGATTACTTTAAGTTTTTCAGGAATGTGAATGACATGTATGCATGGTCATAAGATAAGAGCCTCTTTGTGACGACATGCCAAAGAATATCTTGACCAAGCATTCATCGATCATAATATAGTGTGGAGTCATTCCTAAATAAAAATTACCTTATTTACATCACAAAATTTATGTTAATAAAGAGGTTTGATGGTAAATATTACATGTAAACATTGATAAATAAAATATAGCATGGATAAATTCATAAATGCACATTTTATACATTAGATTCATGATGTAAGTAGTATCAATGTTGCAACTTTCATAAAATTCTGTTATATTTCAAGATGTGTTTTGAAAATGATGATTATAAACCATAATCATATAACAACTATAATGTAAAATGGATATTATATGAGTCATATTATGATGGGAATCCATTATTTCATAAGGATATGAGTTAATATGAAAAGAGTTTTTTAGGTTATAAACAAACATGCATCAAGTAAAACACAATGTGCATCTAAAGTAATTATCCTAAAAAGTTTATTAGGATATTACAGAAATCCCTAAGATAGAAAAGTGGTAGTTAAGTGATAGAATACATTTCTATATAAGGGTGCACATCTCTATTAGAGATAGTTAGAGTATGATTAACTTGGGTCTTTTCAATGATAGAGATAAAAACATAGTTGGCATAGTAACATGTTTCACAAGATATTGTGGAACAAGATTGTTCTGAAGTCACATATTTCATAGGAAGGTTAAATCCATAGTGATGGTTTTATATTCACTGCAGCCAGTGATAAATTATTCATTGTGAACAATAATTCCTAAAAGTAAGTAGTATTTGGAAATGATCTAAGATTGAAAAGTTCAATTAAAATTCAACAATGGATTCTATGTATCAAAGTGAATGGGGGATTATTATATTGAATACTATGGTGGGTTTTCAAGTGAGATGATACATGTATGGTACAAGAATGGTACCAATAAGGATTTATTGGTTATTAAAAGTCATTATGCCTAAATCTATTATAATTTTACTTATCATAGATACTTTCTATGATTATTTAATTAACAGTTGGATTTCTAGATCAACTTTTGTGGAAGGAGTCTATATGATGAAACCAGAAAGGAATAGTGACATCACAGAATTCTAATAAGGGTTCATTTTACTAAAATATAGTTTAGGATTAAAGTAAGCATCTAGATTATATAACATTCCTTTGGAATGAATGTTTGTAATGTGTTTACCAAAGGTTAGTGGGAGTGCCATTATTTTCTATGTATAATATGTTCAATAATGTATGGAAAAAAACTATTGGTCATACATTTAGTTAAGACCAAAATAAAAGAAATACTATACTGATTGACTTAAAGTAGAAAGCTATGTTCTAGGTAATAATATATTATGAGGTATATCTAATGGTTTCTTAGAGCTAGTAAATTGTACATATAGTGACATGGTATTGAAAAATTAATGATGAAAAAACACGAGAGAGAATTTTTACCAATGTCAGATGAAATAAATCCCTCTATGTAGACAAGTAATGAAATATGAGGATATTGATGTGGTAAGTTTAATTCCATATGCTTCAAAAATGGATTAATCATGTATGCCATGATTTGTAAGAGATATGATATTTCTAGTATATAATTTATAATATAAAAATATCAGCTATATCCAGGAGAACTATAGGTGAAGCAATCAGAAATATCTGATTGTACTTGGGAAAGTACAAAAGATATGTTCTTGGTATGTGGAGAGGAAAGGATACAAGTTTATAGGGGAAAAAATAGTCTTCCTTAGATTAATGTGATCTAATATCCAAGTCATCCTAAGGAGATGAACGAGACAAGCTCATAAAATCCAGCGGTATCCATACCTTCAAATACTAAGTATGTTGAAGCTTCCGAGGTAGCTAAGAAGTAGTTATTAAATTCAAGGATTTTTTATAGTTCTTGGAATCACACCTAGTAAGTAAAGTATTATCATAATTTAAAGTATGATACTCTTAATAGACAAGATGTAAAGTTTTTATATTAGAAAAATGGTATATACTCAGGGATACCATGTCCTGATAAGTTTTACTCAAGGATATACTATCACATATAAAAGAATATCCACACAATAGAAATGTGGTAGATCCAACAGCTTATTCCATTACTCAGTAGAAACACGATCTTAATCATGTAAGAGATAACAAGTATGGTTAACAAGTTTTCTATAGTGAAAGTGGGAGTGTTATAATAGTGGGTTCCCTAGACCCAAATATATAGTACTTTTAGATTATCATTTCATGTATACAGTTAGTTATACATGATATATACTAACCATTATAGTTTAGATATTTATGCATCCACTATTTAATGGAAATTTCCATAGATTAAGTATCATATAAAAAGGTTATAGAAGATCCCTTGATATAATGATATCCTAGAGATAATATGACATTAATCTTAAATAAAGGTAATATGGTCTAGATACATCATATCTACTGGACATAGATGATGTTTGACTATCAGGTTCTTGAGGATCATAAGTATTGAGACTTATTCTAATCAAGTTCACACTTGGTTATCTATGGTAGTGAGATCATGAGGATAGACCCTCCAATAGGTAAACCACATGTTTCAGGTGTCATTGATTGTTCTTATCTATAGACATGTGTATTGGTCTCTTGACTTGAGATCATTATCAATGTGTTCCATTTGATTGCATACTTTGAATCAATACAAAATCAATAATAATGAAATCATGGTAAGGTAGCTTGTGTTGGGTTCGTCATTAGTGGCATGACACTAGTTGAATGGTCAATAAAGGATTTGTCACTTCTAAGTTAAGGAAGTGATATATCTCATGCTTGGTTGATCAGGATGGTAGTACCTTTATAAATACTTTTCCAAGGTAGTCGAAATGTAATTCCATCTAGTTAGATCCACAAATAATAAATCAATACTGGATGATGACACAAGTGTGCATCATTCTTTATAAGATATTTAAAGACAAAGATATTACATTATATAGTATGTGTCCATAGGTTGGTTGTTGTTTCTATGACTATCCATATCTATTTAGGGACCTTGATGCGTTGATATAATCTACTCTTGGTTTATGAATATTATTCACTACTATCGAGATAAGGGTCTAGAGGGTCACACACAATAGCATATTCAAGAATCAGCTATATTCAGTCAAATAGGTATATTAGACCTAGTGGGCCCCAAAAAGGGGTTTGAGTGTTGTCTAAGTCTTTGATCACTGAAGAATAAATTAATTAATTATTATTGAAGTAAATAATAATTGAGTAGAATTTATTTATTAAAAGTATTTACAAGTTAAGTAAATACGAGGAATAATATTAATCAAATGGATATTATTTTAATATTCTTGGTTCGTTTAATATTAAGTGGGAATTACAAGTTGATTTAATGAATTGGGTTTATCAATTTAAATATTTTATATATTATAGGTATGTGATAAAATAATAAATAATATAAATGGAATAGTTTAGTTCATTATAATTATTTATTTAGTCAATGTTAAATAAATGGGGGCTGAGGAACCCTTCCAGGTATTTTGAGCACCCACTATTTAAAGGAGGAGAGAGGATATTTCTAGGAACTATTCATGGTGAGTTTATCAGAGCCTCTCCATACTCTCCCACTTTATAATGAGATATACTTTATATCTAGGTGATTGGATTGTGCTGATTTTCATGCATCAAAGGCATGTTTATGCGGTGAATGTAGGATGCCGAAGGCGTCGTCGGATCTCTATGCTAGCACTCAAAATTCGATGACCGATGATCCTATAGACCTTTTTTAGTGTGCATGGAGGATATAGAGATATTTAACTTTGGATCATTCAATAATTTTTCTCCAGTGACAAGAAGATTATGAGTGTATATTTAGATCGAAAAAATCTATGTTTCTTTGTTTTATTTTTTTTTCTGTTTAATTTATGCGAGATCCTCATACCGTACCAGGGATCGGATCATCAGAGATGAAAAGTTCCATCATATTGACAATTAAAATGAAAGAATAAACAAACTTTACTTTAATTGGATGAAGGAACAACTTACACCACCTACCATTTACTGTATCCAAGGAATAACCGACAGATGTTATTTCTGATTATGTTAGGATAACCAAAATATACCTTTTAATAGAGGTATAATCATGTTTTACTTGAATGATTACCACTAAATAAAAATTTACAACTCAAATAAAATTCAATTCAATGAAATATAAAAAAGTTAAACTAATATTCTATAAATATTATTGTTTACCATAAATATTGCAATATTCTCAAAAATATTTCTAAAATAATCTTCTTTCAAACCCTCATTCAAAACCTCTATAATAAGACGCCTTTTAATGTTTTATCAATCCATAAAATATTACAATAAATTCCTTCCAAATATCTTGAAATTTTGGTTTTGAATAAATTTATGTTATTATCAATCATAGTATATGATAAATAATACTGAAAAAAATAACTATAAATAAAATTTGAATGAGTTACAATCTTGTTCATAGTGTACTAAATTTATTGTCAAATTGGTTTTAATGATCATGGTGTGGTAGTCATATTTATTTTGTAAAAATATAAAAAATAATAGAACCAATTAAATTTATCTTGGTCTCACCCCAACATGATATTCTTTAAAATTATCATATCTCATTGACTGCATCATATTATTATACTTCATGGGCATTCAAAATAATTTAATTCCATAATATGAAATCATAACTTCATATATTATTTAATTGAAAATTATAAAATTTTTTATTTTGATTAATATATAATATATTTCAATACTGTATGTTTAAGAAATTTATATCCTCCAAATGTAATATCTTTGACTAAACCATTTTTGGATTCAGCCGATAACTTAATTTTTTAAACTCTAAAGAATATGTTTAAAAAACTTTCCATACAAAAGGTCTCAATTATGAAGATACATAACATTTTCTTATAAAGAATAATGTTATATACATTTTCAATTATAAAATCATAAGGCTTTTCTTATCCTATGTAATATATTGAACTTGGTACTTAGGAAATATAACTTATAAAAATTTACAAGAAATGAATGCTTAAGGTTTTTTACTAATATATAATATCCTTCCTCAAATATATAAGATAATATTATCCATATATAAAATTTTTCATCTGAATTTATGTATGTCATAGCTGTATATATACTAATATCATAAAACTTAATCTTATTTTATACTTTAAAATCAAAATAAGCATAATTGGCCTAATATGCTAAACACAATATACAAATAGAATAATAAAGAATAATAAATATAATATAATAAACTATAAATAAATTATAAATAATAATAATAAAAGTGAACATCATAATAGATCAACACAGTTAACAACATATAAATCCAAATCATAATAGGGAACATTAGATGATAACATATAATAAAAAAATAATGATAAAGAATAATAATAATAAATAATAATTAAATAATAAACCATGAACAACAGTGAATAGATAATTATAGATCTGGTAGAAAAATAGGAAAATATATAGTAGTGAATAATCAAATCAAAATAATGAATAATTAAAAATTGCATCAAGGGGAGAGGTATTAATATTTTTCAACAAATAAACAAATAAAGGGAGTAAATAATCCATTCAGTCAATGGTTGGTTATTTTATTGATAATGTCATATGTTCTAGATTTACCAAAATGTAATTTTTCTTCTCATATGATGAGTAAGATATATATGGGTCATCGATTGAGGTGGAATGATGATGTGTATAGCTATTCCTAGATAAGGTGCATGTGATATTATTATCTATTCTTATTAGGGTCATGCGATGTGATCATTCACATGGGTGAATGACATGTGATATGTTCATCCATTTAGAAAGTTTATCCATAAATAATTTATAACATATGATTCAACTATATAGGATTGGTATAATATATGTATATTTTCAATTAAATATATTATATAAATAGATTATATGATTATGTATACTTTTTCATGATACAAATACTGGTCACATGTAAAGAGATACTTGTGTTTGATAGAGATCGCATTGGATCCTTTTACATCCTTAGAAGAATTTCTACTTTACCTGAAGCCTTTATTTTCTTATATTTTTTATCATAGATAATCCATAGTTCTTTCAATGATATAAAGCAATGTGCTGTCATACTTTTTGGTTGTTTGAATGAGTACTAATATTTGTTATAAATTATTTGTACAATTTTTTTGAGTTACAAGAAAATAATTTTACAGGACATTCGAAAGAAGTTTTGGATGGTTTTTTTACAAGTTGTTACATATGATACAACATGTGGTTAAAATGAATGATGTATTTTTCCAAAATTAATTTTGGAAGATATCCAAAGGGTATTTTTGATATGGTTTCAAACATTATTACATATGCTATGAAATCTATTGAAAGTGTACTAATTCTATGAGGCTTTAGTGTAGGTGAGAGAATGTTTGAAATAATAAATAAAGGAAAGACCATAGAATGGCGTCTTAGAGTATGTTATGGTTTGTGAAATAATAAATTACATCAGGGTGAATGAAACCTCTTTATAGTTCTGTACATGGAAGCATATGTGTAATGTGATAATGCATGGTTCAATCTGATTCCATTACTAGAAGCTACAACAGTCAATTTGATCATCATATGATGAATATTTGTGACATTTAAATGAAAAGAATTATTATTTAAGTGTTAAATGATCATTAAGTGAATTTAACTACACATTCTATTTTTTTAATGTTTTAATGTTTGATAAAAATTTCAAAAATATGGACACAAATTACATCTCCAAGGAAATTACATAGATGGATACATATATAGGTTAAATAATAGTGCCATTGAGGTATTGATAAACTATGAAACACATTATGATAAAGGTCTCCTGATATCATTCTATTTATAATTTAAATCTAGGTCCTAGAAGACGATGGATAAGAGAGGATCCTTATCAGGTATTAAGATATTTCCACAAGGATACCCTATGAGGAAATATTATATTGTCTTATTCAAAATGATAACTATAAAATCCATATGGAAGAACATAGATAGTCTGGATCAATAAAGATAAATTAATTCTTTATTTATTTTATTTTATTTAGTATAATATGTTTAGATAAATATTGTAAATTTAAAGGTATTTGTTGATGTTTTACACTATGTTTGAATTATAATTATTTCTTCTAAAACCATTCATAATTAGTATATAAGGCCCAATAATCTATATTTCAAAGGATTATAAGAATTTAAAAAATTACAGTTAAATAAAATACCACTGAAAAAACTTTAATTATGTGAATATTTCATTTTTTTAAATCAAAACACGCCTGTTGTAAAAGATAACAATATAAATTTAATAATCCTATTGAATAAGTGAAATATTATTTATAAGGTCCTTATAAGGCTACCTCCTAAGGTGTATGATATTATTTTATGAATACTGTAGGTCATTACACATATAAAGTATTGATTTACATCTTAATAAATAAATTTTATAACTTTTGAGGCAATTTAAAATAAGAAATCTAGTGTTGAGAATTAAACTACAAATAAACTAATGTATATTAGTTTAACCAAAGGTTTGGAATATATGTCTAATGAATTTATCAAATATTATAACTCTAATGAAATTTATAAAAACCAATTTTTAAAAATACTCTGAAAAAATGGATTAGTTGAGAGAATGAATTAAACCATATAAGAGAGAGCATAAAGCATGCTCTCACACTATGTCTTACCTAGGTCCTTCTTCAAAAAATATTACACTAAAATTGTATACTTAATCTATAAATTCTCTTAGAATGGTACTAATTATAATAAAAATAAGGAAATGTAGACTAATATACCACCTGGATATGAACAATTAAGTGTCTTCAGTTGCATAACATAAGAATACACAAAGAAATATAATCTTGAACCAAGGGAAGTTAAATGAATATTTTAGGTTATCATGATGATGCTAGGGATTACAAAAATTAGATCGATATTTTTTTAGGAATGTTATAATTATATAAGTTTATTTATTTTACATGTTCAATTTTTCTAATAATAATCATATTAATTTTGAAAATAACACTGATATATCGCAACCGGTTGGTGTGTAAGTCCAATTAGAATCCCAATATGAGTCTCAATATGAGACGATCTCCATTGAGACTCTTAAAATAGATTCAACCTGAGTATGATTCTATCTGATAAAGTGGATTCCAGTATGATTCAGGATTAATAAATAAAACAATATAAGGAAATGGGGGTTCTTTTATGCTAATAACAATTTAGTTTTGTTGATACGATTTCATATGGTTTCAATATTTCTCAATACATAAATAGTGATGAAATGTAGACTTATAGGAAATCTATAAAATCTCACAAATCAAGGTAGAGGTTAGTTTACATGAATGATGAAATACATTATCTACTTAAAAATAAAACCTTTAGTATTATAACATATCCTAAAAATGTTAATTTAATACTTTAGAAGTGTATTTTTAAAATAAAGTTAGATAATATAGGGGAATCAAAAATAAAATATAAGGCTTGTGTTTTTTAAAAGGATCTAATTCAATTTAAAAAAGTATATTATAGTAGTATTTTCCCCTTAAATGTTAATCATTAATTATATATTTATTACATCCTTTAGTTTTTTATTATGAATTTCATATTGAATAGTTAGATGTCAAAACTACCTTTTTTTCATAGAGAATTAAATTTTTTCATGAACTACCTAAGGGGTTTTTAAAATATTTTAAATAAAAAAACTATCTTTTGAAAAAAATAATAGATTGATTAAAATTATGTTTTAGATAATGGTATAAATAATTTTCTTATTTTATAATTAATAATTTATTTTTCCAAAGTAAATAATATGCTTGTGTTTACATTTAATATGGTAAAGTAGGATTGATTTTTTTATTTCATATGTTGATAACAAGCACATTTTTCTTAAAAAAATATGAGGATGATTAATTGCATAAAAATCCAATTAAAATTTTCATTTTAGATGAAATATTAAGGAAATTAAAAGAAAATTTTGTGAATGAAAATTATTAGAGATATGGAAAGTATACTCTTATATTAATAACAAGATTTTTATATTAATAAACTTATAAAGCAGAAATTGTTTGTGTATTTAAAATTAGGATAATATCTCATTCGTAAAATACTTTAAACAATCAATGACAGAGTCCCCTAAAAATGTTCCAGTCGTAGTATTTTTGTGTAAAATACCCTATTCTAACATAGTAGGTAGCTTAATATATATGATTGCATTTTTTTGTTGGAGTAGGACACTCAAGAGGGGGGGGGGTGATAACATCAGTGGACGATGTCGACGGGAGCGGAGGCTAAGGAGCTGTCGGGTCTAGGCGATTGTGAAGAAAACCCTAGGAGAGGGTTTCGAGATGCTAGATCCTTCGCTGATGTAGTCGTGGGTGCCGATTCATCCACTGACCTGAGAAAGGTTGAGCTTATAGCTCCGAAAGCTTTCATACATTGTGGTTTAAACTCTATATCTTTCACGAAGGAAGAGGTAATCTCACTTGCCTCTGATTTACAATATGCCTTGATTGGTAATTTCTCTAAGCAGCGACCTTCGCTTCCGTTCCTAAGAAATACACTGGAAAAGATAGGCTTTACCGACTTCAAAATAGGTTTCTTAAACTCTTGGAATGTTCTTTTTAGATTTTCATCAGATTCGGACTATTATAGATTCTGGATGCGTAGTTTTTGGAATTTTGGGAGATCCTCCATGAAAGTTATTAAATGGTCACCAGACTACGTTAATGGCTTTGAATCCCCCATTGCCCCGATCTGGCTTGCTTTTCCAGACTTACCGATTCACTTGTTTAAAAGAGAAGCCTTATTTTCTATTGCTAAACTGTTTGGTACTCCAATTAAATTGGATTTTGCCACCTCTAATTTGACAAGGCCCTCAGTTCCAAGGGTATGCACCGAGATCGATCTCTCTAAGGACCTTCCAAGCTGTTTTTGGATTCAAAATGGGGACAGAGGTTTTGTTCAGAATATGGTTTTTGAAAACCTTCCTGAATTTTGTAGCAATTGTTTTAAATCTGGTCATGTTCGCAAGAATTGTGGGAAACAAGAAGCTCCCTCTACTAAGAAATTAAAGCCATGTTGGGTGGAAAAAGTTTCCAAGAAAACAGCTCCTTCTAAAATCCCTAACAACTCTAATATGCCAAGTACCTCTAAGGTGTCTAATGAATAGATTAGAGCAACTAATTTAAAGGTTAGGGTGGATAATGAAGATTCTCATATCTCTGCAATCCAAACTTCAGATTTTTTCACGGAATTCAATGCTACAGATTCAATTTCTGTGGATAATAGGGTTAATCAACAAAATGCAGTGTATAGTAATGACTCTGTTCAACTCAACATAGAAAATCACAATCTTGGTGATTGTTCATTGAATAAGAAAGACATGGGCTGTCCTGCTCGATCTGTTATCACAGAGCAAGAGGTTGTTGAAAAGGTTCAAAGAGATGGATCTGTTTGTAGTGGATCATCATCTGAAGAGGAGGATAAGCCTGGAAAATTAGAAGAAGAATATCTGAAAACCATGGCTAGGAAAGGGAAAAAATCAGTGGTAGATGCTGATGGTTTCATCACCCCGAACCCTAAAAAGACTAGAAGACGTAAGGATTACTCTCAAGTGGAAAGAACCATCACCACTAGGTCGACTGAGGTTAATAAAAAGGTTTACCCTGAAAAATAGCAAAGGGAATTAATATGTGAGAAATCCAATGTTGTTTTATATTACTTCTCATTTCAATTCACGTAAGAGGAAATGCAAGGGTGGCTTGCTCATACGAGAAAGCAACAAGAATTGTTGAAACATGAGAGAAAAAAGGGGATTATTAATGAGGACCAATTCCAAGATGCTATGAAATTCATTTACTTTGAGAAATTGAAGTTAAAAGCACCACTTTCTTGATGTTACTGTTTACAGACCTACTGTGTGGTCTTTGTTTCTGGTTTACTAGTCTCAACTTTTTGTTGTTCTGGCTGATCTGCTTTGCTTTGTGGATTTCTGTCTCTGATCACCTGAGTCAGTTTGCCTATATCTGCCCTGATTCCTGGAAGTAAGGCTATGTGATTTGGCATCATCAATTGACTGTATTTGCTGGATTACTAATTATGTTTGAATGCTCTCCATGGAGAAAACTGGTTTTGTGTTTTCTTCTCTGTTCTGTTTGACTTTTTCTAGCTGGGTATTTTAGAACAGGTTCTGCTCTGCTAATGTTGAACAGCTGGGTGATATTACTGGTTATGATGGTCTGTTTCTCTAAAGTTGATTATCTATCCTTGACGCGCTTGGAGTTCTCTGATCAGATTCTTAGTGAATTCTGTGTGGATCTAGTTTTCTTTTTTCCCAGAATGCAGAAAGTGCTTCATTTTTTGGCTTTTGTGTGTCTGGATTCTTTTAACAGCCCTTGTTTCACCTGTTTTTCCTTATGGGATGTTTTTTTATTTTCTTGTTAGTGTAGGCTATCTGCACCTCGTATGTACCTTGTAACCCCTGTTTTGTTTTAATAAATGTTCTTGGACATGGATTCGTACGCTAATCCATGTTACTTTCAAAAAAAAAAGAGGGGGGGGGGGTGAATTGAGTTCCTATAAAAATTTCTGTTAAAAACTTTACTTTCAAGATTGAAAAAATTAAAATTAAAACATGCCAATTAATCAAGATAATAAGATTATAATAGTTTGACTGTTCAAAAAACTTCTCAAAAGATTGATTAATTCTCAATAGTATCAATATGAGATATTGATACAACTTTTTAAACTGTTCTAATAAGGCAAAAGAGTTATAACTACTTTCCAAGACTAACTATCAATCTAAAATTTAGTTTTCTAAAATATAAATTAAAACAAATAAGGATAAATAGAAACACACAATAGATAAAATAATTGGTTTAGTCTCAAGATGATACCTAATCCAATCCACTTGGTGATCATGTTCCACCAAGCAGTTTATATTAATAAACTTTATCCACACCCTGGACCGGGGTTAACAATAGTACACAGGACTGTCCAGGTCACAAGACCTCTTCCACTATTCTTCATGGAAAAACATACAACCAGGTCACACAAGAACTCTTCTACAGTTATATGTGGGTAAACAAGGTGTAAAAATATATTTGAGTGAGTATATATTGTATCCTCTAGTTTAATGCAGGATGTAGTGTGTGTTTTAATACAGATACACACACTGCTCGAAAATTAATAAAAATAGTACACAATAGATAAAAGATGATGAAAGAGAGTTAGAAATGCTCAGAGTGTTGTTCAATGCAGCTCTGGACTTGTAAGATGTTTCAGATGTGATTTTTGTGTCCCCTTGTGAAAACAGAGTATTGTGAGTCTCGTGATATGGTCTCCAGTTAGTTGAGATGTGCTTTGCGGATGTTTTTATTGTTAGGGTTGCTACTATGAGAATGTTTGAGGCTCTGATCTATAGTAGTTCAGACTTTAGGAATCAAGAGTTCTTCTTATGTTCTTCAGTGTATGGATGTTCTTCTATCTTTCATGCATTTTACTTTTTTGAACTCTCTACTTGTCTAGCTCTAAGTATCGTGATTTTATTATTATTTTGGGTGCATGTGTTAGAGACTACAAGAAGCATTATTTCTATACCTCATACTATGTACTATCAGGTGACATGTCTACAGAGAAACATTAATTATGTTAGTGTCATTAAATGACTCAAATATGACCGTTAGAAATAACTTTTAAATTAAATTGAGAAAGATAGAGAAGTGATTAAGGAACGATATCACAGTTTGTCTTGGAACAATGTCACTTGGAAATGGTGTCTTATCCTTTTACTTTGAGCAGCTAGATAGTCACGGTGCCACAATTGTGTTGATATCTAGAACCAGTAGAACAAAAGTGGTGTCAGGATCACTGTGTCATAGGTAATGGTGTCTATTCCTTTGTCAAAACTTTGAATGGTGTCTTGGAAATGGTAGCAAGGAACTGGTGTCACAGACTTTATGAAATCTAAATAGTTATGGTGTTAGATTCATGGTGTCTGGATTATAGTGTCTGAGTCATGGTTCCAAGGTTACGGTGTCAGAGTTACAATGCTAGGGTTACAATGTCAAGGTTACGGTGTTAGGGACTTTTCCCAAATCAAGAACTGGTGTCAGACTTACAGTTTCACAGAGTTATCCAAGTATCTATAAACTATATTAATAAGTAATATTCAGATAATGGATTATACTTAAGCATGAATATAATAAAACATTATAGAACAAGATCAAACATAGTTTACAATATTCGAACATGATTTGTGAGATTATGAATTAGGATCTTGTAAAAGTTTATACCATGAGTTGTAAGCATTTAATCATAAGGAAACCAATAATCTCTAAACATGATTTATGATAGTTTAAACAAGGTTAACATGATTTGTGATCATTAAAACATATTTAACACATGAGGAGGCCAACAATCTTCTCATTTTTTGTGATCACAAATCATGAGAATTAAATGCCTTTTCTTACTCTCCCCCTTTTGGAATTATCAAAAAGAAAATAAGGAAAAAAATAAATGCTGAATGAAGGTAAAGAGGAAAAATAAACTACTAGTGCACATTGTATTGGGTAGAAATATAAGGTGTATCACAAGCATAAGTCAAAATATAATACATAACTATCAAAAATTAATTCTTCAATTCTTTTTAGGGTCAGAAATCTTCTCTTTTCCCTTGGTAGAAATAATAGGAGGAGCCACATGAGCAGAAGGAGAAGTGGTAGAAGGGTTTGAGACAATTGTGACAGAAGGAAGATGTAATCCTTCAAAAAAATAAGGTTCTAGAGTTGGTTTGGTTGAAGACCGAGGCAAGGATTGCTCAAGAATGACAAGTCTGATCTGGCTCAGAGCCTGAGATACAAATATAGAGGCAGAAGCAAAGGCAGTGGAGGAGGAAGGGGTTGAGCTAGGCTGCAAAGGGGCGGCTGAAGGAGCCAATATGGCAGTGCTTTGTACATGGAGATAAGGATTCAAAAAATAGATAAAATCATTGATGAATTCACCTCAATATTGCATAAAATTTTCAAAATCATTCTTATTCTCAATAAACTTCTCTAAAGTAGGCGTGCAATACTTCATTTTCTACATTTGATCCTTAAAATTTTGAGTCACAGGAGGAATTTTGATATTTTCAACAAGGTATATGAAATGAATAGTCTGTTGGTGATTTGTATAGATCCTATTTAAGTAGAAATAAACCTTTTTAGTAATTTCATCATAGGCCGTAGAGGCCTCCTTTGAATATAGTCAAACAATGTTATGTACATGCTCACAATTTTATACTATCTTGGAGAGGCTCTCCTAAACAGACTGACCATTTAAATACTGAAGATCTTCTTGAATCACATTTCTGAGTACCACAATGTATAATAGTTGAGATTTGTGACTAGGTTAAGTAGAGGAAGAAGGAGATGAGATTAATGTAGAGGGTGCAGGAAGGATCTTGAGAATAGTCTCAAAAGAGTTCTTAAAAACACCAGGCAACTCATTCATTGAGGATACCAATCCTCAAACTTCATTTTAAAACTTGGAATTTTTGGAAACTATCTTCTCAACAAAAGGGACCAAATTAGTTTGGATCAGAGTCACAAACCTTTTAGAAATTTTTTCTACATCTTTTGTGCTGAAACGAGAAATAGGGGGTTCAGCAGTCTGAAATTCCTTTCTCAGTTCCTCAATCAAATAATTTAGAGATTTCACTTCCTCACTTAACTTATGATTTTCAATCCTCACTTATTTAATTTCATGCAACACCCTTGGTTGGGTTTGATAGATAAGTTTTTCTAAGAGCAGGCCAACATCTTGTTCACTTAGAAGAGATACAAGAGTAAGTTGAGATTTCAAAAGTTTTTCAAAACTAGCCATCATAATTTCACCAAAAACTTTTAAATCCTCATGGTTAAAAAATCTAGGAGTTTCTTGTGAAACCTCAGGTGAAGAAACTGAAACAAACTCTAGTTACTTAGAAAGTATGAATTCTAGTGTAAAAATAGGTTTCAATTGAAAGGCTGTTGTGAGATCTATTCCTCTCACTAAATCCAACAGAGAGTCAAAGACATAAACGTAGATGGTGAATTTATAAACAATATCCTCTGGGCTTGTCTCAAAAGAACCTTGCACTTGATTAATTTACAAAATGGGATTCTAATCCCTCTCAACAGGTGATTCTCTACTGGGACTAAGAGACTTAGTCACTTGTCCTAATTCCATTTCTTCTATTCTAGCAGGTTCATGCACTTCTTTAGCTAACTGAAAAGTTTGCTCCATCCTTTATTCAGAATAAGGGATAACATTAGATTTAGATTGTTCTCATTACTATTCCATAGTAGTAGGTAATTCATCAATAAAAAGTTATTCTAAATGTTCCTCAAAAATAGCTTCTTCATCTACACCTGCAGCATGTTCTTTTTCAGCAACAAATTATCTAGAAACTGTATCTTCAAAAACTTGTGGGTCAGGTAGGATACTGTCTTCTTCCTCTAAGATAGTTCTTTCCTCAGTTATAGTTTTGCATCTCCTATTTCTTCACATGAATATTCAACAACCTCATAAGGTTCTAGATTAGGGTCAGATTTTTTATTAGGTCTCAAAGGATTCTAAATTGTATTGAACTTCTCATATAGTCTTCAATTGTATTACAACCAAGATTGTTTCCAAGGATTATAGTAAATTTTCATCTTTCTAAATGTATCGTTAGAGATAAAAAACTCATAATCCTGAATAAATTCTTCCTTTGAGACAACTAATCCTTTTTCATACAACATTGCAAAAATAAACCTTGAATAAAACGGGGAGGTTGATTTTGAAGTAGTCTTGATCATATCACTGATGTGTAGAATGATATACTTATATAAGTTGATCTTGTGGCCATTTTTCATAACATGTATTAGAAATAAATCTTGACACTTCAGGGTTGTGAAATATCCCTTCCTTGGACAAATAATATTTTGAATGAATTTGAATAACAACCTTGTCTCTCCATCTAACTCTACTGCAATTGGCCTTCTTTTCTTCTCATTTCTAGTTAGGCTTACCAATTCCTCTTCTAGGTTAAAAACATCACTAGGAGGAGGAGGTCCTCACTGATAATCCTCATAAATTCCCTCATGCGGTATATTAAGACAAGCATCCCATAGCCTGGATGAAAAGGCACAACTTTGTCCATTTATCCAACTTCTAACAACAAAATCATCTATCAACTCACATGAGAAATGAATATACTAATAAAACTGGGAAACAAGTTTCAGATAGATGGGTCTCTTCTTTTTAGTGAACCATTTCAACCAGCCCTATTCATTCAAAACTTTCAAAATTAGTGACTTACCTATCAACAACCACTTTGGACATATTTCTTTCTCTGGTACAATAATTCGATTAGCAAGTCTTGGATTCAGCGGTCCTTCAGGCATTATCTTCGGAGTCCTTTTTCACATTCTTCTGATACCTTCACTTCTCAGGAGTCGATGAAGAAGGTCGCTTCATTATGGGCATCCAATCGTAGGTTCGAGCAAGAGAGAGAGATTTGATGGAGGGCATGAGGTTTGAGAGATAAGGGTTTCAGTTTCAATAGAGAAGAACTCAAGTGAAGAGAGAAGTGAAAAACATCAGGTTTTTATCATTTAGGAAGTCCAAACATCGCAAAAACAAATGATCAGTATAGAAATAATAAAATAATCGATACACCGATATGGTAAATAAATAAAAACAAATTTAATTCATTACAGTGAGACCAAAATAGGTCATCACAGTGTCATCATTATGGTGTGACTCCAAACGGTGCGACCATATCATTAAGACAACAAGTGTAAGATAGTAATTGTAATACTGTAAACATGAGATAGTAATTCCAAGATAGTAACTTGTGAAACCACGAACCATGAAACTGTAAATTGTGAAACAGTAAGTGTGAGATAGTAAATTTGAAACCGTAAACCTTTTACTTAAGACTTATCATCTCTAATTCATCTATGATATAATTTCTCCTTTCAAAATTTAATGGTTTGGTGAATATATTATAAAGCTGATGTTTATTTCCAATGAATTCCAAGGTGATATCTCCTTTTTGATAATGATCTCTCAAAAAGTGATGCCTTACATCAATATGCTTTGTGCTGGAGTGTGAAACCTGATTTTTTGAAATGTTAATAGCACCTTTATTGTCACAATTTATAGGTACATGTCTAAATTGATATCCATAATATAGTAATGTGTTCTTCATCCACAAAATTTTTGCACAAAAACTACCATCAGTTATGTATTCAGCATTGGTAGTAGATAATGCAACTGAATTTTGTTTCTTACTACACCATGATACTAGAAACTTACTTAAAATATGACATGTTCCATAGGTTCTTTTTCTATCTAACTTACAACCAAAAAAATCATCATCTGAATAGCAAACTAAATAAAATGATTGTATTGTAGGATAGAACAATCCTAAATTGGTTATATATTTGTGGTATTTGAAAATTCTTTTAACAACATTTAAATGAGACTCTTTAGGGTTTTCTTGAAAACATTCACACATGTAAACACTAAACATAATATTAGGAAGACTAGAAGTTAAGTAGATTAAACTTCAAATCATTCCTCTATAAGTGGTTTGATCACCTAATTTACCATTTTCATCAAGATACAACTTATAGGTAGTACTCATATGAGTATCACTAATTTTAGTGCTATCCAAGCCAAAACGTTTTAGAATATGTTTAGTATATTTACACTAATTTAAAATAATACCTTCCTTATTTTGAAAGTTTTGAAATCCAAGAAAGAATTTTAACTTACCCATTAAACTCATTTAAAATTCATTTTTCATCATCTCTGAAAACTCAATACATAAACAATTTCTTGAAGATCCAAAAATAATATCATCAACATAGATTTGAACAACTAAAACATCTTTAGAATTTTTTTTATAAAAATAGTAGGATCAACTATACATTTTGTAAAACTTTTGGAAATAAGAAAACTACTTAATATATTATACCCATATCTTGGAGCTTGCTTTAAACCATATAATTCTTTTTTAATTTAAAGACATGATTTGGAAAGTGAGGGTTTTTAAAACCATGGGGTTGTTCAACAAAAACATCCTCAACTATATACCCATTTAGGAATGCACTCTTGACATACATTTGATAAAGTTTGAAATTTAAATGTGCTACATAAGAAAGAAATATTCTAATGGCTTCAAGAATAGCTATTGGTCTAAAGATTTCTTCATAGTCACTTCCTTATTCTTGACTATAACCTTGTGCAACTAATCTAGTTGTGTTTCTAACTATATTACCAGCTTCATCTACTTTGTTCTTGAATACCCATTTAGTACCTATGATCAATATATCTTTGGTTCTATCCACAAGTTTCCAAACTTTATTCCTTTCAAACTGATTTAGCACATCTTACATAGCTACCTCCCAAAATTCATCATTGATAGAATTATTGATGTTTTTAGGTTCAAGTTGTGACAATAAAGCTTTATGTTCAACTTGATTTCTAATATAAGATCTTGTATGTGTTACTTTATCTAAATCTCCAACAATAGCATCTAAAGGATGGTTCTTAAGAGTTCTAATAGTTATAAAAAAATAAGGACTAGTAATTTCAGGTTCTTCAATAGGTTTGGGTTCATTATGGCTTGAATATGCAGAATATATAGAACTAGAAGTTTTAACAGATTCCTTTATAAGATGCTAAGAAGATTTATAATTAATGTCCAGATTTGACATATCATCTTCAATATTATGTAAAGAGGTGTTAGGTTCATGTGGATCTGTTTCATCAAATTTTACATGCACAGATTCTTCCACACATTTTGTTCTTTTGTTAAATACTCTATAGGATTTACTAGAGATTGAATATCCTAGAAAAATTCCTTCATCACTTTTGGATGAAAACATATCAATATTATCCTTAGTATTAAGAATATAGACTTTGCAACAAAAAACTTTTATGTAATTAACCTTGGGTTTTCTATTTTTCTACAACTCATAGAGAGTTATTTTAAGAATAGGTCTGATTAAAACTCTACTGATTATGTAGCATTCTATATTTACTGCTCCTGCCTAAAAGTAAAAAGGTAAGTCATACTCACTAAGAATGGTTATAGAAATTTCTTATAAGGTTCTATTTCTTCTTTCTACCACACCATTTTGTTTAGGTTTCCTAGGATAATAGAAGTTATGAATATATATATTTTGTGAGTATAAGGATTCAAAATCTTGGTTTTCAAACTTGCGGCCGTGGTCACTTATTATAGATTTTATCCTAATTCCACTAAAATTTTCTACAGTCCTAGCATACTTGGTGAAATGAGAGAAGGCTTCAAATTTTTGAGCTAAGAAAAAGGTCCTACTATATCTAGAATAAACATCTATAAGAAAATAAACATAGTTCTTCCCATTTAAACTAGAAAATCTAGATGGTCTAAAAAAATCCATGTAAACCAACTCAAGAGGTTGATAAGTTGAAACTTATTTCTTTGGTTTTAAAGGCATTTTCTACTGTTTACCCTTTTGACAAGTATTATAGACTTTATCATTTGGAAACTCATGTTTTCATAGGTCTTTAACTAATCCTTTTCTGGTAATCTTCTCAAGGGATTGTATATTAGAGTGTCCTAGTCTTATATTCCAAAGACAAGGTTCTTTTTGAAATAAACTTAAGCATGAAACATTTTGAGAAACTAAATAATCTAAGTTGAAAACACAAACATTTTCATTTCTAAAAGAATAAAATTTTAGTTCATTTTTTTAGTTAAAAACATTACAATAATCATTATCAAATTTAACATGAAATCAATCATCAAATAATTGTAAAATACTAATAAAATTATATTTCATTCCATAAAAAAAAGTACTTTAGAAATTAAAACTGATTTAGAGTTACCAATATGGCCTAAGATAATTATTTTTCCTTTAGCATTGTGACCAAAAGTGACATGATCACCATCAATATTTATTAAACTCTTGAAACATGATTAATCTACTATCATGTGTCTTGAACATCCACTGTCCAAGTACCATAAGATTTTACAGATATTCTTCAAATAGATTTCCTAAAAAATAATCAAACAAAAATAGATTTTGGTACCTAGACTTGTTTGGGTCCAGTGAAATCAATAATAAGTGCTTTAGGAACCCATATCTTCTTCGTAGGTTTCTCATAATAATTATATAATATATTTGAAAAATAGACCTTATTTGGTCTAGAACAATTATAAGTAGTGAAATATTTTCTAGAACTGGAACAAACAGTATAATTTTCACTTTTAGGTAGAAAAACAGATTTTCTAGATTTAGTTACAAACTTTTTTTTGGTGAGTTTTATTTTTCCAGGTTGGTATCCTATGCCAGCAGTGTATCTAGGAGTAATTTGTTCACCAAGAATCAGTGTAAGAGTATTTTCTCCATTTTTAATTTCCTTAAGTCCTTTTTCAATTTCTCATTAGATAACTTAAGTTCATTGTTTTCTTTAAGTAATTGAACATTTTTATTTTTCTTTACAACAAGTTTAGATTTAACAGTAGTAGTCAAGGAATGCTGTTTCTTTAAAGATTTATATTAATCTTTTATTTCATTACAAGTGTATTCAAGAATATTATAGTATTCAAATAATTCTTCACTAGTCATATTTTTAGAATCAATTTTATCTCAAGAATAATATGAATTTTGTACAGGAGACTCAAGGTTTACCTCATATGTGTTTGTCATAAAACAAATATTGTCCTTGTCAGACTTCTCATCAAACGAAGACTCTGAGTCACTTGAACTGTCCTCAAAAGAACTCCATTTTGTCTTCATGGACTTTTTATACTTTCTATCTTTGTCCTCATATCCCTTCTTATATTTCAACTTAGGACAATCAACCTTTACATGTACTTTTCTTTTGCATTCATAACATATTATTTCATCATATTTTTCACTTCTTTTCCAATCCTTCTTCCAATTTCCCTTGTGGTCATATCTTCATTTGAAGTTTGGATATCTAAATAATTTATCTATTATATAAAATTTCTTAAATATTCTATCTAATTGAGCCACTTCTTCATCACTATCTGATGATGAATCTTCATTGCTTGTACTATTAGAAAGAGATTTTATCATTTCTTTCTTCTTATTCTTAGAGGTAGTGGTTTTGAAAGCCACTAACTTTATCTTTGGTTCATCTTCATCTTCCTTATTGACTTTTAATTCTTCTTCATACATTATCTACTTGCCTATAAACTCCATGACTAGAAGCTTACTAATATCACAAGATTCTATAATTGATATAGAAGTCACTCTCCATATATCTGGAAAGCATCTGAGTATTCTCATAATTTTTTCCTTGATTGTAACATCTCTTCCCAGAGAGATCATTGTGTTCAATATTTCATTAAAATTGAGGTATATGTCATAAATAAGCTCATCATGATTCATTTTAAAGTTATCATATTTAATAGTATATGTGTTAAGTATCATTTCCTTAACACTAGAAGTTCCTTCATGCAAAACAGATAAAGTATCCCAAATTTTATGGGCTGTTTTTCAAGGAGAAATTCTATTAAATTATTCATCTCCTAGAGAATAGTATAAGTCATTCATGGCTTTTCAATTATTTTTATAAAAATTCTTAGTCGAGTTATCCCAATTAGTTCTAATAGTAGCAGTAATCTTATATTAATATATAATTAAAGACCAAATCTCAAAATCCATACTTTCTAAGTGTATTTTTATTTTAACTTTCCATTTTGCACAATTTTTTTTTCATTAATGAATGGAAGTCTGTTGTTAGTATCACCTTCCAATCTATTATCCACACTTAGAGAATAAAGTGTTAAATTTTTTGGTTTTAGAGAACTAAAAATTTAGAACTAATAGAAATTTTAAGATCTTTAAAACACAACTAAAATCATAGTTGAAAATTATTTTAAATTGATTGAAAATTTAATATTTTGAAAACAGGGATTTTAAAAAACATCCGTTGATACCAAATGTTGGTTGGAGTAGGACACTCAAGACGTGGGTTAATTAAGTTCCTATAAAAATTTCTATTAAAAAGTTTACTTTCAATATTAACTCAATTAAAATTAAAAAAGGAAAGTTAATCAAGGTAATAAGATTATAATAGTTTTACTATTTAAATAGCTTCTCAGAAGATTGATCAATTCTCAGTAGTATCCATATGAGATATTGATACAACTTTTAAAACTACTCTAATAAGGAAAAACAATTATAACTACTATCTAAGACTAACTATCAAAGTAAAATTTAGTTTTATGAAATATAAATTAAAACAGAGGAGAACTAAATAGAAACAAAGAGCGGATAAAATGATTGGTTTAGTCTCAAACAGAGACCTAATCCACTCCACTTGGTGATCACATTCATCAAGAATTTTATATTAATAAAATTGATCCAAACCCTGGATTGGGGTTACTAATAGTACACCGAACTGTCCAGGTCACAAGACCTCTTACATTTTTCTTCATGGTAAAACAAACAACTAGGCCATACTAGACCTATTCCATAGTTATACATGGCTAAACAAGATGTAAAAATATATTCGAGTGATGATATCTTGTATATTCTAGTTTAATGAAGGAGATAGTGTGTGTTTTAATATAGATATACACACTTCTCAAAAAGTAATAAAAATAGTACACAATAGAGAAAAGATGATGAAAGAGAGTTAGAAATGCTTTGAGTGTTGTTCTATGCAGCTCTGGACTTGTAAGATGTTTCAGATGTGATTTTCGAGTCCTCTTTTGAAAACAAAGTATCGTGAGTCTCATGCTCTATTTTCCAGTTAGATGAGATGTGCTTTGCGAATCTTGTTCTTGTTAGTGTTTATGCTAATAGATTGTTTGAGGATATGATCTACAATAGTTCATCCTTATGTAATTAAGATTTCTTCTTATATTCTTTAGTGTATGGATGTTCTTCTATCTTGCATAGAGTTTACTTTTTTTAACTCTCTAATTCTCTAGCTCTGAGTCTTGTGCTTTTATTTTTATTTTAGGTGCATGTGTTGGAGCCGACGAGAAGCATGATTTATACACCTTGTACCTTGTACTGTCAGGTGAAATTTCTACAAAGAAACATTAATTATGTCAGTGTCATTAAACAACTCAAATATGACTGTTATAAATAACTTTTAAATTAAATTGAAAAAGATAAAGAAGTGATTAAGGAACTGTGTCATAGTTTATCTTGAAATAGTTTCACTTGGAAATGGTTTCTTCTTTTTTACCTTTGAGTGGTGAGACAGTCATGGTTCCACAGTTGCGTTGGGATCTGGAACTATTAGCATAGATGTAGTGTCAGATCACTATGTCTCAGGTAACAGTGTCCAGTCCTTTATCAAAACTTTGAACAGTGTCTTGGAAATTGTCACATACCAGATTTTGTTACCATCAAACCCATCACTAAACCTAGCCCATGGCATGACTCGAAGGGCATTCTATATCCCCACAGGCTATCACAAGTTCTCAGGTATCATAAAGTAAAATTTGGGAATGATTTATCATAATTTACAAACATAAAACCACTAACAAATCCAATAAAATGAATCTGGTTTTTTCAAACAAAACCATATTTTAAAAAAATTTCAGAATTGAATTAAAAATTTTAAAACAACTATAAAAGACTATAAAAAATGAATAAAACCAAAAAAGTATAGGCCAAGAACCTTCACATGGTAAGAGGCACCTCCCTCAAGCCATCTCTACAACACTGCATCATGAAGGACTGCTAAAACCCCAAACCATTGGCACATAAGCTGTACCCAAACCTACGAAAAATATAACCAAGTCTACTTACACCCAAATGTGTAAGTAGGGTGTGTGAAAAATCCCTGTAGTATATCACCACTAAGATATTCCATGTGATAAACATTCAAAGGCTAAAATCTTGTAAGTTTTTATAAACATTAAAATTCTAGTTACAATTTCTAAAAGATGTAACTTTAAATAAAAACAGTTTTCAAGTGGGAAACTTTAAATAATCAAAACATTTAAATAAAATAAAAAATCTAATGAATTTTCCAGCCCAACATACCATATTCCAATGGAAAACATAAATCATCTAATGACCATAAGAAACGAGAAATAACCCCTAGGCACTGGTCCACTGTGGGTCCTAGGTACCTTGTATCTCGGTGAAAGTAACCATCAACAAATCCGTTATCATGCACACGAGCCACTAGTAGGATGAATACCCATAACCTAGTGTTATCCCATCATCATAATCATAGTTTAGTTAGTGTTGTCAGTGTCAAACTTGCTACGTGAAATTGAGGCTAAACCCCATGGGATCACTAGCATACTAGTACACACCCACCCACCTAGATACCCCGGTTTTCATCTTGTGATCAAACAAGTTCAACAAGCCATGAAATATAATTTTCCCATGAAAATACCACTTCCACATCACAAATTCACAAAAACCCCACATGTACATCACACAAGTCACATAATTCACTTTTTATTTAAATGCATTTTGAAATCATACTCACACCAAAATAACCCACAACACTTTTCAAATCTCTTTAACACTTCAAAAAATCCTTTTAACACTTTTTTCTAAAACCTTTCAAATATAATTCAAATTATAAAAAATCCCATAAACATTTCACATAATACCCGTTTCACCTTCAAATTCATTTTATCATCAAACTCACATGAAACAACCCACAAACATGTTTCACACCCACATCACAATTTAATAAAACACTTCAGCAATTTATAAAACATTCTAATTTTTTTGACATCTTAAATCACCTCTTCACCTTTAAAAAACCCATCTTAAATGAATACACTCACCAAAATAGTACACGTACATCACTTTCCCACTTTGTTTAACTCACTAAATTATTTTCAATTTTCATAACACAATCCCAAGGTGTATAACCATGTTTTTCACACAAAACCCATTTCAAAACCCTCATTCAAGGACAGAATCATACCACTACCAATCCAAAATAGAATTTTAAGACCTTGAAACATTTATTCAACCACTCTATATTGTTATTAAATTACCTCAAATAATACCAAAAAATATACACATGAAAAGAAAACATTTCCATAAAACACTTTCAAGAAGTATAACAAGGTTTTACACATAAAACCCATTCAAAAACCCCCTTTTGAGGTCAAAATGACACTAAATCATTACACAAACATAATTGGAAACCCCTTAAAAAAATAAATCACTTTCACATTTTCTAAAACTACCACAAAAGATATCACATGAGTTACATTTGAAAAATACACAACTTCAAGAAAAAACATAACTTTAATACTAAATGCTTAACTAATGCTACAAAAAATGGTTTTCGTACCACAAAAAACATATGAGGAATATGAAAAATGAGTAAATACAGAAAGATAATTCATCAAGAAATGCTTACACATGGAATCACCTACCTTTTGTGTCCAAACCCTCAAATCTTGGTGCGAAACATCAACCGCACCACCATCGCACCTAAAGGAAGTGAAAAACAACCTAAAACCCCAAAAATTACACCAAAAAGACACATGGGTAAACCCTAGTCACGAACCCTAGCTACTGGACACTTTAGAAATCAATAAATGGTTAATGAAACCCTAAGAAAAAGAAATAAATCAAATAGATAAACACTTACCTGAAGAAATCTTGAAGTTTCCCCACAAAAACCCCATAAAAAATGGGTTCCATAGGAGATTGAGGGAGCTTGGAGGCCTCCCATGGATTCTAGGGTCAAATATGGGGTGGATTAGATGTATATATAGGAGTTAAAAATTGGAATTTCAAAATATTTTTAATGACATAGACACCCTTGGATGGTTTTCTTGCACGGTTTAGTAAACCGTGTGGCCTAACTGTGCGGCCTATTCTGGCCACCCAAAACCAGGACACAATCCTCCACTTTCCGGGGGGGGGGGGTGTAAAAGGGGGAAACCAAGGGGGAAAGGCAGGCCAAGTATATGGGGAGAAAAATTCCTAAAATAAACCATCCCTTTCACCCCAAAACACATCCAACTCAAGGGTACAAACGACCTCAACAACTTACCCCACAAGTGGTTCCACTAGGAGTGTCTATAATCCAACTACAAAACAACATACCTTTGAAAAAAGTGGATGCCAATTACCATCCAATACCCCCAAGACTAAGGTCATAGATAAATAACAAAACAGGCACCCAAATTTCAATCCTAGAACACCCTGAAACCAAGAGAAAGCTAAGAACCAAGAGTGGATATGAATCAAAGCATGGAATCGAAAACCCAGGTTTAAAAATTCTCTCCAACATAAATCTTTCTACCCTTGTAAAGACATAGTAAGTCCAAAGAAAAAACCAAACCCAACCGTGAAACCAAGATGTACTACATTTCCAAGCTTCACCCCTAAAGGCCAAAATACCTCCAATGATCAATTAAGGAAGGAATAATCTCACAAACCAAAAATTACATCAGTTTCCTGAAATGATCAAGCACATTCAGACTTTACCCCAAAATAAAACTCCTTAAACACTATTTGAAAAAGATTTAGGAAAAATACCCAAATGAACAACAACATCGAACAAGGTTACACTTACCTTGCTTTAACTAAAATATTGGGCGCTCTCCAATCCCAACGTTTACCCAAGGATGATGTTGGTAATTAGATATCTCAGAATGAGAATACCTACCATCAATAAAATACTAATGACAATCTGAGTTACTAGTATGGGAAGAAACAAATGGGATCCCCACCATAATATGCAACTTAAAATTTTCCCGAGACAGAATCAGGACACTAACAAGGGGAGGCCAGAATGGATTCCCTGGTACAAGGGGTAGAATTCTATTAGACATTTCCAAAAGAACTTAAATAACACCAATAGTGGGTCTCCCCACCATAAGAACCAACCATCATAACCAATTAGTATGGGACGACACAGAAAGGCCCCAAAATTTAAAAAGTTGGGACGACCGCACGGTTAGTCCGCACTGTTTGGGAAACCGTGTGCTAACCATGGGGATCATTCTGTCTGTTTGGATTCCTAGAACATGATAACTAATAACCATGCAAAAATGTGTATTCAACCTATCTATCCAAAATCCCAACCATACTCCAAAAAACTCAATGGAAACCAAAGGGTAAAAGAAAGACATTGTGCGATAACATGGGCATGAGGCCCTCCACCTCTTTCCACCGAACATGAACATCAGAAGTAAGATGATGAAACCAGAGGTTTGAATTCTTCCTATATTTCATAATGAGGATATGACATTGGAAAAGGGTTTGAACAACCCTAGGATTTCCCCTAACTATGCGCTAGCTTCTCTCTGAGACCTATGGCTGGAGCTCAAATGATTGAAGTATCTTTGGCCTCACAGTTAGGCTTTAGAAACCCCTTGAACAGAACTTCTTCTTCTGGTGCTACAAAAAACTACACAGAAACCCTACATGGGTTTACCAAGACATAATACATTCCAAAAATCACTTTACCAAAACCCTACATCTAACTGAAACAAGGGCTTAGATGATGCACACACATCACACATTGTTTCTTCGGGTGAGAAACAACAGAAGGAAATGACACATATAAACACCTTCCTCTAAAACATAGGATTTAGAAGTTTTTCCTAGGAAGTAATACTCTAAAAATAACAGAGAATCTTAGGGGATTTCATGACCCTCACCTTTACAGTATAATGAGCACACGATATCACAAGTCATTGCCGAAAATGACCATTGTGACTGATAGAAACAATACATTGAGTGGGGACCTTATGCAACATCCCCAAAAATCACACAATTCTAGAAAGTTTACATAACATCCTCTCATGAACAGATCTCTAACAATGGTGGTTTAACATAAAACCTTTCATTGAAGAGACTACGAAGGACCCATAGTCCCTCTTAGACACCATCTAGATACACATCCATACGAACAACCCCAGACTACTTCCACCTTCGACGAATCAGGTAACTTAAGAAACTAAGGTCTCTTTCAACCTTCCATGAGAACTCTCCCACCATAAGAGGATCCGAAAAACTAATAAAGGAAGTGCTATAGACTCAATCTACAAAGCTCAAGGAAATATTCCTTATATTTATCAAATAGAGGATCTTCCAACAACGAAACAATCTGGGCTACACATCAGCTGTGCACTAACCCTTAATGGAGGTGTACCTCATCCAATGAGAAAACCCAAGGACCCAACCAAGCTGGTCCATTAGTCAAAACGTTCCACAAACCAGATCAAAAAACATGAAGGGAACCACCATAAAGGTATCCCAAAACATTTTTTATAAGGAGACCACTAACCATCCCTTTAACCCAGCTTACCAACCAAACACAAACCCAAAACACCATTCAAACAAGAGAGGTTCTTAGACTCAAAACATCCCAAAACTACATTTACAAAAAACATAAGATAGACCATCTAAAACCAGTCATCAAGAAATTATGTTTTCCATTAAAATCATCTCTTTTAAAATAAACAGTTCAGTGGTTAGATCATCCACCAATGGTACCCCATGGGCCTCACACATGCATGTCTCAATGCCACACCAAGCACCCTCCTCATATCCATCCTGACACTCATTCATCCATTCCATAAACCATATATCATCCCATATAACCCCATGCATGTGGTCACTCATGGAAATACCAAAGGTTAAAAAAAAATTCTTTACACTTTTCAAAACCAAACCAGTCAACAAATACTTACTTTTTTTTCTCAATACTGCTAACCACGAAATAAAAATCCTAGTTTACAGATTACAAAAATTTTCAAAAAAGAACAACCATTCAGATAATAAATAACTTCAAATTAATTCACATCAATTTTATAATATCTCATACCATTAAAAAACTTTCAATAGTTTAGAAAACTCTATTGGGAACACTTTTTCAAAACCAACTTTAACATGATTTTCTGCTTTAAAAAGAGGTGTAAACACGCCATTTTCCATTTCAAAACAATTCTGAGAATTCAGTTCCACCATTTCCCAAATCTAACCATTCCCAATTTATTAGAAAATAATTTCAAAAAAACTTTATGCTTCTTAAAACCATGTCATTTTTTTTAAAACCGAACTTCCATGATTTCAAAACTAAAGAACACAAGACAATGCGAGAGGAAACTAGTTTCAGTGGGTGACTTGGACATATGGTTGGAGGCTATACGCCAATCTCTTAACCACAAAATTTAGATTTCTAGGGAAATATCCCTAGATCCACATGGCTTTATAAGCCTTATGAGCTCACTGAGACCATTAACCCAACTCTCTTTTCATTTCCCCTAATCGTCATCAAACCAAGAAAACCAAAGGACTCAAATAAAAACCAACATCCCATGGAAACTCGAATCCCATCATGAGGTTTGTTGTACAAGCACACTACCCATACCTATAATGTCAAGTCCCAACAAACCTAGCTCCATACTATCCCGACTCTTCCCCAAATAAGATAACTCAAAGAGAGAAAAACTACTCTAATACTATTTTGTCACGAACCAGATCTGGTCGCCATCTAAATCGGCACCAAACCTAGACTGTGGAAAGACCATAAGGGAATTATCTATCCCCAAAGGTTGGCACAAGTGCCCAGGTATCATAAAGTTAAATCTTTGAATGATTTACCTGAATTTAAAAACATAAAACAACTAACGAATCCAATAAAATGAATCAGGATTTTTCAAACAAAACCATCTTTTACAAAATTCCAGAATTGAATTAAAAATTTTAAAACAACTCTAAAAGACTATAAAAAATGTATAAAACCAAAGAATAACATCCCAAGAACCTCCACATGGAAATAGGAACCGCCCTCAAGCCATCCCCACAACACCACATCATGAAGGACCACTGATTATCTAATAAAAACATATATTTTAATTAAATTTTAATGGTATTAAATGTTCATTTTTGATCTTATGGGCCTAAGTTAGTACATTTTCATTATGAACATCCATTCCCATCATTTGGGCACTTTATGCCTAATATACACCAATTTAGGCCCGATGATTCATATGATTCTAAGGAAAGTAATTATCAATATTTTAATTTTATTTTTTTGAAACTATATATACACTTAAATGTGAAAAGTTTTCATTCAGGGATCAATGGATGATTCATAAACGATGATGGAGATATTTGGAGATGAATGGAAGCAATTCTAGAGAAGGCAGATTGGACACCATCCCACTTATGAGACTGTGGGGCCCAACATACATGCCCAATGAATCCGAAATTTTGTGAGATGACAGAAGAAATGTTTATGAACAAATAAATCTTCAGGAGATAATGCTAATTCGGCCTCTATGGTGGCCATTAAGGCGGCCCAAGTTAGAGATACAATTCTGGGCCAGATTCTACGGCCCAGAATAATAGACCACTAATTTGATCATATCTAGGAATCCACAACTCTAAATGGGCCCAAATTTTACAGTAGGTTAGAAGACATAAGGAGATCCAGTTTTTTTCTTCTATGGACCACTCTGATTCGGCCATCTAGAAGGTCGTCCAAACGCGTCTGTTCGGTGAAGGAAAGCTGGCTTCCACCTCGGGTCAAGGGTGGAAAAATCAACTCTCCCTTACTTTCCACCCACCTATGGCCTACCACAATTAATTGAGGAGACTTGGACTATTATAGGCTCGACCCAAGGGCTCAAAAATGACTATTTAAGGCAGTGGTGTTGGAGGATTGAAGGATCTTGGATGCTTTGTTCAATTGTAATGTTATGCTGCAATTTTGTTGTCTCAAATTTGTCTTTCACATGTAAGTTGTTCAATTCACCTTAGTTTCTTAATAAAAGTTCTTCTTATACTCTTATTATATTGTTCTTCATATCACTTTGATACCATTGGATCAAGGTGTGAATTTATTCACACCAATCCTTGTGAAATTATTCACACAACAATGGAGTGATCATTTTATTTTTGTTGTTTTCTTTACTTCTCCATTTCCTCCCTCATGAGTCTACTTTCCGCTTCCATTGAAACCATGGGATCAATGGAGGGATAACACACTTATGGGTTGATCCAAGGGAGTAGAAAGGGGCTGTATTGGATGTTATGTATCACCTAATTAATGTATAATCAATTCTTTAATTGATATTTTTATTTGATGATTTTTAAACTCCATCGTCCTTGTTGAATTTAAGGCCACACACTTCAAGTGCTAAATACGAACCTTTACCTTGAAGTGCTCAAAACTTTGATCCTCCAAGTGTATAGGTTATTAGTATTAAAGGGTGTTGGCATTAAACCAGTAAGTGATGATGTTGTTTTATCTCCTTAAATGAACCCATCTCAAATATAAGAAATTGAAATCATTGAAAAGGAAATACGTCCAATCCACCCTGAGCGATAACCTAGGATAAACTCATTCTATTAAATTGAATTCACTTAAATCTGTTAAATATCCTCTAAACTCATCTAAAATCAATCCATGTTGTCCACTTCATAGCCGAAAATAGTCCATAGAATGTACCTGTCTATAGGTTTATTCTTAGGTCTCTGAGGATTCGATAACCCAAGCTAAACTACAAGGACCGTTTTACCTTCATCTCTTGGGTAAATTTGAGCGAGAATAAAATTTTGGCACCGTTTACAGGGACCCAAGTAAGTCATATAAACACCAATTCTATTCTCCACCATTTCTTCTTTTCTCATCCAAATTCTCTTATCTTGTCCTTTTATCGTTTTTTTTTCTTGTGGCGCATGTTCGCCTACACCCGCGATCAATCAAACCGTCTAGTTAGGGTGGATAGTACTGGGGTTGGGGAGTCAAGTACACCAAGGGAACTCATTCCATTAGATAATAATCTTCCTAATACTTTAGAGTCCAAAATTGAGCCAATTTCAATGGAAGGTCTTCAAGGAAACCAACTCATAAACCCGGGTGGAAACCAAAATGGAAACCCAAATGAGGCAGCCCCAAACTTGGGGAATGCGATGGATCAAACCATGAATGACTACCTCACACCTTCCTGGACCAATGCCCCATCATGCATTATACACAATTCTCTACGAGATGAAAATTACATCTTTAAACCCCATGTCCTAAACCACCTTCCCACATTCCATGGAATGGAGTCCGAGATGCCATACCTGCACATTAAGGAGTTCAATGACATTGTAGAAACCATGTCTCCCCCACATCAACTAGAATCAGCTAAGATGAGGCTATTTCATTTTTCTTTAGAGGATCAAGCTAAAAATTTAATAAAAAATTTGATACCATCATCCATCAACTCTTGGGACCAACTACAAAGAGAATTCTACAAAAAATACTTTCCCCACCACAAAATAATTGCACTTAAAAAGAGTATCCAAAACTTTTTTGAAAAAGAGGGAGAGTCATTCTATGAAACATGGGAGAGGTTCAAAGACACTCTAAACATGGTTCCACACTATGATTTTTCTATACCTGAACAAGTGAGAATTTTCTATGAAGGGTTGGGTCCAGGGAATAAACAATTCATTGACATGATGTGTAATGGAACCTTTAAAAACAAAGCCCCAAATGATGCTTACGAGTATCTAGAAAGCCTTTCTGAACAAAAACAAACATGGGGAACTTCACCTTATTCTGAAAAGCCACAAAGAACTACTAAAATTAATACACTTATAGAAGAGGAAAGCCTTAGGGCTAAACTCATATCACTCTCTAGGAAGGATGAAGAGATAGACCTTAGGAAAGTCCATGAAATCCAAACTGTTGACCATGTTTGCACAATTTGTGACAAACATGACCATAAGACAAAAAACTACCCAACCATTCCATCCATAAAGGATGTTCTTTTAGGAGGACCCCTAGTGGAAGTAAATGCTTTGAACTTTCAAAAGCCTCAATACAATAACACCTTCAACCCAAGGTATAACGACCACCCAGACTTCCGCTGGAAGGATAACCAACAACCTAGCCAACCACAGGGACAAAATCCTTACCCCCATCAGAACTTCCAAACCCATAACTAGTTCCAAACCCAAACTATCTAATACCAACAGCCACCGGTCCATTTTCAACAAACCATCCCACCTCCAAAATATCCCCCGGGATAAACCAATCTTCTCAAGCACCAACCCAAACTATTCCACAAAGCCTACTAGAACAACTGTGCAAACAAATGGAGAGGATGAACTCAGAAGTCTCTTCCCTAAAACAAGAACTTCAAACCATGAAAACTGGAAAGGCACCCATGCCTACTCAGGCGGTTCCATCCTCAACTTCAAGGGGAGAGTCAAGTTGTACTCAAACAACTCATGAACAACTAAAGGATGTGACTATTTTAAGAAGTGGGAAATCAATTGAGAAACCTGAAAAACTAATTCAAAACCCACCTGAAGATTCAAACTTGGATGAAAATTAAAATTAACCAAATGATCAAATTGAAAAACATGATAACATTGTCAAAGAAACAACTATTCAACAAACAAACCCACAACCTGCACCATTTCCTCAACACATGAGGGGAAAAACCAAGCCTGAATTGAGTGAAACGTTGAGGGAAATCTTTTCACAAGTAAATTTGAACATACCCATTCTCGATGCCATCCAAACTATACCTGCCTACTCAAAGTACCTTAAGGACTTCTGCACTTTTAAAAGAAAAATTTCACATAAAAACCAATTCCTTTTGGCTGCTAATGTGAGTACCACCATTAAAGGGACCATTCCTCCTAAGTTGAAAGACCCGGGTTGCCCTTACATCAATGTTGAACTAGGAGAGAGAAATGTTGTCAAGGCCTTGTGTGATCTAGGTGCTAGTGTCAATCTCATCCCCTATGCCGTGTACTGCCAGTTAGGCCTAGAAGAACTCCAACCCACATCTATCACACTTCAACTTGCTGATCATAGCATTAGGGTTCCAAAGGGGATTTTAAAGGATGTTCTAGTAAAGGTTGAAAACTTTATCTACCCTGTTGACTTCATTGTCCTTGACAACCATCCACACTTAGGAAATAAGGAACAAACCCCAATCATCCTTGTCCATCCTTTTATTGCAACAATCAACTCTGTTATCCAAGTACGAAATGGGAACATGACCATCACCTTTGGGAACATGAGTCTAAACTTGAACATCTATAATGCAAGCTCACAAATAGGTGATGATGAGGACATTCATGAAGTAAACATGATAGGAAGCATTGATAATGAATCCATAGAACATCAAGGAATATTTGATGGATGTTTAAGTCAGGATGAGATTGATTTCCTTTGTTCATATGAAGGAAGTTTATCTCCTTGGATTGAATCATTTTCAAATTGCTCTTATGATGAAGTCTTAGGTCCAACAATCAGTGAAACCTTTCAGCAAACCACATTCATGGAGACTGATAAAACTTCCTTCCATAAATCTGATCAAGCCAATCTAGTAGCTGAAACTTCTACATGTGGGGAATCAATCCTCTCTAAAACTTTAGGAAATAAAATTGAACTTGATCCAATGTCCCAATCTTCTTTTGAAATTCCGAACCAACCTGATCTCAAATTTAAGGGACTTACCACTACACTCAAGTATGCTTTCTTAGGGGAAAATCAAACACATCCTATTGTCATTTCTTCTTCTCTTGAAGATAATCATGAAAGGATGCTTCTAGATGTCCTTAGGAAGAATAAGAAAGCCATTGGTTGGACCCTTTCTGATATTCCTGGGATTATCCCACTTATCGGGACTCATAGGATTGTTCTAGAATCTGATTCAAAGCCATGTCGTCAACCTCAATGGCGACTCAATCCTAATCTTATGGAGGTAGTAAGAAAAGAACTCATGAAATTGCTAAAAGCTAGTATCATATATCCCATAGCTGAGAGTGAATGGGTGAGCCCAATCCAAGTGGTTCCAAAAAAGGATGGAATCACAATGATAACCAATGAGGATGGAGAGATTCTTCCAACAAGGGTGAGTAGTGGATGGAGGGTCTGCATTGACTATAGTAAGCTAAACTCATTCACCAAGAAGGACCATTTCCCCTTACCATTCATTGACCAAGTCCTTGAGAGAGTGGTAGGTCATGCGTTATACTATTTCTTAGATGGGTAATCAGGGTATAATCAAATTGAGGTCTCCCTAGAGGATCAAGGGAAGACTACATTCACATGTCCATTTGGAACCTTTTCTTTCAAACTCATGCCCTTCGGGTTATGCAATTCCCCTAGAACCTTCCAACGGTGCATGATGGGAATCTTCTCAGACATGGTATGGGATTTTCTAGAGGTCTTCATGGATGACTTCTCTGTGTTTGGGGATACATTTGAGGGATGTCTACAGAATGTGGAGAGAGTCTTTTCAAGATGTGAAGAAAAGAATCTGGTCTTAAACTAGGAAAAATTACATTTCATGGTTAAAGAGGGACTTGTTCTAGGCCATCTAGTCTCGAGTAGGGGGATTGAAGTTGATAAAGCAAAGGTTGACATCATTCGTCACCTTCCATCACCCAAAACTGTCAAGGAAGTGAGGTATTTCTTAGGACATGCTGGTTTCTATAGAAGATTCATCAAGGAATTTAGTTCAATATCCCGTCCCCTTTGTGCCCTCCTAGTAAAGGATGCTCCATTTGTTTGGACAGAAATCTGTGAGGGTTCATTCTCAACCCTCAAATCCTCTCTCAACACTCCTCCCATTATGAAATCTCTAAATTGGAACCTTCCTTTTGAACTTATGTGTGATGCTAGTGACTTTTCTGTAGGATCTGTGTTAGGACAACACTGTGATAAAACTCCTTATGTCATTGCTTATGCAAGAAAATCCTTAAATGATGCCCAAATAAACTACACCACTACTGAAAAGGAGTTACTTTCTATTGTGTTTGCTTTAGAGAAGTTTAGGTCCTACCTCTTAGGATCCCCCATCACTGTGTTCACTGACCATTCTGCACTAAAATACCTCTTCAAAAAACAAGATGCTAAGGCTAGACTGATTAGGTGGGTCCTTCTCTTACATGAATTTGACCTCACAATCAAGGATAAAAAAGGAGTTGAAAATGTTGTAGCTGATCACCTCTCTAGGATGGAATTCAAAGACAACTCAAATCACATTTCTGTGTCTGATTCATTTCTTAATGAACACTTATACTCTGTGAGTGACTGCCCTTGGTATGCCTACATATCCAATTTCTTAGTTACAGGAGTCATTATGAAATTCTCAGGGACTCAAGCTCAAAGGAAATTTCTTTCTGATGTTAGACACTATGTGTTTGATGATCTATACCTCTATAAGTTCTGCCCTGACCAAGTCATTAGGAGGTTTGTTCCAGAATCTGAACAAGAGTCCATCCTTAAATTCTGTCATAGTGAGGCATGTGGAGGTCACATTTCCTCTAAGAAAAAATCTTCTAAGATTCTTTAATGTGGTCTCTTCTGGCCCACCCTCTCAAGGGACTCCTACACATTTTGTCAAAGCTGTCCTAGGTGTCAACAAGTAGGGTCCATCACAAAAAATAATCAAATGCCACTCACTCCCATCTTAGTGGTTGAAATCTTTGACTGTTGGGGAATTGATTTCATGGGTCCCTTCCCAAACTCTCGGGGATACCTCTACATAATATTAGCTATTTATTATGTCTCAAAATGGGTTGAGGCCATTCCCACTAAGTCCAATGATCATCATGTTGTGATTCGATTTCTGAAAGAGCACTTTTTTTCTCGATTTGGAATTCCTTGGGCTATAATCAGTGATCGAGGAACCCATTTCTGCAATCGTACATTCTCTTCACTCATGTCTAAGTATGGTATTTCTCATAAAGTGTCCACTGCATACCATCCTCAAACCAATGGTCAAGCTGAGTTAGTGAATAGGGAGATTAAGAAAATTCTTGAAAGAACTATCAGCCCCTCTAGGAAAGATTGGTCTGAGAAACTCTTAGATGTTCTTTGGGCCTATATAACCGCATATAAAACCATTTTAGGAATGTCCCCATATAGGTTGGTTTATGGTAAAGCATGCCATTTGCCAGTGGAGATTGAACATAAGGCCTTTGGGGAAATTAAGAAAATCGATTATGATCTCTCATTGGCTGGAACAAAAAGGGAATTAGATCTCAATAAGATGGAGGAAATAAGGATGGAGGCTTATGAAAATTCAAGGATCAATAAAGATAGAGTTCAAGCCTACCAATCTAGGAATATCAAGGTAAAACATTTTGAACCTGGAAAACTTGTGCTCTTTTATAGTTCATAACTTCATTTACACCCAGGAAAGTTAAGGTCTAGATGGTCAGGTTCTTTCATAGTGCATCATGTATACCCCCATGGGGCAGTAGAGATTCAAGATCCCACTAGTGGTCACATTTTCAAGGTCAATGGTAAAAGGTTAAAAACATTAATTGAATCATTCAATAAACAGGAAATAGATGTTGAGTTAATTGAGCCAATCTATGAACCAGGAAAAAATTGATAAATTTAGGATCTATGTCGGGCTAACGACGTTAAACAAAGGGCTGCATGGGAGGCAACCCGTGGTTTTTATGTTTATAATATTTATGAATCATATTTATTTTTCAAATAAGATTAATTAATCATTTTTATATTTAAAAATAAAAAAATAGACTTTTGACCTATTCTTCTATTATGAGTATGGATGGGTACGAAAGGGGAGCTCTATATTCATCTGTGTCACGTGGTGTGATCCTTGAGTAATACCTTACCTAGAAATTTAAAAAGAAGAAAATGTATCATCAGTTTATTTTGTTTTTTTTATTATTTTATAGGTTAAGATAAAAATAAAAATAATAAAAATAAAAATATAATAATTAAAAAAGGGGACACACCATAGGCTGTGGGGAAAACCCCGTCACAACCGGCGAAGTCGCGGGGACTCGAACCCGGGACTGAAGGGAGACAGGGGCGCATGCTTACCACTGACCTACGACTTAATGTGCTTACTTATTCTATAATTTTTATATATATACTTATATTTTAATTATATATATATTGTTTTGTTTTGTTTGTTTGTTTTCCTTTTTCCACTAGGGAACTTTGCAAGCAACATGGATATCAAAGGACTAAATTCGAGCGGTAATAACTTCAAACTTCAACCACCAGGTGACTTCATTCATGATCCTCATATTTCAATTTCCTTATTGAACTCCCCTTTTATTCCTATACCCAATTCTAAATTTTATTTTTATGAAATTAGGGACAGTTTCATTCTAAGTTGCGGGGGTGTGGAAACAAAATGTTTGTTTAAAATAAACAATGATAAAAAAAAGAAGTAAAATTCCTTTATCATTCATATAATAACATCTTTTCTCACATTAAAACTACATAGTAAATAAATTTTATTTCCTTGACTCTTAATTTAATTCATTATTAAGTTTAAAAGCATTGATTTTGGAAGTTTGGTTGTCCAATGAAAATTTTCATCATTTTTATTTTCATCCATTAAATCAAAATGCCACAATGCACATCCTCTAGAATGTGGGGTACTAATTTGAATTTTTGGGGCCCCATAATAAATGGCATAGGCTGGTTTGATTTTTATGAATAATATGAGTATTCAATATATATATATATATATAAAATTTTGCGTGTAGAGAAATGGATTGATAAAATGTGAGGCTTTCGGCACTTGGGGATCGTTACTCCAGAGTTGTCTAGCCCTGAGTTTTTCAATCTATCTCTATTTATATTAATATGACTTTGTTTTTTATTAAGTTAACTCGAGATGATTCCCGAGTATGTGGGCTTCACTTGGTGCCCTAAGGCCTTTGAGTCTGGGGGTCATCGGCAAAGTCTTGCTACATGGGTTAATTTGATTAACTGCAATCTCAATTACTATAGCAATATTGCAAAAAAAAACATCCCAAAAAAAGATGAATTAAGAATAATCATATTAGGATTAAATGTGATTCCACCTAGAGCTTCCATGATTTCCCCCTTGAATGAAAATGAACCCCCATATCTATTGTGATTCACAACACATCATTACACCTAATTGAGTTGGATGAAGTATGATTATGGATTTGATCAAAGGAATGGGCTTGGGATTGGGATCTTCTTTTAAATTAATCTTGTTTTAAATTATCTTGATTGGTTATAAAAATATATTTGTGTGCAGTTTACATTGTGAGCACTGTTTGTTATAATGTGTTTGAAGAAAGGAATTCAAATAAAATCATTGAACTATTTGCTCGGGACTAGCAAATCTCAAGTTGGGGGGGGGGGTGTGATTATCCAATAGAAACATATATTTTAATTACATTTTAATGGTATTAAATGTTCATTTTTGATCTTATGGGCCTGAGTTAGTGCATTTTCATTATGAACATCCATTCTCATCATTTGTGCACTTCATGCCAATATACACCAATTTAGGCCCAATGAGTCATCTGATTATAAGGAATGTAATTATCAATATTTTAATTTGATATTTTGGGAACTATATATAAACTTAAATGTGAACATTTTTCATTCAGGGATCAATGGATGATTCATAAACAATGATGGAGATATTTGGAGATGAATGGAAGCAATTATAGAGAAAGCAGATTGGACACCATCCCACTTATGAGACTGTAGGGACCAACATACAGGCCCAATGAATCCCATATTTTGTGGGATGATAGAAGAAATGTTTATTAACAAATAACTCTTTACGAGACAGTGATAATTAGGCATCTACGGTGGTAATTAAGGCGTCCCATGTTAGAGATACAATTCTAGGCCAGATTATGCGGCCTAGAAAAATAGACCACTAATTTGATCATATCTCGTAATCCAAAACTCCAAATGGCCCCAAAATGTATAGACGGTTAGAATCCATCCGGAGATCCATTTTCTTCTTCTATGGACCTCTCTTATTCGGCCATCTAGAAGGACTTACAAACGCGTCTGTTCGGTGAAGGAAAGCTGGCTGCCACCTCGGGTCAAGTGTGGAAAAATCAACTCTCCTTTACTTTCCACCCACCTATGGCCTACCAAAATTAATTGAGGAGACTTGGAATGTTGGAGGCTAAACAAAAGGGCTCAAAAATTATTATTTAAGGCAGTGGTGTTGGAGTATTTAAGGATCTTGGATGCTTTGTTCAATTGTAATGTTATGCTGCAATTTTGTTGTCTCAAATTTTTCTTTCACATATAAGTTGTTAAATTCACTTTAGTTTCTTAATAAAAGATCTTCTTATAATATTATTATGTTGTTCTTCATATAAACTTGATACCGTTGGATCAAGGTGTGAATTTATTCACACCAAACCTTGTGAAATTATTCACACAATGGTGGAGTGATCATTTTATTTTTGTTGTTTTCTTTACTTCTCCATTTCCTCCCTCATGAGTCTACTTTCCGCTTCCATTGAAACCATGGGATCAATGGAGGGCTAAACCACTTATGGGTTGATCCAAGGGAGTAGAAAGGGGTTGGATTGGATGTTATTTATCACCTCATTAATGTATAATCACTTCTTTAATTGATATTTTTATTTGATAATTTTTAAACTCCATCGTCCTTATTGAATTTAAGGCCACACACTTCAAGTGATAAATATGAACCTTTACCTTGAAGTGCTCAAAACTTTTATCCTTAAAGTGTATAGGTGATTAGTATTAAAGGGTGTAGGCAATAAACCAGGTAGTGATGATGTTGTTTTATCTCCTTAAATGAACCCATCTCAAATATAAGAAATTGAAATCATTGAAAAGGAAATACGTCCAATCCACCACGAGCGATAACCTAGGATCAACTCATTATTTTATATTGAATTCACTTAAATCTGTTAGATATACTCTAAACTCATCTAAAATCAATCCATGTTGGCCACTTCATAGCTGAAAACAGTCCATAGAATGTACGTATCTATAGGTTTCTTCTTAGGTCTCTGAGGATTCGATAACCCAAGCTAAACTACACGGACCATTTTACCTTCATCTTTTGGGAAAATTTGAGCGAGAATCAACCACTAAAAACCCAAGCCATTGGCACAAAATCTGTACCCAAACCTGTGAAAAAAATAATCAATTATACTTACACCCAAAGGTGTAAGTATGGTGTGATCAAAATCCCATTAGGATACCACCACTAATAGATTCCATGTGATAAACATTCAACGATGAAAATCTTACAATTTTTCATAAACATGAAATGTTATTTACAATTTCTAAAAGATGAAACTTTAAATAAATACAGTTTTCTAGTGGGCTACTTTAAAGAATAAACACATTTAAATAAAATAACAATGCTACTTAATTTTACAGCCCAACATACCATATGATACTGTTAAACATAAATCATCCAATGATCATAAGCAACGGGAAATAACCCCTAGGCACTAGCTTGCCATGGGTCCTAGGTACCTCATATCTTGGTGAAAGTAACCATCAAAATATCTATTCTTGTGCACACGAGCCAATATTAGGGAGCATACCCATAAACTAGTGGCCCCCCATCATTATCATCGTTATCATAGTTTAGTTAGTGTTTTCAGCATCAGACTTTCTACATGAAACTGAGGCCAAACCCAACGGGATCACTAGCATACTAGTACACGTCCACCCACCCACCTCTTGTGCTCAAACAAGTTCAAAAAGCCATGAAATATAATTTTCACATGAAAATAAAAAATCCACAACACACATTCACCAAACAGCCCACATTTACATCACACAAGTCACATAATCCATTTTTTCATTCAAATACATTTTGAAATAATACTCACACCAAAATAGCCCACAACACTTTTCAAATATCTTTAACACTTCAACAAATCCTTTTAATAATTTTTTATAAAACTTTTCAAAGATAGTAAAAATAACATAACAGCCCCCACACATTTCACATAATACTTTTTTCACCTTCAAATTCATTTTATCATCAAACTCATATGAAACAGCCCACAAACATGTTTCGTACCCACATCACAATTTAATAAAACACTTAATCAATTTATAAAACATTCTAAAAATGTTTGAGATCTTAAATCACCTATTCAACTTTCAAAATACCATCTTAAATGAATAAAATCACCAAACAATTACTTGTACCTCATTTTACAACTTCGTTTAACTCACTAAATCATTTTCAATTTTCATAAAACAAAACCAAGGGGTATAACCATGTTTTTCACACAAAACCTATTTCAAAACCCTCATTCAAGGACAAAATCATACCACTACCAATCAAAAATAGAATAGAAATCCATAGAAATATTTACTAAACCACTCTCAAGTTTTATGAAATTACCTCAAATAATACCCCAAAATATAAACATGAAAATCACACATTTCCATAAAACACTTTCAAGAAGTATAACATGGTTTTACATATAAAACCCATTAAAAAGCCCCCTTTTGAGGCCCGCGTGGAACTAAAAAATTACCTAACCAGAATTGGAAGCCCCTTTAAACAAACAATAAATCACTTTCACATTTTATAAAACTACCACAAAAGATATCACATGAGTTACATTTGAAAAATACACCACTTCAAGCAAAAATGTAAATTTAATACTAAATGCTTTACTAATGATACCAAAAATGGTTTTCACACCACATAGAACATATGAGGAATATGTAAAATGAGTAAATTAAACAAGATAACTCATCAAAAAATGCTTACACATGTAATAAACTACCTTTTGTGTTGAAACCCTCAAATATTGGTGCGAAGCATCAACCACACCACCTCCATACATCAAGAAAGTGAAAATAAACCTATAACCTCAAGATTAAAACAAAAAAACACATGGTTAACCATAAGAATGAACCCTAGCTGATAGAAACTTTAGAACTCAAAAAAGGGTAAAAGAAACCCTAAGGAAAGGGAAGAAATCATAGATAGAAACACTTACTTGAAGAAATCTTGAAGTTTCCCCACCAAAAACCTCATCAAAGATTGGTTCCATATGAGTTTGAGGGAGCTTGGAGGACTCCAATGGATGATGGGGTCAAATGGGGGAATAATGGGGTAGATTAGGTTTATTTACTGGAGGGAAAAATTATAATTTCAAAATATTTTTAATGACTTGGAAACCCTTGCATGGTTTGCCTACACGGTCTAGTAAACCGTGCGGCCTAACTATGTGGCCTATTCTGGACACCCAAAACCAAGCTGTTCTCCTCCTATTTCAGGGGGTACAAGGGGGAAAAAAGGGTAGAAAGGTATACCAAGGATATGGGAGAGAAATTACCAAAATAAAACATAATTTTCACCCCAAAACTCATACAACTCAAGGGTACAAACCACCTCAACAACTTACCCAACAAGTGGTGCCACTAGGAGTGTCACTAATCAAACTCCAAAACACCATAACCTCACACCATCCCTTTGAAACAATAGGAGGCCAATTACTATCCAAGACCCCCAAGACTATGTTCATATATTAATAACATAATAGGAACCAAAATTTCAATCTTATAACACCCTGAAACCAAGATAAATCTAAGAACCAAGAGTGGATTTGAAACAAACCATGGAATCAAAAATCTGGGTGTGAAAGAAATGGGAGAAAGGAACCGTTGTCACAGAATTTATGAAATATGAAACTGGTTACGATGTCAGAGTCATTGTGTCTAGATTACAGTGTCTGGGTTACAGTGTCAGGGTTACGATGTCAAGGTTATAGTGTCAGGGTTACGGTGTCAGGGTTACGGTGTCAGGGTTATGATGTCAGGGTTACAGTGTCAAAGACTTTTCCAAATTCCAGAACCAGTGTTAGACTTATGGTTTCACAAACTTAGGAAATTATCTGTAAACTATTTTAAGAAATAATATTTATATAATGTATTATACTTAAGAATGAATATAATAAAACCTTATTTAACAAGATCAAATATAGTTTACAATATTCAAACATGATTTGTGATTTTTTGAATCAGGATCTTATAAAGGTTTATACTATAAGTTGTAAGTATTTAATCATAAGTAAACCAAAAATATAGACACATGATTTTTGATAGGTTAAACAAGTTTAACATGATTTGTTATTATTAAAACATGATTAACACATGAGTAGGACAACAATATTTTTGACATAAGTGAATGAATCTATCATTTTTACTCTCATCAATGTTTATATGTAACCCTATAAAAGTTCATTGGAGCACAATGATATGACTACTTAGGTATAATTCCACATAACCTAACTTATTTATATTTTAAATGAAAAATTATAATATAAAATATGATATGATAAGTGTTATCGATTCTAACTATAATGATAATACTGATAATTGAAAATTAATTATTGGATTTTTATTCCACGATTTGTTTCATGAAACAAATGGGGAAACCCTCAACCTGATGCATGAGATAGCCCATGACAATGACCAAAAGGAATTCCCAATCCCCATGAGTTGAAAATTGGTTCCTAGGAATTAAGGACGCACCCTTAGGAATAATTTTTAACAATAAAAATAAACTACTAAGGGTCAGTCCTGGGAACTCAACACAACCTCGACATAGATGGGTGATTCAACCAACTAAATAAACTATTTGGGAAGCATGAATAATGTAACACCCTGATATTTTATGAAAAATATTATTTAAATTCATTGATGTCTTGTGTTTTATGCTACACTAATATTACCTTGCGCTATACGCAACACCGTATTAGCTTGCAGTATACACAACACTATTCTTGGATCATGTTACACACAATTTTGATAGTAGTTATTCTACACAACATTGAGTGTGTATGTATATATATATATAGTCAATGTATAAATGAAATATAGTTGGATTATGTTATACGAAACAACGAAGGGGTCTTTCACAACACGCAACTCTGACTTGGCTTGCATTACACGCAATCGCGACCTTCCTCGATAGCGTGTGTTGTACACAATATCAGCTTTCACTAAACAACGATATATGGTTATAATATTATTATGAACTAACCGTTATGAATAGTATTAACTACATATTGAATTTTATAACATTATTATTCATCTTATACATTTTCTAAAACATGGTATGAGAACAAAATCAATTTTTCGAGTAAAATAAGTATTTTTGAAAAAATGTAGTTTTGCCGCCTTTTGATGGAACACCCACTTTAAATATTGTTTTTGACATTTCTATAAGTTCAATTTTCCAAAATAAAATTCTTATTTGGAATCAAGATATAAAAATTTACTTTGGATAAATTTTTTATATTATTCTGATAACTTTCATATTTTAATGAATAGTAAAAACACGCTATATTTGAATTTAAAAAAACTTTTTTCATCGCAATAATTTATATGGTTAGATTATCTTTTTAATTTGTTTTAAAGTGTAATTAGAATATATTTTTACCATTTAATCCAATTTTGGTCATTAGAATTAATTTTACTTTGAATTTGGACATAAAAAAATGTCGATCTTTTGATAGTTATTGTTTCTTAAAAACATGCTATTTGTTTTGATAACGGGAATTACTTTTTAAATTAATTAATGCCACTTATATGTTTTGAATTTGGAAAAATAGACATCATTTCTGAATTTAGAATATCAAATATATCTCAGGTTGAATTTTTGGTATTTTTCTGAAAAACTTCAATTTTTGATGAATAGTGAAAACACTGAGTTTTTGGTTAAAACCGACTTTTTATTTAAATAATAATTTATTTGATTTAAATTTATTTTAGGTAAAAATAGATACATAATACTTATATATGTTCAATGAAATTAATTGGAATCTTTTTATAATAATTTTAGATTTATAAAAAATGTATTGAACTTTTCACCGTCTTTTACTCATCTCCTATGGGCTTTTGCAATTGTTCATAAAACATAATTTTACCGCTTTTGTGAGTTTAATTTCGAAAATCTGAGAGAAATGGTTAATATCAAGGAATAAAATGTGGTTCAATTAGATAAAAATAATTTTTGGTGAATAGTAACTTTTTACTTTTATTTACCACGGTTAAAAGTAAATAGGGTAATTCAAGGTTAAAAGAATATTATAATAATTCAAAATTACCTTAACACTTGTCCAAACCTTATTGGATGAGTAATGAACGACCATGTACATCCTTGGGTCTATTTTGGGACCCCATGGAGCCACTTATGAAAGACAATGACACATTAGATTAATTAATTTAATGTAAAGACAAAATTGGCATTAACAAAAATCTTTTAGTAATTAATTTTTATAAGGATATATATAAATTATCTTTTCGACTATAAATATTAATTAAAAATACAAAAATATTTCCTACATGTTGGTATTTTTTTTATAATTTTTAGACATCAAATAAATTAAATTATTTATGACACAATAATGATGCAGTATTTACCTTATTAATAAATGATTTAAATAAATAAGATTATAATGATTAAAATATTATCCAAAATCTGTCAAATTCCTATTGGATGATTTTATTTAGAATATGAGTCATCTTATCTTCGACATTAATGTGTTTTGGACCTCTTGAAACTGAAGATAAGTTTATAATAAAATAATGTTTTCACACCTTCCTAAAGAGCCCCTCCTCTCCCTTATAAAAGGAGAACAACTCTATGCAATTACTCACACCTCTCAAGCCTTTTGGATCATACAAACTCTGACCAAATAATCTCCCTAAATCCCTCTCCTCCCCCTAGAATCCTTACATTATGTAGAAGGAACTTCAAGAAGTCCTTTTGGTTCAAACCAAAGGAAGTTACCCAAATTAAAGGTGATAGTTTCTCTTAAGTTGTTTTCTTTTATTATACTTTTCCAACCACTAAAATATTTTTAATCCTTTATTTTTTAACAAAACCAGTATCTTTAATATAATAGGATGTTGTTATGCGAAGTTTTCTAACTACACTTACACACACCTCCATCTAATGGATGAAGAACATAATGTTTCTGTGGATAGAAAACTAACGCCTCACAAAACGATGATTGCTATATTTTCTCCTACCGCCTCTAATGGTGGGCATTATGATGGAACTGTATTTATATATGATATATATTATGTTTATAATTTCCTTGTGCTTCTTTAATTCCCAATTATATCAATCCTTTATGGTTTCCATAGTGGGTAAATACGATGATCTCATTTGAGGAAGTGCAGACTACCGCCCCCTCAAAGTGATGTGATTCGTTAATGCCTTATGTGGGATGTATAAAGGATGGAGTAAATGGTATTATATATGATATTATACTGGAATTATACTATACCTATTCCATTAAAATAGTAAATAGAAATTAAAGTAGCGTTCATGCGCATGTACGGCTTACCATCTCCATGAACGGTGCATTTCATTTTTTACCTCCATATGTTATATACTATTATAAATACATGTATATGCTGGATATATAATGAATATATATGATATATAAATCACGATTTACATATTTAAAGTAAGTAAATCATGATATAATTAATAATAACATCAAGAACAACAAGTCCAAACATGTACGATAAATAAGATGATTTTACCCAAAACATTGCTTTAACATGGGATTTGCCAAAGAACGAGTAATATAAAGTCATAAGTAAACCATATATGACATCATAAAAATTAATATGATTATTTAATAAGTAAATGACATTATTTAAATCATTATACATGACTTTAGGATACGTACGAATCATATCAGACCTAAGGTAAGGGATAACTTTTCCAATCTCGTTTTTATCCGAGATTGTTTATTCGTAAGTATTCACTGGGGTTATATTTATCATCCATGTACTTGTTTTATAAAAATGGTTTCATGTATGTTTAAAGTCCTTTTTAACCATTTTTTACTTTTACTACATGGTATGTAAGGAATCTTTCTTTTGTTTATGTTACGAGGTACTTTTTTGACTTTTTCGGAAAAAGTACGAGAAGAATGTTTTTTTAACTTATACGGAATGAAAGGATTTTTACAGTTTTATAAAGCCTTATTTAATGAAGCTTCCTCTAAAATATTTCATGACTATTTTCAACAAAATATCTTTCTTTTAATATTTCATGACGTTTTGTGAAAAGAAATTGATTTTGAAGAAGAAAGGATATTTTCCTCAAGAATTCATTTCAAGTGTTTTATCAAAACCATTTTTCCATCTAAGATGAAATTATTTCATATGTGTATGTTTCAAGTATAATGTCTCTATGATTTAAATGGTTTCACTTTTCTTATTATGAAATGATATCCATTTTTTTATATATGGATTTTTTTATGATGTCATGATGTTTAAGTATCCCATTCTATTACATGGGTTATGCTATGATGTAAGATTTATGATTTTGTGGAACACGAAAGAATGATTTAATTATGAGATGGATGGGAACTATATCTACCTCAAATTCATTGGGTAAAGATTTATATCTCATGATATAGACATGGATGAAACAACAAGTAAATCCGGTTCATTAATACAGGGCTGGAACTGCAAGTAAACCCGGTTCAGTAAGGGACTTTGTCCACTAAGATGGTCTTGGCAGCAATGCCTTGGCTACTATGGAAATAATATAATGTGATCAATGTTTTTCCACAATTACATGTTTTATTCCCATGATATTTTATCATGATTAATGTTTCATTGTGATCTATGCCTTATATACTGCCATGATTTATGTCCTTCCTCAAGATTTTGATGTTTAAACATTTTGTTCATGTTTTTTAAGTTCAAATGTATATGATTTGTTTTATTTTATCCATGCTTACCCTTACTGAGTATTTGAGCTCACCCTTTATATGTTTTCTTTTAACCAGGATATAAAGAAAGGTTTTAGGTAAGAAAACAAAAGGGGAAGATCTTTATGGGAGATGTTGAAGATCTTTCACCACGATTAGAAGATTATTTTTCTGAGTTTACAAAGACACTAAACTATTACGGTCCTTGTGTGTCAGTTTTAGTTATGTATTAAGTATTCTGAAAAAGTAATGTAATGTCCATGTACGTCAAGCTTTGGGTCCCTACAGTTGGTATCAGAGGAAAGGTTTAGTTAACCTTTGGAAACTAGAATGCGAAAACTTTAGTGAGATCCCTAGAGATATTTCTAAGGTATGTCTAGGGATGTCCCTAAGGTTAAGTATAAGTATAGGTTATAGTCCTAGAATTACAGTAACGATCTTAGAATTAAACCTAAGATGTTAGATATTGAAGTTACTCCCCCTTTATTATGTTGTTTTACCTATCATGATTTTTGCCTCTCACACTATTCTTTTTGGGTTTTAGAAAATGGGTGGAAACATGAAGATTCACGATAATGGAGAATATGATGGACAATGGAATGATATTCCTCATGATCAAGAAAATGAAATGGGATTTGGAAGGTGAAACATCGTTATTATGCCCAATCAGAAATCTTATAATATGATCAATAATCTCAACTTTGGTAAGTATCCCGACTCAGCTAATAAGAGAAAGATGGAGTTTCATGATGATCATAGAGGAAAGAAAGTTCAATTACCCTCATATAAATCATATGGGAAGAGGCATCAGGGAGAATGTTTCAAAGGAACCGACAGTTGCTTTGGGTGTGGAAAAGAAGGACACAAAGCCGGTAATTGTAAAGGAAAAGGTCCAGTTAACACCATGGACAAGGATAATGGTATTTCTAAGACATCAACAATGGTTAAGTGTTTTAAATGTGGAATGTACGGGCATTATGCAAACCAATTCCCTAAGGGAAAATCTCATAAAGAGAATCATCATGTTCATATGGGTAGTATTTATGTTGATGATGATGAAGAGACTACAAATGATATATGAGATGAAAGAAATGACAAAGCTCAGTCAGTGGTTTAAAAAGGTAGTGGAATGATTACATGTTTATCAAGAGTAATGTTTTATAAGTAATCTCATAGTACTATAGAATAAAGAGACATCTAAGGATTGTTACACTGTTGTCTTTCCTTGAGTTTTTGAAAGTATATGATGAATGGTACTGGTAACCATAAAAGGTTATTCAGATATTTTTGGAAAGCACCTAATATGCACATAAATAAGGGCTAAGGAGATAATTAAATGTTTGATAGTATTAATGAGCTCATGAATTATATAAGCACAAAGTGATATCATGGTTTGAGTATATAGAATTATTGGGATTTTGGTATATGGAAAGAGTTACCTTGTGACAACATTCATGTTTTCACTATGGTTCAAGAGAATACATGATTAAGGTATTCACATGTTTGGAATGTGACCAACAAGATATATCATATGATATATGGGGGATTAATGATGGTATTCACATGCTTGGTAGATGAAATTTCTAGTAATTTTTTTCTTTATACTATGTGCTTGGACAGAAGTATTTTGGATAAGCCTAAATATTGGAATGAATTAAGTTAGACATAAGATAGTATTGTTTAAGGCTATAACTTTTTTCAATATTATTGCAGGAATGTTATTATAATGTAGTTTTTGAAAAAGGGACAACCTACAGGACAGGTGAGAACCCATCACATCGGACAAGGTTGTGGGAATCGAAACCACAACCGAAGTGCGATAGGCCTTCATCGCCTACCACTGGCCTACAGGAAGTCCCTGGTTAGTAGAAACTAGTTTTATTATATTAAGCAGTATGATAGATGAAGTATAAGTCCATTTTTGGAACCATATACAATTAATCTCACCATAGATGGACTTATATATATATATATATATATATATATATATTTTGCTAACATTATGTTTGAGATAGATGGAATGACCTATCATTCTATCACATGATCTGCTAACATTTTGCGGAAGACAAATTCAACTTCATTTCTTTAAGAGATAAAGTGGAAATTGTTTAAGGCACCAACAACGGCGAGATTGTACCGAAATAAAGTAAGTATTCTCCTAATTCAAATTCTACAACATTAAGGAAATTATCTTCAAATCCAAAAATGTTGTCCTAGTACTCTCATATCCGATAAATCAAATGGTATCTTAGATCATCACAAATTTATGGCTTTGTGATTTTTGGCTTTTTTATAGCCATGTTCTCTACCACTCTCCATCAGAACATGATGATTAGATTTTTCTTCCATATCCATACTTTCACCTATGTTATCCTATGTGAGAATCCAAGTGATGAGTTACTTTGGGTATCCATTTTGTTTCTAACGTTCATTTTTAAAATTAAGATTTAACATTACTTTTTACAATGTGGGTTTCTATGAAAGAAACTTTCAAGTAGTAAACGATTTATATCCCCGATGAATTTCGAGGGAGAAATTCATTTTAAGGGGGGTAGAATGTAACACCCCGAGATTTTATGAAATATATTATTTTAATTTCATTGATGTCACGTGTTGTATGCTACACCAAGATTACATTGCACTATACGCAACACCGTATTAGCTTGCAGTATACGCAACACTATTCTTGGATCATGTTACACACAATTTTGATAGTAGTTATTCTACGAAACATTGATTGTATATATATATATATTAAATGTATAAATGAAATATGGTTGGATTATGTTATACGAAACAACTAATGAGTCTTGCACAACACGCAACCCTGACTTGGCTTGCAATACACGCAATTGCGACCTTCCTCGATAGTGTGGGTTGTCCGCAATATCAGGTTTCACTAAACAACAATATATAGTTATAATATTATTATGAACTAGCTATTATGAATAGTATTAACTAAAATTTGAATTTTATAACATTATTATTCATCTTACACATTTTCTAGAACATGGTATGAGAACAAAATCAATTTTTCGAGTAAAATAAGTATTTTTCAAAAAATGTAGTTTTGCCACCTTTTGATGGCGCACCCACTTTAAATCATATTTTTTACATTACTATAAGTTAAATTTTACAAAATAAAATTCTTATTTGGAATCAGGATATAAAAATTTAGTTTGGATAAAATTTTCATATTATTCTGATAACTATCATATTTTAATGAATAGTAAAAACACGCTATATTTTAATTAAAAACAACTTTTTTCATCGCAATAATTTATATGGTTAGATTATCTTTTTAATTGGTTTTAAAATGTAATTAGAATATATTTTTACCATTTAATCCAATGTTGGTCATTGGAATTAATTTCACTTTGAATTTGGATATAAACAAATGTCGATCTTTTGATAGTTATTGTTTCTTAAAAACACGCTATTTAATAATGGGAATTACTTTTAAAATTAATTAATTCCACTTCTATGTTTTGAATTTGGAAAAATAGACATCATTTTTGAATTCTGAATATCAACTATATCTTAGGCTGAAGTTTTGGTATTTTTCTGAAAAACTTCAATTTTTGATGAATAGTGAAAACACTGAGTTTTTGGTTAAAATCGACTTTTTATTTAAATAATAATTTATTTTATTTAAATTTATTTTAGGTAAAAATAGATACATAATAATTTTATAAGTTCAATGAAATTCATTGGAATATTTTTATAATAATTTTAGATTTATAAAAACTGTATTGAACTTTTCACCGTCTTTTACTCACCTCCTATGGGATTTTGCAATTGATCATAAAACATAATTTTACCACTTCTGTGAGTTGAATTTCTAAAATCCAAGAGACACAGTTAATATAAAGGAGTAAAATGTGGTTCAATTAGATAAAATATTTTTTGGTGAATAGTAATCTTTTACTTTTATTTACCACGGTTAAAAGTAAATAGGGTAATTCAAGGTTAAAAGAATATTATAATAATTCCAAATTACCTTAAAACTTGTCCAAACCTTATTGGATGAGTAATGTCCTACCATGGTCATACTTGGGTCGATTTTGGGACCCCGTGGAGCCACTTATGAAAGACAATGACACATTAGATTAATTAATTTAATGTAAACACAAAATTGGCATTAACAAAAATCTTTTAGTAATTAATTTTTATAAGGGAATATATAAATTATATTTTCAACTATAAATATTAATTGGAAATATAATACTATTTCCTACATGATGGTATTTTTTTATAATTTTTAGACATGAAATAAATTAAATTATTTATGACACAATAATGATGCAGTATTTACCTCAATAATAAATGATTTAAATAAATAAGATTATAATGATTAAAATATTATCCAAAACCTGTCCCATTCCTATTGGATGATTTTATTTCGAATATGAATCATCTTAACTTCGACATTAATGTGTTTTGGACCTCTTGAAACTGAAGATAATTTTATAATAAAATAATGTTTTCACACTTTCCTAAAGAGCCCCTCCTCTCACTTATAAAAGGAGAGCACTTCTATGCAATTCCTCACACCTCTCAAGCCTTTTGGATCGTCCAAACTCTGAGAAACTAAGCTCCCTACATCCCTATCCTCCCCCTATAAGCCTTACATTATATATAAGGCACTTCAAGAAGTCCTTTTGGTTCAAACCAAAGGAAGTTACCCAAATTAAAGGTAATAGTTTCTCTTAAGTTGTTTTCTTTTATTCTACTTCTCCAACCCCTAAACTATTTTTAATCCTTTCTTTTGTAACAAAAACAGTATCCTAAATATACTAGGATGTTGTTATTAGAATATTTAGAACTACACTTACACAAACCTCCATCTAATGGATGAAGAACATAATGTTTCTGTGGATGGAAAACTAACGCCTCACGAAATGATGATTGTTCAATTTTTTCCTACTGCCTCTCATGGTGACCATTATGATGGCACTGTATTAATATATGATATATATTATGTTTATTATTTCCTTATTCTTCTTTACTTCCCAATTATATCAAGCCTTTATGGTTTTTATAGTGGGTAAATACGATGATCTCATGTGAGGAAGTGCGGACTACCGCCCCCTCAAAGTGATGTGATTCGTTAATGCCTTATGTGGGATGTATAAAGGATGGAGTTAATGATATTATATATGATTTTATAATGGAATTATAATATACCTATTCCATTAAAAGAATAAATATAAATTAAAGTAGCGTTCATGCGTACGTACGACTTACCGTCTCCATGAACGGTGCATTTCATTTCTTACCTCCATATGTTATGTACTATTATAAATACATGTATATGCTGGATATACAATGAATATATATGATATATAAATCATGATTTACATTCTGGAAGTAATTAAATCATGATATAAGTAATAATAACATCACGAACAACAAGTCCAAACACGTACGATAAATAAGATGATTTTACCCAAAATGTTGCTTTAACATGGGATTTACAAAAGAACGGGTAATATAAAGTCATAAGTAAACCATATATGATATCATAACAATTAATATGATTCTTTAATAAGTCAATGACATTATTTAAATCATTATACAGGCGGTTCAGATACGTACGAAGAATATCGGACCTAAGGTAAGGGATAACTTTTCCAATCTCATTTTTATCCTAGATTGTTTATTCGTAAGTATTCACTGGGGCTATATTTACCATCCACGTCCCTGTTTTCTAAAAATGGTTTCATGTTTGTTTAAAGTCATTTTTACCCATTTATCACTTTTACTACATGGTATGTAAGGAATATTTCTTTTTTTTAAGTTATGAGGTACTTTTTTGACTTTTCCAGCAAAAGTACGAGAAGAATGTTTTTTTAACTTATATGGAATGAAAGGATTTTTATGGTTTTATAAAGCCTTATTTTCATGAAGCTTCCTACAAAATATTTCATGAATATTTTCAAAAAATCTCTTTATTTTAGAATTGCATGACGTTTTGTGAAAAGAAATTAATTTTGAAGAAGAAAGGATATTTTCCTCAAGAATTCATTTCAAGTGTTTTATCAAAACCATTTTTCCATCTAAGATGACATTATTTAATATGTGTATGTTTCAAGTATAATGTATCTATGATTTACATGGTTTCACTTTTCTTATTATGAAATGATATCCACTTTTTAAATATGGATTTTGTTATGATGGCATGATGTTTAAGTATCCCATTCTATTACATGGGTTATGCTATGATGTATGATTTATGATTTTGTGGCACACAAAATAATGATTTCATTATGAGATGGGTGGGACCTATATCTCCCTCTAATGAATTGGGTAAAGATTTATATCTCATGATATAGACATGGATGAAATGACAAGTAAATCCAGTTCAGTAATACAGGGCTGGAACTGCAAGTAAACTCGGTTCAGTAAGGGACTTTGTCCACTAAGATGGTCTTGGCAGCAATGCCTTGGCTACTATGGAAATCATATCATGTGCTTAATGTTTTTCCACAATTACATGTTTTATTCCCATGATATTTTATCTTATTTATGATCTATGACTTTTGTACTGTCATGATTTATGTCATTGCTCAAGATTTTGATGTTTAAACATTTTGTTCATGTTTTTTTTAAGTTCAAATGTATATGATTTGTTTTATTTTATCCATGCTTACCCTTACTGAGCATTTGAGTTCAACATTTATATGTTTTATTTTCCCCAGGATATAAAGAAAGGTTTTAGGTAAGAAAACAAAAGGGGAAGATCTTTATGGGAGATGTTGAAGATCTTTCACCATGATTAGAAGATTATTTTTCCGAGTTTCCAAATACACTAAACTATTACGATCCTTGTGTGTCTGTTTTTGTTATGTATTAAGAATTCTGCAAAAGTAATGTAATTTCCATGTACGTCAAGCTTCGGGCCTCTATAAATAAAACCCAACATGACATAATATAAAATAGAGATCACAATATACTATTAAATGAAATAGATATAAAAAAACCAAATCCAAAATATTGAGATAAAAAAAATATAATATATTAATAAAATTAATGATTATAATAGAATATTCCTAATATGATTTTATCTAATCATAAAAAACATCCAAATCCATTAACATAACCAAAAAATCAATTAAAAATATGTAGAAAATCCAATAATCAAATCAGAAGGGAAATGATATTATAAGGTGATAAGGAAATATAAGAGAGTGAGTCATCTACATAGAAAAATAAAAAAAACTTCTGACCATCACTTTTTGACACGAGGGAAGACTCCCACGATGACACATACTCAAAACCTAATCTCAGTTATCATGATTATCAACCCCCTCCATGAGGTTTCTTTCCTTTACCTATAATAAAATTAAGTATTATAAACAATTTATAATATAGATATAAAATCATTTATATATTTGTTCCTTATTTTTTAATTTGTAAAGTATTTATAAATTAATCTTATAATTTACATATAAAAAATTATTTATAAATTACAGGTAATTATATATAATTATCACCAATTTAATATACCTCATATAAATATTAAATACATAACTACTATATCCCATTAAATCTTTATTTTCTCATGTTTTATTCCTCTATGAATTATTAAAAATATATAAGTATTAACTTTTCTGTTAAGCGGCACACAATTTAAAATTTATATAAACAATTTATATAAATGAATATTAAAAGGAATAAAAAAATAAATAATTTTTTTATTTATTCTCCAAAAAATAATATATAGATATGAAAATTTAATACTTTAATTTAGCCATGAAAATCTTTTATTTATAATTCCTAACATGTATCATTTATAAAAAATTTATAAGAAAAAAATTAAGTAGGCCTAAATATTAAATTTATATATTCAATATTTAATCATATTTTATGAATGATAGTGGGAATTATTAGTCATAATAAGTGATATGAATCATCCAGTACCCTTGCGTATTAGTTTTGTGCAAAGAAAACTGTTAATACCCTTACACATGTAAACCATAAGTAATGAATAATTCCATTGGTGTAACCCTTATGCATGGTGATTGACCCTATTATATTGAAATTTCTCACTTATATGGAATATAAAAGGTTTTTTTATATATAAATGATCTATTGGAAACCCTTACACATATAAAGAGTGTCCCTTATATATTATATATACATTTATGTATCATATAATTTTACCATTAAGTGTAAATTTTATTTTATGATTCACATTGATATCACTTGGGTGATACAATAATCTATTTTAAACATAAAATAATGATATAGTTGGATATGATATAAATGTGTTTTAATCTATTGTTTATAAAAAATTGAGTAATTAATATTTAGTTTTTGGATACAATATACTATGTCATAATCTATAATTCAACCATCATGAACAAAATTTTCAATCTTATTTTTTGATTGGGAATACAACATGCCTTACCACATTAAAAAACATCATTTTCAACATGAATTCATCAATAAAAAATATTTTTAAATATATAATAATAATTATAGGTTTTAAAGGATCTAAATAAGACTTTTTAAATATAATGGAAGGAGTATTGAAACCTAAATCCAATATCAACCATAAAATAAACCAAAATATTGCGTACTCTATATAAGGAAACATGTATAACTTCCACCAAATACAACAACTGCATCTATATTTATACCATGTTCTTGATAAAGATCACATGAGATACATCCTAATGAGATTTCTAACATCCCAACCATATCCCATTGGATCAAGAAAATATGTTAATCCACCGAACTTAGGTAACATTCTACTAGACACCAAATGCCAGAAATAAATTACAAGGTAATAAATAAATGTTGGGGAATGATTTTACCTTACACACACACAACCAATAAGATAGTATAATAAAAATGATGACAATAAGAAATATGGTGAATTAAGGTAAACTAATAAAAAACAATCTTCAAAATAACTAAACAATATTACAGTTGAAGCATAAGACAAGACATAACATAAAACAAAAAAACTAAAGACATAAAAGAATTAGGGGTACCATGGTGAAAACCCTCTAGACAATATGAATCAATCAAATACCAAGTTACATCTCCATAAACCATGAAATCAACATCACGTTTCTTCACTAGTGAAGTATGAGATCTTCCCCTACCCTATATCTTGATAAGAATTTTCTTCATATGAACCAAGGTGTATATGTATGGGGTGAACTAAGTAGGAAATATCAAATACTTCCCATGAACACTAATAATATAAGAACAATTTAACTCAAAATTTTATATAAAAAATAGAAAGAAAGCACATAAAATTAGTTATTTTTTATTTACTAATATTGAATTTAATCAAACAATATAAAAAATTATATCTATATAGAATACAAAATCAATAAATTACACAAACATGTACGAAAATTTCATTTGAACAATATTAAAGCATGAACAAAAATCTATCATTCTGAACTCAAGTTGTCACTTGGATGTGTGGTCTAGTGTGCTCCATTGATACCAGTGGCCAAGTACAAACCAAAAAATCCATTCACAATTCAATATTAACATATGAAACCATATTTATACCAAATTATCACACCTAATATTTTATAGCGATTTTTTTATTTTTTAGAATTATATCAAACATTTTGTGGGAGGAACCCACGATTTCATAAATTCAAATCCACATAAAATAAAAGGTTTTCTAATTAATAATTTAATTAGGGTTTTCATAAAAAGATTAAAATTTTAATTTAGAAATCAAAGCCTTCAATATATAAGATAAAGTGTAGAGAGAGGGAAGCCACCTACCTTAAATCATGTCTCTAAGGTGAATGACGCCACACCCTTGTAGGACCAATCTTTAGTAACCGTACTAGGATTATTTAAAAAAAATCCCCATAAAATAATTCCCTACCCACTAGATATAGAAATGATATCCATAAGTTAGGGTTTTACCTAAGAGAAAACTATAATCAAAATGAAGGGAAATAGAAATGTGGATCATAACTTTGATTAATTGGACCCACAGTCCATGATTCATTGAGAATAAAATTCAGAAGTAAATGAATTTCCAAAACCACCCAAAGGAACTATCTAATTCAAGATCCATAGCCATAGGAGGAAGAATGAGAATTTTAGAAAACACCTAAGTTAAAATCCAATTTTCGTAATATTATAATGATGCACACAGTTTGGCCACATGATTTTCCAAAACCATGTTCCAACCATGAACTTTCCTAGACATGGTAAAACATACCTACACAGTTACCTAGAATATCTGTACATTTCCCCTAAGCATGAAAAACTCATTTCCACACTATAATTACTCTAAAACACCCAAAACATATCTATAAATTCATAAAACAAACACTAAGCCTTTAATAACATAAAAAATAATTATAAAACCACCATATCCCCAAATTAGGGGTGTTAAATTCTTTTAACCATTGGGATTCCCATCCATAGAAAGCTAGAAACTAGTGGGTTAAATTCATTTGGTTAAAAAACTGGTCCAATATAATGGTATTATACCTTTTGAATTCTTGAAATATTCATAAATTCTCGAGAAAATACATACGAAAGTTATGATTTGACCTAACATGAGCTTACCATACTCATATCAGGATACAAAAGTCAAAAAACAAAAAAATAATTTGGAACCTTTGATTGATGGGTGATATGAGCACAACCAATACTTAACTAGAACCAAACTCACACTCCAACTAAAAAGAGATAAGATAAAAACATTAACTACGTTGAATAAAAAATTTAATGATATGTAACAAAAAACCTCATAGATACAGTCAAGAAACTTGAATGGTGCAACCCACTAAAGATCTAATTTCTGTGACTTATCTAGGTGACCACTCTTTAACCTCAGGAATATAAAAAGAACACATGATCCTTTATGAACAATATAAGAACATAATAATTTTTTTTATAAAACTATAAATTGACACATATAATGGTATGATGCTCCAAATATGGCCATATAAAGAATATATTGATGGATATAAACCTATAAAAGATATATGAATGGTAGGAGTGACTTCAATGAGATACTGAAGTTTATCACACACTTCCTCCTAGATTCAAGATAACCTTGGATGAACCTTTAATAGAATGTGTCATGCTATACTTATAGATAACCCATATTATAGTGGTAAATATATTAAATAGTAGCCATAAAGGAAGAATAAGTTTTAGTCAAAGATGGTGATAGTCAGTACACATTGTAATGTCAACAATTCCTAAACTTACTATACTACTTGACCTACAGAGACACTATCCCATGAATAGGAATGAAAAGTGTGGACTGAAGGAGTTGTCCAACTAACACCTTGATGACATATTGATTTTGATGAAAACTAGTACCAAATGCTATGATAATTTAATCTAAATATTCTAAAGATATAGGTAATAATTGATTCATGACCACTAGTTAGTGGGAAACATTCATTACCTTATGTAATATCCCCAATATTTGAATGGAAAATCCACTCAAGACTATCCTCACATAAAGAGAAACTATAATTAGATCCTGATACATAATAGAAAATTATTATTCTTTTTCCACCCCTTGGAAGCTTCCCTTTGCTATGGTTTAAATCAATGGTAAGATAATAAAAATTGAAACACTAATCTTACTTTTACTTAGTCACTCAAGTCAATAATGGTATCCAATGATAGAAAACCATGAAATCATCTTGGTCCATATGACCCTAGTTCATGTCAGTGATTGAAACCACAAAATCATTCTCAATCCAAAATTTCAGTAACTTGATACCCATATACTTGTGATTTTAGATATCCACTTCCCCATTGATCATTTAGGTAAGGAATCACTCGGTGAGAACATGCAAAATAATACATGAGTATTGAATTGGAAACAACCCACTAAGCATAGAGGGTAAGGTTCCTAGAGGTATTTAAGAAAATAGCCCATAATTTTCTAAATATAGGGAAAAGACCGTGGAAATACCCATACCTCACAAAAATTCCAAAGAGTTTAAACATCCAAAGCTACTATTGATGACCCATAAATATCCTAGATAATCAACACAAACTGGTTATAAACAAACAAGGGACTGTACCAAACCAATCTCAACTATTCCTACCCTAATAAGGCCATACACAATGGAAAAGAAGAAAATATCCTTCAAAGGACACAAGACTGATTCCCCAATCATATAAATCAATATGGAATTAAATTATAGTGAAAAATTTATTCCCCAAATTTAGAAAAGACACTGTGAAGACAATGAATTCCACTAAATCTAGACCACCTCATGGTAATTGAGCATGGTAACTGATCTAGATCCCAGAATATATAGTCACCCATTATGTTCCCTCATTATCTTCTCACGAGTCTTCACATCCCATAAAAACATAGGTTGGAAGTTCCCTAATACAAAAATTATTAATATATAATAGGATGATAATGTACATGGGCAAAAAACTATTAATATAATCATTGATTTGTGATATGTTCAACATGGAAATGATCAATATAATAACATGTTTTTAATGTTGCAAGAATGGAAATAATAAATAATAAAATATGTTGGAAAGAAAAATAATAATAAAATTATTAATAAAATAAATTCTTGGAAATGATGCTATGAAAAATATACACATTTAGAATAAGATATGGTTTTGACATAGAATACCCACCATAGTTTGGGGACATTTGTTTTGTAATTGTATTGGGATTACTCTCCATTTACTATGGAGAAGGATAAAATCAATGATGTATGATCACTAATTATATTATTATATTTCTTATTAACCAGAAATTAGTGACATACATGTCTCCACCCTCTGGGCTATAAAAATTAAAAAACCCAAGAAATATTCGATAGATTATTATATCAATTCTTAATAATATTTTAGTAGAAATAATTTTTTCAGAAATGTTATTAATATGTTTAAATAAATTTTGAGGAACCTTGAGAAGTTTAAGTTTATTGAAATATTGAGTTGTTGAATTTTTTCTGTCCAGATAAGAATACACTATAATTTAAAATAGATAAGGAATATTGTATAAAAGTTTTTTAGTCTTGCATATGGTTTTTTATGAAGTCACATAAGAATAATTCAAATACTATATAAGAATAAATTAGATGTCTGAAAGGTTATATAATATTAAATTTAATTTCACATGATATTAATTTAGAGATTTTATTAGAATAAGTTGAAAACATCAGTACTCACATATAAATATGATCTTGTATAAAAATAAAATGATATCACTCATGTTATATAAAAAACTATATAAAATCAACTAGATTCTATATAAAATATAATTATCAAGTTTACATGATTTTTTTGAAATAATATTTTTTGGGAACCAAATAAGGAAGGTTTAATTATATTTAATGTGATATTTTGAATGATATTTGTGGTGTTTTAAATGAGGTTATTTTTTTTATGAATTTTATATTAGAATGTGTATTAGTATTGTATGAAAGATTAGAAGACCATGATACATGACAATTAAAATATTCAAATATTGAAAATATTTACTTTATCTTGATTGAGTATATAAAAATAAGACGATTCAATATTGAATAAGAGGACAATAATATAGATTATACTTTTAAAAGTTCTCAAAATGGGATTTTTTAGTTTTGAAATGTACTATAAATCTAATTTACCTTAAAATCCATGACTTTTATTAGTGATAAAACAAAAATAGTGAAAATATTTACCTTTATCAGTGCTTTTTTAACACTGATAAAGGTTACTTTTTTCAAGGATTTTGTTTAGTGCTGATAAAATTATAAAATTGTTTTTACATTTTTCATCCAACCTAACCATTTTATCAGTGATATGACCCCCCTTTATTAGTTCTATGTACCTTTACAGACCCAACCCCCATCCTTGCTCGAGTACACCCCCTTTGTCTGTTCTTTCCATGCCCTTTATGAGCACTTTTTCATGAATTTTAGCCTTGTTCATGCCTGTAATCAAACCCTTAACATTTTCCTTCACATCATAATGCCTTTACAATGCATCTTCAATATTTGTATAATATTTTATGATATATCTATATATATATATACATTCATAATTTATTTATATTTATATATTTATTCATATAATTATATACATTTATATAATTATTTTTAAATACATTTCAAAAATATGTCTATACATTGTATATTTAGATATAAATTTTATACATATTTACATATATATTTATATGGCTATAAATATTTACATATATATTTATATGTATATACATATTTACATATAATTATATATTTAGATATATTTTTTTATAATTTATTTATAAATATTTATTGTAAATATATTTATATACTATATTTAATGATAATGATATATTTATAAAAATACATTTATATATGATGTATTTACATAATATTGACACACACATGCATACACATGGACACACATATTTACACACATGTATATATTTATATTTCACACATGCATGCACAAATATTTAAATATCTATATATATTTACATATATTAGAATATACACATAAATATGTATTTTTTTATTGACACACTCATATTTATTTATAAACGTTATTTGTATATGTGTACAATTATATTAATGCATTTTTAAAAGGTAAATAAAATGGTGATTTTTTAAATAAAATAAATAATAAACATTAATTTCCATATGATTTATATATTTAAAAATACATTTTTATGTAAATATATATAAATATATATTTTTACAATTGATATATTATATGTAAATTTATTAATATATATATATATACATATAATTATAAATATTACTAAAATCTTAAAATAGTAAAATTTAAACACTATAATATCCATATGAGTATAATACCTTAGAATAAATTTACTCACCACTAACAAAGGACAAGAAGACCCCCTCAAATATGGTAGAAATTCAATTAAATATTCAAAATTAAGGTACCACGACACAAATCTCATCCTCGAGGCCTTTAGGGCCTTTTTTGACCTAAAAAATGATGACTTGGGTTCCTTAAGGTCACCACATCTTAAATATTTTTGTAATTTTTTATTTCATATGTTGTATAGCTCAAATATACACTCGAATCTAATGTTATTTCTACTTGAAGTTCAAGTCATGTTTTTAATTTATATTTAATAACTCATTATTTTGTTGAATTTTTATGTCATACAATTTTTATTAAATAACTATTAATCAATTATATTTTAAAAATTATTAATTAATAATATTTTTTATTTCTTTTATAATCTATTTTCACTAAATTTCTTATATATTAAATGCAAATTAATTTTTAGTCTTGTATAAACCATATTTAATAAAATGTATTATATTTATATCAATGTAATTATATTTATATATTAATATATAATTTATAATGACATATAATTTTTTTATGAAATATACCTTTTATCAGTGCTAAAAAAGCACCGTCAAATAGGCAATTTTATCACTAATTTTTTAGCATCAATAAAGGCACCATTATCATAGGAATAGGATAGTTATTATAAAGAAACCCCCTCTATTAGTGCTTTTAGATAATGTTAATAAAGGGTAGAATTTAATATCACATGGTCTGTAGTAGTGGGAGTTAAGAAACATTGAGAGAGTTCACTATGCTATTGTTTCTATTGCTAGATATCTTGAACATAAAAATTATTGAAGAAGGTGGAGTATATTCATCAAATATATTCTAGAGTTATATTGCCCCAAAATTTTAGTATATATTTTTAATTAGTTAAATACAACTTTGAAAACTTTCTTCACACGATACATTAATCCCAAACGAACAACGATATATTTTATTAATATTTTTTTAATTAAATGTGACCATTATAATATAGCCGGTGAATTTGTGGGTATAAATAATAGTAACAACATTTTGAAATCTATGTTGAATGAAAAATAAAGGGGCCATTTTTTGATGCCAATTAGTTGATAAAATTCAATAAGTGTAGCTAAATAACTAATGAGATCACTTTATGCTTAGAAATATATTTACCTAAAAGCTTTCTTTTTATATGCTATGTATTTTTATTTTTAGTAACTAAATATATATGGTTTAATTTTGAGAAAATATATTTTCTATATAAATTATATATTAAAACTAATTTAATTAGTATTTTAAAGGAGATAAGAATATGAATAGTTAAAAATCCATTTTTTATAAAGATAGTTTTTCATTATATTTAATATTTTCATTTAAGTGTTAAATTCAAAAATTTTAGGATTTGAATTTATAAAAATGAACTTTATATTTGGATTCATCATAAAAATATTATCATAGGATTATTTTTTATATTTTTTCTAGAAATATTGATTTTTAGGTGAAAAGTGAAAAATTCCATTTTTACAAATACTGCGACTTTTATGACATCATTAGGATATAATCCAGAATTAAAAATATATGAAATATTTTTTCCTAATAAATTTTTTATTTAATAAGTAAAATTATAAATTTAAAATATTTTGTTTAATTTTGAAACCTGTGACTAATGTTTTTCAACCAAAGTAATATTTTTTTTTATTTTTTTATAAGTTAATCTATTATTATTATAATTTATTTTTTTTAATTTATATAATTTTTAAATTATTAAACGGTTTCCATATTTGGGATTATAATACCCAAATTATTTTCAATGGTTAATTTTATTTTTAGTTATAAAAATAAGCAACCAAGGGTAAAAAAAGTTATTGGGGTAAAAATTAATTTTGTTAAAAAGTTAAAATTAAGGCGAATAATCTCTAAATCACTCAAACCATGTATTAAAATGATTTTTTAAGAGGATTAACTAACCAAAACCTTCCCATATACCTTATTTTCTGATTTTTTAGAAACTTTCCTTGAATATTGACTTTTCATTTTATATTAATACAAAAATGACACTCTCTAAACACATGGAAGGGAAATTCTACCATCCCATTAGATGCACTCCAAATTATAATTTCCTATTGAAACTATACCCTTTTTACATCCCCTAAATTCCACTCTGATGTTTTTAATCACCTTTATCTTTATAAAATCCACAAATCTTCCATTTCTAAGAGGTACTCTAAAAGAAGGTTCAAACTCTTAATGTAAGTATTAATCACTTCTATCTTTTTTGGTCTATATATTTATCCTATAAATACATTTTATTCATTATAATATAGTAATATTAATATTATTAATATGATGTAATTTTAAAATTTTAATTGTATAACCATTATCTACCCCTCCCCCTTCCTTAAAAAAAATGAGAACATCATTCTTCCATATGCATGGACTACCACCACTACAAAGAAAAACATTTAATTTTTTCATAACCTCCTAAAAAAGATGGTAATAAAATTTTATTTAGTAAATAAATATATTATTTATAACATGTTAATGTTCTAAATATATAAAACAGTTTCTATCTTTCTTTGGTTCTATAAAAATGAAAACACCATCCATGTGTACGTACAGACTACCGCCTCCATGTAAGGGCACATTTATTTTTTCAACACCAACATAATTGGATTATTATAATAATTTAACTAATTAATTAAATTTTTTTTTTATATTTTTTAATTTTATATAAAGGATATATTAATTATTAACTTATTATTATTATTGAAATGTTTTCTGTAAAAAATAACCAAAACATGATCGTCACTGATTTAAACTTCATAAATCATGAATAAAATTATAATTGAATTAAATTAGAGAATTATAAATAATTATACAACATTAATTATATTAACTTGGATAATATATTAATGTGTAAATTGGTATCAATGAACGGGGATCAACATCGATACTTTAAAGCATGTGTGAAACAATCAAAATCGCTAACATCGGTTGATGAAAATAAACTATAAATAACTAATAAATTCATAATAAATGAATACAAGTGAAGATAATATTCAATAATATATATCTATAGGGTTAAAAAACAAGTTATTAATATGGTTATGTTTATTATACTTGAATTTAAAAATCTCCCAAGGAAGCCAAGAGTAAAAGGTAAGGGTTTCATCTCAAATTTATTTCTTTGGGACACATTTTGTATTATGCACCTATTTTTGTTTATATGGGGTACATGGTACGTATTTGAAATATTATATTATTATAAATATTTTTATTTAATTATTCTTTTTAAGTTTTATCTTTCAAATAAGTTTTGGATCAAAAGTTATCAAATTCTTAAGGGTTTCTCATCTCACTTTTCTTTCATTGATACATATATCATATTCACCACTTTATTTCTTTTCTATTATTTATAAATTAAAATATAGATCCATTTTATAATAATGTTAATTAAATTAAATGGATTTAAAAATAAATCTTAGTTTATTTCCCTCACAGACTTTTTTTTTCAAACTTTACCAATTCCGAAAGTGTTTTTACAAACACAATTATTTTTCTTTGAGATATGATTGTTCTTCTTGAAATATATTATTATAAGTTTAGTAAAATATAAAATATGATTAAATTATATAGATATTTATCTAATTTTTCTAAGTATCTATACTTATTTATAATAAAATCATTTTTAGGGGATTTTGACACAATTCTTATTCATTGATATACGTTTTCCTTTATAAAAATGAAATTCTATTAATAAAATTCCTATCCTATTTTTTGAAAATTTACCATTTATGTATATATTTTTTCATTAAAAATATATTTTCAATTTTTATTTTTATAAATAAATATGAATTATCTCATTTAATATTTTTTTCTTTTTAACTCTTTTTAAAAGGATGTTTTTTAACCTTTTTATGATGTGGGTTTCAATAAAGGTATTTTCAAAATTCCAAATAGACTATCCCTTTAATGTTCATGTTTTCATCTTCCGAATGAAATTTAGTTTAGAGATTTTTTTAAAGGATCCATTATTTTTATTTCTTTTAATGTTGTTTTGTAAAAATATTTTCATGTTACTTTATAAAAATGATTTCTAAATGAATATTGTAACTTTGACTTTTTGAAAACAAGGTTATAAATGTTTTATGAAATTTAATTTTATGATAGGGATTCTATTTACATATTTTTATGGAAAATATATATCACTTTTGGATTAATGTTTAATAAATCACCCCTAAATTCACTTGTGAAAGACCCATTTTGGGTGATTGAATTTTTTGTATCAGACGATCTAACTCTTGAAGTCATTTCCTGTGATACCACTTGGAAATTTTAAAAAACCCATTTTCTTTTGTGGGTTCTCTATGATATGATAAATGATTTATTTTATGTGAAATAAAAATGTTTGGATGATTATTTTTTTATAGTTTGGGTATGATAAATCCTTTAGATGGGTTGAGTCTGATAAATCTCTGATAGAATTTGGGTTTGATAAATACCTAAGACATTATAAGCCTAATAAATGCTTAAGATGGGTTGGGTATGATAAATACTTACATTAGTTTATGTTAATTAAGTACCTATGAGGTTTTGGGTTCATTAATTCACTAAAATTCATTTTTTAGGGTTTTATATCTGATAATGAGTTTGAGTGTAGATATAATGTAGATAACTATGTTCACAATATTGAGTGTAGACACAATGTTGTTAGGTATGTTCATAAGATTGAGTGTGGCCATAATTTGGATAGATATGTTCATAATGCTATTATTTTTTATAGTTATTCTTATAAATCATTTCCATGATATATTAATATTATACGATTCATGGGTTATGATTATTGTTTCATAATTTCTCACTCTTATACTATGGTATATGTTTCATCATTTGAAGTTACATAGATCAATATCAAGACTTATAGACAAATATTATTATTCCATGTTATTTCTAATAACATATTTATCCCATGATAATGTTTTATCATATGATTATGGTATAACCATTGATATTATATTGATAATGTTTCCCTTACTAAGAATTTGAGATCAACCATTCCTTATGTTTCCACCACCAGGGTTATAAAGATGAGTATTACCAATGAGGAGTCCAGAATGGGGGTATAGTGTTGTTATATTATGGAGAAATGTATAAAATTATTGTAAAATAAGTTGATTATATAGCTAGTTCTCAAAGAAACTGCAACTTAAAATATGGTGATTTTTCTTTATTGTGATATGTAACATTTAACTTTTGAAAATGATGTAAAATAGAGATATAATTAGATTGGATAATCTCACTCAGTGTGAATCCTATGCATAAAGTAAGTATTTTTAGTACTGAATATAGGAGTATGGGTTTTGGATGGCTCAAGAGGCTCATGGGGTTTATGCGTGATCTTTAGTTTCATTGACCCATTATTGTGATCAAACTCTTGGCATGCGACGAATATCTATCAATTTATATAGAAGAATTATAAAAATTGTTGATAATATATCTATTTTGTTTGGAATATAATGAGCCATAATATTTTGTGTCTTTTATGTTAAAGAAAATTTGAGTTCCAATGAGAGTAGAGTCATGAAAGTTTTTAATATTTTAATTTTTATGTAGAATTATCATTAGTAGTTAAATTTTAATTGGTGAAAAAGAGGTTTATATGGAAGAGGATCATGTGAAATAGACCATGAGTAAGTTTTTAGGTGTTGGAAATTATAATTATATAATATTGTGGCATAATTAGGCCATCGATTTCTCATCGTGATGATGTTGGGTACCCAGTGGAGTATCGGGGAGAGTGGAACCTTTAGACGGGACACTGGGTGGCTAGTGAAAATACCATATATAATAAGTATAACCAATTCATTTTTTATAGTGAGTAGGATTTTAAGAAAATATAGGTTTCTATTTCTAAACCTTATTGAGGGTTCTTTCTCTTTTTTCTATTAAACACGAGGGATCCAACCCTCATTACCTTCTCCCCCTTACCCATTTCCATTTCATGATTTTTGGAATTTAAAGTTTTCTTCCATCAATTATGGTTAGTTTGTATTCCCTTATCCCCCTAAACCCCCCTCTTATTTTCTATAATTATTATGAAATACAATAAAGTATTTCATCATTATTCCATTAGATCATAGGGGAATCAAGTCAAAAAATGGGGATTTCACTTTCAGTTTATAGAGGAGGCCATATGCGGATGAGCGTGGATATTTAAATGTGGTTTTACGAGTGGTGTAATTATTCCTTGAGTTATCTTTTTATTTAAGTAGTTTAAACTAAAGATGATTGATTAATGAAGTTGGAAATTTAGGTATTTTTTTATAGATTAGTTCTAAAATTATAGTAATAGATATTCACCATCATTTTCATGAGTTTCAATCCATCAGAGATCATTCAGTAGATTTTACATTGATTATGATATAATAAATAATTATAGATTAGTTAGATAAAGGAATTATAAGTTTGAAATAATTAATTGTGGGGTATCTTGGATAAAATAAAGTTATTTTATGGAAATGATGATACAATCATCATTAAGGGGTTAAATCCATTTTCAAGATAGGTGATATCCATTTTTTTTATCATTTTTAATATGTTTTCATGTGATTTGTAATGCGTGGGTAATATAGGTGTATACATATGACCTGAAATGAACCTAAATTGTATTTATAGTCACTTTAAGAGTTGTGTAAGTATTAATAGATCCGTTCATGGCCCATCATGTGATATTTACTGATTTTTGGTCATTGATGATCGTGTGCTGAAATTAAAATATATTGGGAATTAGAAATGAGAACCTTCAATAGGTGACTATGGTTATTTTATAGTGTATAGGACATTTATAGGCTCCATTGAGTATATTAAAATGATTAAAAGACTATATATGAGAGGTTATTACATGATTTTATCCTTATAGTTAGGATTTTTATGCTTTTAATAGTCATTTTAATTTTTTTTACCTATGGAATGAGTGACCGTAAATCCACCCTAAAATGTATTGGTTTTGGGAATGCTTTACCATGGTCAAGAGAAATGAGAAAAGGGGTTAGTGTGCAGACTTACTAAGTATTGAGAAGTTATGGAATTGAATTCTATGATAATTTAGTATTTTGATATATATTATTTGGTAGGCCTTGTTTTGACAAGTCATATAATATAATATTATTGAATGCATGATTAGAAATTGTACCAATCTATATAACTGATACTGCTATGGAATTTGAACACTATTCCAATCCATACTTGATATTTTGTGTGCTGTCCTTGATATGACATGTCTAGAAATTTTGGTATGTTACATGATATGATTTTATTTAATATTCAAATAAATGTTTTGTTATAGTTAATGATGAGACTTACTATGAGATGGTTCAAGGCGAGATCTACTACCCCTGAGAGACATTTCTTGGAAGTATGTGCTTCTCCCTAAGACATGTTTCTTTGTGGGTGGTGCTTCCATATAAAGATATGTTTAATGGGATCATTTCTCCTATGATAGATAATTCTAGGTGTAATGTGTTTCTATTAAGAGATGAATCTAGGTGGTACATACTGACCCATGGGATATATTTCCAGGTGTGATGTGTTTCCTACTAAGAGATGTTTCTATGTAGGATGCTCTTCACCTTGAGAGATGTTACCGGGTGGTACATGCTTCACACTATGAGATATTTCCATGTTAGATGTGCTATCCTGAAGATATGTCTCCAACTGGGATGTGCTATCCTATGTGAGACGTTTCTACGTGGTATATGTTGTCCACTAGGAGATGTTTTTTAATGGGATGAAATACCTCAAAAAGATGTTTCCAAGAAGGATTTGTTATTACTTTGGTGATGTTATTAGGTGGGTAATGATACACTTTGAGATATGATTCTAAGTGAGATATTCTACCCCCTATGAGTTTCTAATTCAATTGATATTGTCTAAGTAATGGGAATATACACCCAATTTAGGTGTGATATTTCCAAAGGATTGGATGCTATACCCTCTAGGAGTTGAAAAATCTATAATTATATAAAGATAGGTAATATTAAAATTACATGTTTAAGTTATTTAATAATATTAATTAATTTATATACTAAAATGTATCATTTTTGGGGTAGATTTTTTTATATGGATGGATGATATGTTAAACCTTGTGTTACAAGTGATATGTTGAGATTAATACTATTATGAGATGAAGTAGATATAGTTTCCCACCTGGTGGATTATTTTCACTAAATGATGCAATGATTATTTTTATCTTTTATTATTATTTATCTAAAAATCACTTAATACAAGAAGTTATATATTCAATATTTTTTTAGGGTTGACTTTTTTGGTTTCTTACTAACGTATAATCAAACCTTATATAAGAACCTTAGTGTTAGTTAGAACTTATGGTTGGCATACCATTTTGGGAGATGGATTTTGTATTAACGGATGAGATATAGGGCATCATTAGTGTTTTAGAGTATTTTTATTTGTATGGTTAAGGAATATTTAGTGAGTATCATAATAATATATTCATGTTATCTATTCTATATTATTGTAACTAGTATGTTAAAAAAGTTTTGTTGGGATATATGATTGCCTAAATTGAAAGTGTATCATCTATTATAATATGTTCTATATTTTACATTTTCCTTATGTCTATAATATCCACAACATGATATGAATTATTAAAGGGTTTTTACAATGCTTACTTCCACTTTTATTAATAGTTATTTGATTTTGAGTGTATAATCACCCCATATCAGCAATAATCCTTTTAACCTAGTTAGTATTCTTTAGTATATAGGAAGGTACACCTAAGGTTATGTAGAGTCCAATTTTCGATAATGTTTAGGTGAACAGATATGATGGTACTAAAATTTATATTAATGACTTATTTTTTTATTTATATTTAGGAACATAATATTTGTAGTTTATATTGGCCGTAACATATAATGGAAGTCATATTTGTGTCTGAACAGTATAATTATAGGTGGAGTTTCAATTTTTTTTATTTATATTCATGATATTTATTGTCCTTATTTAGTGATTTTCATGGACCATGGTGTGTGATTTATATTTTATGATCTTACTCTAGTTCCATAGAGGAAAAAAGTAATTCATTCATGCAATATATTCAATATGTAGAACTCATATGACATTCTAGTGATTGCGTGTGATTGAGTACATGGTTAATAGACATAGTATGGTTATTTAAGTTGTTAATAAAATTCTATATAATGTATTCCTATATAAGTTATTGTTGGAACACCACTTAACTAAATTGATTATTAAAGGATCTTTTGTTAATACTATTTTACGACTGATTATGTGGATTATATGAGTTATAAACCTAAATTAGTGTGGGTAGGTTGGGTTAGGGAGTTCATGAGTTATGATAAACCCTTTTATTACCGGGTTTTCATAGAGTAGTAGGACATGGTGCTTTCTACTATTTTTCCTAGATCATAATATTTATAATTTTGAAAAATTAATTCAAAGCCTCGTGTTTAATGATTTATTTATATGTCACCATGGTAAATTAGTTATGTTGAATTATGAGGTTGGGATGGTTATATATGATCCTTTTAGGGGAGGGTTGAGTGTAATATCAATGTAATATGATATATTATTTCTTTTAGTTTCCCTTGACATATTATAACATACTGATTTAAATTATACAAGATTGATATAATTGATATATATATATATTAGAATGGTGATGAACCTAGAAATGGTTTGTATATGGATTTTTATCCCTAGTTATGGGTTAGATACCTAGGATAGGGGAAATAGAACATGTGTTTCCTTAAACTATTATTGATTTAATCCTTGATATCCTTTCCAGGGATGTGAACAATGTGGGATATGATTTATAGACTATTATAAAGATCCTAATGATGATGAGACATGGCTCAAAATATTTGTAATTAAGATATATTTAAAATATGATAAGACATTTTGTCTATTTCTTCCCCAGATGAAGGATATTATATAAGTGTATCTAAAGAGGGAGTGGTTATCCAAATTTTTTAAAATGACTTAGGGAATAAAAATATAGGAGGATACTTTAATGGTTATGATAAGAAATGAAATTTAATACACTAAGAGATAGACTGAGTCAGCATGATTAAGAAGTGGAGTTTTCCTTTAATATGGTAAGTTAGTCATTAGTGGTTTATAAAACCACTAGGGGGGCTGGGTGGAATCTATAGTTGGTTGAATAAATGAGTCTCATAATATCGAGTAAGATAATTGATCTTTATTTATGTCCATAATCTTAAGTTTTTAGTGAAAAATACTTTATTTTTTCATTATTTGTAATCTTAGGGAAGTGTAATGTCAAAGTTCATAGAGAAAAACTCTTGGGAAGGGTTTATTAGGGCAAAATGAGAATATCTCATGAGTTTAAGTGTTCGGCTAGAAATGGACCTTGAGAAGGTTTATTCTCAGGGATAAAAAATATGGGATTACCTATAGTTGGGAATATATCATATATTTATTGAGTGAATAAAACTCATTTCAGGAAAATTTTGATAAAAATTTGAGGTGATTTATTCTATAACCCCAGCTAAATGGTCATTGGGTTTTCAAATCAACGTTTGGATATAAGTGTGGGTATTTTTATAGATATTGGTAATTTCTAGAAAGAAAATTTTACTGGGGATTATCATTCATAGTTATTATACTCAATAATTAATGGATATGAATTTTTTTATAATGGGATAGTTGGATAATATAAATTTAGTATGGGAAATGGACTAGTGTAGTGGATTGGTCTGATAAATCTTAGCACTTCTTGGAAAATAGAACATTATTTATAATGAAGAATTTAAAAAACATCATTTTATTTTCTCAATCCAGCTGATACTTCTGCACTTTCATCAAACATAAACCTTCGATCTCTCTTCATATAACTATACCCTCTTATGATCCTTCTATATTCTTCATCCTTTTCAATCCTCACCATTGAATTAAATCCTATAAGCTAAATCTATATTCATGCAACCATCCCCTATAATGATCTATATGTATTCTTCAACCTTCTTGGATATCTGTCATCCTTCACAATCATCCTTCATATACTAACATTATCACCATTCATTAAATATTTCCATTGAATTTCCTCCTTGAAATTTTATCCAATTTTAAATTCATTAAATCTGAATCAAACATAGATTTTCTATTATTCCTATCATAATTGATTTTGTAATTATTTTTACATTTTATTGTAATTACATATGTATATTATTAATAAATTAATATATATAATTATTCTTGTGATATTAAATATCAAATTGATGTTTTTAGTGATTGTTATAGTATAATATTTTAGTCACATTACTTTCTATTTTTTGAAATTTGATATCTAGATTTTTTATTTATAGGAAACTCAGTACTCTTGTGAATGTTGAATAATATATTTTCTTCAAAATACATTATTATTTATATATTTATTTTTCAATTTATATATTATTTATATTCCAAATATTTTTTGAAATTCTGAATTGTATTATTTATTTGTGTTTTAATTAATATCTATAAATACTGATTAATTAATATTTTTAGCAATATTATTGTTATATTTATGATAAATATATTATTTCTCATAACATACATATATATTTTTATATATAATATACATAAAATATACATTTATAATCTTTTATAACTTATATTTGAAATCACAATTTATATAGTTTTTAAAATATTACTATAAAAATAAATATAAATATATGAACATTTAATTAAATAATTTACCTTTAGATAAATATTTATGAAAATTAAATTAGTCTTAATGTTATTTACATTTGTATTGATATTAATAGTAGTGTTTATGTTGTTAATATTGGTCTTATTAATATTAGTGATAATATTATTAATTGATTTCATTATTATTAATATTAATATTTTTGTAAATATTTTTCATATAAAGATAGTAGGATGACATTCAACGGAGGAGATGGTAGTGATTAAGATGATATTTATGGAGAATCTGAGTAAAAACTTTATCAAGGATCACTAAAGCATGATCTGGTGGTTGTTTTTGGTATCAATGACCAACTTTATTTATGAAACTGAAAGAATAAGGATTGTTATGATAAGATAACCAATATTAGTAATGGGAATAAGTAAACAAAAAGTGAGTTGATCTCTTTTAACTATTATGTAATTACCTAGTGTTTTTAGTGAAATTTGTTTCTTGAATAAATGTGTGTTTTATTATATTATATTATAAATATAAAAAACATAGAAAAACCAAAAAATATTTTTTTCATTACTAAATACTATTACATTAATCAGTAGTGAAACCATTCAAAATTGCAGACATTAAAACTTGACAAAAAATAAAAAATAGAAAAGCTAAAATGGGAGAATATGGATCAAACCAATGTAATAGAATTATCATCCCCACTAAAAACACTATATAGAAGAATCAAAATATTAATAAACCATGAAAAATTATAGGAAATATAGAACGTTTTTGAATAATGAATAAAGGAATGTAGAGGTATTTATAAGATGTAATATGACCATTAGAATAGTAATGCGACCGTTAGAATAGTAACCTGACCATTGGAATAATAATTTCATCTAAAAATAATAATTTATGATACAAATAATATTAATAATAATTAATTTAATAAAATACAAATTTTATAAAACCAAAAAAAAATCATGATTAAAAACTCAAAAAAATATAATCCCATTTTTATTCAAATGTATTTAAAGTATTTTTTAAAAATCATTATTTTTATATTAAAAACTAAAATTAACTATTTTATAAATTTATTTTGATAAAATGGATATTATTTTTTAAATTATCACATCAAAATTATCCAAGGTAAATGTTTTGGTAATTTTTTTAAATACTTTAATTTTTTGGTGAATAGTAAAAATATAGTTTTTCAAATATCCAGTGAGTATAAAATTACATCAGTCCAGATGTAATGGTGAAATAATAAAATATAGAAATTTATGTTATACCATTTTATATTTAATTTTACAAATTTTTAATATTAATAAAATAAAATAAAATTCCAAACCTAAAAATAACTTTCCAAAACCTAAAGTCAAAAGTGAGTTCTTAAAATATCAAATATACTTATTTTCACTTTCCATTTTAATAAATCAATTAATTCCAATTATAAAGAGGATTTAATGTATTAAAATAATTATATTATATTAATATATTGTTTATATTATCAAAAAATCAATATTACAAGTTTTACCTTTGGTATATTATTTTATTCAATATTTTATTCTAAAAATACACCTCTCCTCAAGTATAAATAACCCCTCTACATTCCCTTTAAAAACCACTCCTCCACCCATTAAAAAGAACAAGATCTACCCCAATCTTCCCTCTTAAGCCTCTTAAAATCCATAGGTATGTTATAGAACAATCCAAATCCAACCACCAATGAGTTATAGTGTTGTATAAGAGAAGCTATACTGAGGAGAGAGTATGTCTCTATTAACTCTTGCCTCTTTTCTTATTCTCTTTCTTCTTTTTTCATATTCCTTTAAAAAATATATACTAAAAAATTTATTATATTAAAATTTATAATTATATTAGTTATGTTAAAATACATTAATTATCATATTTATGACAAATATAAATGTCATACTTCCCTTTCCTCTCGTTTTGAAAACATCCCGCTAAAGGTCGGTTAGCCACCTACGAAGACAATGCTAAGAAAATTTTTATAACCAACTTCATGTATGGACAATATGAACTATATGTAATATATAAAATTTAAATTTCACATATTCTATGATTTTGGAATTAAATATACTAATTTATAAATTACTTTTGATAAAATAACAAAATCGTTGCGAAATAGTAAATTTTTAAGTAAAATATGATATCAAAACACTTTAATTTCATCAATGAAAATTAAGAAATATAATCCAATTTCTATAATTAATAAATAGTTGTATAAATCACTATAATTAATTTCTGGGTCAGTTTTTTAATAAATATAAGTTTATTATTTAGGCGGCGCAAAAGAGACTAAATTAAGTGGGAATTAAGGTTAGGGGATTCTCAAACCCAACTCTATTTCCTTGGGTTTTCCCTCTTTTTCAAAAATTTCAGTATGGATATTAATTTAATTTTCCTTAAATATAATTTCATTATTATTTCCTTTTCTTTTCGAGGATATAGATGTTTCTATCTTTTTTTATGACAAATAGAAATATTTTCCAAAAGAAATCTTCTTTCAAAAAACACATCTCAACTCTCTTGATATTTTTTCTTGTTCATTAAAGATTGATGAATATTATACCAAGTATGTTTTTACATTTTTCATTTTGGAATCCCAAATTTTATTCATGAATTTATTACTTATGAAATTATTATGTAACCCATTCCTTTCCATGGGTTATTTAATGACTACAATTATTATACGTTCTATGTGGCATGTAAGAATATGTAAATGTTACGATGTGACAAGTGGTACCGGAATTATATAACCCTCCAATGAATTTTTAAATATAATATATCTCATAATATAATTTTAAGTTTTCATGAATATGATTCTATTGTTTTTCACAATGATGATGTTATGATTATTCACATATGTTATTCCTGAACATGATGCCAGATTTTTCCAAAACTATATGCAGTATTTGACCACTAAGACATGGTGTTTCATTTTTTTTTAATTTATACATTCCATGTATTTATCAAATTATTCCTATAATGATTATGATGATGATCATATGAATATGATATGATGATGATGATTATGATCACTAATTTTATATTGATTCATGTTCTTATTTATCCTCTTACTGCACTTTAAGCTCACCTATTTAATTGATGTTTATCCTTATGTGATTACTTGTACTAAAGAGAATGTGAGGGTCACTAAGAAGATATAAAATAAGGAGTTAAATAATGTTTATGTTTTTTTTTGTAAAAGTTATGTATAAACCTAATTTTCCCAAGACAACAAACCATTTGATCCTAGATTTGTAACACTGTTATGCTATTTATCGTTATAATAATGTAATAGTCATGTAAGAAAAAGTAGGGTTGATATTGTTGGTATCAAAACATGGTTTAGTTATTTTTAAAAATTATTATTAGAAATCATTAGTGAAAACCCTTAGGAAAAGACGAAGTATATGTGAGCATTCAAGAAGTTTTAAAAGAAAATGATTTACATAGGGTTCCCATAAGATATTAATTTAGAGTTAATTGCATAAAATAATAAATTATTTATTCATTATTTGTTGACATATGTTTTATTAAAAACTTTTTTTCTATATAAAATGGTGGGAACTAGGAGAAACTAGTCCAACAACTCATATGAGGGACAGTGTAACAATTTTCTGAATGACATCACAAACTTTATGGGAGGTGGAGTTCAAATATTTATATAGATTCTTACCTAGATATATTAGGCTATGAATAATAACATAAATCATGTGTAATTTTCTCCTTCACCCAATAAGTATCAACTATCTCTTGAGTCCTTTATGAAGCAACAACCTCCAATGTTAATTGGAAGTTATGATCTAATAGTCATTGAATACTGGGTTTACTAAATGGAGAATATATTTTCTATGATCCAATGTTTTGAGAAGGAGAATGTTATTCTTGCAGTTTATCATTTAGATAAAAAATCTAATCAGTGGTGGGTGTTGGTAAAGAACACCAATCCAAAGGATAAAATAAACGAGATGGAGTGGGAATACTTTAAGAAAAAATTGGTTACCATGTATTTCCCTCAAACTATTTGAACAAAGATGGAGGGAGAATTTATAGAGATGAAGTAAACAGAAGGTGAATCTATCATGAATTATGAGGAAAACATCATAAGGCTTTCATGATATGACTCAGGTTTTGTTATAAAAAATGGTAGAAAAATAGATATATTCTTTAGTGGGTTAAAACCACACCTTCAAAAGGTTTTAGCTATACAAGACTTTGGGAGTTGTGGAGAAGCTATTTTATGTGATCTCGATGTCGAGATGGAGTTTGGAGAATGGTACCATGTTTATGGATATATGAATTGAATAATGTAGTTTCAAGCTAGTGGCTCAAATGTGAAATGATTCATGAGGATCCAAGTACCCACATGTCATAATTGTGGGAAGAAAAATCACGGTAATTGTATCCAAGGGATATGGAAATGCTTAAAGTGTATGAGAGAAGGCCACCAAGGTCATGAATTTTAATGATACATAAAATAGTTTCAAAATATGATGGAGGAAAGGAGGGAACCTTATAATGAACCAACCATGATTCACTGCTTCAATTGTAGGGAGAAAGGGAACTATGCAAGCCATTGCACAAAACATTGAGTTTTTGAGTGTAATCAATGTCAGTAGCCACCATCATCAAAAAATAAAAGGAAATATTATTCCATCACTATTATTGAAGTGGATTAAGAAAAATAATTCATACATGTAACACTTCCTATTCACTCAAAAATGGAATTTGTTTTTATTTTATTCTATTTATACACATTCCTTTATATCTTGAAAGTTTTCTCGAGCTATTCAATTGAATCCTAAATACCTTGAATTCTAAATATCCATAAAAAACCTAGTGGTGTTATCATTATAACCCATGTGTTGGAATCTTCTCATATTGGCGAATATGGAAATATTATTCCATATAATCTTGTGATACCTATCTTGGTAGAATTTGGAACTATACTGGGCATGAAGTGGATATCGTTATATAGATCAAATATCAACTGTCAGGAAAATGAAATATCTTTTCAAATTCCAAGCCATCCCACGATCCTCTATAAATGTAAGGAAGACCATGAATCTACTATGGAAAACCCCTAAATAGTGTGGGTGTTGATACCCTATGAAGAATAATACCTTTTTCAAATTTTTGAGTCATAGTAAGGTATCATCCTAGGAGAAATTCTTATTATTAGGGAGTACACTGATTTATTTCTCAAATAGTTTCCCATACTTCCCCAAGATCATGAGGTATAGTTATTTATATAGATCATACTCAAAGATACTAATATCTCAAAATTCCCATAGAGGGTGGCCCTTATCAAACTGAAGAGTTAAATAAGTAGTTATAATATAATTTGGAAAAAAGGTTCATACGCCCTAATGAATCACCTTGGTGTGCACCAATTCTCTTTTTCAAGAAGAAGGATGGATTAATGCAGTTGTGAATCGATTATTGAGATATCAATAAGATCACTATAAAGAACAAGTATCCTCTTTTAGGGATTGAAGAATTATTTGATCAACTATGAGGAGATCCGTACTTCTCAAAGGTGGATCTTCATTCTAGATATCATCAACTGAAGGTGAAGAAATAATATATTTATAAGACTTCTTTCCGTACAAGTTGTGGGCACTATCGGTTTATAGTGATGCCTTTCAGACTTATTAATACCCCTTCAATAGTCATGTATTTGATGAAAAGAGTCATTAGATACTACCTCGATAAATATTTGGATGTTTTTATCCATGATATTATCATTTACCTCAAGAAAAAGGAGGAACAAAAGTGAATCTAAGGATTGTGTTGGAGACATTATGGAAGGATAAAATGTACGCTAAGTTCAACAAGTGTGACTTATGGATGTATTATTTTTCACTCTTGGGGAATATGATCACAAGTGAAAATTTTTTTGTGGACCCTTCAAAAAGAATAGTGATTGAGGAATGGCTCAGACCCATTAGTTTTATACATAACTAAAGTTTTATTTTATTTATTGGGTACTATAAGAATTTTGTTAGAACTTAATCATGATTGTATATCCCTATAACTAAGTTAACACAAAAGAGGTAAATTATGTATAGAAGAAAGAATGTGAGGAAATATTTAAGGATCTTAAGAAGATGCTAGTCACTACAACTGTAATCAAACTACCAACAAGTGGATAATGCTTTGTTATATATAGGGATTCTTCAATGAAAGATTTGTGTTTTGTACTCATGAAGAATGATAAAATGATAGCCTACGCCTCATGAAAGTTAAAGAACCATTAGCAGAACTACCCACTGTATGATCTGGATTTAGTAACTATAATATTTGGAAAAATTATCTATATGGTGAGAAGTGTGATATATATTCCGATCACAAAAGTATAAAGTATATATTGACATATACGGAGATTAACATTCATCAAAGTATATTTTTAGAGCTAATAAAGGACTAAGATTTCTCTATTCACTACTATCTGGAAAAGGTGAACAATACAGATGATGCTCTTAGAAGAAAAGAACCCACTACTCTATCCATGATGCAAATTGAGGAATACCCTATCTTCATGGATATGAAAAGGTTGGATATGGAAATCATAAATGTTTGGAATTCATCATTCCTTACCCAAATGATTTCCCTACCATCTATCTAATATAAGATCAAGGGGGAACAAAGGGATGGTATGGAGCTAAAAAATAAGGTGAAAGTGGAAAAGAATAGAAATATATATGAGTTCCATATCTATGATGATGGTGTGATACATTTTGGAAGAAGGATTTTTGTGCCTTTATCAACTGAGATAAAGAAGAAGATATTAGATAATGCACATAGATTATATTTCTCTATCCATCCTGGATGTATCAAGATGTATTGCAATCTTCAAGAACAATTTTGGGAGGACAACATGATAAAGGAGATTACTGAGTACATACCAAGGTGTTTGGTATATTAGAAAGTAAAAATATAATGAAAAAAGTAAAAAAGGACGAGGAAACCACTGCCTATAACCATGTGGAAATGGGAGAATTTAACTATGTACTTTTTCACTAGTCTCCCAAAAAAATCCCGAGGACACAATGCGATATGAGTTTTGGTGGATTGACTCACCAAGACTGCCCACTTTATCCCTACTCAAGAAGATTTATCACTTGAACAACTTGAAAAGATATTTATAAAGAAAGTGGTGAAGCTGCATAGGGTACCACATTCGATCATCTCTGATCATGATACAAGGCTCAACTTTAAATTCTGGATAAGTCCTTGACATGATTTGAGTACTGAATTAAATTTCAAAATGACCTATCACCCTCAAATTAATGAAAAATATGAAAAGAATATTCAGACGCTCTAGGATATGCTAAGAGCCTACTTAATAGAATTGAAAGGAGGGTGGGATCATCATCTCCCATTGGTTGAGATATCATATAATAATAACTTCCACTCATGTATTAAAATTGATCCATATGAAGCTTTTTATAGGAAGTGATGTAGTTCTCTAACTTGTTAGGATGAAGTTGGGGAACAAAAACTACTTGAACCTAACCTTATGCAAGAGAAGGAAGAGAAGGTTCAAGCCATCCAACATATAAAAGATTCTAAAATTCAGAAAAAGTGATATGTTGACAATCGTCGAAGATACTTAGAGTTCAACATTGGAGACAAAGTGTTCCTTCAAATATCACCATGGAATAGAGGCATAATGTTTGGAAATAAAGGGAAACTTAGACCAAGGTATATTGAGCCCTTTGAGATCCTTGATCGCATAGGAGCAGTGGCCTATTAGATTTCATTTTCACAATGTATGGATCAAGTTCATGATGTGTTCCACATATCACACCTGAGGAAGTACTACCTGATCCCTCACATGTACTAAATATAGAGGTGGTACAACTGGAGAACGACCTATCAGACAATGAGAAATCAGTGAAAATTTTAGATCATGGAGACAAAGTTCTATGCAACAAGACAAATCACCTAGTCAAAGTGTTATCGAGGAACCATATGTATGAAGAGGTGACTTGGGAACCAAAGGAAATAATGAAATAGAAGTACCCTCATATATTCTCAACTAAGAATATGAGTTGAAATTTTAGGGATGAACTTTTTGAAAGGATGAGGGATGTAATAACCCAATGATTTTAGTAAAATTTGTTTCCTGAGTAAATGTGTGTTGTATTATATTATATTATACACATAACAAATAGAGAAACCAAAAAATACTTTGTTTCATTACTAAAATTGTTACATTAATCAGAAACGAAACCAATTAAAATTCCAAACATTAAATCTAGACAAAAAATATAAAATATAAAATATAAAATGGGAAAATATGGATCACACTAATCTACTAGAATCATAACCCCCATTATAAATACTATAAATAATAAGAAAAATATTAATAAACCAAGAAAAATTATGGAAATATAGGACCTTTTTAAATAATTAACAAAGGACTCTAGAGGCATTTATAAGAGGTAATATAAGCTTCAGAATAGTAATGTGATCATTAAAATAGTAATATGATCGTTGGAATAGTAATTTCACCTCAAAATAACAAATTTTGATATAAATAATATTTATCATTATTAATTTAAGTAAATATAAATTTCATAATTCCAAAAAAATAAATATCATGATTAAAAACTCAAAAAAAAAAATAAACACATTTTTAATAAACTTTATTTTAAAGTATTTTTTAAAAATCATTATTTTTTATATTTAAATTAAAATTAGCTATTTTATAAATTTATTTTGGTAAAATTAATATAATATTTTAAATCATCACATCAAAATTTTCCAAGGTTTATTTTTTTAATATTCTCAAATACTTTATTTTTTAGGTGAATAGTAAAAATACAGTTTTTCATATAATCAGTGTATCCTAAATTACATCATACATGATGTAATGGTGAAATAATCCATTATAGAACTATATATTCATCCATTTTATATTTAAATTTATAATTTGTTCATTAAAATATAGTAAACTCAATTTACAAACCTAGAAAGAACTTCCCAAAATATAAAGTCAAAAGTGATTCCTTAAAATATCAAATTTTCTTAATTTCCACTTTCATTTTTAATAAATTAATGAATTAGAATTATAAAGGGGACTTAGATTCTTATACTAATTATATTGTATTAATATATTATTTATATTTTTTAAAAATATCTATTAATTTTTTTTTGCATTTCATATATTATTTTACTCAATATTTTATTCTTAAAATACCCCTCTCCTCAAGTTTAAATAAAACCTCTCCCTTACCTTGGAATAACACTCCTCCATCCCATTAAACATACCAAGATCTACCCAAATACTACCTCTTATAATCCATAGGTACATTCGGGAGCAATCCAACTCAAATCACTAAGGAGTTATAGTGTTGTATAAGAGATGCTACAACGAGGAGAGAGTAAGTCTCTATTAACTCTTCCCTATTTTCTTATTATATTTCTCCTTTTTACCTATTCCATTTAAAACCATATACTATAAAATTGATTATGGAGTAATTTAAAATTATATTAATGCTATCAAACTACTATAATTATCATATTTATGACAAATAAAAATGTTATACTTCCCTTTCCCTCCCTTTTGACAACATCCCATTAACGACCATTTTACTACCTATAGAGAAATTTCTAAGAAAATTATTATAACCACCTTGATGGATGGATAGTATTAATTATATATAATGTATAAGTAAGTAATTTCATGTATTATATGCTTCTTTAATTAATTATACTAATGTATAAATTATAGTTAATAAAATAGAGAAATCGTTGCAAAAGGGAAATTTTTTATGTAAAACATGATATCAAAACGCTTCAATTTCATTAAAGGAAATTAAGAAATATAATCCAATTTTTATGATTAATAAATAGTTTTAATAATCACTATAATTAAATTTTGGACTAGTGTTTTAATAAACATAAGTTTATTATATAGGGGGTGCAAAAATGACAAAATTAAGCGGGAATTATGGTAAGGGGATTCCTGAACCCAACTTCATTTCCTTGGGTTTTACCTCTTTCTCAATGATTTTAGTATGAATATTCATTTAATTTACCTTAAATATAATTTAATTATTCTTAAATTTTATATTCAAGGATATACATGTTTCCTACTTGGTTTTATGAAAAATATAAATATTATCCAAAAGAACTCTTCTTTCAAAAAACACATATCGACTCCCATGAGAATGTTTCTTCATCACTAAAGATTGATGATTCTTATACCATGTATATTCTTCCCTTTATAATTTTGGAACCACAATATTTATTCATTAATTAATTCCTTATGAAAATCTTATTAAACCCATTCCTTTCCATGGGTTATTTAATGACTATGATTGTTATATGATCTTTGTGGAATGCATGAATATGTAAATGTTATGATGTGATGGGTGGTACCAAAATTATATATCCCTACAATTAAATGGGAAATATGATGTATATCATGATATAATATGTAATATTTGTAAAAATTATGATATCATTGTTCACAATGATGATTTTATTATTATGCACATATGTTATGCATGAACATGATGCTAGCTTTGTTCACAAATATGTGTGGTGTTTGACCATTAAGACATATTGTTTCATTTTTATGAATTTTTACATTCCATTCCATCATATAATGCTTCCTTCATTATTATGATGATGATTATATGATTATGATTTGATGATTATGACAATTCTCACCCACATTTTGTTGATTCATGTTCTTATTTATCCTCTTAATGGGATTTTATATCACCCATTTCATTGATGTATATCCTCAGGTGATTACTTGAACTAAAGAGAAGGTGAGGGTAAATAAGAATCTAGAAAATAAAGAATTAAATAATGTTTGTGTTTTATTATATAAATGTTATATATAAGCCTAATTTTCGCAATACACTAATCTATTTATTCTTAGATTTATAATACTCTTATGTTGTTTGTCTTTAAAATTATGTAATAATTATGTAATAAAAAGTAGGGATGATATATATTGAAAATTAATACAATGAGATAATCATCAGGAAAGGAAGTAAAATTCTTATATCTACCTATATGGATGAGGCTTTATCCTTTTAAGGTTTCAATTATTATATGAATTTCCCAATTGAATGGGGGATTAACCCTAAAAATTTGATTATATCTTCAAAAAAATATCATATATTTAAGGATTATGTATCTAGAAGTTAATTTTTAATGGTCATGGATTATTTCATGTGTTTTTTAATATAATTTTCTTAAGCACTGAGACTAAAGATTTGGATATTTCTCAATAAAACTTGGTGTGTATTGAATTTAGGAGTAAGTTCCCACCATTAACTCCTTTAAATACAATAAACCATTTAAAGAAGTTTAAGTGATGGTTTCTAGTTTAAACTAGATATATTATCACATGAAGATACTTAAGGAAATTTAAAAAACTATTGAAAATTCAATATTAATCAATAAAGAAAGTGAGATATCAAGGGCTGGTCACATTACTATAATTCTGCCCGAGGACAATCTCTCTAATCCATTTATTAATAGCATTGTTCTTTTAATAAATGACGAAAACCCTAGTTTAAAGGTTGTGTATGAAAATATATAATGATTATTCCCTGTTTATAAGTCAATTAGTTTTGATTATATTAATTATAGAAGGTACAAGGTTATTTTATCCATTTATAATGAAATTTCTCATGAATTGGAAAATTTCAAGAAGAAAAAGAAGTTTGAAAATAAGTAAGTAAAAAATAAAAATTTCGGTGATCATTCAAATTTGTTACCACACATAATTTCTGGTTGGAAAACTATTAAGTATACCTTATTTGGAATTAAAATCACTAGTTTAGTAAACAATAGACATAAAAAATAGAAATATGATGATTAGGAATAAATTATGACCTCAAAGAAACCATTGGAGGCCCCTATGGATACACAATATAATAAACCAATGGTGGAACCAATGATGGTTTAGAAAATTACTATTACCAAAATGATATTGAAAAGGAATTTACTCATTTTTAAGGTGAATTGACTTACTATATTATGGTTTAAAGTAATAAAAATAATTACATTGAGTTGTATAAGAATAATCATAACTGTGTGGATGTGAATTTTTGTATAATTGATATTGATAACTCTCTTAAACCAGTTTGAATAGTTTATATTGTGATTTATAATAAATTTGATGCTCTCTTTGGTCATTTCTCATGGACATGGGTAAATGAATATTATTCTAATGATAATGATGGATATAAGAATGAGGGAACACAAAAGCCCATAAAATGTCAATTTCTTCTTAAAAATAATTTTTTTATTCTAGAATATCCAGTGGCTTAATTAAAAGAAAACCACTCCTTACCTTATGCATTCTATTGTTACTAATAATCCTGGTTTAGTTTTTATTTTTGAACTAATGAATAAGTTTTATAATTTTATATAAATCAATTTAAAGTCTATTTGATTCAATATTGTATCTGTTAATTTTTATAATTATGAAACTGAGTCTTTGTGGGTAATTTAAAACCAATACATTCAAGTTATTTCTTTATCTTCAAGATTTTATAATGTCTATATTAATATCATGAATGATTATAATGAGCTCATGGTTCCTTCATTAATCCGTATAGTTCATATTTAATGTGATGATATTTATGGAATCAAATGACTTTGATGTCAGATTCTATAAAGAATAATTGAATACTACTTGGAAAATTTAATATTATTTTAACACTTGATGAGAATATTAGAATTAAATTTATATATATTTCCTCTGATGAACTTAGGTATTTTCTTGATGTTTGTAATTTTAATGAAATTTTAATCCCATGAGTGTATTAAACTTTGGTCTAACATAATTTCAACAGTAATCATGAAAGAAGGATCCATAGGTTCTTTTTTCATATGAATGAAGTAAATGTATATGACCCCATTGAGATTACACATCCTCACTTATATTCTAATCACACACCACTACATGTATCTGCAAAGATGAATATTTCTAAGTGAAAGTCCCATGGATCTGTTGACCACTAGGACAAGAGGGGTGAATTCGGGATCACTTAAATTTTTTTTATGAAATATATCCTTTTTAATTCAACCTCATAGACTACCCCACTCTTGATCCACAATTTTTTTTATCAAACAACCTCACTTAAATAAAGCAATAAGTAAAGTCACAATGACACAATGATTTAAAGTGTTTGGTTCACATACCAAATCATTTTTTGATTGGTTATTCGACCCAATTAATGATTCTACACTATAATAATTCACAAATTATATACATTTCAATGAAAATCACACCTACAAATTATAGTATTTTATTGGATATCTTCACAAAAACTTCACACTAAAATCATAGATTCAAACTTTGTTTCACTTTCATACCCTATGTCACCGAGGTTTTACATTTTCCCACAATGTTTATAAAAGTGTTTTCTTTCTATATCCTCTTGAAGTAGGCCAATAAATCTTCTCAAGATGCTTCAATATCAATAAGTTTGATCTTGTTTTACTCACACAAAGACTTTAAATTCCACTTTATCCTCAAGAATATCAAACTATTTCCAGATCTCTACTTTATTTTCATCTTTAGGTTTTAAATAGAATCATTTTGATATATTCCTGCCTCATTCAAGATCCAATGATATTCACTTGTATAATATCTCATTAAACACTAAAATTCTCTACAACTAATGATAAGAACATGCACAAAAGGTTTTCCAATCCTTATTATTTTCTCATCCTCTTATCATAATTATAAAATAATGGTTGTTGTAGGACCCTCCTATTTCTACAAATTCAATACCCTAAATGGTATATATTAGAACTATATCATTATGAAATTATTATTTTTTCTATTCATGAGTTATTTAGTTCTTCTATATAGCTATTCTCTCAAAATTTAATTTGAAAATTTCTCTTCTCTCTCCTTAATTTTTCTTGTTATACATAGGTCACTAACATTTTATTTTCCTATATTTAGAATATAAAAAATCTCATTAAAATCGGTTTCCACGATCCTTAGTAACTATTTTTTTATGTGGTAGTGATCCCATGTTCTCAAATATTTTTTTCTCCTAAACCTATTTCACTTATTTATATCTAGGTGTGCCCTTTCTTGTTTATGTTTTCTTCTTATTTGTCTCAACAAGAAAAATATTGTAGATTCTTCTAAGAATTGACTCGAGTTCCTCATCATAATAAATAATATTCTAGATCAAATTATCTTCTTCTTATCACTAAATAATATTTAACACATCACTATCATTCAACTCACCACATGAATAACTTATCCATTAAATAATACTCCAAAACTCCACAACATGAATATTTTGTCACTCAAGAACACAACTGCATCATATATAACATAGTAACATCATGAATAACATTCAATTATGGTATTTTTGGAATAATTTAGCACAAATATTACATTTTTATATTTATCTTAATTTTTAGAGTTAATTTGTAACACCTTGATATTTTTAAATAACACTATGTTCGATAGTGTATACGACACTCAACACCATGTTTAAACAAAGCACACAATATCATTTTAAATATAGCTATTAATATGCTCATTGAATTGGTGGGTATGAATATGAGTAAATAAATTATGAAATATAAACCTAAAATACTCAATATAAATTTATTCATTAATTCTTTGGAAATAAACCCTCAATTTTTAGTGAAGTCATTTTATACTTCAAAAATGTTTTTTCTTTAAAATTGAGTTTTATTGATTTTTGTGATAAAATATTATAAATAATTTATACCATTTTTTAAAATTATATTTTATAAAAAGTATATATTATTTAAATTTATAATAAAATAAATTATTTTTATGGGAAATTGTGGGATTTTTTTTGAAAATACTAATTTTTCAATGAATAGTGAAAAAATACAAATTTTATAGGAAATTGTTTTTCCACTCAAGTAATTGAAAAGTCACATTTTATTTTTAATTGATTTTAAAATTTAATTAAATCATTTAAATTAAAAATAATCCAATTTATTTTATTGGAATTGACATTATGCTTAATTTTGATATGAAAACATTTTCATACTTTAAAATGATTTTTTTTCTAAAAAACAAATTTTCATCCCATTTTTTGATTTTATTAAAAAATAATTTTATGTCACTTATAGGGATTTAATTAGATAAACTAGTTTGCATATTTGGAATTATAATTTCCAAATTTTTTAAACAGGTCAACTTTTTTCGGTCATAATGAATCGTAACTGTGGTAAATATTTGTCACCTAGATAAGGGTAAATTAGATAATTATGGTTCAATATAATGTGATAGTGTTTTAAAAATATCTCCAAAAGCTAACTCATTTATATTTTATAAGTTTTTATTGGATATAATTATCCAATATTCAATGATATGGAAACTTGGTGCCATTTTTCATTTTTAATGACTTTAAATTTATTGTAACTAAATAATAAATCCAAAATATTACTCTATCTGTTTTAAAAATATAATATTTTATCCCAGGGATAAAATGAGGGAATGTTTGGATATAAATATATATTTTAAATCATAATTATTTTTTTATCAGGGTAATTAATTTTAAATTTTTAATAATGAAATGATTGCCTTAGATTCTTAGGCAACATTGACACAATGTTTTTGAAAGGAGTCGAAATATTATATAAATGAATTTAAAGAAAAATAAAATTAATATAATTTGGATTAATTATTGAGTTAAAAGAATTTTTTAGATAAACATAATATATTAGTGATGTTTTAAAAGTTCATATTCTAATTCCATTGCAATATTGATGTTTTTAAAATTCAAACAATGTGAATAGTATTGAAAATAACTTTTATGGTATCTTATGATAAATAATATATTATGAAATGATTAAAAATTTATAAAAATCATGCATTTTTCCAAGATAATGGTATATAATATAGATCTTCATCAATTTTTTACTTATTGTTCATCTATTCTTTTATAGTAACTTTATTGACCCCTAATGAGTAAAAGACTTTGATGTCATAGTAATAATCAAAAGTGTTAAAGTGGGGTTAGACTAAGTGATAACGGTTAAACCCCACCTAAAATTGTATAAATTTTATTTTAGGAGATTATTTCTTCTTATATAAATTATATACTCTAAATATATTAATATTGAGCCACTTGAATCTGAAAAATAATTTATATTAATTTAATACCTTTTTGTAATTCTGAGACTGCCTCCTCTCTTATATATAGAGACCACTTATCGTCTCATTCTCACACTTCATGTTCCACTTAACTCAATCGAAAGTTGATAAAACCTCTTCTTAAATTCATTATATATACTGTATAAGTTATAGTATTCTTAAAATACCATACCTAGTGTCTTTTTAAGAGATATACGATTGTGGTTCTGCACAGAAGAGGTAATTATATAAACCATGCATTTTCATTTTAATTCTTATTATACCTACTTCAATCCAATCCTAAAAATTAAAATATAATAAAATAAATACATAACATGTAATTATATGTTATTATGTTAATTCAATAACCTTATTAATCTCATTTTTCATCATACAGGGAATGGAAACATCGTTCGAGTGTACGTGTGGACAACCACCTCTACGAAGCGATGCATTTCGTATTCTATCTTGACCTATCAATTCTATTTATAATTATGTATTAATTATATATATGTATTATATTCGTGGAAAATTTATCATTTTATAATGATAATATAACATCTCTTTTCTTACCCTTTTAACCATTAAAAAATGATGATGTCGCTCATGCGTACATGTGGAATTCCACCTCTATGAAGCGATGAGATTCATTTTTTACATACACCATTCTTGGGTAATTATTAAATTATATTAGAAGTAGAAAATTATAATAATTTCATTATTATTAATTTAGAGATAATGGAATAATTACCTCTTAGACCATGGCTGACCTATCAAATTCATTTTTCAATTATTAACCGAACGTCCTCAGAACACTATATGTGAACTTAACTGATTATGTTATTAAATCTATCATTGAAATAAATAAAATAAATGTTTTAATAATAAATTTAAAAAACATTAATATGATATTAAACAATTAAATAATTAATTTATCTTATTATATAGGAGTTAAAGGACATACATAACAAGTATGGACTTAAGGTAATGGGTTTCTTAACTCAATTTTCATTCATTGGGTTATACTTAAACTTCATTGACTATATTATTCCAAGATTATATGTGAAATAAAATCTTATTGTATTATGTTTTATTTAATATTTTTATGGTTTTAAAATTTTTATACACAATAACTCCATTGATTCAATTCTAACTTCATTTATACGGTCTTTATATGGATTATTCTTCTCAATAATATTTCTTTGAGATATGTATTGTATTATACACCTAATTCCTTTTATATGGTTTATATGATTACTATTAAGATATTATATCATGAATGAATCATTGATAATGTTATTTAATGTTACTTTTATATTCTATCTTCAATAGGATATTGATTAAATGTTATAAAAGTTACAAGGGATTTCATGGTCTCAACTTCAATTCTTTGAGACATAATTAATGTTATGCACTATGATTTATTATATGTGGTGTATTTAATAATTCATGAATGTGTTTTAAAAAATTATTTCATGTAAACTATGGGTTTTACAAAATAATTTAATGTTATTTTATTCAATAGTTTTTTATTTAATTATTACACTAATTTCAAGGATTTATTATCTCAAATTTAATTCTTTTAGACATGTTTTGATTAATACACCTATATTCATTTATATGATTCATACACCAAATATTGACATATAATATAATGAATATTTTTATAAGAATGGTATTTTATATTCATTCTTATGTTCTTTATTTCAAATTGTTTTTTGTTATAAAAGGACCTAAAGTATTTTTTTCTATAATAATTTTTAATGTTTTTAAAGACTTAAAAAAAACTTCCTCTACATTATTTATCTTATTTTAAGAATTTTCTTGTCTTAATATAAATTATTTCCTAAATTTATTTTCTTTGATATTTTACTTTCTTTTTAAAGGTTTTAAAAGGAAATTTCTTAATGTTTTTTGTATGATACACTTTTCACTCTCTCTATAAACATTTGAAAAGAATATTTAATTTTAATGTTAATGAGATTAATGGATTTTCCTTCCATTCATTTCCTTTAAATATTATATTATAAGAGTCCATCATTATTTTAATAGAAATTTTTTTTCCTAATATTCTAGATTTTTTTATAAATTATTATCAAAATAAAATGATATTTTTCCTCATTTTCTATAAAATGTAATAAAAGTTATTTTAAACGGATTATTCATTTGTTGAAATTTCCATTATTTTTTTCTTTAGAATGGATATATTCAAATGATACCATCCATATTCCTCCTCTAGATGTATTGTGATTGGTTTATAGATATTTTCATGGTACCTATTTATTTTCCATGAGTTAATCAAGCTGAAAAAGAATTATGGTTTTTTCAAGGGTGTTAAGTTGAAAAGTAAAAAATTCTAAATGTGTTTTTTTTCATTTTATGGAACTTGAAAAAATTAATAAATGATTAAAGAGAAGTTATATTATAAATAAAGGAAGAGTGGTTATATTATAAACTAAGGATAAGCAGTTACATTATAAACTAAGGAAAGAGGGACCAGTTACATCCCTCAAATTATTTTGGTAATAAGATGGAGTTAAATAGATGGAAATTACTTATAATATATGAAAGAGTTATGTTTATACTAAGAGATGAGAACGTTTACTGTAATGACCTGAACCTAGTTACCCAGAGTCGGTGCATTATTACATAACATTGGTATGATCATAAGAGATCAAGTCTCAAAATACCGATTAGTTTAGTAGCCTTGGATGTACTGGATACATACATAAGTTTTATATTACTTCATGAAATAAAACAACAACAACATTGTGTCCCCTTTGAACACACTCATATCCTTTAGACAATCCTTGCATGTCAATCATAATATACTTCTTCACATCTTGGAAAAAATATAACATAAGAAAGGGGTGAGATCAGATGCTTAGTAAGGATAACAATATAGTGAAAAATATCATAAATAAGCATAAACATTTAAGTCAATGTATACGACATAAAAAACAATCCTTTTAATCTTAAAATTCAGAATAATATGGAAAAGATAAATCAAATAATTCTATTTACTTATTCACATGGATATTCTACTAGTAATATAATCACATGCAATATCAATAACTAATTTCATAATAATGGAATGCATAATGTCGAACATCATAACCACATTGTCAAGGCCTCACACCAAGACTAAATATAATATTTTTTCAAGGCCTTGTTCCAATAAACTAGTTTTTCTCATGAAACCTTCCGATTCATCAAGGAGATATAACAGGATCCACCCGTCACTTACTAAGTCCAATGCATTCCTCATATGAAAAGGTTGAAACATAACATAAACATTCGTATTAAAACTAGCATAAAAATGTTAATACTTCAACCATAATCCATGAATGGTATAAAAATAAAAAATCCATAGTCAAACATATCACAAAACCTTCAATACAATATGGAATATTTTATCATAATAAATCAACTTCAAACTAGTGTAAAATTCATCAAAGGATGTTGACATAGATGAAATCAAAACTATTTGAGAGAAATATCTCTTTCTATTTGGAAATCATTTAAAAGTCACATAATTATAAAAGAAAACATTTATTTTGAAAATATTCTTATAATCTTGTAAGGGAATCTTAGAAGGTGTTATAATGGTGAAAAATAGTTGCACCCGCCGTATAAGTTAAAAAAACATTCTTACCATAATTAGTCAAAAAGGTCATAAATTACATTGTTTTGAAAAGGATGGAAAGATTTCTTTAATATATTTTATAAAAATTAAAATAAGGTTATAAATTAATTTAAACCATCTTTTAGGAAATAGTAAATTTTCTTTGAAATATATTTTTAAGAAACACAGATGTGGATGATAAAGAAGTCCCAGTAGATACTTACGTATAAACAACCTCAGATAAATAAAGAGATTGCAAAATTAACCCTTACCTTGTAATTTTTATTGGCCAAGGGTATGTTAACCTTCTGTATAATAGTTAAATAATTTTTATTAAATTATAAAATAACCACATACATAAATATGATATCATATATGATCTTCTAATATTTTTTTGTTAATAATATTTCAATAGTATCATTGTTTCAGGTGTTAACTGATTCATTTTACTTTATATGTTTTGTTATGTAAGTCATGTTTATTATGAATAGGATGTATTTGATTCATAACCATAATAATATTAAGTTCTTAAACATTATTTTTAATCATAAAATGAAAATTATTCTTGAGTGGTTACGATGGGGAATGAATCTCATCGCGTTCGTGGAGACAGTAATCTGTACGTAGGCACGAGTGACAATATCATTCTATTGATGGTGAAATAGTATGTAATTGGATGTTATATAATATATATAGAATCATTAATATGTTATATTTATTATTTACATCAATTATAATCATTATTATACCCATCCAAATAATGAAGTGTTGAATAACAAACTACACCACGATGTGGAGATGGTAAGAAGTACGTATGCACGTATGGTGATTTTGTCATTCATAGGATGGATAGAATAATGAATATGGTTGTAAAATATTTATAATAACATAAAATTATGTAAGAGTTATTGGATTTATTATTTTGGTATGGAAACAACAAAGAAAGAGTAAGTGGAAGAAGAAAATAACTTTGAAAGAGGTGATGAAATTATTACCTCTTCTTCACGTGATTCATTTTGATTTGAAAAAAAGGGATACTTAGGTTGGCTTTATGATAAAATTAAGGCCTCTAGGTTTAAGTGAGGGTATTTGGGTGGATATTTGAGCAAGTGTGGCTGATCCAAATGCATTTGGAGGTGTGAAATTAAGAGAATGATAAGTACCCTTTTATAAGAGAGGTGAGGGTCACTTTAGGAAAATCTTGAAATATTATTTTATTATAAAATCATTTTAGGGTTTTAATGGATCAAAATGGATTTATTTCTAGGATAAGGTGGGGATGGGTAGAAATAATCTCAACCAATAGGTTTTAGACAAGTTTAGTTCACCATATTAACCTTATCTTTTAGATTTAACTCTTAGTTAAATAGTTTAACCTTTACAATGTCTTTTTGTATTTTTATATTACATGGTTATTAAACTTACTATAAAATTACAAGAGAACATAAAGTGGTTCATTAATGACATATATATCATTATATAAGTCCTTTTTCCAATCCTTATATTTTTCGTAATATTATATCATTTAATAATATAGTATTTGTTTTAAAAACCCATTTATGTCAATTTTGACACTATTTAGTATTTGGTTTCTCTGAAAGTCAAAAAAACTTGATTACTTAAAAAAATACCTTAAATAAACCCTAACATGAAAACATTTCCTAGAAATTTATTTTAATTCATCAAAAGACTCAATTTAAATTTATTTTGACATTTATAATATCAATTATTTTAATGTTTCATTAATAAGGTAATTACTGCATCATCATTGTGTCATAAATAAATTTAATTATTAAATGTCTAAAAATTATAAATAAAATAAAATAATTTAGGAAATATTTTTATATTTCTAAGGAATATTTATAGTAAAATTTATCTTATGTATAACCCTATATTAAAAATGGTTTACTTAGTAAACATTGAATTTTACACTTTTAACTCTTATTTAAAAATAATAATAATAAAAGTCCTAATATAATCCAAGTGGATAAAAGAGTATCATATTTTATTCCTAAGGTTTATTTTTTTCTATAAGATCTTATCCAATATAATTAGGACACGTGTTAGGGTAATTATATTATCTTTTCTACCTTTAATGACCCTATTAAATAAAATTCAAAAGTTACTATTCACCAAATTTTTTTTTCATCCTATTAAACCAAATTTTACATACTGATGTCAACCGTGTCTCTCGGAGTTTTGAAATTAAAAACACAAAAGCGGTAAAATTATGTTTTAATCAAATTTGAAAATGTGCCTAGAAGGTGGGTAAAAGACGTTAAAAAGTTCAATAACATTTTATACATCTAATCTTATTATAAAATGAATCCAATGAATTAAATTGAACTAATATAGGTATTATGTGTCTATTTTGACTTTAAAATAAATTTAAATTAAAATAATAATTATTTAATTAAAATTCAGTTTTAAACAATAACATAATGTTTTTTCACTATTCTTCAAAAATTGAATGTTTTGAAAAATATACCAAAAATTCACCATAAGATAATTTTGATATTCCGAATCCAAAAATTAAGTCCATTTTGAAAAATAAAATTTATAAAATTTCAAAAAGTGGGTATTACTATTCATAATGGCTAGTTTTATTGGTCGTGGTGTGCTAGAACACAAAGTTGCGTACAACGCAAGCTATTGCATTATTCAAAGAGAAACGTACTATGGTTTCTTGGGGCTTTAAATTATTCCCTCATTAAAATAATTTCATCCTAGAAATTTCTATAATACTACTGCATAAGAATATTTGGATGGTTCTTCATCATATGTTCCCCAGGTTCCCACGATGGCTCTTCCATATTATGGTTTTTCTATAGAACTTTTACCACACAAGTCATCTGGTTTCTCCACACTTGATCTTTGGTATCAAGAATCTTGATAGAATCTTCACAATAAGACAGATCAGGTTCCATTTCTATTTCTTTATAGGTGAGTAAATGCGTTGGGTCAGACATGTATTTTCTCAATAGTGATACGTGGAAGATATCATGAACTTTGGAGAGACTTGGTGGAATTTCCAAATGGTAAGCTACAACTCCAATTCGTTCGAGAATTTAGAAAGGTCCAATGTACCTGAGACTTAATTTACCCTTCTTACTGAATCGTATAACACCCTTCCATAGAGATTCCTTCAAGAAAAAATTATCTTCTACTTTAAATTGCAAATCCTTCCTTCAGTTATCAGCATATCTCTTTTCCCTACTTTGAGTTGCTTTGATGTGGGTTTGCATAATCTTTACCTTTTCTATTATTTCCTCAACAAGTTCTAGGCCTATAAGTTTTCTTTCACCAACATCATCCCAACAAGTTTGTCTGCGACATCTCTTTCCATATAAGGCTTCATATGGTGCCATATGAATACTTGAATGGAATATATTGTTATAAGAAAATTATACCAGAGGTAAATAATGATCCCACATACCTTGAAAGTAAATTGATAAAGATCTCAACAAGTTTTATAAGGTTTTAATAGTCCGTTCTGACTGTCCATCAGTTTGAGGTTGGTAGGCAGTGCTCAAACGAAGTTCAATATCTAGGACTTTCTGAATACTTTTCCAGAATCTTGATGTGAAATGGGGATCGCGATCAGAAAAAATTGATAGGGGTACACCATGAAGTATTACAACTTCATTAATTTATCGTCTTTCTAAACGTTCAAGTGGTAAATCTTATCTTATATAAAGAAAATGTGATGACTTGGTAAGACAATCAATAATGACCCATATTTCATCATTCCTTCTAGGAGTATTTGGTAGCCCCATGAAAAATTCCATCATAATATAATCCCATTTCCACTTAGGTATGGGAAGAGTTTGCATAACTCCTCTATGTTGTCTTCCAGTCTTCATCTATTAACAAACCATAAATCTTGACACATAATCAGTAATCTCCCTCTTCATGTTTTCTTGCTAAAAATGTTCCTTCAAATCTCTATACATGTTAGTGCTACCAGCGTGTATAGAGAAATTGGAGCTATGAGGATCATCTAAAGATTCCCTTTCTAGATTAGGTATGTCAGGAACACAAATTCTCTTCCAAAATTTCAAAATTCCATCTTCATATAAGAAGTCGATCAATCTCCCATCATTAATAGATTTAATTTTTTTTTGAAACACCTCCTCATCAGTTTGAGAACTTTTTATCCTTTATAGTAAAGATGGGTTGGCAACCATTTGAAAAAGTATTGATGTTTCACCTTCCATGATTATTCCCTTATCCATCTTTACCAGATCCATTAATATAAGATCCCTTTCAACTCTCATCTTGTTCAGAACTCCATGATCCTTTCTGCTCAAAGCATAAACCACCTTATTTTCCTTTCCCCAGGTGGTAGTGTATAGTGAAATCATAGTCCTTGAGTAGTTCAAGCCATCGCCTTTTCCACATGTTGAGTTATTTTTGTGAGAAAATATACTTTAAACTTTTGTGATCAGTATAAATCTATCATTTTTTCACGATAGAGATAGTGTCTCTAGATATTCAAAGAAAAGATTACAGATGATAACTCAAGATCATGAGTGGGATAGTTTTATTCATGAATTTTTAGTTACCGTGATGTATAGACAATAACCCTATCATTCTGCATAAGGACACAACCTAGTCCTTTCTTTGAAGCATCACTATAAATAACAAACCCATCATTCCCCAATGGTAGAGTCAATATAGGATCATTTACTAATATTCTTTTCATTTATTGAAAACATTCTTCACACTCTTTTTTCCAAACAAATTTAACCCCTTTACATGTGATCTTGGTTAATGGGTTAGCCAATAAAGCAAAATTCTGGACAAAACGCCGATAGTAACCTGATAAACCAATAAAACTGTGTACCTTAGTTATACATGTCGGTGCTGGCCATTCTTGGATTGCCTTTATCTTTGAAGGATCAATAGAGATTCCATCCTTAGAGATAATATGTCCAAGAAAATAAATCTCCTGAAGTCAGAATTCACACATGCTAAACTTCCCATATAATTCATTTCTTCTAAGAGTTTTTAGAATAGTGCATATGTGATTTTCATGATCTTCATAGATTTTGAAGTATACTAAGAAATCATCAATAAATACCACTAAAAAGTCATCATGATATTCCTTGAAAAATCTATTCATTAGATCCCTGAAAATAGAGGGTGCAATAGTCAGTCCAAAAGGCATTACTATAAACTCGTAATGCCCATACCTAGTATGAAATGCTATCTTTGGAATGTCTTCCTTCATCACACACAACTGATGATATCCAGATTGAAGGTAAATCATTGAAAAATATTGAGGTCCATGAAGTTGGTCAAATAAATCATCAATTCTAGGTAGGGGATACTTGTTCTTTATTGTTATAGCATTGATCTCCCTGTAGTCAATGCACAAACTCATAGATCCTTATTTCTTCTTAGCAAAAAGAGAAGGGTCTCCCCATGGAGAAACACTAGGGTGAATAAATCCTTTATTACTCAATTATTTTAGTTGTTTCTTTAGTTCCACTAATTCTGTAGTGTCCATTCTATAAGGGGTATTTGATATAGGCCTTGAACCATGAATTAATTCAATAGAAAATTCAATTTCTCTCTCTATAGGATGTATAGGTAAATCCTCTGGAAACACATCAACATATTCTTGAACAATATATACATCCACTATTTGTAAATTCTTCTTCTCACCTAAAGTTATTTCACTCCCTTCATCACCAATAATTGAAGTTACTAGAGCTACTGGGGGTGGATCTAGATGAGAAGTAGATGGTGACGTTTCTACTCTAAAGATAAGGTATTCCTTATCATCATCAAAAACTATAACCTCTTTATTCTTACAATATATTTTTTCATCATGGTCTAAAATACAATCCATTATGAGGATTATATCAAATTCAGTCATGGGTATAACAATAATATCAGCAGATAAATCACATTTATATGCCATAATGGCAACTGATTGACAAAATTTTGTTGCAATGATACTTCCCTTAGGAGTTTTGACTACCAACTCCATTGTTAAATCAAATTGGAAATATCAAATTTTCTTGGGAAACTGTGAAGATATAAAGGAATGCGATGATAAAAAATCAAATAAAGCATTGGCTAAATTTTTGGAAATGATTATAGTACTTTCCACCATGTCATCAGGAGCTTGAACCTCAGTAGTAGTGATATCATAAGCTTGGCCTTACTCCCTTGTAATTTTTTGAGGTAAGTTTCCTTGGCTCTTAGGACCTTCATTTGCATAATTCCCCATTTCTCTAAAATTTTAGCATTCAACATTGACAACCTCTTTATTTCATTTTCAATCACGTGCTTGGTGGCCTTTTTCACCACACTTGTAACAGACTCCCATTCCATTCGGAAAGTACCAGGGTTTTTCTTCCCACATTTACTACAGGATGGAAATTAAACCTTTCCATTCTTCCCCTTATTTCCATTTCCAGAGTGTTTAACAGATCTATTCTTCTCCTTCTTTGCTTTATAGTCATAAGTCTTAGAGAATTATTTTAATGTCTTGATAGCACATGAGACTATATCTTCGTACAACGAGAAGGATTGTGAGACTAATTCTATAGGGATAAATGGGTTTAACCCATAAAATAATCGATCAATATTACTCCTTGGGGTTACATATATAATATGCAACATGCCTTGCTAACCTTGTAATGTTATCCTCATACTTTGCGACATTCTCATCCTCCTTTTTCCTCAGACTCAGAAATGGCCTTTCCTTATCTGGTCGATGTTCATAAGGAAAGTATTTTTCTAATAAAATCTCTTTAAACTCCCTCCATTCCATATTTGATACTTCTTCATCCTCCTTTGTGTTTTTAATTAATGAACACCATTGATCTGTATCTCATGTGAGGCGATAAACTACCATGACAACTTTTTACCTTTCACTATTCCCCAAAGCATGAAATATTTTCTCTAAGGAACTTATCCATTGTTCAGATACAAATGGATTTGTAGTCCCATTGAATTTTGGTGGTTGTTGCCTCATGAATCGGTCTAACATTGATCCTCCGCATTGTGGATCAAGGTGCCCAATATAGGTAAGGTTATTATTCAGAACCAGAGTGAGTTGTCCC